>JAPYKT020000001.1:16022500-17222500 GCA_028749325.2 Caryopteris x clandonensis
AAGTTTTTGGTTTTTGGTTTTTGTTTTTTCTTTTAACATATCTTAATCTTTTCCTTTATTACTAGTTAAGCTCTCATACAATATTCGATCACATTATTTTTGTGTGATTTTTCTCTAATTTAATTTATTAAATAATATTATAAAATTCAAATATTAAATATATATTTGTTTGCTAATCAACGTTTGTTCTATATTCAGCTTTAAATATTTTGATAGATAATAATAATACAACATATTTTGAAATAAATAATAAGTGTAATTTAAGTAACTAAAATCAGGACTCTATCAATCAAACTATTTAATTATATCTCATATGTAGATATATCTTGATATAAATTTATATAAAAAAATAGTTACTATTATTAAAAAATAGTTTAGACGAAAAAATTTGTTGCTTACAATTTAAAGCGATATCTCTCTTTATATATATATATATAAAATTCCAATCTTATATTCCCTTCACCATGATAAAGATCGTATGTTTCTTCTGACAGAATTTTGTATTTTTTCTCAATCAGACAAAATTACAATATTTTAAAATATAAATTCTCAGTTGTACAATTTTTATTTGATTTGATTTATTTCAATTAGAAATAATTTATTTGTAAAATAAAAAAATTTAAACAAGATGATTATCTTTGAAATATAATAATCAGTTTTTGAGACAAAATATTATTGAAATATAACACTTACTTTAAAAATAAAAAAATGATTATATTTGACAGAGCATGACAAAATGATTGAGGCTGAAATAAAAAGTTTAAATTGAGTGAAAAGATGTAGGTATTAGTAAAGCTTTAAAGATAGGGCCCTATATATATAACACCCCTTTTTGGGTAAATAAATAGGTAGTCGTAGTCGTAAAGAATTTCATTTTCCTGCTCTAATAACTTGAGTGCTGAAATGGGCCCCATTTTGAAGACATTATAATGGGT
Source organism: Caryopteris x clandonensis (assembly GCA_028749325.2). Taxonomy (NCBI): domain Eukaryota; kingdom Viridiplantae; phylum Streptophyta; class Magnoliopsida; order Lamiales; family Lamiaceae; genus Caryopteris; species Caryopteris x clandonensis. The sequence continues at coordinate 16,023,436 of JAPYKT020000001.1, forward strand.
AAGAATAGTGGATCGACGATTCTTAAAATAAAAAATGGACTATACTAAGTGGAGTGGATTATCTAAAATATGATTTGGGTGAATAGAGTTAGTTGTAGTATTAATACAAGAAAAATATTTAAATGAGATCGAAACGGACGGATATTTTTTTATTCATAGCTGTGCTTTATTCAAATTTAAATTTTTTTTTTTTTTTTGCAACAAACCATGCACAGTTTTACATATCTTATTATTCTTATAATTATATAAATATAAATTTAATGTAAATAATTTATATCGCTTAATATTTTCAAATTGTTCATCACATGGATGTATAACTAGCTCATTTAATATAATAAAATAAATTTTAAACATCATCACTTAATCAAACCCACAAGTTTTACATTAGTGTAATAAAATATAATATCAGACCACAATATTCATTCAAGGTCTGAATTCCACCCATTTAAATATGAAATCATATCCATTCAGCGATAACCTATATAATCTCATAAAAAGAGATGTCATTTCCGCATTAGAAACCCATTTTCTATTTTTAAAAATTACCATGTCAAATCAGGATTTTTTTTTAATTTTAATTTTCAAAGACTTCTAACCTTTTTATTTCAACTTCATTTTTTATAAAAAATATATCAATTTAATTATTTTTTCATGATTTTCAATTTCATATCCATATTGAATATATAATAGTAAAATATTAATTTTTAAATACAAATATTTTTTTATTTATTAATTGTGTCATATTTTAACATTTAATATATTTTTATATTATTAGATATTTTATTTTAAATATTTTTTATCGTGGAAACGCTGGAGACAAAAACTAATTAGAAAGTAAAAAGAAAAAACAAAGTGAGAGTGTAAACATAAGGAAGCGTGCCTCGAATTTCTGAATAATCTCTACCATCATAGCTACATTTTAAAAGTATTTACTGATGAATAGATGTTCCTTGGGCTAAATACATAAGAAAATATAATTTTCTAACATTTTAAATATAAAGAGATTGTGAAATTTTATGATATTAAAGGAATTGCAAAGGGTCTCAAAAACAGATTACTTCACCATAAACTACTTTACGTCCAAAACCCAATAATATAATTTTAATTTTTTTAAAGTTTAACGACATTGACAGAAAAAAGAATAGCAATCAAATTGACTGAAGGAGTTTGTTAGAACAAGAGAAGACGGGATTTACTCTATTTTTAGTAGCTCAACTCTTCCCAGCATCCTCTTTTCTGCCTATTCTTTCATCACCAATCTCAGAGAAGCTCCATCATTATCGAATGCATTCCTGCCTGAAAGTAACCAATCCATTAATAACCAAGCTAGTAACAACCCAACTTAAAAAATTTCAAGCTAAGTAGAATCTTATGCACTATTGACAATTCTAGAGAGTTGTCTCCATGTACAGGGAGAAAAACACTTGCACACACACAAGAGAGAGAGAGAGAGAGATGTTAACAGTTTCCATGTTCAAGAATAATAATACGTAGTTTTGGTTACACATTAACCCAATGTATAACGTTAATTTGATCCATGTAAAGTTCATTTTCATTTACACAAGCTCATGATTCCACTACATTTTCTCATGCATAACCAACCAACTGGTGTGCATGTATAAACACCATTGTACAGATATGTGAAAACAGAAACACAGGGCACAATAACGTAAAAAATATGGGACATAATCTGGCAAGAATACGAGTTAAAGGGTAAGAGATACCATTTCATCTAAAATTTGACAAAGGAATCCCAAAATAATGATGTCTTGAATGCTATTTCATAGTAATTTTGTAACTCGTTCCTTTATGAAAAGTTTCTATTAAAAAAATTACCCTTAGTATTGATCCACTGACTTGAGCAAATACTACTGAAATCCAATTAAAAACACAATGTCCTATTAATTCAGCACATTGTGATCAAATTATAGATATATAAACCACATACTTTGCAGGAAATGAATATTTAAGGCTCACATGGACTTGGACATTTGGACTCTTCCTTTTCATTCTAAAGTCAACAGTATTCTTGGCAAGGAGAACAACAAAAGTAGCACACAGGAGAAGCAACAGCAGATGAAGTACAATTACCAAACTTCAAATTACCTGGCTATAGCTTGTCAAAATCGTCATCCAAGCCATCATTCCCATCATCTGACAAACCGAAAACATACAAAACAAAGCCATGGCAGCATAAATAGAATGGATGTGATTCATCTTAAAGTTTTGATCACAAACCAGAGCAGTGAGCTTCACTTATAAGCATATGGTCAAATACACAGAGATACTCATGCTACATTTCTAATAATATGAAAGTTGCAGGAATTCAGATTTGAAAAATGCAGCCAACGCTACGCAAAGATCTCAAAACCTGTTTGCTTGGGTCATCCTCCATTTTATCTTTTTATGTTTCCAGTTAAATTCTTATGTTTCCATCAAAATCAAACAAACATAAGGAGTCAGCTTCTCAAAAATGAGATGAATATTAGGTAAAGTGTACCTGGACCATCATCACTGTCCTCAAGGTCTCCAAGAAGAAATACATCTAAATCCTTGTCAGCAGCTGCTGACTTCGCATTATTGCTTTTATGTTCTGAGATCTCACCTACTTTTTCAGATCTTAAACCTGACAACGTTTCCTTTACTTCCGAATCTTTTAAATTGTCAGCTGCCTTGAGCTTTACCTCTTCCATGTAGCGTTTCTCATATCTACAACAGATAGATATGCTAGATTATTGGAGCCAAGACATATATATCAGAGACAAAGAAACAGCACAGAACACGGTCAAAGAGAAACCTAAGAAGTTGTGTTATTTAGTATTGGGTTCCAATAACTACAACAAAAAACTGAGCCTTGATCCCACAAAGTGGGTCAACTATATGGATCATATGTCGCCATCGTGTTCAATCAAGACACATGTTCTCATTTATATAAGTATCAACATATCTATTTTAATAGTTTCTTCTAAAGCCTTTTTCGGTCTTCCCCTTCCCTTTTTAATTTGAACTTACCGATTCTCTACTTTCTAATTCAACATTATAATCACTCTGAATGTGATTGAACATAAATCTGAAAATGCTTCCAATAACCTAAATACATATAGAGCTAAAGCAGAGGAAACAAGCTTCCCCAGGTTTAAATAGTTTTCCCAACTTATTTCTACATAACCCGGATATTCCAATTAACTTCTATAAGCTTTAGAGAACTAATTTATTTTAAACTTAACTTAACCCTAAAATCTTTTACATGCATTATTTAAAAATAACAAAGAAAATGAAATTATGAATTTTATCAATGTAAAGAACACATATTGGATTTTGATGCAAAAAGAGCTTTTTTGACTAATCCATACTAAACAATGGCCTTTGGAATGAAGTTTTAGGTATCTTAGCTTCATTGTGAATAATATACATTAATTAACCAAACATAATTATGAGGATTATAACTCTCTATTTTTTTCCTTTAATTAAATGTAAAACATAACCAATGTCTTTACATCACTGAAGAAATATCAAAATTTAATCTCTGGTCTCATTTGTTTAATTTCTTTAGAAAATTTATGCCTTTGTCTTGCTGAAGTCATGCCTTTTTTCCAGAAGCATGGAGATAGGGCTATTTTTGGTCTTTAAATAAGATTTCAATGGAATCTTTGACCAAAAGGGAAGGCTTGAATTGCTAAGAGGTTAAAATCAAATTAGAGTGACTAAGAAGACCAAAGATGATAGGCAAGGAATTAAATTAGTTGCACACATAAAGTTCCTTTCTTGACCAACTCCAAAGCTACATTTGCTTAATTGATAAATCAATGTTTTTTTTCAAATTCACTATTTTTAAGCGTAAAATTTTTAACTCTCATATGGGCAATAATCCTCTGTAAGTGTCTAAAGCCCTAAACCTAAGCTTAAGTAACAGAGCTGATCTTTCACCGCCGAATAAAAATACCACGAATCTCACAAGAGGAGATAGAAATTTTGGCAGTAGATAATCAGTTATGCATTTAAGGCAATATTGTCTCTCTCTTCATTCGGGATTGTATGATTGAGAAATTCCAAGAATACTTTCATAAGAATAAACATTGTTGAGGCTTAACAAAACAAAATGAATAGTTAACAAGATTATTTAGATTAACAAAAACATTTGGAAAAACCTTCCTCAAAGAAATTAAAATAACAATCATGTAGGGGTACATGTTACTTACGGTGCCACATGACTGTCAACAAGAATGAAGTAGATCCTCCAAAACTTCCTTTCTTTCATCACGCGTGGACATAGCTGGTACCTTAGCTTTGAGATTTCCTGAAAGAAAATACAAAGAATTAAGGAAGTCATATAGTGATTCAAAGGCACACTTTTACATCATTTCAAGTTCAAATATAATAAACAATCCCAAAAAAAAGATTAATGAATTAAAATCATTAGACATGGACAATTTAACACAGAATTATAGAACTGCCTTAGAGCTATCCTCCGTAAATGCCTTGCTAATAGATTGAGTCGGACATGATTGATTAATAGTATCTTTATGATGTCTCAAACGTCTTCTAAATCAACAAATCCACACAAAATTGAATAAGACAAGGCTGATGAAAATACACATCATTTTATGTTCCTAGAGACATGGCAAAAAAAAAAAGCACATAAACTATAGAAACTGCCTTAGTAAAAGCCCCCCCCCCCCCAAACACACACAAGATGAATAGAATAGTTTTAACCTCATGAAGAACAGGAAGATATTAAATCAAACCACTGTGTCCAAGCCCAATCTGATATTATTCTTTGTGCAGACATGCATTAGATATTAATTTTGTTAAGGCTTATTCCCCCTAGAGGTTAGTAGCAGGTGCTTCTACTTATAGTTTCTTCTAATGTTTAACACCTTTCAGAGAACTGCAATCTTAAAACATGCCAATCAATTATTTGTATCACCTTTAAGGATATGTTAAACAGTCCCTCCACATAGAATTTAATGTCCTAATTTGAAAATGGCAATCACTTCCAGCATTTAGAAAATGAACTTACTATTATCTTTTACACATATTTTTTGCCAATAACATCATTCTAAAATCAGGAATAACTTTGTGAAGAAAATCGCTATTTAAGGAAATAAAACATCATATTTGGAATTCAGAAAAGGAAACAGGAGCTTTGACTTCCAGACCTTGACAATCTAGTAAACCAGAGGATTTGTTTACCTTCTCTCTAGCCAAAACAAGTGTTGATTATGCGCATGAAAATCTAACCTTCACGGTCAAAAGAACAAGCTTTGCATGCCTTTCTTGCCACTCTGTGAGATCTTGTCGAATATTAGAAACTGTAGGAATATCAGACACCTCTGAATCGTCTGTGCATAAAAATGCAGGTTGATGTCAGCATTTGCATAAAATGTTGAGATGCAAGGATACCAAAGACACATTTTGGTTGCATAAGAGACAGAATACTATAATTACAGAATTTAGAATCCAAAAAACAATTCAAAAACTGTAACAAAATGTGCCAGCATCCTGAAGGGAGAATCAAATGTCCTGAAGTCTTCTTCTTTGCTAATAATTGTTCAGAAAGTCTTAAAAGCAGTTTCACTAAAGTAATGTAACAGAACATGCAGCAGATGAAAAACAAGTCATGTGATCTGGTTATCACCACCACTAGAAGAATAAAGTGTTTTTTTCCTCTTTCATTTTTCTCTTATCTCCATCTCTTTTATTCTATTTATTTATCATATCTTGTCTAATTGTTAAACTTATTGACACTTTGTGAAAGCAATAGCAAGTCAAAGTCATCCTATGTCACTTTGGTGCAGTCTATGAGATGACTCCATTAAAAAAAAAATAAAGAGTAGATGTTAGTATCATCAATAACTAAGAAGTCAAATGATCATAATCATTTGCTGATAGAGATAATATTTTTTCCAGATTTTGTACTATAGCTAGACAAATGAACCTAGCTTCACACAGTACATCGACCTCCATGGGGATATCAACAGTTAAAAGTTCCATAATCTAATTACTACGGTTGAGATGCTAGCACTTTTTCTTTTGAGCTAGATACAATTACACTAAATATGATGGTCCAGATAAAGAAAAGGGAGCAACAATGATTCTGATATTGGTACATGTTGTGACTTGTTCATGCATCCTTTAGAGTTATATCATGGAAATATTAATGCATTTTTAATCAACCTAGGTCATAATCCTGTGGTGGCGAATACAGATGTTTGCACAAATTCAATTATCAAGTAAACTATAACTGCAAAGTTGTCAGGCAAAGCAAGCAAAAAAAGCTTCAACCTCCAATGGATGAGTTCAATGTAAAAGGACTGATGTGAAGAGAGGCTGATGAGCTATATCAAAGAAAATCACAAATCAAACTAAAAAAAATAATCTCCTCAAATTTTCCAACATCTCATTCCTTAATTGCCCACCACTCAGAAAACAGGATTTTTTTTTTTTAATTTTTTTTTTAAGTATAGGAAACAAGATTTTATTGAAATCCAAAACAAAAAGTATAAGGGATGAGTCCCTTATACTCATCTACAAGCACGGATTACAATACTTCCAATTCCTAACTAAAGCCGTAACATGAAACTCTCTACACTTCCTATGACTTCACAACCAAAGGGCAACTCTATATTTGACTTTACCCCAAATATCGTCTAGTGACTCGCTGACGTTTTCAAAAGAATTCTTATTCCTTTCAAAACAAATAGACCAGCATACAACTGGAACACTAACCCTCCACAAAATTTTACCCTTCATGTTAATATGGCCTCCCAAGTTTGATGCCTACCAGGATGTGTTATTGAAAGAACATATGATGATGTCTCTATTCCAAAAGCAATAAAGACTTAATAACCCTAAGATGTCCGAACTTCCTAAACATGCCCAGGCTATGTTGCTGGAAAGACCAAAGATGAACTGTAGAATAATACATTTATATAGGCCAATCACAATGAGTCAGAGGATTTTTTTAAACAAAAACTTGAAAAGAAACAAGCGAAGTTACAGGGGCTAGCCACAATTAATTCCTTAAAGTCGAGAAACTTATATACATCTGTCGCACTAACAGTCAACTTTTGACCCCCTTCAAAATATTTTTTTGCACAGAGGAACTATTATCACTTTTTAAAGTGATATAAACATGAAAAGCGAACTAATACATTTTCAGAATCAGTTGTTCAACAGTTAATCCAAGATTGATTCTGAGGCCCTAACTCCCATGATTTGACATTTCACGGCTTATTAAAAGACAATCAAAAGAGAGTTCACTTACACAGGTAAAGGTTGTGGGCCTTTTTTTGGTCAAACAACATCTCAAGTATTTATTATTCCCATAAGTCAAGAATCCAAGAGTATGCTTTTCATTTTTTTACAGTAACCTTCTTCATTATTTATGTTGTTGGCCTTTTGGTCTAAAATACTTTTAGCGTGTCTGCTATTACTATATTGTCACATTCCATGTAAGTAGAAGTAGTTTAGGTCCATACATACTTATGCAACCTCTTTATCATGGTAAAGTTGATAGTGCTATAGTAATATGTTTCTGTGTGCCTATCTCTTCCCATGAAATGCAACTCACGTTACTCATACTTTGTCAAATGTTTATACTTTTTCCTAATGTGGTCTTCTATGATCCAACTATTTTTTTCTTTTTAAAATTTATATTCAGACCTATTCTCTTCAGGTTTGGCATCTGTAACAGCTTTGAATTTGTTTCAGGAAAGATGTTTTTACTAACGGAAAATGACATTCAAAGCGCCCTTCTAAGTGAATCATGTTCTTTTCCTGGAGTTTGGCAAATCTAAAAGGCCACATTCTTCAACTGTAAAAGCTGAGCTTAGCGGAACCTATATCATTTCCCACTCTAGAAACTAGAATAACCATATATCAGAACTCAAATACGAAAGTAGTATATTGGAGTCATCCCATTAATTGAGATTCAATATTAAAAAAGAAAATCATGTCTTTTTTTTTTTTCCTATCCAATTCCTCAATCTCATTGTAATGCAATCCATTCATATGACCCTGAACATGAAAAAAAGAAGTGATGCCAAAGAGAGGAGGGGAAAGAAGCAAAGTATTTGAGAACTATTTCCCTACCCATATTTAAATGACAGTTTCCCTTAATCTTACAAGGATAACCAAGTATTTTAGTGAATGCACTTAGTGCAAACACAATCAGACATAAATGCACCCAATTTGAACTTGTCCCTCTCTCTCTCTCACTCCATTTTTTTGGGTTGTGTTGGGAAATTATCACATAAGACCTAGTATCAGAGATCTGACAGCCATTAAATGACCAAAAAAAAAAACTGCAGTAATAAAGGAGGGGGGAAAAAGTGGCCAGTAGTAATGAGTGAGTGAAGTGAACGTATAAAAAAAAAAAATCGATTCAATCTCTGGGTGCTAACTTCAAGTAGCTCCCACCATCTTCACCATTAATATCAAATAGAAGTGTTTTAAATTGCAGCTCGCATAGTAATTGGCAATATATGGTGACTTTAAAGCGCATTGGGGATTCCTCCCATGTAGTTCATCCTATCTTCAATAAAATTATAGTTAAAAAAAATTAAAATTAAAATTAAATAATAATAATTAAAAAAAAAAAACCATATTTTTGCTGATTTACAGAGCTGCGAATCACAGTCGAAGAATTTGTAGCGTCTTCCACTGCATCAATTATGAAAAGGAACCGAAAATAATCACCGCATAAAAGTCATTCACTCCAAAACGACAATATCAACGGGGAAAACCATTCTCTCTCAAAGTACCTCAAATTTCAAAACAGTGAACCACATTCGGTAACAGAAAAGTAATACAATGGTAAGCAAAAAATTTAAATCAGCAATCAGTAAATTGAAGGAAAACATACCTTCGAGCGGGAAATCCCGGAAAGTATTCGTCGTAATCCCTCTGACAAACTCTCTCAACTCATCCGTCACAGCGAACATTTCCAGATCAGCCGGATCATTGCCGGCTTTTTGAGCGGAGTCGACGAGATTATTCAGAACCACGACAGGTGGAGGAATCTGGGCCTTGATCTCATCGGCGCGCTTCAAAGCCTCCGCCGCAAATTCCTGGGACATCTTGGATGCCTCGGCGGCAAACTCCTTGGACCGCTTGGACGCCTCCGATACGACTTCGGAGAAGTTGGCCGAAGCGAGTCCCTGCGTCAACTCCTGCGACTTCTTGGCCGCTTCCTCCGCGAAGGTCCGAGCTCTCTGCCAGATATCCATGGTACTTAGTTCCAATGCGAAAGATTGGCGAGATTTTACGATGAAATTCGACGAGATTTGAACTTTTTTATGGCCAATTAAGTGTACGTAATTTATGGTAGAAACGGGCTGTTTATTCTCGGGGATTTTGAGTTCGAGGGTACACGCTCCAAAATTACACTTTTTGCCATGTTGCCCATTGAAGAAGATCAAATCATTCACTCATGCGTGCCGCTCCAATTCAAATATATATATATATATATATATATATATATATATATATATATATATATATATATATATATTGTTGTGGATCGGCAGCACCGTGGTGAGGGCTCAGGGATGCCTGGTTCGCCTCGATTCGGACACAGAAGCCAATCGGTGATCTAGGTCCGTCACACAAGACGGAACACGGTCGGACTTTCACCTAAACCCGGTAGCACCTTAATCCCGACGGATTTTCTTCACCCACTCGTCCCAAAACCCACCGAACACTCACACTATACACTAGAAACCACACATGAAGGGAATCAGACAGTATAGAAGGGAGAATGGGGATTCGGACGAAATGCAGCGTGAATCGACTCTTGGATTCTTACCCAAACGACGGACGAATCCTCGATTTAAAGGGAACGAGAAAACCAGCCGGAGAACCACGCGGTTCACACAGAAAATCACGCGGGCATTAACCATCGGGAGTAAATGGCTGCCTGGGAAAGGTGAGAGACGTTGAACGACGGAAGGGGAGAGGGGAGGGGAACCGACGAGCGGCGCTCACAGGGGAAGGGCAACACAATGCCCTAATTACAGAGGGGTCGGGGAACAAAAGGTAAGGGGTGTGGGCCTGGGCCTTAAAAGGCCTGGGCCCAGAATAAGTGGGAAGCAGATAACAGGCCCATAAACCAAAAATGCATTTGGGCCAATACCCAAAACAACATTCTCCACCTTATTGGTCCAACCCTAGGTCCACCGATTAGCAAACAATACCCGGGGTGAAGGCAAATCATCATTGCCCTCGACTGTCACTGATACCTGCAAGGAAACAAAAAAAAAAAAAACAGAAAGTGAGAAAAAAAACGAACACACAGCAGAATACAGAAGAAAAAACAGATTTTAATCCAGTGAGTCGAAGTTCAAAGTATTCATGCAGTCTTTGGTTTTTTCTGCAGATAAGCATTTTGTTCCCATGTCAGCAGGATTGAATTGAGAAGGGATTTTCTCAAGTTTGACAGTTCCTTTTTCAACTATATCCCGGATAAAGTGGTACCTAACATCAATATGTTTTGTACGATCATGGAAAACAGGATTTTTACAAAGCTGAATTCCTGATTGACTGTCAGAATAAACAATAGGATCACCCTCTAAGTATCCAATTTCAGATAATAGACCTTTTAACCATATAGCTTCTTTAAGTGCATCAGTTATAGCAATATACTCAGATTCAGTAGTAGATAATGCAACTACGTGCTGAAGTTGGGATTTCCAGCTAATGCACGAACCACACAAGGTGAACACATATGATGTAGAGGACTTCCTATTATCTCTATCATTGGCATAATTAGAATCAGAATATCCTATTAAGTTTACACCTTGAGCACATTTTGAAAATTTAAGGCAAGTATTGGCAGAACCTTTCAAATACTTTAATAGCCATTTTAATGCATCCCAATGTGGCATACCAGGGTTTGACATGTACCTACTCAAGCAACTTACCGAATATGCAATATCAGGTCGAGTGCTTACCATAAGGTACATAACCGAGCCAATAGCATTAGCATACGGCACCTTAGACATTTCAAGTATTTCAGAATCAGTTTTTGGGGACTGATCCCTACTTAAAACAAAATGGGCAGCAAGGGGCACATTGACAGGTTTAGCATCAGACATGAAGAATTTACTCAAAATCTTTTTCACATAAGAAATCTGATTTAAGTGAAGGGTATGATTATTCCTATCCCTAACAATATCCATGCCTAAGATGCGCCTAGCATCTCCAAGGTATTTCATGTCAAAATTCTCACTTAGGCAATTTTGCACATATTCGATGGATTTAATACATGGGCTGACAAGAAGCATATCATCAACATATATTAATAAGAAAGTGGGGACAGATGCATCATGCTTGAAATAAAGGCAGTGATCATGCACACTCCTTTTAAAGTTAAGGTTTTTCATGCAAGAGTCAAATTTCTTATTCCATTGCCTAGGAGATTGTTTTAGACCATAAAGGGATTTTTTCAATAAACATACATAATCAGGTTTTTGGGGATCAATAAACCCATCAGGTTGTTGCATATAAATTTGTTTATCAATTTCACCATGTAAAAAGGCAGTTTTTACATCAAGTTGTTTTAACTCCCAGTTAAAATGAGCAACTAATGCCAATACAATGCGTACAGTAACAAATTTCACAACAGGAGCAAAGATTTCGGTATAATCAATCCCCTCTTTTTGAGTAAATCCTTTTGCTACCAGCCTAGCCTTATATCTAATGCTGTCAGATTCTTCTTTAATCTTATATAGCCACTTACAAGCAACTACAGAGCAATTAGCAGGTTTAGACACAAGAGTCCAAGTTTGGTTAACATGCAGTGAGTTCATTTCATCATTCATGGCATTTAACCAGTCAACAGAATTCCTAGAATTCACAGCCTCCTTAAATGACTTAGGTTCAAGGTCAGTAGGTGACTCAAATACATTTAAAGCATGCGAGTCCATATGATAATCATTAAGTCTAGATGGTTGTCTAATGTTTCTCCTAAGTCTATCCCTAGCAAGTTGGTAATCACCATTAACATTATCATCATCACTTAAATTATCATGCTCAACATTTTCAGAATTTGAATTATCTAACACAGGCAAATTTGGTGTTTGCTCCACCTCACTCGGAGTCGCATCAGAAGCAACAATGGGCACAGAAATTGGCAAGCAGGGAAATTCAGATTCATTAAAAATCACATCTCTGTTAATAGTGACCTTAAAACCAGGATCATTCTTTAGCCAAAGTCTATATCTTTTTACACCATCAGGATAACCAAGAAAAACACATTTTTTAGATCTTGGTTCTAATTTATCCAGTTTTTGATGCACAAAAGCAGCACAACCAAAAATTTTTAGATTTGAAAAATCAACAGCTTTTCCAGACCAAACAAGTTCAGGATATTTCCCATTTAAAGGCACAGATGGAGACCTATTAATTAAATAGGCAGCAGTAACAACTGCTTCTCCCTAGAATTTCTTAGAAAGTCCAGAAGCTGCAAGCATGCTTCTTACTTTCTCAAGAAGAGTCCGGTTCATACGTTCTGCCACACCATTCTGTTGTGGAGTGTATGGAACCGTCCTGTGTCTTTGAATGTCAGAAACAGCACACAAATTATCAAGCAGATGATTGCAAAATTCAAGTCCATTATCAGTCCTAAGTTTCTTAATTTTCTTTCCAGTTTGGTTTTCAATCAAAGATTTCCAGTTTTTGAACACATCAAATACATCAGATTTATCTTTTAACAACAAAACCCAAACTTTCCTGGAAAAATCATCAATAATGGACAGGAACCATCTTTTATTACCGTGTGTGGGAGTGGTGGCAGGCCCCCACACATCTGCATGCAAATAATCAAGTATTCCAGTGCTTTTAGGTACATTGGGGGCAGGGGAGATGGGAAAACTAACCCTATGTTGTTTTCCTTTTACACACGGTTCACAGAAGGGCATGCAAGACAGTTTATCATTTCCAAATGATCCTACCTTTTGCAAGAGTTCTAGACCCTTATTACTCATGTGACCAAGTCTACAATGCCAAAGAGTAGTTTTATCATCCTTAACAGTATTAGCATGCAAGACTGGTTTTGTAAAACACATGTACAGGTTATTCCGTTTTTCAGCTTTAAGGACCACAGAAGACCCTTTCAAAATAGACATAACACCTTTGCCCCATTTCCCCTCATAACCCTCATCTTCCAATGCAGCACATGAAATAAGATTACAGTTCAAATCAGGCACATATCTTACATCTTTCAAATTAAGAGCATGTCCAGATTCACACACAAGTGAAATATTTCCTATACCTAGGATTGGACATTTCTTATCATTTGCCATAGACACAAAACCACATTTTGTTTCCTTAAAAGTCCGAAACAGATTTTTAAACGGGGTTAAGTGAAATGTGCAGCCTGAATCAATCAACCATTCATTTTCACATAAGAAAGATGAATTTACAGAATTAGCCACAGAAGTTTCACAGAAATCAGTAACCATGAAAACATCTTTATGCATTTCTTTTTCAGAAACCTTATTGGCTTTAAGCCTTTTCGGTTGGGGACAAGCATTTGCAAAATGGCCCAGTTCACCACAGTTAAAACACTTTTTGTTTTTATTGGTGGGGTTACTAGATTTTGCAGACTTATCCTTAACCTTTTCTTGGCCATTTTTATTTTCAGAAAACTTTTTCTTTTTCCTGAAATTCTTTCCTTTAACAAACATAGCATCAGCACTGTTTTGATGTTTTATACCCGAATTTGCTTTTAAATCAATTTCCTTACTTTTCAACCCATTAATAACGGTATCCAAAGTAACCTGATCCCTACCATATTTTATAGCAGATTTCACATCACCAAAGGAATCAGGAATAGCATTTAAAAGCACAATTGCAGTATACTCATCAATAGATTTATCACCGGTTTTCTTTATGTCTTGAATAAGTTTTTGAAAAATATCCAAATTTTCATCTATATCCTTAGACATATCAAGTTTAAATCGAAAAATCTTTCAAGCAAAAACATTTTACATGGGAGTGAAGTTTCAACAAATAATTCTTCCAGTTTATCCCATAAGTCTTTTGCACATTTTTGTTCTCCGACTTTTCGGATAATAGAGTCTGATAGATGCAGGATAATGGATGAGAATGCAATCTCATCCATTTCTTCCTTTTTCTCATCAGATGTGGCATCAGAAAATGTACGGGAAATACTTTTAAACACACGTTGTTGAATCAGTATTCCTTTCATTTTCTGCTGCCAAATCCCAAAATCTGAGCGACCATCAAACGGTGCCAGATTGTAGGATCCAACAGTAGACATGTTGGAGGCAGGGAATAAATCACACAAGATTTGTACAAGTCAAACAATAAATCACACAAGATTTATACAAATCACGGGAGACCGAGGATTTCCAAGTTCACAAGCCGATTGATCGGTTGCGCAGGGGTTCAACTCAGTGCCGTTTTAATATATTAATTCAGTGATGCAGAATCAAGCACACAGCAATATCAGATTCAGGTTCACAGAATTTTAACAAAGTTGCAGGCAGTCAATTTACTACACAGAGTAAACAATTAGACACAGAAAACCTACCCGGTTCGACCGGTAACTACAGCAGTCACGCCCAAGCCTATCCGGTTCAACCGGCAACTACAGTAGTCAAAGTGTCAAAGCCGCTTTACCAGAGCGAGATTCGGGGGAACCTTGTCGGAATGAGACGGCCCACCAGCCACGGTTCAATACCGTGGGGCGGATCCACCGTCGGATCAGTCACCCAGCAGTGACAGGGTTGTCACCCGGCGGCGACAGAACGGATCGACGCCCGGCGGCGACTGCAGGTAAAACGCGAGGGTCGCGCGTGAGTCGCCCAGCGGCGACTGGAAGGGGAATCGCCCGTCGGCGACAGAGGGTTCGCCCGTCGGCGACAGCGAGTCAGCGCGAGGGTCGCGCGGGCAGCGGAAGCGGTACCCGGTCACCAGACGGCGAATACGAAGGCGGTGCACGGTGCGACCGGCTCTGATACCACTGTTGTGGATCGGCAGCACCGTGGTGAGGGCTCATGGATGCCTGGTTCGCCCCGATTCGGACACAGAAGCCAATCGGTGACCTAGGTCCGTCACACAAGACGGAACACGGTCGGACTTTCACCTAAACCCGGTAGCACCTTAATCCCGACGGATTTTCTTCACCCACTCGTCCCAAAACCCACCGAACACTCACTCTATACACTAGAAACCACACATGAAGGGAATCAGACAGTATAGAAGGGAGAATGGGGATTCGGACGAAATGCAGCGTGAATCGACTCTTGGATTCTTACCCAAACGACGGACGAATCGTCGATTTAAAGGGAACGAGAAAACCAGCCGGAGAACCACGCGGTTCACACAGAAAATCACGCGGGCATTAACCATCGGGAGTAAATGGCTGCCTGGGAAAGGTGAGAGACGTTGAACGACGGAAGGGGAGAGGGGAGGGGAACCGACGAGCGGCGCTCACAGGGGAAGTGCAACACAATGCCCTAATTATAGAGGGGTCGGGGAACAAAAGGAAAGGGGTGTGGGCCTGAGCCTTAAAAGGCCTGGGCCCAGAATAAGTGGGAAGCAGATAACAGGCCCATAAACAAAAAATGCATTTGGGCCAATACCCAAAACAACATATATATATATATTTTTTGGTACTATTACATGTCTCTAGGCCAAAATTACTCCAAATCACACTTAACTTGTAATTTCTAGAAGTTATAGTGTGTATATATATGGTGAGCACTAAAAATATGTTAATATTTCTCAATTCTTATATACGTATTTTACGTTATGATTTAAGGTGTATAAGAAGCCCTAACAATGTAGATAAACATATCTAGAGAGAAATGTGTCATCTTGACAATAGTTATTCGAGATTGTAATGATTTTAGAGCTCTCATATCGCCAAAGTCCACATAATTCTATTATTTTAAACAAAAATATCAATAAATATACATATTATATTTTATTAGAGTATGAATTTAAAAACTTAATAGAATTGATCATTTTAAGTATAATAACATCATTAGTGTCATCGTGAATTATATATAATGATATTGGTATCTTTATGGCGAGAGTTTTACTGTTTCAAAAAGTTATTAATGTATAACATACACGTGTATTCATTAAAATATAATGGTAAAAACTTCAATTAAAATAACCGTGCAGAAGCAAAATAATGACACAACAGCATTACTACCGTTACACGTTATATAACAACACTCTAGTCGTTACCTAGGTAATTTTATTATTTTTAACAGTACTATCATTATAAATTATATATAACAACATTGTTGTCATTAGGACATAGACTTTAGTATTTTTAAAAAAATCCCTTAATTTATTCTTATTCTAACCAAATTCAAATTTAAAAAAGGAGGGTCATTTTTACACAAAAAAAATTATGAAGGTAGGCCTTTTATATGCATATATTTATGTTGACCAAACCATTTGTTTATGGTTATAAGCTATTCATATGAATATCCGTGCGCCAATTAATTTATTTGGTGTTAGCTTTACACTGAACCAGTACCTATATTTGCTATGATCAATAATGCTAAAATTATGTCAAATATAGTAAATAAATAAAAATGCTTTATAATATGATTAGTCTGTAACATTACTATTATTTTAGTGTTTCTAATTTCAATTTATAAAATTTTCTTTAAATCATTACTAACTCAAGTTGATGTTAGAAATTATAATTTATGATTTATTTTGTCTAGATTTTGTTATTAAGAAGCTTTAAAGGGGAAAAAGATTTGAGCTATCGTCAAATTTGAATAAATGGTAAATATAAATTTATTTGCACTTACAATACATAAATATAGTATATTTAGTGTATTATTTTGCTATGAGTTATGTGTGACCTTATATTCTTTTATATTGATGAATATGAATTACATAGTGTGAAGGAGATGATTTGGGATTGTATTGAACATAAAATTCATGAGCATTATCATGTGCATGCTCAAGGAATATTGTTCACTAGTAGTATATCGAGGCCGGTAGCATCTGAGATTATGGTTAGCCTCAATTCATCTAGCCAATGGCATGTGAGGCTTGGATAAATTTTATAATATATTGAGCTGATAGCATATGAAACATGAATAGACTCGATTCATTGGACCGGTGGCGCGTGACACATGTAAATGCTCTATGATTATGCTTGTTTATTTAGTTAATACTTTCAAGTGCACACTATGTGGGTCAATAATAAAAACAAAAAATTCTACAAAAATTTTATGATTTTATTACCATGCATTCCACATCACTTTAAAAATTGTTGTAGACTTTTAAATTTCTTTGTACGCATCATTTTTGTTTATTTCCGCTAATTAATTTTTTAGTACATAAATCAAATACGTTCATTGAGTTTCATTTTGAAAATATTTTCCAAGCCAAATTTAAAAAATTGATTTTATTTTACCATGTACCAAAACTATTGTAATTATAATATTTTAATTAATACACTAATATTTTATTAATAACCTCATTCGCACACCTGAATAATTGCTGTAATTATAAGCCTTTGCAATTTTTTATGAAAAGAAAACGAAAAAATAATAATTGGTTGGGAAGGACGATGGAATGGCCGGAATGATGGTGTTTAAATTATTAGTTTTTTTTTTATTTTTTTAAATATATATACTTAATATAAAGAATAATCTCTTGTCTGATAAAGAAAATAAATTTATTTATGTATATTGATGACCACATATTTATATAATTAAATAATTCTTAATATGCAACAATCAATATCTTTGTCTTTAGGGATTAGTATATATCCTAGCCGAGAATTCCGCAATCAATTGTACATGGTATATCATCCACAACAACATTCTTAGTTTCAATAACATGCTCCTGAAATATAGATGGTATATCATCAATAAAATCAAATGGAGATGGTATGCTCATTTTCTTACGCACAACCTGTTAACATAACACTTGGAAAATATATTATCAATATTTGTGTAACTTGAAAAATAATAGTTACAATGAATTACCTTTTGTTTTTGTCTAAAAATGGTAGTGAACAATGGTTTTCCATGAGTTAGTGCACTAATATTTATAGCCTCTTCAACTGGAGAACAATTTTTCTTGATAGACTCGACATATTCGAATGCACTCGGGTCGCACTTTGTTGAAGTTGAATTTCTTTGTCATACTTTGTTTGGTCGACCACGAGTTTTCTTTTGAATCTCAGGCTCAAGAAATGACGTTGTTTGTGGATTTGTGATTTCCCTCAAACTCTTCAACATCAACAACTATTTTGGCAAGCAAGAAGTGTTGATAATATTGGAAAAATATTCAATGTCCTCCAATATTCAAGGGCCAATATGAGAGGCGACATTCCCACCAACCTTTTATGTCGACTGATACGGCTTCATATCTAACTTCTTCCAAAATTTATCGATTTTGCCTAATGGAATGGGTGTGTCTGTACGCTTGAATTCAAATAATACATGTACATATGGTAATTCACACGTCTTTCTCAGAATGTACCCACATAGCAAGGAATCAACTACAATATCACCAATATCATTCATCTCATCAAGTATCTTATCCAACGCTTTGCTTAAAACCTCCCCTTTCAAAATCTTGAATATAGATGGTTTGTATCTATGTTACACCACATTAATGCTCTTCTCAAATGAAGCTTTCACTGCAGTATGTGATGTCTCAAGAAGAGAATGTATTTTAACCCAGCATACCTCAAAGTTACCCTGTCTCGATCCTAAATGTCTTTTCAACTTTGCATGATGGCTCTTTGCCCTACAAAATTAAATAAAAAAATATTTTAGACATGTAAGCAACATAGACTAGATCAACAAATTTAGATATAGATACCTATTTGTCGTGACATTATCGTAATGCATGACATTATTGTCCATGCCGAGATAAATTGTTCTTTATATGGCGTGATCCATTGTTTGATGCAATACTGAACAGCATTTGAACATTATGAACAATCATGCTCAAAACTCCTTAGCAAATCAGTGAATACAACTTCATTTTCTGCATGCATAAGCATATTAAATGAACTATTAAACGACTTCCAATTCACACTCGAACGAAACATTTTCTTGCAATTAGCCAAAATATTCCTTGAAATATGTCACCTACATAAAAAATGACTGAAAGTAGGAAAAGTAGACTGTATTGCATTAATCAAAGTTGTTTCTCGATCAATAACAACAACACTAGGCAAAGATGATTGGTCCATCAATGATTTCAAGATCGTGCAAGCCCACAAGTAATTATCCTTATGCTCGGATTCCATATAAGCACATACAATCGAAAACGTCATATCTATCAACGTCAATCCCACAATTTTCAATAAAGGTAATTTATAACGATTTGTCATGTATATACAATCCATCAGCAAAACATTGGGAAAAACACGCAATAATTCCACACTTGTAGGGTGAGGGAAAAATATATCTTTCACAATATCACTTTTCTCGCATCTTCTATGATGAAAGAAATACCCATTTTCTTGCAATTTTCCCATGAGATATTCTAGTTGGGATCGACCCTTATGCTCGACAACTCTATGCTTTAGATGAGCATTATAAATAGTCTTAAGAGTGGATACATTTTTTGGCCATTTGCTCTTCAATCCACTCAAAATATCTCGTGGTCGACTGTTACTTTTTTATAAATCAAGTACAAATGCATTTGGTTCTGGAGTTAAGCGACCCGCAAATGAGTGGCCTTCTAAGTATTGGGCAATTGGGTGATTATGTGTGGCTCGTAAAACTTTCAATGCCTAATTACCATCTTTATCAATTTGGTTACCTCGTAACATAAATTGACAATTACATTTCTTTGTTCCAGTTCTTCTTCTCTTCGTCTTCGACTCATTTTCCTCCAACTCTATCTGCAGTTCATCCATATTTACAGGTACAAATACTTTCTTTTTTGACCTATGGTAGGGACCATTTCGTTCACAAGCTAGAGTCACACGAGGCCGTCTACCACTTTCAGTATTGTATGATCTTTTAACGATAACAATCATCCCATTTTAATTTTCCGTATTGCAAACCCAATTAACCAATTCTTCCTTAGATTCAACTAACGCATTTGTCGTGAACAAATATCCGTAATCAATCACCAAATCATTATCAACATTCACGTTGCAAATATCTGTCAAAAGTGCATTCGAATCCAAAAAATAATCAAAAAACTGCACAACAAAAATAGGGTGGTGTTCGACACTAAGTTTTGAACCAAATATCTACAGCTCAAAAGTAAAGTTCCGAACAAATTGCTGATGTTCGATTCTATCTCTCGAACATGTTAGTGATGTTTGAAAGTTATAGTCGAACAACTTTCATCCGTTCAATGCTTTGCAATCGAACACTGTATGCAACTGGGTAGTATAAAATTATATTTTTTACGTGAAATATATGAAAATTTCACATGAAAAAAAATGAAATACTTGCATTATTATTTTCTATATATGTATGTTGATCCATAATTAAATTCTTTGAGTACACCGAAACTTGAAGAAGAAGAAATCTTGCGTGGAGAAAAAGAGAATGAAAAAAATAAAACTAGGTTTTAAATATATAAATATATAAGGGCAGGTTTTAAATATATAAATATATAAGGGTATTTTTGTCAATATACTTATGTCTAATTTTGTCTTAAATATTATGGGGTATGATTAGAGCTTTCGGGGGTATGAATAGCCCCACCCCTTTTACAATTTTCTATATTTAAAAAACAAATTAGTGAGTGAATCACGCTCCCTAGGAATAGACATATTGCGCACACGCTGATAAGGGCTTATAAAATCTAAATTTATTAAATTTTTGTAGTACTTTTTTCTATATTTTCTTATTTATTTTAGACTTTTTCCAACAGAGTAGAAAATAAATAGTTGTTCTGATTCCAATTCATAACTTTTGACTTATAATATATCATTTTAATCGTCTTCTCACAATATTCTATTTGATATCCATATTGAACATATTAAAATTAAATTAAATTTAGAATAGGTCATTTGTTGGTTTTTATAGAATTGTACTTAAGTATTTATTGTGGGTTGAACTATGTATGTTGAATTTGAATAGCATGTAAAATAAATTAGTTATCTTTTTTATACAAAAATTAATAGAAAAATTACTATTCTTAGTTTGTGGTAAGAATAGAATTATTCAATTTATTTTATTTTATATAATAATAATTATAATACATCACACAATACGAATATTTTAATATTATTAAGTTGGAAAAGTAGATAAAATCTATATATATATAATATATATATATATATATATATAAAAGAGTAAAATGACTTTTTTCATTTTCATTTTCCCACCTAAACATTATTTTTTAATATAAAGTAATTTGTTATCTATTATTTAGGATATGTTTACGTGCAAATCACTATTTTTGGTAAATCTTAATTACTAAAATATTTGATTTGATTCATCCTTCCATACATTATGGACATCATGTTTATCAATATTTTTGTTGTTGTTAGTTATAAATAGATTGAAAAACACGTTATTTCCTACGTAATTCTTTGACATTAAATCGTTTGATTCTTAAATAGTAGGGTACATTATCATTTATCTATTTTATTTGATATTATGTAAATTATATCTTATATTTTTTTCTTTTTATCCAGCAACATTAAAATATTTTTTTGTAAATCCATATTATTGCTGAATTTATATGTTTGAATGATTTCATTCACTGTATATATATATATATATATACATATATATAACTTAAGTATATACTTACGTTACAAAATATAATGAAAAAATATATTTTATGCATGGCACAGGTATCACGCTAGTATATATAAAAACAAAATGATTCTTTTTTTTTCGCGCCTAAATGTTACTTACAGTTTTATATAGAAATATATTTATGCTTGTCTAAAAAATTGCAAATCAAAAGGAATCTCCATTAGTTAGGAAATAAAAAAGTTTCTATATATGAAACCTTGAAAAATGTAAATCATATCCATAACATTAGTGATTTAATTATATTCAGAAGAATTAAATACTTTTTTACTTATTAAATTAATTATTTTTATAATTAACTTTAATACTATAATTATAATTTACTTTATTATATTTAACTGGCAAAAGGCTGTGAATAATTAATATTCGTGATTAATATTTCTTAAAAAATCAAAAATAGTAAATTTTCTTAGTTCCAAGAAAACAAATATGTAGTAACATATAAAGTATTATTATTATGTTATTCCTAATATTTTTAGTACAAGATAATATAGTTTTTAATAATAAAAATATACACAAATAATTTTGGTGTATATCACACGAATATCACACTACTATTATATAAAAATAAAATATTGGCATGCATGTGAAGTCAAGATGCAGCGAAGTGGGCCTAGAAAAGTGGGCGTGTAGGGATGGGGACTTGCAGATATACCACCAAAAAAACAAAGAAGAGGACATTGGCAAACCCATATCTTCTCCAATCTCACGGGATTGAGATATATCACAAACACAATGGAGCACCCCGCTTGCCACTCCTATTTCCATTGACTTCCATACAGTTTTTCTTCATATCACAATTTTTTACTGCTACTAATATTTACTAAAAGAATTCCCAATTTATAATATATTTATTGATAAAAAATTAAATAATTATATATTTCAAAATAGAAATCATAAATTATCTAATAACTTTTTATTTGATATCTCATAAATAAATTAAAAATAAAAATTATTATTTATGTTTTACGATATTAGAAAATATTTTCAAAAAATTAAGGACAAAAAAAGAGAGAAAATGCAACAAAAACACAACAAATTTTACATTTTCTCAACATTTACATGGGCATGTGTAGCATGCGCCTATTTTGCCGGTGTAAGTTGCTCATCCGCTTATTTTTTATTTATATATCTAAAGTAAATTGTGAATACTTTCTTCTTCAAAATTGGAAATTGAAAATTTGTGGAATTATACTATTTCTAGACTATTGAGTTATTATATTAATAAGGACAAGAAATAACTTTATTTATTAAATATAACCAAGTTAAACATAAAATAAATTGAATATTGTATAAAGAATAAAATATTTAATAATTTATTTATAAAAAGATTTAAATTATTAAATAAAAAGATTTATTAATTATTACTTTCCGCTCAAACCCTTTATAAATAATTTCAACAATAAATATACAAATTTATCCCACATAATTAACCAAAAAATAATTATTTTTTTAAATCTAATATTCTAATGTAAATATCAAATTAGAAGTAGTGAAAAAAAGATAAACTAATATATTATATGTCAAAAATTGATACGAAGTAAAAAAAAAAAAAGCTATTTATGTTTTAAATATTTGAAAAAAAATTATTACAGTAACAAAAATTGAGCAAAACATTAACTACCACCCACAATATTGTTTTCTTTATTTCCTTAAAAATTACAAAGATATTCAAATTTGAAAAATAATAATAATAATTATTATTTATAGATGTTTTTCTCATTATATCAGTATATATTTTTGGGCAACATACAATCATTATCTTGGGTGGATGGTGACCGCCATTATGTGGCTGAGCTCCACAATCAACGTCCACTTTGGATAAAACTTTTTAATCCATACTTTTACCTATAAATAACTTCCGTCCTCGTAAAATACTCTAGAAAAATCGTATGCAACAAACTCAATATGGCGTATAGGTAGGGTGTTGATCTTTAAAAGTTACATCATTTGATTTCTTTTAGATTTATTTATTTTAATATTTACAACAATTATATTTATATTATATTTAAAGTTTAGCTACAATTTGGATATGAAATATGAGTATAATTACTCATTGGCATCTTTCAATTTTTGGTCGAAAAGATCAAGATTTAGATGGAATTTCAATATTAACCATTTAGAATTGTTTCTTTTGGGTTGGGCCTATTTGAATTAGAGATATACCCAACTTAAAATATATATATATATATATATATATATATATATATATATATATATATATATATGTTTGTTTTGAGTTGCAGAGGGGGATCGAACATCCTCTCCTATGCAAATCTTGCCGATCATGACTAAAGTGATATTTCATTATTTATATTTTTTCTCTTTATTTATTTTCATCGTACATTATTTTATTTTAATATAAATATAATTTTTTACTATTTATGTGAATGTAAATTTTTTAAATATATTTATTTAAACAACAAACACTTACATATTAGAACAAACAAACCTCCTGCTTAAATAAGGGTATTTCTAAAACCACCACTAAATTTACTTTGCAAACCATATTAATTTTACTCACAAAATTTAATATATTATAAATAATATAAATATTCTTATTTAAAAATTAAAAACTTATATAAATTTTAATTTTTAATAAATAAATATTTATTTTATCCACACATAAAATTAATAAATATTTATTTATTAAAAGTTAAATTTTATGTATCTTTTTTATTTTTAAATAAAAATATTTATATTATATTTTAATTTTATAAATAAAATTAATGTGGTTTGTAAAGTAAATATAAATGTGCCTTTAGAATCAATCATTAAATAATTGCCAAGGCAATAGTTGAATAAATAGGTGGATGTGTATAAAGATAAATATGATATTTGTGTGTGAAGAGACATGATGTGAGAGAGATGTGGACAAGTAACAGAGGGAAGCAGCACCTAAAAATATGAAGCCCCCACCCACACCGGCCCATGTGCGCTGTGACTATGCTCCCTCCTACGTCCTATCAATCAACTAACTGCCTATGCCTATTTCACCTACTCCTATTGCATGTAGAGTCCAGTCACGCCTATCACAATTTTTACTGAATTTAATCACATCTACAAAATATCTAACTTTCATAATTATGGAATTAATAGTGAAAGTTGTCCTTACAATTACACTTAAATCATGTTACGATTTTTATTTTAAATTAAGAATTATTCATTTTGGTTTTAAATCCATAATTTCTAATATAAAATAAAATAATAAAATAAAAAAAAACTAAAGAGAGAATAAAGAATCAAAATTGTGGAACGAGAATCAAAATTGACTATATGTTGGTTCGATTATAATTTTATTATTTATAATATAGAGACCTAATTGTTCTACAACAAGAACCAAATCACAAACCGCACCCACATTTAGTTATGATCTTTCACAATTGGATATAACTCACTTATTTCAAGATTAGTTTAGTGAATTTGTGATTTTTCATTATTCCTTGAAATTTAAAATTTTAATTTTTTACTGTAACATAAGCTACCTTGCCTCTATAATTAAAAATCACGACTCAACCATTCTCAACAAAACATACTAATATTTTAAATATTGCTGCACAAGTCTTAGTATACACTTTGCGACTTTACAATTTAAGAACTAAAAAGCCTAATCTTATGAGACTTACTTAAGTAAAAAGACAAATACCCTTTTAACATTGCAGCACCACAAGAACGTTGATAAAATGTACAATTTTGTGAGGTACATATTGTAACGATCCAAATATTTATTTAGATATATATTAATTTATTACATATTTTTAATAAAAAAAGTATAAGATATCAAATCAAAAATAAGTAAATAAATTTTAAGTAATTTCGTCCTAATAATTAGGTCGTTAAAGAACATAAAAAAGAATTAGAACTTTACTTAATTTACTAGAAAATTTAAGTCCTCAATGTAAATCGCATAAAAAAATGATTAAGTAACTCTACTACATTAAAATTTATAGCAACAAAAATATAATTAATTTAAATATAATCAAATAATTATTCAATTTGGAAACTCAAAGCTTCATATAATCAAGAAAGTAGGCTTAAACATTTATTTCCTAAACGACATCGTTTCCTAAGATAAGTGTGAAGAATAACATAACAAACGCTAATAAAATTCTAAACGAGTCCCACAACTTTCTTTCTTTAAAGAATAAGCCCAAATATCTCAACTCTCTTTATTATCCCGAATCCTGAACTCTAAATTCCTTATGCCTTTTGATTATCTTATTATCCATAGTATTAAAATTTAGATATTAAGCCTTCATTTATTTATGATGTAGGCGAGGAAGCAAGGCACAAGGATTAGGAGCATATCACTTGCATGAGATTTTTCTTATATTACGAGAAGTCACGTAAGAGGTGTTGTTCTTATACAGTTTGTCAGTTTTAAATATTTTGTTTGTTTAAAATATGATTTGATGATTATATGTTTTGATACGTTGATACAGGATTATTAATTTGATCCACTATTATATGCTGGCCAAACTTTGATACGAAATGTTACGTTTGATACAAATGTTATATTATGTTATGTCTGATACGTTCATGTTACTCTCTATTTGTACTTTTACAACTTTATATTTAATTTTGACAAGCCTGGACCTCACGAGTTGGGTGTAGCTCACTCCTTTTTACCTTCCTACTTTTCAGGATAGGAAATTTGTCAAGGCGATGGGAGTATAGGGAGCATATTTTTATTATTCTTCTTTGAATTATGGGTTACATTTCATACATAAATGAATTGAAATTTTATTAGGGTTTGTTGTGTTATTCTTCACACTTATCTTATGAAACGATGTCGTTTTGAAAATAAATGCTTAAGCCTACTTTCTTGATTATATGAAGCTTTGAGTTTCCCAAATTGAATAATTATTTGATTATATTTGAATTAATTATATTTTCTGCTGCTATAAATTTTAATATAGTAGGGTTACTTAATCATTTTTTATACGATTTACATTGAGTACTTAAATTTTGTAGTAAATCAAGTAGAGTTCTAATTCTTTTTTATGTTCTTTAACGATATAGTTATTAGTACGAAATTACTTAAAATTTATTTACTTATTTTTGATTTGGTAACTTATACTTTTTTATTAAAAATATGTAGTAAATTAATATATATCTAAATAATATTTGGGTCGTTACATATATGATGTAATATTTTAAGGTATGTTTGGGCTTGATCGGTGATTGCAGCACATTCGTTTGAGTATTAGAACGGATAAAGCAAAATAAATAGTTAAAATGTATATTTATTTTAACATTCAGTAGGATTGGATGTATACTGTAACAAACAAATTAATAAGTCTATTGAGTATGGATAAAGCGAAATAAATAGTTAAAATGAATATTTATTTTAAAATTCAGTAGAATTGGATGTATACTGTAATAATCAAATTAATAGGTCTATTGAGTATATATTGTGGAATAAAAAATAGTGCAGGTAATAACTCTCTCTCTCTTCTAAAATATGTATTTAACTAACAAGGTTTATGTGATTAGGAATGATTGAAGGGGATTCTGTAATGTGAAATGACTGCAGTTCAAAAATGATTTCTTCTTAGTTGATACTTCTAGTTTTGGAGAAACATATATGTAATGTTTATGGACCATATGGTTGGTTGATATATCAAATTCTTTTTTCCATACTTAGCCTATTCAAATGTTCTTCGTCTTTTGTTTTAATAGTATCTAACTTTCCTCCAATTGGAAATGGTGATTAGAAAAAAAAAAAAAAAGAAACTTATGATTTTACATTAAATTATGAATTTAGTACGACTTTTTAAAATTAAAAAAAAATTATAAATTGAATATCAATTTTAAATTTGAACCAAGTCTAACTCTGAAGAAATTCTCCAACACGTTCTCCAGACTTAGGAGAAAGCTTTTAAGAAATTGAACAAAAAAATTTCTCAAAATTTACTAATTTAATTCAACAAGGTATTTTATTTATTTAGATAAAAAATATTAATAATTTAACTAAAAAGTATTACCATTACTGAACGTATTACTTATTTTTTTAAAACTAATATTGATTTAACTAAAAAATATTACGTACTCAACAAAAAAATCTAGAATCGTTGAGGTGAGAGTTCATTATGCAACGGACGCTAAAACTTTTAATTCTTTTAGTTTCAAGAATTTTTTAGATCCAATCTAAAAAAATTTTAATAAATTTGATCCATAATATGATCGCATGAATTTAAAATATCTACAACCGATCAACAAAAAAACTTACTCTAAAGATAATATGATATATTAATATATTTTCACCCAAAAACTAAATGAAAATTTTACACTAAAATATTACGTAATCTTTGCTAAAAATATGAATATCTCTTAGTAAACAAACACTAAATAGTTTTGTTCGATAATGCGGTAGTTAAAGGTTTCATTGGAAGCAAAATTCTAAAACTAAAGAATATAGTTTAAGAGTAGGGTAACGTGGCGAGCTAGTAACCAGTCTTAACTGAGACTTAAGACAACAGCAGTATGGGATTAATATTGGCCGACAACTCGACAGTCTCTGTTCTGTGGCAGCGATATATCCTCCTTCCAGGCCGTACACGTGTCTCTCTCTCATTCCCACGGATCGTACGGTCACGTCATGGTCCTACGACGTACGCTAGAATCCACACACCCAAATATTTCCTGCACCTGTAATTACTTCCGCATCCCTGTTCGTACGCGATGCCGCCTGGGCATTTCCGTGATTTCCATACTCACGTGGCCACCACAGTCATTTGGATTGTCACGGAGGGCAGTTACGTCAATTGGACTTGATTAATTAATTACGAGCACGTAGAAATACTTGGATTAGAAGATTTGCTGGAGGATATTTGTTTGCCGGAGAGAGAGTGAGAGAGAGAGAGAGAGGGGTCATTCACTCTCTGCAATTCTCGATGCACTCTAGCCACCAGTGACTCCGGTAAAGGCCTAGAAGCTTCTTTCCAGCTTCGTATTCTGCGACGTTTAAAGGAATGCAGGATATACACGCCTTTGGCGGCGGCAGCGGTGGTGGCGGCGGGAGGTTTTTTGGGGGTGGAGACAGGAGGCTCCGGCCCCACAATCTTCCTAACAACCAGGCCTTAAAGTGTCCGCGCTGTGACTCGCTCAACACTAAATTCTGTTACTACAACAACTACAACCTTTCTCAGCCTCGCCACTTCTGCAAGAGCTGCCGCCGCTACTGGACCAAAGGCGGTGTCCTCCGCAACGTCCCCGTCGGCGGAGGTTGCCGGAAAGCCAAGCGTTCAAAGCAGAAAAGCAGTGTCGGAGCTGCTTCCTCCGGTGACGCACAGAGGGAACGTAGCTCGAACGCACAGAGTTCAAGCAGTGAGAGCTCCAGTCTCACCGCCGCCACGACAGCCGCAACTAACGCGGCGGAGGAAGGTTCAGCACCGGGCAAAACGATCTCAACCACCGCCGTGGTATATCCGTTCCCCGATGCGAGGTTCTTCAACGGAAACCCTAATTTCGATCACAGGCCGGTGATGAATCAGTCAACGTCGGACGATCAGGTCTTCACGTCAGAGATCGGGGCCTTCGCGAGCCTGATGAATTCATCGGGAGACATGATGGGGTTTGGAATGGCCGACATTCCTACGACGTCGTACGGGCGGGCGGAAAAGGGAAACCAGGCTCCGGTTTCAGATAATTCAGGCCTGGGGATTGGGGGGACCGCCACAGTGGAGGAATTCAAGATGCAGGAAATTACCGGAGGCATGACCACCGGCGGGATGGCGGCAGGCTGGGGGAGCAGCGGCGGCGGCGGCGGCGAGGGCGACCAAGGGATGTTTGATCTGACGGCTGCTGTTGATCCTGCGTACTGGAGTCAACCCCAGTGGACTGACAATGATCAATCCCTTAATTACCTTCCGTAGATATCTAAATTATTCTCACTTCTTTTAAATCTGGGAAAACAATTTGTTTTTTTTAGTGTAATTATAGAAGAAATATTTTCTCTTTTTCTATATTTTAATTCCGATTATGTAATTTTTTTTTTCTTTTGAGTGTATAGAAGCATAGAACTAACTTACACAAACTATTTTTCAAATTATGAGTGGATGTTGTAATTTCTGGTTTAAATAGGTGGAGCTAAATCTGTTTTTGTCTCCTAATTGTATTTGATCTTGGAAAAATGTAACTTTGTGATTGAATTGGTTCACAGTTTTTATTGTTGATGTGTACCATAATAATTAAATTTTCCATTTTTATGATTGTTCATTCATTGTGCATCTATCACATGGGAATTTATCAAACTAAATCTATTTAGGAAAATATCCCCTTTTGTATGATCCATATCGTGCTTCTTTTATAACATGTAAAATCTACTTACTTTAAATTTTCAATAGGGTCTCCTAGCATCTATCACAAAATACTATATTTAGATATTAAATTATTAAAAAATTTATATTTTTTGTTTAGATGTATTATTTTTTTTTAAAAAGTAATTATATTCTTACTGTGCGAGGCATTTATTACAATCACCACACACTCAAGTAATTTCGACTAACCATCGATTTTGTTCTTGTTTTGTTTGTAATTGGAACGTTCCAATGTAACTAAAATATAGTTTTGTAAAACTTTTGGTTCACCGGGAATAATTTCCATTTTGAGGGAGTTAAAAAACACCGTCTCAATTAGAAGGGGTCGAATATGGATCACAGGATTTCTAAATGCTTATATAGGTCATTAAAACTCCTAAAACTTAATAGATGCACATGACAACTACAAATGCCCTTATTATGAATTTATGATAATTGATTGGAGCTTTTAATCCCATGTGGTTGGCAACCTATAAATTGGGTCATACTATTAAGAACCACAAGGTAGAGGTGGGCACGGTTCCGGTTCCAAACCGAAACCGCCGGTTCGAACTTTCGATCAACGGTTCGGTTCCACCGTTGACCCGGTTTCGGTTCTGGTTTGGAACCAAAACCGTCTTTGGGACGGTTCGGTTCCGGTTCTCATTTTTTTGGAACCGGAACCGCCGGTTTGGAATCGGCGATTCCGGTTCCCGGTTCTGCCCATTTGAAAATTATAGCCGTTGGAGATCAACGGCTGAGATTAAATAGCCGTTGATCTTCAACGGCCCAGATATTGTAACCGTTGGGAACCAGCGGTTCCGAACCGAAATCGGAAATCGGCGGTTCCCAACGGATCTTTTGATTTTTTTTCCTATAAATACCCCTTCCTACTCATTTTATTTCACAATATCTAATCTCTCTCAATCTCCTTCAATCTCTCTCAATTATCTTGTGATCTCTCTCAATCTCTCTCATATCTTTCACAATCTCTCTCAATTATCTTGTGATCTCCCTCAATCTCTCCCAATTATCTTGTTATCTTTCTCAATCTCTCTAAATCTCTCCCGATTATCTTGTCATTTTTCTCAATCTCCCTCTCTCTCTCTCAATTATCTTTATATTTTTTATCTAGTTATCTTTCTCAATCTCTCTCAAAATGTCGAGCTCAAGCCAAAGAGGACGTGGAGGTAGAGGACCATCTTCTTTATCTCGATAAGCAAAAGGAAAATCGATTATGCCGACGAGTACAAGTGCCGAAACCGAATTGCCACCACCATCTCCTTTGGTTCCAAGATATCTCAATCTTGATGGTGAAGATATTGAAATTCCGGTCGAGTGGCAAGAAGATTTTGTAGCTCAATTAGATTCGTGTTTATTTTATAAAATATCTC
Organism: Caryopteris x clandonensis; assembly: GCA_028749325.2. Taxonomy (NCBI): domain Eukaryota; kingdom Viridiplantae; phylum Streptophyta; class Magnoliopsida; order Lamiales; family Lamiaceae; genus Caryopteris; species Caryopteris x clandonensis. The sequence goes on from JAPYKT020000001.1 coordinate 16,054,885, forward strand.
TCTTAAATATTATTTTATATTTTTTTATTTTAAATATCTCTCTCAACTATCTATGTTTAATAATTTATTATGATTATCAATTTAGGTAAACAAAACAAATCTAACGAAGAAGAACGTCTTTCAACTCAAGAGAGTCAAAGTCAAAGTACGCGACAAACTCAAAGGCTGCGTTTACTTCCCTAGTCAGGATTTGACAGGATAGGATATGATATGCTAGAAATTGGGATTAAACTCGGGATAGGGATAATTTCAAAATTTTTATCCTACGTTTACTTCGTAGGATAACATTAGGATAGAGAAAGATAATTTTATACTATCCAACGTTTACTTCGTGGGATTAGCTCGGATAATGCGAAAATTACAAAATTGCCCTTAATAATAATTGAACCTTAAAAACGTGATTTATATATGAGGACATTTTTGTAATTAAGAATGTGCACAATGGTAAAACAGTCAATTTTCATTTCTTATCCGATGGGATAATTTTTATCCCAGGGGTCATGGAGGGATTACTATCCGGCGATTTATCCCGATTCCTGTCATTTATCCCGGGTCGGCTGGATTGACCCAAAAAAATATCCAAGTAAGTAAACGCTGGATAATTCTGGACTATTTTCCCTAATCCAGGTTTATGAGCCAAAGTAAACAGGGCCAAAGTGGACGAGATGAGGCACTAAGATCGGATATCTTTGCCGTTCATTTCAAAAGAGATATACAAAATAATAAAACAATTTGCAACTATTGCGGGGTGGAATATGTTTTTCAAAAAGGAAGAGATTATGGCACGCTCAAAAAAACATTTGCAACGTCTTCATCCGGACAAAGTCGGAAACGATCGGCGTCAAACACAAATACCTCGTGGAGAATTCACCAGATCCACAGATGAATCACAAGGTACGACTTCTTTATTTAAATATTCCGAACCTTTAATGAGAAAATATTTATCAAAAATGGTTTGTGGCATGTTTTTAGCTTTTAATTTTGCTGAAAATGATTTGTATAAAAACCTTGTGTCATTATCAATTAACCCTCAAGTGTCCGGTGTTTCACGTAGAACATTAGTTCGTGATGTTGAAAAAATTGTAGGTGAATATAAGTTGGCTTTAACTGATATGTTTAGTTCTTTACAACAAAAAGTTTCAATTTGTACGGATATATGGGCGGATCATTGGAGAGAACATAGCTTTTTAGGACTTACTTGTCATTGGATGATAATTCATGGACAATGCAAAAAAGATTACTTGCATATAGATAATTTGATCAAACACACACGGCCGCAAATATTTCTCATAAAATTCATGCTATTTTGCAATAATATAATTTAGTTACAAAATTTTTTTCAATTTCATTTGACAATGCTACTGCTAATACTGCTAGTTTGCCATCATTAATTCAAATTTGTCAACCATCATTTAAGGGTTGATTTTTTTACATTAGATGCATGTGTCATGTTTTAAATTTGTGTGTACAAGATGGCACAGAACATTTTAAAGCACATATAGGTCCTATTAGATTAACAAATGGACATTTAAAAAGACATGCAACTTTATGCAAAAAATGAAGAAGATTTTGTAAAGCATATGGTATGAGTGAACCCAAAAAAATCACTAAAGATGTGCCTAATCGTTGGAATTCGACATATAAAATGTTGAATTCTTCTTATGAGGTTAGAAATGAATTATGTACATTTTTTTTCACAAGAACAATTATACATTCCTTTATTTCCAAGTTCATGGGATACATGTGTTGAATTAATGTCTCTTTTGAAAGTTTTTAAAGATGCAACGGAAGAATTATCCGGATGTTACTATCCCACTTCTCCTTTAGTTGTAGATCATTGTGTTAAAATTACACTTATTTTACAATCATATTATTCGCATGATACTTTACAAAATTGCATTGCAAGCATGAGAAGTAAATGGTTAAAGTATTATCAAAAAATTCCCGATTTATTTTTAGTTGCAAAACTTTTAGATCCTATAATTATAGAAGATGGTTTCGAAGAATTACTAAGAATGTATTATGATGCATTATTTTCGGTTAAGGATGATGACACTCCTAATCCGCATATAATTGTAGGTAACACAAAACAATTACTTTATGATTGTTTTAAAGAATATAAAATTTATTATGGTGATAGTTTAAATAGTGAAAGCGGTCACGGAAATGATAATATTGGTGGAGGTAGTTCGGTTTTGGATCAACCCGAACATCATCAAGATCCGAACTTTTAACACCTTAATCAATATTATAGGTTTTATGATATTAGAAAATTAAAAAAACCTAGGAGTAATAGTCTTTATCAAGAAGTAGATAATTATATATTTGCTACTTTTGAAGAACTTGGATTTGATACACCTAACGAGCTTTTGAGATGGTGGTCTCGAAGAGTAAAAAACTTTCCTATTTTATCACTAATGGCAAAGGAAATATTTGCGTGCCCGACATCTACCGTCTCGGTTGAACAAGCATTTAGCACCGGCAGTTATATTTTGGATCTTCGAAGATCCAATTTAAAGGTGGAAAATCTAGAAAATCAAGCTTTACTTCATGATTGATTGAACGCCGAGGTAAGAAAACAAGAAGTAAATTTTGATGAAGACGATGAGGATGAAGATGGAAACGAGTATTCGACCACATCCGGGAGTGATTGAGTCACGCCACTAAGCCACTTCTCAAGCATCAAGGTAAGAGAACTACGTCGACTTTGATTCCTCAACTATGAGGATACGTAGGCAACTTAATTTTAAATTAGAAATTAAATTTTAATTTATAATTTATAGTTAAGCTCAAGTTTTTTTTTTCTCTCTTCTATTTTTTTTTAATATGTTGTAATTGAAAACTTGTAAAGTTGTAATCTCTTGTTAAAAGAAGTAAATGTTTTTAGGTAAGTTGATTTTTTGTTGTAATTTTTCTATTTTTTTTTGTAATTTTATTATAAGTTGTAAAGTTAAGTTTTGATTGTTGTAATTTTTTATTTGTAAAATGTAATTGTTTTAGTTAACTTAACTATATATTCAATTCAATCTCTTGCGTATCAAATTCAAAAGACCAAAACTTAATTTTGAAAGTTATTAATTATTAAAAAAAAAACAGAACCGTAGAACCAAAACCGGAACCGGGGGAACCGGAACCAAAACCGTATATATGGCGGTTCGGTTCCGGTTCCACCCTCTACGGTTCTGAAAACCAGCGGTTCCGGAACTGGAACCGTGTCCCCCTCTATCACAAGGGGAACACATGCAAATCGCTGTAGCACTTTTTCATTTTAAATTTGCATAGTAGCACAGAGTGTTATTTCTTTCTTATACATTTAATTTTATTCAAAAATATTAATTATTTAACAAAATATATAAATATAACTCAATAATCAATTCTAACACAATATTTCAATAATTGTTAATTACCTCACAACCTATAAAACACATTAGCTCTATCCTTTGTTCATGTTTCTATCTAAATTTGTCTATGTGGAAAACAAAATTATACTTTATGTTTTAAGAATTAGAAAATGTTGGCCCAAATTGGCTTTGAGAAAACGGAATTATACTTCTCACTTCTCCAATTATTACCATAATTAAAGCCCACCCAAATCCCTCTCATTTTGTGCTTGAATTTCATTTACATTCACTGGCATCTATTGACAAACAGGGTAGGATCTATTGTTCAAATATGTTGTATTGTATTTCGTTGTGAAAATAGATACGTATTTATCACTAAACTTGAGTAAATGCTTGACTTATATGTTCCTAGTTTCAATATAATCGATTTTAAAGAGGCCATATGTTGTAGCTTTCTTGTAATGGAAGGAGAGAGAGAGAGAGAGAGATCATGGATGGTACACTTATTTAGATGACTAAATTTCATGCTGTTGAGGTTATAGTGCATACCCTGGTAATACTATCAATTGTTTCAATTCTGGAAGAATGGTTTATTATGTGCTATTTCATGAAAGTGCATAAAATTCTATTTCGAAATGTACAAGAAACCTTAAGCCTATTTAGAAAAAACTTCATTTCTTTTACTATGAAAATAGAAAATGAAAAAAGTTATTATAGAAAATGAAAAAATAGCGAAGTGAAAAATCCTAAATCTGTTGGATACGTAAGGCAAATGAAAAAGAAAAAAATAATAATTAGTTTTATATACTAAAAAGTTTTTTTAGTGTAAATACGAATTGGAAATAAGTTCCTTGCCACTTATATTTATCTATGTGTCACGTTTTTTAAATATAGTCATGTGATACTGTGTGGGTACAATACCACTAATATTTCATAACAGAAGGACTTTAAGAAAAAGATTTATAATAATTTAGGAATTTTTTGAGACATTTCGATAATTAGGGAATCTTCACAAACTTTCAAGATAGTTCAGAGACCTTTTGATGCATTATGCTTTACTTTTATTTATAAAAAAAAAATTAAAATTATGAATAAACTATGTATTTATCAATAATTATTTCAATTATAATAAGTAATTTTTGGCAGGATAATATATTGCTTGCCATACAGCCACTATAATTGTAGAACTTCAATGTAATGATAAATATAATTAAATTCACGATTTTCGTTATATAGATCGGTTGTACATAGAGTTCATTGACTAAACCTCATTTTTAGACCTAATTTACATCTCAACCAATTAATAATAAAATTCTTTGGTTTTGAATTTTATTTCAATTATTGGAAGAATTTTATTTATATAATATCTATTTTTATGAAGAAAAAAGTAAAGGTCAAGTTTCTTAAAGGAAATTTGATATTTGCATTTACATAGAATATATGTCTAAAATTCATGTAACAGTGTCACCTAATGTCGGGTTAAAAACACAATATTATTTATTTATAGGCCAACGTTCATTCTTCAAGACTAAAAAGATACTACTATTAGAGTATTTGTATATATCCAACTTTCTGCCATACTCACTCTCTCTGGATAAATTTTTTTTTTTTGGTCCACCACTCACAAGCAATCCATGACGAATCCCACCTCCCCTTCGGTACTCACCTCTCTCGGCACTCTTTCTGCCGCTAGTTCACCGGACGGCACCCCGTCACTTGTTGCCTTCAACACGTCAACCCAACTTCCGCTCAAACTATATTCTGGGAATTACAGTGCCTGGGCATTCCAATTCCGCACGCTACTCCTCGGGTATGATTTATATGACTTCCTTGATGGGTCAAAACCCTGCCCTTCTCCCACCGTCTCGGGTTCAAATACTTCGGAACCCACGGTGAATCCAAATCATCTCCATTGGATTCGCCAAGACCAACTTTTGCTAAGTGCCATTGTCGGATCTATTGATCCCTCTCTCATACCGTTCATTGCCGCGTCGAAGACGTCGAAAGAGGCTTGGGACGTCCTTGCGCGGATTTACGGTCAGCCGTCTAGGGGCAAGATCCTAGCGTTGAAGAACCGCCTGCATAACTCTCAAAAGGGTTCTCGATCGATCACCGAGTTCATGCTTGAAATCAAAGGTATTGTTAATGAACTTGCTCTTTTGGGTGTTTCCACTGATCCGGAGGATGTGGCGTTGAAGGTGTTAAACGGTCTGGATGATTCGTACCGAGAGTTGGCGAGTGCTATTCATGCCAGGGACACTCCCATGCAATTTGACGAACTGCATGACAAACGACTGAGCACTGAGGCTCAAATTGCTTCCCGGCAATCTACTTCCCAGAACCAGCCCTTGACGGCTTTCCATGCAGCGTACCAGCAGCGCTCCTCGACTAGGCAGTCACGCCGGCAACAATCAAAGCTAGCGCCTGTGCATTCTGCCCCGGGCGCGCGCCCCTCCCAGCCTTCGCTCCTTGGTCCACCAACCTCCCAACCTCGTACTGGGTACATGGGCAAGTGCCAACTGTGTGGAACTCAAGGTCACTCTGCCCGCCGGTGCCCTGAACTTCAGTCTCATGCCACTCGCCCCATGCAATCAGTTCACTCGTACAACACTCCATCTGCTCACACAGCTAACGCCTCTCCCACGACCTCTTCATGGATTTTAGACTCCGGTGCTTCGCATCATATTACCACTGATTTGGCAAACTTGTCCTTGCATGCTCCTTATGAAGGTCCCGATGAAGTTGTAGTTGGTGATGGTAAAAAACTACGAATTACTCATGTTGGAAATCTGGCATTTTTCGACTCTTATTCTCTCACCTTTTCAAATGCTTTATTGGTGCCTTCAATGTCAAAAAATTTACTTTCGGTATCTCAGCTTTGCAAGACAAATAATGTGGTTGTTATGTTTTCTGATTCTGGTTTTCAGGTGAAGGATTGTCGTACGGGGGGCGTTCTTCTTCAGGGACCGCGCGTTAATGGGCTTTACCTGTGGCCGGCTCGTGCTTGTGCAACACCCTCTCCGTCTGCCTTAATCTCGGTTAGACAGTCTCAGTCTGTTTGGCATGCACGTCTAGGTCATCCTTCATCCAAAATTTTTGATTCTGTAGTGTCCTTGCATAAATTACCATTTAATAAAGTTGTTGACTTTAGCTGCGTCTCTTGCAAGTGTACTGAGAGTCATAAGCTTCCATTTGTTGATTCTTCTTTATCTTCGTCTATACCTCTAGAATTAATTTACTCTGACGTCTGGATGTCCCCTGTTTTATCGGTTGATGGATTTAAATATTATGTCATTTTTGTTGATCATTTCACTAAATATGTGTGGCTTTATCCTCTTAGACACAAATCTGATGTTCTCTCTACGTTTGTTACTTTTAAATCGTTAGTTGAGAATTATTTTAAGTCTAAAATCAAGACACTCTATTCTGATAATGGGGGGGAATATTTAGCCTTACGTCCTTTTTTGACTACTCATGGAATCACTCATCTCACTACTCCTCCACACACTCCTGAACATAATGGTGTTTCTGAACGTCGTCACCGTCACCTAGTTGACACTGCTCTTGCTCTCCTACATCAGGCTTCCATGCCCCTCACATACTGGTCTTACGCCATCACCACTGCCGCCTATCTGATCAACAGACTTCCTAAAGTCGATTTATCCATGATTTCCTCCTTTGAGAAACTTTTCGGTCGTTCACCTAATTTCCTCAAACTACGCGTCTTTGGGTGTCAATGCTTTCCGTGGCTTCGTCCTTATGGTGCTCACAAACTTGATGATAGATCTTGACCCTGTGTTTTCTTAGGGTATTCCCTTACTCAAAGTGCATACATATGTATAGATCGTTCCTCAAACAAACTATTTACATCTCGGCATGTTCAGTTTGTGGAAACAGTCTTTCCTTTCTCATCTTTCTCCTCCTCACCGCCACAATCACTACATCCGCCTATTTACCCTGGTCCTATTCCTCAACCTTCTCCAGTCTCGCCCACAAATCAGTCTGTTGCACAGTCACCTGCTGTTCCTATGCCTACGCCATCGCCTCCCCGACAAGTCCCTTCATCTCTTCCGGAACCAGTACCTCCTGCTCGCCATCAGATGACAACACGCTCAAAGAATAATATCTCTAAACCGAATCCCAGGTATTGTCTCACATCCTCCCTTTCTCTTGACGTTGAGCCTACTTCGGTTTCTCAGGCACTCTCTGATCCTCGATGGCGTGAGGCCATATCTTCTGAGTTCACTGCTCTACTAAAAAATGGTACGTGGGATCTAGTTCCCCCCTCACACTCCCACAATGTTGTTGGCTGCAAGTGGGTATTCCGTATCAAACGTAAGCCAGATGGTACCGTTGACAGATTCAAAGCTCGCCTTGTTGCCAAGGGTTTCCATCAACGACCTGGTCTCGATTACTCTGAAACATTCAGTCCAGTCGTGAAACCTGCCACTGTTCGCCTTGTTCTCAGCATTGCAGTCTCTCGAAATTGGCCGCTACGACAATTCGATGTGAATAATGCCTTTCTTCATGGCAACCTATCTGATACAGTCTACATGGCCCAACCTCCGGGATTTTCTGATCAGAATTATCCATCTTTTGTTTGCAAACTTCATAAATCTATCTATGGTTTGAAACAGGCACCTTGCACTTGGTACAACTCTCTTCGAGATTTTCTTGTCACCTTTGGCTTTGTTTGTACTAAGTCTGATGAGTCCCTCTTCGTCTACAATCGTCTAGGCGTCCTGGCCTACTTCTTGGTATATGTTGACGACCTCATCCTCACGGGTAATGATGATACATTTCTAAAAAAAGTCGTCAATGACTTGGCAACTCATTTTTCGGTCAAAGATCTTGGCCCTTTATCATACTTCCTTGGGATTGAAGTTCTTCGCTCTTCCTTCGATTGCTTTCTTTCCCAACGGAACTATGTCACGGATCTTCTCTCAAAGCACAATATGCTCAATGCCAAGCCTGTATCCACTCCTCTTGCTCCGGGTTCCAGTCTTTCGCTAGTTGATGGCAGTGCTCCCGTCGATGCTTCCGTATATCGTCAGGTTCTTGGCAGTTTGCAGTACCTCCTGATGACCAGGCCTGATATCGCCTTTGCTGTTAACAAGCTCTCCCAGTTTATGCATGCCCCAACTGAAACTCACTGGGGTGCTGTCAAACGTCTACTTTGCTACTTGAATGGTTCTCGTCATGTTGGCCTTCTTCTTCGACGAGATTCTCCTCTCACTCTTCACTGTTTCACTGATGCTGACTGGGCGGGGGATTGTGATGACCGCACATCCACTGGTGCATTTGTTGTGTTTCTTGGTGCCAATCCCATTTCCTGGAGCTCTCGTAAGCAACGCTCCGTTGCTCGATCATCGACTGAGGCGGAGTATCGTGCCATTGCAGGTGCTGTTGCTGAATTACAGTGGATTCGCTCTATTCTAAGTGAACTTGCCGTTCCTCAAGCTCACACACCAACTCTCTATAGTGACAACATTGGTGCTACTTATCTCTGCTCCAACCCGGTCTTCCACTCTCGTATGAAGCATATAGCCATTGATTATCACTTTGTTCGTGACTTGGTTAAAACCGCTCAGCTTCGAGTCTCTCATGTTTCCACCTCCGATCAACTTGCTGACGCTCTCACCAAGCCTCTAACACGGAACCGGTTATCTCTTCTAATGTCCAAGATTGGTGTTGTTAATCGACCACCATCTTGAGGGGGCGTATTAGAGTATTTGTATATATCCCACATCGAGTTTTATCTTGTTCATAGTTTTTGTATCCTTGTATAAATTACTTATTCTTGTATCAATAATACTATCTTCTCAAGTATCTTTCTCTATAACTACCAAATTTATTTAATTGAACAAGAAAATCAACAATTTAAGTATTTGGAACTACAAACGAACATGAAATTCTGTATGCTAATTTTCAACTAACCCCCAACGATTATTGCATATTCCATTGTATATTAATAAGATACAATCACCATTATTTCTTCTGCCATCTCATACAAATATAAGCCCTTGGATCACTCCCAATTCAGTCACAAACGGTTCCAACCATCAATTTCAATTCTAAATCGAGACTTCTAAAATTGCCCCACCCAAACCATAACCATAATTATTATATATACAACTTTTATGATTCTGACCATTTTATCAATCCTTATTTTAAATTATACAATAGAAGTGATCATATATTCATAATGTTTGAGTTCAATTTTTTGAAAAAAGTGTTCATATTTTAAAATATAATTTTTATAAATGAAAGTTACAACCAAACAGGTTTTAACTGACGAAATACGAGATGCAACTAAAAAACTACAAAGTTACGATACAACTAACAAACTGCGAAGTTACAATACAATTACAAATTCAAAATAAATAGTTACAACCTAACAAGTACAACTGTAAATTATAAATTAATACAATATACTTAGAACATGTTAATATTAATTAGTATCCTGCCCGTTTTATGCACAATTTGTTATACATATATATTTTAATAAATAAATTATTTTAATATAAATTAAATTTAGGATGAAAAATTACATAAAATAAGTTGAATAATACTCTCTAAGAAAATAAATTTACTATAAATTCCCAAATTCAACATAAATATTATAATCCATAATCTTTATAAATGCTAAAATAAATGATAATTTTTAATATAATTCTAATTTAAAATACTTTTTATATTTGCAACTCAAATAAATATTAGTAATTTAATTCATTTTAGTAATCAAATCAAACACAACTATAATACCAAAAATACTAATTTAAAATTAGTTTGTTTAACATCTTTAAATTAGTGAGATTCATTCATATATTCTGTAGGGTGGGGCTATTTGCACTCATGAATTCTCTAAATAACCCTAAAATAATTTGGACAAAATTAGAAACAACTAAAATGACTAAAATACCCTTATATATGTATATATATGTGTGTGTGTATATATATATATATTAAATTGACATAATTTATGTTTTACAATATAGTTCGAGTATCTCAGTTAATGTTCGAATTTATATGCCGAATTAAAATAATTGTTCAATCTACCCAAGCCTCGTTCAGTTCATCCAGCTGAACAGGTGAAGTAGCGTTCAGATTTTGTCGAACACTACTTTAGCTGTTTGACCGATGTTCTGAACAAATCTTGAGCCCATATGCTTGTCCTTGTTCGACAGCTGAGGTTCAAACATGATCATATGTGTTTGACCAATTATGTCAAACACGAACAGATGTGCTTGACATATCAAACTCGAACACATATAAGCAGGCGTGCAACGGGTTCAAAACAAAATATCGTAAAAACAAACCAAACACGAATGTTCTAATCAAATCCTCTCAATGTATATATTCATCTAAAATACCTATAAAACATGATGTTCGATTGAAAAATACGAACTTTCGAAGATGTTCGATTGATTTAGATGACAAGTTTGTTCTCTTCTTCTAGTTGTTTTCTTCTTCTTTTTGTTTTGTTATTCAATTTTTTGTTAATTAAAAATATATAATTGTCATAAATGGATGTATTTAGTAAAAAAAATCAATTTTATGTAGAATGTATTTAGCCAATAAAGTGTATTTAGAGAATTAGGTGATGGGAATAGCCACATACTTTTAATCTTTTCCAGTACAACTTTTATTTAATTAAAATACTAAATTGATAAAAAATATCGATGAAACCTACTTAAAAAAATAATTACATTTGATATAAATTTGTAATTTCTCATAATAAAATCATAATTACAATCAACAAAATCATAACTACAATTTAATGTTGTTTTCGTACAAGCTGGTTTGAGATTTTGTTTTTTTTGGGAGCGGCTATTCATACCCCAAAAGTTCTAAATGTACTCCACAGTCTAAATGTACCCCAATTAAAATTTAACAATTCACTTCTTTTTACTAAATATACCTCAATTATACCCATTATACTATTTTCATTAAAAAATAACAAATCAAAAACAAAAATAAAAAATCAAACCATAAAATAAAAAAATCAAAAAAAAAAAAAAAAAGAAGAAAAGAGAAAGAAGAAAAGGAACAAAACGGAAGAAAAGAGACAAAGGAAGAAGAGATCCAAGCCATTCGAACAACTTTGGAAGGTTAAATATTTTCAACCGAACATCATGGAAAGATTAAGGAACTTCACAGGTATGTTATGTATTCTTGATTTTCATGTTTTTGTTTTATATATATTTCCAGGGTTTATATACAAATTGTGAAATCTTAATTAATTATTGAATATTTGTATGTTTCTAAGTGTTTTTGACGAATATACATGATGGGTAAACATATTTGGTTTAATCCCGTTGTTTTTTGTTCGTTTTAGATTTTGTTGATTTATGTCATTCATTTCGTTTCAAAACTGGATTCTGGTCGAAGAGTGATCGACTGGTAAATATCAAACACTCGAATGCTACTCGAAACTTATCACGAAACGTTGTTCAATATGTTCGAAGAGTAACTGTCGAACAAAAGAACAAGGCTGTGCAGAAGGGTGTTCAAAACGATCCCTCGAACACTTGAATGGGTGTTCGGTAACTACTCTCGAACACTTACTTAGGTTTTCGATGGTTTTTATTCGAGCACCCCATGGGCTCAATTATTTGGCGCCTTGTTCGACATATATATGTCGAACGCATACACTCCTATTTGAGACATGTGCTAGAACATCTTGCTTTCTATTGGAGCAGGTGTTTCAAACAGAAAGCTTTTATGTTTGCTCAGTCAATTTTTTTGAATTATAGAACCTTTTTCTATTTGTTCAATTTTTATATCAGCATTATAATGCTAATAGTTTTATTTTTGTTGATTTACATGACGTGTTTACAATTGAGATAGGGTACGCTCAAATGCATCTGAAGAAGCATTAGAAAGATTACGACCAACAATGTCCAATCGAAGGTGTCGACCTATTTGGTCTCAATCAGAAGAAGTATAGGAGATGTTGCCAGAGCAAGAGACGACTCAAACCGAAGAAGTAGCAGAGCCAATTCCAATGCAATAAGAGCAGAACATGCCTCACGAGACACCCGAATTGGATGATGACAGTGCTGAGAGTGAGTTGACAGGACCATTTCCTGGTGGTCCACCAAACCCTGTGTTGATACCAAGCTTCAAGACTCATGTAGTAGCTAAGATTTGGAAGGGTTAGAAAAGAGAATTGCTCTGGTTACTGTGTCACACGATGACTCTTTTGGAATGGGATGTGAAGATGGACCCCATAACTCGAGAGTGGAGAAGATTGTTTGTGGATACGAACTTTATATATTTACGGTCTATCTCTTACCCCACTCCAAACAAAACCTTGTTGTGTGCCTTTGTTGAGCATTGACAGCTAGAGACAAATACTTTCCACATGCCATTCGGGGAGATTACTATCACGTTGGATGATATGTGGTGTTTGACTGGTCTAGTAGTGACTTGGGAGCCTGTTGAGCTTTCACATGTGGATGACGATGATTTGGGAGATGGTGTTGATGTGGTTCAGAGACCACTAGGAATTGCATATGAACACACATATGAGGAGATCAAATCAGTGAGGGGCAGCGCAGTCAGATTGGGGTTGTTAAGAGATAAGTTTAGTGAGGACATGACCTCAAATGATCCATGGAGATTGCAGTGTTCAGGAAGGGTTTATTTATGGTATACCATGGGTTGTATTTTATTTTTTTATAAGAGTGGTAGTCGTGTTGGTACTCATTTTCTAAGATCGTTGGAGAATGCCGAGGATTCTCATAGATATGCATGGGACACGGCTGTACTTGTTTTTTTATATAGACAACTAGGGATAACATCCAAACATGGAGTGAGATAGATGGGAGGGTTTCTGCCCTTATTAGAGGTAATTTATTGTTTAATTCACAAATTTGATTGAACTTTTACTTTAATATTTTGTGATAAATAAAGTGTCTCACTTGTAGGCTTGGACAGATGAACACTTTACATCTACTCATCCTCCACATAACACAAAATACCACCCAAGGCGTCCATTTGCAATGAAGTGGTCTCCAACATCACGTTCTGGAGGAAAGATGGAACAGCTTGTGGCACATAGAGTGATGTTGGATTCTCTTTCAGAATCAGATGTAAGAATTCCTTCTTATTTAGTTTATTATAGTTGAATATATATATATATATATATATATGATCATATGACTATAATTAATATACAGGCGGACTGGAACCCTTATGCCGGTGTACGGAAGTATCATCAATTACAAGAAGTGTCGTTTTACCATGCATGCATTCGCTCGTTCAATATTGTGGAGCCCTACCATCCGCATCGAGTGCTAAGACAGTTTGGTTATGTCCAAACTATTCCTTCCGTCCCTCTTGGTCAGAGTGATGTGGGCAGACCTCGTAAAGGTGGTGGTCGATACAAGCTTATTTGGGGCGAAGTGGTCACATAACTATTCCGGCTTAGCAATTTTCCCTAGGATATAAGGAGTGGTACATCGAACATTCCCATCCCATTGTGTAGAATCCTACTCATTCTTTCAATACAGCACGTCGGTATAGAACAACAAATGCAAGTTAACTTTGGGAGCAGAATCACGATGCACTTATATATCTTAACCTCCTATCATGATGTGGAGAGCTCATGATGAGAATCTAACTTTGCAATATGTGATGGCACAAATGGAGATGGCATACCTCACACAGGGAGGGAATAGAGGAAATGAGGGTCCATCCGAACCTGAGTCATCTAGCCGTGCTGGTAGAGGTCGGTCTTCACGATGAGCTCGACGGGAATGAAATAAGAGACAATTCATATTGATGTATTATTTTTTTATGCGTAAAGACTTTTATGTAAACTTCTTTTCATTAAATCAAGTTTTATATCTTGATTCCGAATTGTAATTTATGTTGACTTGTTTTTCGTTGATTTAGTACCTATGTTAACTAAAAATGCCAAACTAAAAATGCCCATAAATAATGTTTGGTAACATTTGACATTGACAAAAACGTAGAGTTTGGTAAAAATATTTGGTAAAAAAATAGAACAATTCACAACTATATGGTAAATCAACAATTTCGAGCTTATGTTCGAAGGGAAGTTTCGAACACATTGAGATTTGTTCGACAGAAAGTTCCGTATATCTTCAACTATACGAAAAACAGGACCGAACACGTTACTTACTCAGGTGTTCAATTGTTAGTTTCGAACGGTGTCGCTCTGTTTGACTGTTATTATCGAACACATACCTTTTCTGCACATATAACACTAAAAATACAAATAAATCCATATAGAGTTTGCATTAAACCAACAAAATGTTCAAATAACCCTACAATATTTGTAATAAATCAATTAAACCAACAAAACTAGTCCGCCAAATTGACTGCTTGGTTGTATACACCATGTTACGAACGAATGAATCCTATAATTTGATTATGCAAAATGAACTGTTGTTGACATACTACATCCTATCATGCGGCGCAATCAACACAACATTCGTACCACTTAGCAAGAGGGTGAGGCAGTGGGTGTCCTGGACGTAGAGATACCGACACGGAATAAAAAATAAAAAATTGTAGTTTATGAAAACAACCAATATAAAATTAGATTTACGTACAGCAATAAAATGGTTCATCCTTTCAACTAGTGCAATGCAAATGCATTGTGGCTTTGCTGTGACAGATGTCCTGAGGGGCAAGAAGGTGTTGCAAATGGAATTTGACAACATCACTAATATGACATTGTATGCACTTGCAATCAGGTGACCCATTTCCGGCAATATAAGCCAATATTTTTTCATATCAAACTGAAGGTCAAAATAATTTAACATCATCATAATTTCATCAAATGAATCTAATTGGATGAAGACTTTTGTATATAATGCTACGTGTGGTCTTAATTCTTTCATAAGGTCTCGACGAACCTTACACCATGCTTCTTCTCCAAATCCCATGGCACAAGCCACAATAAGAAATCCACAATGACTATCCCCAACAACATTCTCAGTTTCCAAAACATGCTCCTGAGATATTGATGGTATATCATTAATAAAATCAATCAGAGATGGTATTTTCATTTTCTTACGCACAACCTGCTAAACATAACACTTGGAAAATATACTATCAATATTTATGTAACTTGAAAAATAATAGTTACAATGTATTACCTTTTGTTTTTATCTAAAAATGGTAGTGAACATTGGTTTTCAATGAGTTGGTGCACTGATATTTATAGCCTCTTCAACTGGAGAACAACTTTTCTTGATAGACTTGACATATTCGAATGCATTTGTGTCACGCTTTGTTGAAGTTGAATTTCCTTGTCATACCCTCTTTGGTCGACCGCGAGTTTTCTTTTGAATCTTAGGCTCAAGCAATGGCGTTGTTTGTGGATTTGTAATTTCCCTCAACCTCTTCAACATCAACAACTGTTTTGGCTCGGAAGAAGTGTTTATAATATTGGAAAAATATTCAATGTCCTCAGATATTCGAGGGCCAATATGAGAGGCAACATTCCCACCAACCTTTTATGTCGACTGATACGGCTCCATATCTGACTTCTTTCAAAAATTTTCAATTTTGTCTAATGGAATGAGTGCGTCCGTGCGTTTGAATTCAGATGATTCATGTGCACACGGTAATCCACACGTCTTTCTTAGAATGCACCCACATAGCAAGGGATCGACCAGAATTTCACCAATATCATTCATCTCATCCTAAGTATCTTATCCACCGCTTTCCTTGAAAACTTCCCTCTCAAAATCTTGAATATAGGTGGTTTGTATCTATGTTGCGCCACATTAATGCTCTTCTCAAATGAAGCTTCACTGCAATATGTGATGTCTTAAGAAGAGAATGTATTTTAACCCATCATTTCTAAAAATTACCCTGCCTCGATCCTAAATGTCTTTTCAACTTTGTATGATGCCTCTCCGCCCTAAAAAATAAATAAAAAAATCTTTTAGACATGTAAACAACATAGACTAGATCAACAAATTTAGATGCAGATCCCTATTTGTCGTGACATTATCGTAATGCATGACATTATTTGTCCATGCCGAGATAAATTGTTCTTTGTATGGCGTGATTCATTGTTTGATGCAATACTGAACAACATTTGAACAATATGAGTAATCATGCTCAAAACTCCTCAGCAAATCATTAAATACAACTTCATTTTCAGCATGCATTAGCACGTTAAATGAACTATTAAACGACTTCAAATCTACGTTCGAACGAAACATTTTCTTGTAGTTAGACAAAATATTCCTTGAAATGTGTCAGCTACACAAAAAATGACTGGAAGTAGGGAAAGTAGACTGTATTGCATTAATCAAAACTGTTTCTTGATCAGTAACAACAACAATGGGCAAAGATGATTGGTCCATCAACGATTTCAAGATCGTGCAAGCTCACATGTAATTGTCCTCACACTCAGATTTCATATAAGCACATGCAATCGAAAACGTCATATCTGTCAAGTCACTCCCACAATTTCCAATAAAGGTAATTTATAACGATTTGTCTTGTATGTACAATCCATCAGCAAAACATTGGAAAAAGCACGCAATAATTCCACACTTGTAGGGTGAGCGAAAAATATATCTTTCACAACATCAGTTTTCTCGCATCTTCTATGATGAAAGAAATACCCATTTTCTTGTAATTTTCCCATGAGATATTTTAAATGGGATCGACCCTTATGCTCGAAAACTCTATGCTTCAGACGAGAATTTTAAGAGTGGATACATTTTTTGGCCATTTGCTATACAATCCACACAAAATATCTTATGGTCGACTGTTACTTTTTGACAAATCAAGTACAAATGCATCTTGTTCTGGAGTTAAACAACCCGTAAATAAGTGGCCTTCTAAGTATTGGGCAATTGGATGATTATGTGTGCCTCGTATAACTTCCAATTCCCAATTACCATCTCAATTTGGTTACCTCGTAACATAAATTAACAATTACATTTTTTTGTTCAAGTTCTTCTTCTTTTCGCCTTCGACACATTTCCCTCCAACCCTATCTGCAGTTCATCCATATTTACAGGTACAAGTACTTTCTTTTTCGACTTATGGTAGGTACTATTTCGTTCATAGGCTAGAGTCACACGAGGTCGTCTCCCACTTTCAGTATTGTCTGATCCTTTAACGTTCATCTGCCGTATTGCGAACCCAATTTACCAAGTCTTCCTTAGATTCAAATAACACATTTGTCGTGAACAAATATCTGTAATCAATCACCAAATTATTATTATCAACATTCACGTTGCAAATATCAGTCAAAAGTGCATTCAAATCCTCTAAAAAATATCAAAAAATTGCAACAAAAATAGGGTGGTGTTCGACACTAAGTTTCGAACCAAATATCTACTGTTCAAAATAAAGTTTCGAACAAATGGCTGATGTTTGATTATAACTTTCGAACATGTTGGTGATATTCGAAAGTTATAATCAAACACCTTTCATCCACATTCGATGCTTTGCAGTCGAACACTTTACGTGACTGGGTTACGCGAAATATATGAAAATTTCAACATGAAAAAAATGAAATATTACATTATTATTTTCTGTTGATGTATATTGATCCATAATTGTATTCTTTGAGTTCATAGTAAGTTGAAGAAGAAGAAATCTTGCGTGTATATAAGGGTAGGTTTTAAATATATAAAAATATATAAGGATATTTTTGTCAATATACTTATGTACAATATTATCTTAAATATTATGGATTATGTTTAGAGCCTTCGGGCCATGAATAACTCTTCCTTTTTTGTTTTTTCGTTTTAATTTGCCTTTTATACGAGTGAGATAATAATTTACGTTAAACATTCACATTTAATTCAAATTGAATTAAAGTAATGGTACTGACTTGTGTGCAAACTGCCACATTTAATTTCTTTAATTTTCTTTTTTCACAAAATAAACAGAGCGAAGAAATGTGATAGAATTGTATTTATTTAATTTATTTCTGGATTTGGGACAAAAGTCTTTTGCCCAGAAAGAATTCAAAATTAAGTCACCCCCAGTCAGTCCCCATAAAAGCCCGATAAAATCAACGGCTCCAGTAAAAAAATTCAAAAAAGAAAAAGATAAACGTCTGTGCTTCCTAATTCTGAACTGATCGATCTCCATTTTAAGATCAAGAAAAAGATCCATGGACGGCCGAATGTATGACAGCCAGCAGCAGCATTTGTTGGATTTGCAAGATAATGGTGGTTTTGGCTCGGACCCAAAGTCATGGCTCTCCGGCGACGACCTCAGCCGCACGCTCTCCTCCCTCTCCGCCGCTGCCGCTACTGCTTCCGCCACCGGAAACGTTGACCGTGTCCTCTACAATAACCTTGTGGAGATGGTCCCTCTCGTTCAGTCCCTCATCGTAACTACACTAATTTCAGTTCCTTTTTCTTTTTTCCTTTCTTAATTTTTTTTTTGGCCCTTTTGAATATTTGTTCAGATATGGTTCTTTTGTTTGTTTGTTATTAAATAACAATGTCAGGATCGGAAAGCGAATTCTTCGTTTACGAGACGGGGTTCGATGGTCTGTACAAAGACGCCTTCCAGAGAATCCCTCTATAAGAAGGTAAATACCTTTTTTTTTTTTTTCCTTAATTTTTTTTGTTAATCATGTGCTATGTGTAAAGTGTTAGTGTGTGTGTGAGTGTTCATTTTAGTTGTGGTGAATTTCCACTCATTTTCTCACTTATTTATGATGCTATGTACCATTGTAGATAAAATATTTTGAATCTCCTTCAATGAATTACCATATATTATTCCCCATAAATCGAGTATCCACCTTCATGAGATAGAAGATTGTTTGACTTAATCAGCTAAATTAGTTCAATGTGATTGGCTAAGTAGCCATTTAATGTATATTCAGATTCAATTAGCTATTTATTCACATGTAAACACTCCAAAATATAGACATTCTTGAATTTAATGTGTTAAAAAGAGAATAAAAAATGTTGTGGCAGTTGAAAACACATACCATTTTGGGCGTGGCCTGCCACAACTGTGTATCAGTGATACTCATTGATGAATTAGTTGTTTCTCCTCTATGGTTTATATTTTATCTTAATTTTTAATTTTAGATGTTTAACTTTGATGTTGTCGGGAGACTTGCTTCACTTGCTTGCAAGATGTGTTTTTAACTTAAAACTTCTCCTCAGACTTATTTGTGCCCAACCCATGATATCTTTGGCAACCAGAATAAAATCTGTCTTGCAAATGTGTCTCTAATTGATTTTGTTTAGATGCCTAAGGTCTTTAGGTTGGAGCAAGCTTCACATAAAGCTTTAACATGAGGGCTTCATTGATGTATTCAGAAATTAAATTGGTTGCAAAGGGTTATTATAATGTTGATTATCCCTGTTATGATATGAACATTATGGATGATGAATTGGTGAATCTGGAAGAATGACCACTCCAATTGATGCGAGTGATTAAATCCTTGATGCGAAATTGAGATTGCCAAAATGCAATCTCAAAGCAAAGAAATAAGACTTGCATTCAATGATAATACTAGGACTATTTGTATATATAGGACCTAAATATGTTGATGTAGTT
Source organism: Caryopteris x clandonensis (assembly GCA_028749325.2). Classification (NCBI taxonomy): domain Eukaryota; kingdom Viridiplantae; phylum Streptophyta; class Magnoliopsida; order Lamiales; family Lamiaceae; genus Caryopteris; species Caryopteris x clandonensis. The sequence continues at coordinate 16,074,762 of JAPYKT020000001.1, forward strand.
TCTACTAATTGGTGTAATTAGAGGAGGGTGAAAAACATGGAAGATAGAAGAAATCACAGGAGTCAGACAAGAAGAACAACAAAGGAAAACTCAGGAACATGATAAAGGATTACAGAAAAAATAAAGGAAAGAAAATAGTGAACATTATATATGTTAATTCAATTAAAAAATTAATGTATTTTATCTTCTCCTAAAACAATAAAATATATATTTATTTATATTTTGTCCATCAAGCATTATTATATCCGAAAATTTAATTTTCTCAAGGAATTATTTATGTTGCTTCAAATCACAGTATTCTGTGTTTTTGTGTCTTTGTTTGTGTCACTTTTACTGTGCAAACTCCTTTTCCTCACCAAATCCAAGATCCAGATATCTCATTTGGATACAAATACTGGAGGCAAGAAGATATGACTACAATACCATTTATTAGAAAATGAAGAAAGGTCAATGCTTTTAATTGTCAATTTGAAGATACCAGCAAGTTCTGTGATTTAGAGTCCAATATCTTATTAGGAATTTTGATATGTAATTGTATGTCTTCATTCCAATTCGATTTCAATTCGTCATTATGATTTCATACAATTGAGTGAGTTTTTGTGGAACTGTGTGTGTTGACGTCGATATTTTCTGCAGACAGCTGGAAAGAGTGCTAGTCTTCTGTCAAAGAACAAAGAGCAAAATCAAAATGCAGCCAGCAATCAAGATGAGAACATGTCGATTTTCTCCTCAAGGGCATTGCTTTCTGAAAAGGATAGAGAAGAACTGACGGCATTGCGGGACCAAGTAGAGGATCTAAAAAGGCAATTATCAGAGAAAGATGAAGTTCTAAAATCTGCAGAACTTTCAAAGAATGAGATGGAGTCCATTTACACAAAATTAGATGAAATTAAAAGTGAGGCTGCAGAAAAGGACTCACTGATGAAATCCACCCAACTACAACTTTCTGATGCAAAGGTATGATTACACTCAGAAATATGTTTTTAATTAATTATTTTTTTTCTTTTCTTTTGTGGCTGAATATGATCATTTGAACTGGTTGTCCTCCAAATTGTCTTTTTATTTTGGACCTTGAACACATACACTAACTCGATTCTCAGACTATCCTTTCTGTTAGAGGATATTGAGCTGCATCGTCTTCTCCAAAAACATCGTATCTATAGTATAAGCTCATGTATTTGTCAACCTCGTTTTGTGTGAAAATAATTCAACACTGAACAGAGTGAATGGCAAGACGTATAATTTTATGCTCTCTTAGGAGATAAAATACTACCCCCTGATTTCTAACATTAAGGTCCTTTGTGAGAAACCTTATTTGGGTTTAATGTCACATACTAGCATGAATCATATTCCATCTTTCTTTTCTCAGAGACAATTTATTTGGGTTCTGTGCGGAGGTAAGATGAATGGCTTTTGAACTTCTAGTGGAAGAAAGCTGAATGTGTTTGGACTTAAAATCCTGAAAATGTGTGTGTTAAGGCTTAATTTTTGCAAATGGGATTTCGTTGTAGCATGCTACTTGAATGATCATCTTCTCTCTCTCTCTCTCTCTCTCACACACACACACACACACACTGAGAGAGAGAGAGAGAGAGAGGGAGAGAGAGAGTACTCCATACTGTTATTCATATTCTTTTGTGACTTCCACTTCACAGGTTAAGCTTGCTGACAAACAAGCTGCTTTAGAAAAGTTACAATGGGAGGCAATGACTTCCAACAAAAAGGTGGAGAGGCTGCAGGATGATCTAGACAAGGTGGAAGAGGAAGTTTCATCTTTCGTGTTATTAATTGAAGGTTTGACAAGGAACGATGCTGTCATTGCTGCTGGAGATTACGATGATGTCCCTTATTCTATTGATCAGAACCATGAATTAGTAAGTCAAATCACCAATTAAAAGGCTATTTTAAATGCTTACTAGTGTTGTTCGCTCCTATACATATGACCAAAAAGAAAAAATCATGTTTGGGTCCTTTACTACCATTTTTTGCTTTGAAAATCATTGTACTTTCTTTTTTGTGAAATATGAGCCCCTTTACTTTCTTTTTATTTTGTATTTGGTCCTTGTACTGATTTTAAAAATCGAGTCTTGCACCTCACTTTGTTTTGAATTGGATCTTTGTACTGTAATTCACAAACCGAATCAATTCAAAACAAAATGCAAAGATGAGTACTTAATATACACAAAACGAAGTACAAAAATCCAATTCAAAACAAAATGAAAGTACAAGGACTTGACTTTTACTAACAAACAAAACAAAAAAGAGAAGAAAAAAAAAAAGAAAGAGAAATTGCTCCTACATTATCAGTTATAGTCTTATGCAGGTATGGTGTGATTGTACTTCATTTCCTCAAATTTGGCAGGATTACGAAATGGATAGGGAGGAATTGGAAGCTGCGAGGGAAGCTTACATTGCTGCTGTGGCAGCTGCAAAAGAGAAGCAAGACGAGGAATCTCTCTGTGCTGCTGCCAGTTCAAGGTTTCATCTGCAGTCAATTGTTCTGAAACAAGCTTAAATTAGAATTAGCGTAAGTCAGGTTGCTTAAATGATGGGAAGACCTTGATTGAGTGTGTTCATATTTGCCTAAATCGAGTCAAGCCTTGTGATATGTTAAGTTGGCATCATAATTTATCATATAAAGAAGTTGAAGAATTCTTCTCATCACATGCGATGGATTTCTTAGCTTTCTCCTTGCCTCAGACTTTGTATCTTTTCCTATTTGTTTTTTCTTTATATATATATATATATCGCAAAGACTTATGTGCATTGCGTGTATCTTGCAACCTGATTTACAAATATTACTTATTTTAACTAATTTTTTTTATTTGTTTGTTTTAAAAATATGACTATTGATTTGTTATTTTAAAAAAAGTGTAATATTTTTTAAGTAACAAGTAATACTATATATTGAAGGCACGGCAATAAAAGATTTGCTATATATATATATGTATGTATCTCTACTATCAACAAAAGTAATGTCGGATAAACCTGAATAATATAATGCATTGTTGCATGCTCAGGGTACGATAAAAACCAAGTTAAGTTCGAAACATTCTTTTTTAAATAAAGAACAAGCTTGATTTGATGACAAATTCTTCTATACACCGACGCTCGACTACTTAACTTGTTTGTTTGTATAATAATGGTTGTAGCAGTACAATTACAAATTTTAGGAAGAGGCTGAATTCCATTACATTTTGATATTGTTTGTATCTTATTAAAGAAAATAACTAACTACAGAAGATATAAAATAGTATAAAATTTTATAATGGTCGATCTTTTCGAGACAAACAACATTGATTGGTGCTTATTTGGGAGAGAGGTGGATTGACGATATATTTTATTATGAGTTCAGCCCGAACCCATATAATATGATTTTTTAGTGCCCGTTAAGTTTGTGTTAGGCTCCAATTAAATATGGGTGGGTATAACTAGGTCAACTTAACACCCCTGAAAGGGTGGATTAGTAGAACTTCAATTCTCCAACCATCTCCACCTACAGTACTCATGTCTCAGCTGCCTACTATGCCCACCCAAATTCTAGACAATTCCCTTTATTTTCACATGTGTATATTGTATAAAAGTTTGAAGTTTTGTAACTCAATATATATATATATATTTTGGTATCATCTTTAACTTCAGTTTTTTATTTTTTTATTTTTCGGTCTCGTGAACCAACTCCTTTTAAAATAGATTTTTTTATTTCTTCTTGTTCTTCTCACGAAAAAAGTCCTTATAAATTTGAATTTTTGTTTTGTTTTTTAATAATTCTCTCATGAATCAACTCCTTTAAATTAAAAAAAAATATATCTATAATTAATGCTAAATAAATCAAAGAAAAAGGCTTTTGAATTGTGGGTTTTGTTTTGAAAGGGGACATTGAAGGCAATATTTAAAAAATAGACTTAAGTATGGCTCTATCTAGAAAACCAAACATTAAATTGCTAGAATCACTTGTATCCTTCAATGCGAACACAACCTTGAATTCAGCCAACATTCGAGTATCACGAACCTCACACAAACAGCTGATATCCAACATCTTGATAAAAAAATAACAACTCTAGAGATTCATGCTAAGATACGAACGCTCAATCACATGGCCAAATCCCAACTTCAGTATAACCATCTTCAGTAGCACACGCTCTGAACATTCCGACCGTATTGAAACGCATAGTAACATCCCCAGTTGCAGATACAGCAACCAAACCTGTAGTATGACATGGGGTACATTCCTCTACAACGTAATAAGCTGCTTCCTTGAGAGAAAGCCCTTTATACTCCATAAGAGCAGCCACATCCCTTGCAACCGTTGCACGAATTATGGCCTCACCTTTTCCGGTAGCAGAGACAGCACACAAGCTATTGGCATAATTTCCAGCTCCAATGACTGGCGTGTCACCCATTCTTCCTTCCATCTTGTTAAATAGTCCACCAGTAGATGTAGCAGCAGCTAAATTCCCATGCCCGTCAACAGCCACACATCCAACTGTTCCAAGCTGACTGTCGCCATTGGGAACCGATGCTTCTTCTTCAGCCTTTTGTACTGGTTGTGTATAATGTATCTTTGGTATGGGGAGGGAAACGAAGCTCATATTAGATACTATCAGCCAGTAACAATTTTAGTATTGGTTTGATACAACTCTGCCTTTAAATGAAAATAACTTCTAAATTCGTTCAATAGCAAGGATGATCGGCTATCAGATACCATAATTTATTCGTCATATAATACTCCACATATGTGGTAACAATATTATGGATTTTCGGAACATCTAAGTATATTCCTCAAGTTTTCAGGTTTTCATAAAAGGAACTTTCCTGGCAAAGCAAAATTTTGTTTTCATGTTAACATACAAAAACTTAAAATCCTAACAAGGATACCAGAGTCTGCTCTACTCTGGTGAGGGTGAACAAAGACGTGGTTTAGGTTTTGAATTAGGTGACACTGATCTGTTCCGTATAGGGGGAAAATACAGTCCAACATTAAGAGGCCTATTTTAACTAGTCCAAATGCAATTTGCACAAATGTTTCATTTTACAGTGACAATGGGGCCAATTTTGGTTCATTTCACTGTAGCTAGTTCTTTCATGAGTGGTCTTAAGTTTGGCCAGAATCTGAAGCGTGCTTTAGCTCTTGTGTTCTAGAGTTTATCCAAAACAAAATTGTGTTGCCGCAGCCACATGGTGCCTGAGTTTAACTTGCTGGAAAGTTTAGAAAGATAGATGCAAATGAATTCAGAGGTGATTAATTGGAAATGAACTGTCCAAAGCTAATGCGAGAATAGTAAAAATACCCGTGTGGCCCTAGGGTGCCCCAGGCTGCTTCTATTTTTTTCTTAACCCCACCCATGCCTCACCTTAGCCCCGCCTGGAGCCTCGCGCCTTAACAACATTGACTACTACCGTTTAAACACAGCTGCATGCTTTTTATACTCAAATTCCCAAGATGGCATCAGGGGGTAACAGTGGACAAAGCAGACAAGGAAGGATAAAGAGGAGGAGTTACGAGAGGAGCTTACCTGATCTCTGTCGGCTTCTTTCGCTTGTTTTAGTCTATCAATGTTTTCTGGAGTAATAAAATAGCTTGGATCCAGAATTTCAACGCCCTTCACATAAAAAAAAAGGTACAGAAAGGAGGGAGCAGCAGAAAAAGTAAAATGATAGTAATTAGCAGCTAAATAATGAGTTTTTTGATATGAAGAATAACTTTAAATTGATTTAATAAACTACTGGAAGTTAATAAAGGCAAACGCACAAGTCAGAGAAGCATTATTATGGAACAGAAAACAAATGCAATCAGTGTCACATAATAAATCAAGGAAACTTGGAAGCAGGATCTATTGTAGTTAATGATAAAGAATCTTGTGCAAGTAAACAAGAAAGACACCAAATAGCAGAAAGCATTTAGTATCATTAAGACTACTATAGCTTTAAATTCAAAAGGCATCTTTCATAATATAGTGTCAGTGGTTTTCCACCAAATGAGAAACTTAAAATAGGAAAGTCCATACACACAAGCCACAGCAAATTTTCCACCAAAACACAATGTGCATGGCCATAGGTTACTTTCTAAATTAATACAATTCGTTATGTTTGAAAAACATGTTTAAATTCAGCAAAATATCAAAACAGAATGTAGCATGAAGTGTGCCCAGAACTTTTGCCTAAAATAAAAAGAAAGAAAAAGATAATTGTATAGAAGAAAAAATGAGCAGAATCACATCTTACTTGTTCTCTTGCAAATGCCTCTGCCCCATGAAATCCAAGAAAGACGTGCGGAGTTTTCTCCATGACAAGCCTTGCTAGAGATATGGCGTTCTTCACTGTAGTAAGGCCAGAAACAGCTCCACAATTCTTTGTATTTCCATCCATAATACAAGCTTCCATCTCTACAGTGCCGTTGCTTGTCAAGACAGAGCCTTTACCAGCATTAAAATTTGGATGGTCTTCCAGTTCACGGACCTGCATAAGTTTTCCAATAAGCTTCAATCCCTGACAAAGCCTAATAAAACATGTGGATGCCTAAGTCCTGATATAAATATGTATGGAAACATCACATGTTACTTGTAACATATGAAATAACCATGGCTCTTAAGTATTGGCCAAAAAGTTTCAAATCCATGTTCTCCTTCGCGATTTGAAGTTGCTAAGAAACATAAAGCGACTCTAGGCTTAATCATATCCCAACAAAACTGAATTAATGTTAAGGGGATTAATTAATTAGTTCTAGGGAAATCCGTTTTTTCTGTCATATTAACTGGAAACAAAAGGAAGAAGGTCCAAGGCATTAAGGGATTGAACGCAGATATAAACAAATAAAGAAGTAAAAGTTGGATTCATAAATACGCACAACGAGTTCGACGACATCCAACGGTGATCGACCGGCTCTCATAGCATCGACGCCGATCTGAAGACAGTGGCGAAGGGCAGCTTCTTGGGGCTCTCGACGCTCAAGCGGCATCGAACGTGGGATGTCACCGGCGCCTCCGTGCAGTGCAATCGCCCAACCCATCTCCGCGGCTATCTACCACTGTACAGCTCTCTCTCTCTCTCTCTCTCTCTCTCTCTCTCTCTCTCTCTCTCTTCCTTTTGACTGCGTGTATCATTGACACGTCAGAAGCAAAATGGGGAAGTTGACGGTAGGACCAAAGCAATGACTTGGATTTTAAATGCAACAGTTATTATAGACCCCACGACTTAATATAAAAAGTCAATTTTTAAACACACCGCCAAATCTATTCTTTGAACCATATTAATTTTGTTGATAAAATTAGACCCAATATAAATAATATATACATTCAAATTAAAAAATACATAAATATTAATATCTAAAAAATAAATAAATAAAAATTTACTATAGATAATTAACACATGACTTTTAATATTTACACACACAAAAACTCTAATATTTCTATTGTTGTTCAAAAATAATGAAAGCACACACTAATCCTATATTCATTAGATTTAAAATTAAAGTTGAAGTATTCTATAAAAAATAAAAAACATATAACACAAATAAAAATATAATTATTTTATAAGCATTGGATTTTTAAATTATATTTATTTCATTGATTGACTAGATTGTATATATGTTCGATCAATCAGGATTAAACACAAAATATATCATTCGATCAATTAGGACCGAACACAACACTAAGCTGAACACTCAACATGATATTGCCAACTAAAACCAAGCAAGAAGACAGTTTCACTAACCAAGACCAAACATTAAACAAGATTAATGATTAATTTTCTTTTTGTTTAAAAATTCCTACCCTATTGCTCAATCTAATGTGAGAGAGGTTGGGGGTTGCAGACTAGCAGCCCTGAGTGAGGGAGGATTTTATATATATATATATATATATATATATATATATACTTTTTTTTATGTATTTAGTAATATAATTTTTATAGATTTTTATTATAGCAGTAATGTAAGTTAGCATTAGCTGACTACTCACCCTTAAGCTAAGAAGCAGTAATTCTGTTAGAATATGTAGTTAGTATTCTATTAGTTTGTTAATAGGCAGTTAGTTTGTTAAACCTCACAGCTATAAGAGCTGTTAAATACTTGTATAAATATGTGTGACTTGTTCATCAATAAATTGATTTTTCCTCACATTTTTCCTCTCGTCTTTATATCTCCTCTTTACACCTAGTTCACAGCATGGTATCTAGAGCCATATTTTTTTCAATGATTTGATTTTTTTTTCTTTCCATGGTAGCTTCTGAGATCAATTCAATTTCCTTTGTTCTTCCCCATCTTACTTCTTTATCTCTTCACCTGGATCGCACAAATTATCATTTTTGGCGTGCACAAATTCTATCAACGGTGAAAGGTCATGGATTAGATGGAATCCTATTAGGTACTAAGAAAGCACCTCCTGCATATATTGTTCCTACATGCGTGGATGCTTGTTCCACTTCTACCTCAGTTTCGAATCCTGCGTATGGTTATTGGATGTGCAAGGATCAACTCATTCTCAGTTGGATGCTATCACCTGTTACAGACACTATGCTTGGCTATGTTAGTAGATGTGATTCTGCACATGAGTTATGTCATACGTTTGAATCTCTTTTCCAATCACAATCTAAGGCACGTGTTCTTCAGTTGAAGTTTATGCTTGGATCTCTCAAAAAAGGTGAGCTGAGTATTGAAGATTACATCCTAAAAGTGAGGATTATCTCAGATGACCTCTACTCTGCTGGTCATACAATAAGAGATGATGAATTACTTCTGTATATCTTAAATGGTCTTGGTGTTGATTTTGAGTCCGTTGTTGTGAACCTTATTTCTCGAGCTGGTTCTATCTCTCTGGCTGAGGCACATCTTCTTCTGCAAACTCATGAACAGAGGTTACAAAATCAGATTCAGTCAACAAATGTGGCTTTACAAATCAATACTTCTGGTTCATCGACCACTCTGTCTGCCAATATTGCTTATAACATGTCCTTTAATAACAATTTTAGAGGTTCTGGTGGTCGTTTTCCTAGAGGCAGAGGTCGTGGTGGAAGATTCAATAACCGATACAATAACACTGGAAAACCTTCATGTCAGTTATGCGGAAGAACTGGTCATACAACCTTAAAATGTCATAAACAGCTTGATATCAGCTTCATTGGCCTTGATACTGTAACTCAGTTTGGATTTGGACCTTCTGCAAATATTGCCACATCACCTCAGGGACTACCTCATTCACCCTCTCCTGATAGTGGTTGGTATTTTGACAGTGGAGCTACTAATCACATCACAACTGATCTTGAAAGCCTGTCTCTTAAATCTAGCTATCAAGGTTCAGAAAAAATTGTTGTAGGTAATGGTTCTTTTCTTCCCATCTCTCACACTGGTTCTTGTATAATCCATTCTCAAGATAATTCAAAAACCTTACTTCTTAATCATATTCTTTATGTTCCTCAAATTACCAAAAATCTCCTTAGCATTTCACAGTTCACTAAGGACAATAATGTGCTAATTGAATTCTTTCATGATGGTTGCTTTGTCAAGGACAAAATCACACGGAAGATTCTCTTGGAAGAGTCTCTTAAAAATGGTCTTTATCAACTTGATCTCAACCATCTCCCTAACACCATATCAGCAACTCAGTCCTCTACTACATCCAACTCTATTTCATCCTTCAAGTCTCTTTTCTGCAAACATGCTACTTATAACAATAGTGCATGTAACAGAAATAATAGTGTATGGCATAGGAGACTTGGTCATCCTTGCTTATCTGTATTGAAATCTATGAATGTTTCCTTGTCTCAGATTGAGTTTTGTGATGCTTGTAAACTAGGAAAATTGCATCAGCATCATTTTGCATCTTTGCCCACAAAAACCACCTGTCCATTTCAGCTTGTTCACTCTGATATTTGGGGGCCCTCTCACATTATGTCCACTGGTGGCTATAAATATTATATTCACTTTATTGATGCCTATACTAGACAAACGTGGATTTTTTCATTAAAGGCCAAATCTGAAGCCTATTATGTTTTTGTTCAATTCAATGCCTTTGTTGATAGACAGTTTCAGTGTCATATAAAAGCATTGCAAACAGATTGGGGAGGAGAGTATAGGTCTTTATTACCACTTCTTACCAAACTTGGAGTTCAATTTAGGCACCCGTGTCCTCATGTTCATCAACAGAATGGGAGGGCAAAAAGAAAACATTTGCGCATAGTTGAAATGGGGCTATCTCTTCTTGCTCAAGCAAATCTTCCACTCAAATATTGGTGGGATGCATTTCATACAGCTATTTGTATCATAAATATTTTGCCTATAGCAGTTCTACAAAATATCTCTCCTCATCAAGCCCTTTATCATACTCCACCTGACTAAAACTTCCTCAAAATATTTGGCTGCTCTTGTTTTCCGTATCTTCGACCATATAACAGTCATAAATTTCAATACAGATCCACCAAGTGCATTTTTCTTGGGTATAGTCCATCTCATAAAGGATATAAATGTTTATCTCCTTCTGGTAAGATATATATTTCAGCAACTATGGATTTCAATTAAGAAGAGTTTCCTTACTCTTCATTATTCTTATCTCAGCATAAATCGTCAAATCCTTCCCTCCTCAAATGGTTTTTTTCCAGCCTGCACCTACATTCTCTCCGTTTACTCCTTCACATCACCCTCATATCTCTCATACTGAGTCTATCACTAAACCCCTATCGTCTCATCATTCCTCTGCATCTCATTCTTCCACTACATCTATGTCTCCGCCCATGCCTGATAATTCTTCCACTTCCTCGTCTAATTCAACACCTTCTAATTTTCACCCTATGATCACAAGATCAAAAGCTGGCATATTCAAACCCAAAACCTACACTGCCACCACCCTTTGTCCTCCTAGTATTGAACCTATTACTGTGCATCAAGCTTTACTGGACCCTAAGTGGTTAAAGGCAATGCAGTCTGAATGCACTGCCCTTATGCAAAACAAAACTTGGACACTTGTACCGGCATCTCCCCAAATGAATGTAATTGCTAACAAATGGGTCTTTTGAGTCAAACATAAGCCATATGGTACGGTTGAGAGATTCAAAGCCAGGCTTGTTGCATAAGGCTTCCAACAACATCCATGTATTGAATACTTTGAGGCAATCAGGTTGATTTTCAGTCTTGCTGTGACTTTGAATTGGAGGATAGAGCAGATTGACATAAATAATGCTTTTCTTAATAGCACCTTAGTAGAACAGGTTTATATGCAGCAGCCTGAGGGCTTTGTGGATTTCTCTTTTCCTAATCATGTCTGCAAATTGAACAAATCTCTCTATGGGTTGAAACAAGCTCCTAGAGCCTGGTTCAATACTTTAAAACAATACTTGCTCTCTATGGGTTTTCAGCTGTCCAAGTTTGATAATTCTCTTTTCTTTAAGAAGGGGTATGGAGTTCTATTTGTTCTAGTGTATTTGGATGATATTCTTGTTACGGGAGAAAACAACAAGGACATTTCTGAATTCATTCGTTCTTTGGAGAATCAATTTGCTCTTAAAACTCTTGGAGAAGTCAACTATTTTTTGGGTATAGAGGCTCACAAGACTTCTACATGGCTGCTTCTCTCTCAAAAGAAGTATATTCTGGATTTGCTTGCTAAAACAATCATGTTGAATTGCAAGCCTGCTTCTACTCCTCTTTGTGCAGGCACAAAGTTATCTCAAAGATAGCAACTCATTTTCTAATCAGACACTATATAGAAGCATAATTGGAGCATTTTTTTGGTCGAAAATGCATAATTAGATAAATAAAAAGAATATGATATAGAAAATACTCAGGCATACCTGAGGGTGTACAAACCAAGGCAATCTTGCATGGCCGGGGGGAGTCAACATAGTTCTCTAGAACTATGTGAAAACATAATGTGCCTCATAATACAAAGGCCAACACAAACCCTATACAATGCAAAATCCGCATAAAAAAACCCCAATTGGAAACAGGGAGGGCCTCATTAAAAACCTCGTGACCATACGAGGAAAAAAGTACCCTGATACAATGGAAATATCAAGGATAAAATAAAACAACAGATGCACACTACACGAGTGCACTACCTCAATTGAGCCGAGTAGTCCCCACACACGCACCCATCTCATTTTATTCCTTAATCCAAAAAACAAGACCACATGGCATGATCGCAAGTCCAAAGAATACATACGGCCCAATACATCAAGAAGCCACTCTCTATCAGGAATTCTATCAATTATGCACATGGTCCTCTAAATGCCCTATAACTCGATCAACCGAATATACAAGCAAGTATATACCTCTCGTTGAATAGTCCAGACGATCTTATCAACATCAAACGGTATGTCATCAAACACAAGTTGATTTCGGGCATACCATATATGGTTCATCGTTGCTGCAAAGAAGAGACATCTCTCCTTGTGGCGTACCGCCGACCCCCGTTTGCTCCGGCCAATGTATCTCAGGGCACTCCCTATGGAAGCCAACACCCTATCAATGTGAAGCCATCCTTTCACTTTGTTCCAAACAGCTCGTGCTGCACCACACCTGAAAAACAAATGGATGTTAGATTCATCCATCACATTACATAACGAACATACCTGAGAAATATTCAAGAACTGCAATCTGTCTAAAGTCTTCAGTCTGCCCTTCATTGCCAACCAAACCGTCATAGTGAACTTCGGTGGAATGAATGGCTTCTAAATGGCCCGGTGCCAAAATAGCGTGCTGCCCGTCTCTCGTAAGAAGTCATATGCAGCAGCCACTCCTTTTTGCTCAAACCACTGCATCATAGTGGTGATTGCCAATGCAATATTTTCGGCACAATTTGCTACGAGCAATACAGTATCTAACTGTCACAAGACCGGACATAAGCTTTGCGGTAAACAAACCCAGTCAATTTCTTCATGCTCCCACATAAAATTATTGGATAGCATGTAAACATCTCCTGAGATATCTCAAAGGAACACATCATCTTAGCTTACATTTTGAACCTATTCGACAGTTTCTTATTGAAGGTTATTCGGATGCAGATTGGGCCAGTTGCCCGGATGATAGAAGGTCTACGGAAGGTTATTGTATTTTCCTTGGTAAGAATCTCATTACTTGGAGTTCAAAGAAGCAACAAGTAGTCTCTAGAAGCAGTGTAGAATCTGAATACTGGGCTCTTGCTGACACATCAGCTGATATCACTTGGTTATCTTCTATACTCATTGAAATTGGCTTCTCATTTGAGAAAACTTTCATAATTTGGTGTGATAGTGTTAGTTCTGCTGCTCTTGCCTCTAATCCAGTCTGTCATGCTAGAACAAAACATATCGAAATCGATATTCATTTTGTAAGAGAAAAGGTGCTTTCAAAGATCTTGGATGTTAGATTCATTCCCTCAGAGCATCAAGTTGCTGATCTACTAACTAAGCTGTTGTCGATTAGAAGGTTCAGAATGCTAGCCTCTAAACTACCATTACGACACAATCAAGTTCAGCTTAAAGGGGGAGTATTATAGCAGTAATGCAACCCTTAAGATAAGAAGCAGTTATTCTGTTAGAATAGATAGTTAGCATTCTGTTAGTTTGTTAATAGATAGTTAATTTGTTAATAGGCAGTTAGTTTGTTAAACCTCACAGCTATAAGAGTCGTTAAACACTTGTATAAATATGTGTGACTTGTTCATCAATAAATTAATTTTTCCTTTAACATTTCTGGTGCAATATCTCCTCTTTATCTCTCCTCTTTACACCTAGTTCACAACAATTTTAATAAAAAATTAATGTAATGTATTAAGTGAAATACTTTAAATATATATATATATATATATTTTTTTTTTATGATGTATTTAAAAAAATAGTGAAAAAAAATATTTTTTAGGATGCGTCTAAAATCACCCTAATACCACTTGCCACTGCTATAAAAATTGTTCAGAAAGAGAAAAAGAATAACTGTTTGGGTGGCGTGATTGGAAACGAAAGTTGCTGAATTACAACCTTACCCATTGTTATATTATTTATTTTAATGTTTTTGCTTTCATAAAATTTTAAATTAAAGTTTCATTTGTAATTCATACTATGTATAATATATTAAATTAGTTATTAAAGCAAAACGAAAAAAAAAAAAAGGGAATTTGAGTGGTCGTGAGCCGTTGCTATTCTTTTTATCCTTTCTATTATAAGTAAATGGAAGTAATGCGCATTATGCACATAACATAATATTTTTTTATATTAATAATATATGATAAAATTATATTATTATTATTATTATTAAAATATTACATAACAACTATTTATGTCAATTATATTTATATAAATATTATGTGATTTGATTTTTTATTATGTTATACCATAGTTATTCTCTTAAAATGTATTTTTATTAAATAATAAATTGCACGACTTTTTGTTGAATTTTAGAGTGTTCCGAGTTGTATACAAAAGTTTGAACTTACTAAAACCTATTAAGATAGAGAAATAAATTATAAAGTAGTATAAATTTTTTACAAAAAATATTTATATTTTTATATCAAATTCATATATTATTTATTCAAATGTAATACATATATAAAAAAAAATTATTTCAATCCATAAAAAAATTATATTCTATTCATAAAATTAAATCTCATAGTTTAAATATAATTATTTATTTAAAATAAGTAATATTTGTGTCAAATTAAAGATCACGAAAAAATGATAAATTTGATATATGATACATCAAAAACAAATTTATAAACAAAAAAATTATTTGAGTTTTTAAATTTTAGTGAAGATAAAAAATAGAAGAGAGATGAAGATGGAGAATACACATGTCAAACAGTTGTGACACATGCAAAGAATAGAGAAGAAGTCTCATCACTCCTTCCCTATTTTTTCTTTTATACACAAAAGGATTAAAGTTTAATCTTTTAATTTATTTAATTAAATAACTGTATAAAAGTTTTTGAAGTGACATATGGCAATATTATTCTCCTTTTATATTAAGTATATATAGATAGATATATTATAAGATTCTTCTCAATTTTCTTGACACGTGTACCTACAATCATTGATAACTGTATATTTCTCACTCTTTTTTCTAACTAAAATTTAAAAACTCAAATATATTTATTTTCGTTTAAATTTATTTTCGATGTATGATATATCAAATTAATCCCATATTTGTGATCTTTATACGAATATTGCATATTTTAAAATATACATTATATTTAAAGTAAAAAATATAGTTTTTTATGGATAGAATATAGTTTTTTTTATAAATTGAATAATTTATTTTGTGATTTTGATAGATACATTGGATTTGAATAAATAATATATTCATTTTGTATGAATTTTATCTAAAAATATAAATATATATATTTTTATAAAACTAAAATATTATACTCCTAATTTATATAATATTATAATTGATTGATTCACCTTAATAACTTTTAGTGAGTTAAAAAAATTATATTGACTTTAGAAACACTCTAAAATTCACTTTGAAATATCGTCGAATTTATTATTTAATAATAACTTTTAAGAGAATAATAATACAAGATAAATTAAAAACAAAAAACAAATCACATAATATTTATATAAACATAATTAATATAAATGATTATTATGTATATATTTATAATAATAATAATATAATTTTATCATATATTATTAATATAATAAAATATATTTTTCTCGTTGACGGGTAACTATCTAGTTTCATTAAAACAGAAAGGTTATCTGATTAGGCTGTTAGATGCAGTCACTTATTGTTTTTTCACAAAACTTATTCCTAATCTATTTTATACATATTAAAATAATCATTTTTCATGTTCTTACTTTCAAAGTGATATTGTATATATTAAATAAAATATTATATCTAAAATGCATAATTTTTTTTTTACAAATTGCATTATTTATTTATATTTTTGATATATGTGTTGATTTGAATAATTAGTTGATTATATTCTTATATGGATTTGAGTTTAGACGTAAATGTGTTGAAATCTAAAGGAAGGACCTATCTTTTGAAATTACAGATAAAGTATTTGTAAGAATTACACTAATAAATGGAGTAGAGGCTAGTTCTTAAGGTAGTTGAGTTGGTTCTTCCTAATTGGATCTTTTTCCAATACTACCTTCTTAGAAAATATAATATTTTTAACCTTATTTCTTCCCCCAAACTCGAAATCCTTAAAGAATACCACATTTTTTCGTCTAAAAAAGTAGACCTGCAAGTGGAATCATAAAACTTAATATCTTTGTAGTTTTCAGAATGACCAATAAATGATTTGCTTCGTGTCTTGGAGTCCAATTTCTATTCATTTGACCAACGAATGCCCGCTTGTTTAGACTTGTCATCTCTTACATAGATGTATCTTCACCATAAGTTGACTTTTGATGGGTCAGATAATCTTGTATTAAAACATTTATGCAAGCGGTAACACTAGATTCTAATCATCAAGTGTTTCTAAATATTGAAGGTAAATTAACCTCATAACAGACCAAAACAATTTTCTCCTCTTACCCTTACGTTACTTAAAGTTTGACCAATTAAGAAATCGCATATTGTTGACACTGTCAAAAATAAGTAGCATGCATCATAATTGTGTAGAAAACAAAACCAAAATAACTATAATGGTCACATCATATCTTAAAATCAATCTGCAAATTCAAAATAAATTGGCTACATTTCATGGCATTAAGTACAATTTTACTATTAGGTCATTGGATAATAATATTAATTTTCAAGTGGATACCCTTTTGCAGTGAACAAATAAGATCATGTTTAACAAGGCCCTTCCTTTTTGGTGACTTATTGTTTGCATGAAAAATTAAAATAATTTTTATATATTTACCATCATAGGTGTTTATGTCAAATATTAAGCTTACTTATGACCGATTAATACCCGCATGAAAATACTACAACATAACCATCCTAATATTCTCAATATAAAACCTCCATAAGAGAAATCACTTTGACGACTTCTTGTTTTAATTCAGATAATTTTAAATATTAGTACGTAATATGAGCTGTCCAAACAAAATAAAAATAAAAATGAAGCATACTTTATATTTATATTAACTACGTACGATCTTGCAGAAATCCGAACATGCAAAGATTAGTCTCGTCAGTTGAACAAGTGGTAGATGCAAACCATCAGGATACATCAATTTTTATGTAAATAAATTACTTCTTTTGTATAGAAATATTGTTATTTTTATAATATTTTTTGTTTAACTTAAAATATAGGGTGCTTTCATTAAAGTATTATTGTTTTTAATTTTTAATAATATTACATATTTAATTAAAATAATTATTTTTGTTTTACCTAAAAAATTATTCTAAATATTATTTTTATCTTTAGTATAATTATTTATTTATATATAAATGTATTACATGCATAAATGTATCACTTATGGACATAATGATATATACTTTAGATTTTACTTATATTATTTTCTTATAAAAAATGTATTATTATTTTACCTAAAATATATGTATTTATTTATTTATCTAAAAAGTAATGGTATTACTCATTTTATTAAAATGTATTATTAATTTACTTAAAACATGTTACTTGCACTCAACAAAATTATTAAGTATTACTTATTTATGTAAAAATATTACTCATGTTCATGAAGATTTTAAAACTTGAATTTTGTTATTTTACATTTGAATTTTTAATAGATCAGATCGACCTAGTTGTATGAATCTAGGAAACGACCGTAGTTAGGCGCGTGGTGGTGGGCAACCATCCACTTGTGCGTTCATCCTCCGAATCCACTAGCCTCCATCACAGGGGATTCAAAGAAAAAAATTAGTATTGTTCCAACGTGGGATTAAATAGTTGTCCGCACCCTTTACCTAAACCAGTATGTACATTGATTTTCCCTCTTTACAATTTAATTTACTAAAATAATGTACTTCAAATTTAATTATGATTAATTTAATCAAGTGCATCACAATTAAAACATGGTCAAAGCCAAATTAAATCAACGTGGCAACCATATAATAGAGCTTTATGTTAATTTGATAATTCTACACTTTTTATGTATATTAGTGCTTTTCATATTAATTTTAGTATATAAATTCTAATATTATAAATATTTCAGTTTTTTATCATTCTAGAAATGCAGTTGTCATTGCCTTCCAATTCTTAATTTGTGAGAGTGACGGCAATTTTAGGCTTTTCTATACATTATCACACTACGAGGAAAAATCAATTACAAATCGATAAATTTATTTTTAATTTTTTTATCGTAAAATTAAAGTAGTGATATATTTAAAAAATATTTAATTATTAAAATATTATTTTCTAATGTTTAGAGACAACTTTTTCGTCTCTAAATTTAGTGAGCTAATTTATATCTCTAATATAAAATTAGTACCTGCAACTATGGTTGGATTATGTCTGTCTTCAAAATTTTTGTTGCAAGTTCATCACCGATTGAATACTGAATCTAATTTATATCATATTTCGATCACTATTTTATTTTTGTTTCATTGTTATTTAGCAACCAATATTATTTGATACTAATTTCTATTTTTATTATAACAAAATCTTGTAGTGTCCAATTGTCATTAAATAACAATGCATCAAAGTTTTCAGAAAAACACTATATTATAAACTTCAGAAATTTAATTTGTATTAATTTATTTTAAACTTCAGTTATAGTTTATCTGTTGTTTGTTTATTTTTTTGAAGAAGCCATGAAATTTACTCTTTTTAATATATTTTGAAGCAGCGGAGAAAATCTATAACTATATAAAATTGGGACAGTTTTAGTTTAAAATTAATATTTTTTTTTTGTTTTTTTACTTTAATTTTCAAATGCTTGTAACATTTTTCATCTCAACTTCGTTTTTTTATGAAAAATATATCAAATTAATCATTTTTAATGATCTTCAATTTGATATTCATATTGCATATATAATAATAAAATATTAATTTTTAAATATAGAATATTATTTTCATATATTAATTGTGGTAGATTTTAATATTTAATATATGTTTATATTGTTAGATATTTTTATTTTAAATAATTTTTACGAAAATATATTTTTTATAATTATATTATTATATTATAAATTGTATGAGTAGATTATAATAGTTGCAGCAAGAGGGCATCTGAATAGGACAAAGTCTTATATGTAAAGGTTACACGTAGTTCATGATCCATATTATGTATTTATGCTTATGTCTACACTATTATAGTTCTGTCCGCTCATCTTCCTACCTATTAAATCACCAGGGTGCTTCTTCCTCTTACTCCCAACTTATTACTTCTGCCTCCAATAAATTCGTTCACATACACAACCAACTACTTGGTCTCATGAATAAGATATGGACAATAAATAACTTTCAACAGGGAAGTTATCCTTCACATAATGTAATTGTCGAGGTTGGGATCACAATTACAGTAAAACCTTTTTAAAATAATATTCAATAAATTTTCGTTTCTAATTTCTATTTGGGCCAGTTGGAAAAACCATCAATTTTGATAAGATAATATATCAGAAGATCCGTATATAAACATACGAACATAATTAAGACAATTTAGGAAAATATATGTTTAGTGTTGTTTGTGCAGTGAATTTATCTTTTTATATTAATTCAATAAATAACTTTTGATTTAATCAAATTCAAATATATTGAATCAGGAAAACACATTTTAAATTAACAAATATTAATTAATTATGAAATAATGATATTAGTGTATCTCTCATTTAACAAATCCTATATATTACCTCTGTTATGGGTGGTTGGTGATGGCATTTTGGTGACACCATAAAAGTATAAGATGAAACATTATAAATTCTTTAAATGTGTGGGAACTCACTCCTACTCTGATACGCACCTCACCACTTTATCAACTTGGTTGATAATGCTCTTTGTTAGGTATCTACATTTGGATAGGAACGGACCCTGTTTTTCACTTTTCCTTCCCACCTTCATTATATTCTACTAATTTATTGTTTATGTGCGACAACTTTATTTTAATATAATTATCTTGATTTTAAATTAAATACAATGTCACAGACACGGGTTTTTAGTCAATCCATTCATATTCCATCAACAACTCACTGAGTATGGTAAGAAGTTTTAACTTAGAGCAGACCATAATATTGAGTTAAGTTCGTAGAAGGAATCTGGAGCAAAGTCTTAGTTTCTCACTAGTAACTGTTCAAAATTTGTTAAGTCAGAACTACGATTAACTAACATGTCAAATTTTGTTTGTAAGAGTTAATTTTAAAGTTGTTCTACTACAGTTTAACTTTTGTCTTATCTCCAACAAACATAATTTGAACACATGAATTTAAGGGTTCAAACACTTGAATATCAACTTATTTAAAAAGTAAAAAATATTTAAAAACCCTATTTGAACACATGAAATTAAGAACCCGTATTAAGTTGAGATAGATATTTTGTGAACTTTAAAACTGCTCTAAGTAGATTGATGATAAGGTATTTGGCTTAGGTCACTTTGATGAACAAAACTGAAGCTTTGTTTATTGAAGCACGTTGTTTAGAGCAAACTCAAACATAGCAGCCAAAACAAGCAGCCTCTCTATGAGCAGCCCACTAATGTCTGTCTGTCTCCCTTTAAGTGGCTTAAAGTGAACAGTGTCGGAAAACAATTGTAGAATCTCTACAACCCCCTCCCCATTAGACTCCACTACCAACCAATAACGAGCGATTACATAGAATTTGTATTTCGAACGTCATATTATTTTAGCAAAAAGTATTACTTTTTCAGATTATTAAAAATGATTTTTTTGCAAATTTTTTATTACTTTTCGTTGAAGAAATATTATGTTATACTAGTCAAAATAAAAAAGATACATTTTTAATAAAACAAAATTCTCTATAAGAAAAATGTAATATTTTTTAAATTGTTAAAAAATATTTAATTTTTTTTTCTTATAAGTATTACTTTTTATTGAAAACATATTAGGTTATTTGCATGCATGACAGTAGCAGTGTTGAAATTGTATATTTTATTTAGATCTAAATTACATATTAAATTTATAAAATTAGAACTCATGAGACTCAATCAATTTATAAAATCATTATCGATTATTATACCGACACCGGCCTATTTCCGATTGCACTGGAGCGTCTCTTCCTATTTAGTTGGCTGTAACGCTGGTGGATAAGAAGAAATTAGGAGTCGACTTTAGAACTTTTCAGGAGGGTAATAAATCAAAATTGCATAGCAATTAATTTAAAAATTGTACAAGCCGAGTTCAGACGTCTCAAAACTTCGTTTTGAATAACTCATCTGGAGATACATAATTACAGTTGATTAGGTCATATATCATGTATAAATATATGAATCCTCTCTAAAAACGAGATCATACTTATTTATTCTCTCAAAACTAATATTTTTAATAATATAAAAAAGTATTTCCTTTTTTTTTTTTTTAAAGTATAGTAAAAAAACGTAATATTTTTTAATGAAATAATAATTATTCTTAAACAATATAGAAAATACTATTTAACGCAAAATTGCCTTGGCCACAAGAAGTTAATATTTATTTATTTCTTATTTTTAAATCGTGCTTCAATTTTGATTTAATTTTTTCTTATATTAGCATGACATGTTATGTCCGTACATTAAGATGATTAGGGTAAATGTGACATATATTATAAATAAATATTAAAATAAAAGGCGGTACCTAATTTTTGATATGGTGACTGACCATTTATTTATTGTTGATATCGATAATTTTAGTTGAGTTTTGAAAAAGGAAAAAGAAAATGATAAAATAAAGTGAAAGTGATAATCCTAATGTGTGATTAAGAGTGACGAAAGAATGATAAGTGGACACGGTGATGGCACTTTTGGACTAGTGGCCATGCTCACACACCTCTATATCTATATCTTTTACTTTCTATTATCATTATCTTTTAGGAAACAAACATACGTACTCACAAAGGACATCATAGTACAAGGTTTCAAACAACTATCTCCAACCTGGGAACTCAACATGCTTCTTCTCCAACTCCTATTACCACTCAAATTAAAATTAAATAAATACAAACTGAATGGGAGTATTTTCTTATATATCTATATAAGTGTTTACATAAAATATAAGAATCTTTTATTAAATATTTCTTACAATACTATTATATATATATATATATATATATCATAAAATAGAATAAAGAGATAAATACAACAACACATGGAAATGTGATGTTGCGACAA
This sequence comes from Caryopteris x clandonensis, assembly GCA_028749325.2. Classification (NCBI taxonomy): domain Eukaryota; kingdom Viridiplantae; phylum Streptophyta; class Magnoliopsida; order Lamiales; family Lamiaceae; genus Caryopteris; species Caryopteris x clandonensis. The sequence continues at coordinate 16,096,902 of JAPYKT020000001.1, forward strand.
AATACACCTTTTGAACGAGAGCAACAATCACGTCAAAATATGGAGATTGATTGAAAAATTAGGAAATTTATAAATAATTGTCGGTAACAGGTGAAGAGCTTTAGAGTGAGGTCTCTTGCGTTTTTCTAATTTTCTTCCAAATATAATTTCAGTACAAACTATGTTGATTACAAAGAATTTAGAAACTTGAGTTTTGTGAAGTGGAAATAATTTCATGTTCTTTTCTTATAATATAAGTTTTTGTGTTTGTTTGTACTTGTGAATAAATACAAGAATAAGTACACGGCGCAAATATTAACTTTATAATGCTCCGATTGCAAGGTAATCTTTCTACATACACTCTGATTCTTTTACTTGGAGGTAATTCACTAGAATTAGATCATGATATTAAATACATTGTGACCTATCACAATTCTGTGAATTCTACAGCATCCTGTTTTCAACTTCTTGCTGTTCCACGAGTTCAATATGCACTTTCTAGATTTTCCTAGGTTGCACACAAGTAGTACACATACAAATTCTTGTACACTTGAGTAAACGAGAGATACAATATTCTTGTGAGGCTCACAATCTCAAATTTTGGTTTCCTTTTCTAGTGAAACATGCTGAAAATCATATTATATATTTTAAACATTGCCGCATTACTTGAAAGGATGATAATTTTCCTACTCGTTATTTGTGTTAATTCTTGCTCACACATGCTCCTTATGGCTTTCTTTCTCTCTGCTTTTGTGGGACGTGAAAAAGTTTAAATTTGAGGAATTTTGATGGACGGAGTTTTTAAGTGTGTAGATATAAATTAAGCATGTGATAATGTTATATTTATGCATATTATATCTTATTTATATTCGATATGACATTTTTTGTCTAACACACATTTGTGTATGTTTTTAAATGAAGAATGGAGAAGTTTAGCAGTTTATCAAAGCTATAATGTAAGCCAATAAGAGAAATCTAGAATCGAGATGTTGGAAGTAATCAAATCAAGAGTTGGCAAGTTAGTGTTTGTAATGTGTTTGATTTTGTTAATGCTATCCTGATACAACATTAGTATTTCTTTTGAATCTAGAGATACACATATTCAACTGAGGTAAATCTTATTGCGTTTGAATGCTAAACCATATAGCTACAACTTTGTTATAGATACTAAAACCCCAACTTGAATGGTATAAGACCTCCAAACATCACGATAAAATTAGAATATTTGAAGAGTTGTGTGGAAATACAAAGCAGAGACCAACTCGATCGGGCGAGTAGGTCAACTCGAGCTGAATTGAAAGGCGTTCAAACTTAGTTTTCTTTCTCCTATTAGTATTTGTATTGGTTAGGTTGTATGTGTGTATGTATGTGTGTGTGTATATATATATATTTATTTATTTGTGTGTGTGTACGTAAATTTATCCTCTTAGAAGCAGGAAATGGGACAAAATTGGAGATAAATTAAAGAGTTGTAGAAGGAAGCTCGGGTGAGGAAATATAACACAACGAGAGGATCGTGTCTGAGAAGGGAGATCGTTTCATTATTTTTTATTTCTCACATACTTGTGATTTATGTCATTGAATTTATATTCTTTTTCATTGATCATGGGTGACTAAATCTCTTTGAATTATGGATGTGTTAGTAGTCTTGTTGATGGATTTATGATATTTTCTTGAATTAAGATGTTATACTATTAAATATTATTTAGGTTAATTGCATGAAAAATCAAGACCATGATAAAATTTGCATTTTAATTATGACATTTTAATTTTTACAATTTCAAGCACCACCTTTCCAATTTTTACAATTCAAAGCACATAATAATTTTACGTTGAAATTTATTTTTGATATATTTAGCTTAAATTAATATTAATTAAATTATTATTATTATTATATTGAAAATACTTTATATATATAAGAAATTATGTTTTATATATATTATTTATCTTGGTACATGATCAAACATTAAATTAAATCAAAAGTATAAACACATATTTGTTGGTACTATATTTTTATATTTTTTCATATGCAATATAAATAATATACAAAATATAATCTCTTCAATAATAATAATAATAATAATAATAATAATAATAATAATAATAATAATAATAATAATTTAAGTTAAATATGAAAAAGAAATTTCAGCATAAGACTATCATGTGCTTTGAATTACGAAAATCGGAAAGATGATGTTTGAAATTTCAAAAATTATAAGGTCATGATTAAAATGCAAATTTCATGCAATTAACCCTAATATTATGATTCTGTTGTCATTCCTTGCATGATTGTTTGACCAGCTCTTATTGATAAATATAGAATTTACGTGCAATTTGGGGTTATTATTTATAGTTTTAGGCAATTACACGTACCTAAGTGACAACTTCATTATGATTTTGTTATAATTTGTTATGTCACGTGTTTGTTGCAATTTTGACAGAAAAATAGATAATTAAGAGTGTATAAACCACTTTTCAAGTCACACAAACCGTGCTTATCCTCCCGATATAATCTTAACCGTCGCGATTTGATGTAATTTATGAATATCTTCTCAATCCAAAATAGAGATATGACAGCTATCAAAACCCTAATTATTATCTATAAAAAGGAGCTTGGGAACTACGAGAGATCATGAGATTATACAATGCGATATACAACAGATTTTAGGGTTAGAAACAAACATACAAAGAATGATCAACCAACCAAGTCATCAGAGAGAGAGAGGGAGAGAGAGAGAGAGAGAGAGAGAAACGAAGATCATTTGGCTTCAAATAGTTTTCTATCAATATGTTTCTTATGAATTATGTATTGAATATATGTGGTTAAACATCCAGTGATTCTAGGGCTTGCATTCGTATGGATTCATCTGGTTTTCTTTAATGATATTATTTCCCTTCTTATATTTATTTATGCTTTCTTGATTTAAATGTCGTATTTTAATTATGTGACAGCTAATTGCTATGTGTAGTTAATCCATTATTACCCGAGAAGGGGTAATTGGTTGATGGATTCGGAATGCATAACATAAACTTGCTAGATTGAGAGACTGGTAAGTATTATGATGAGAATAAATCCTAGCCACGATTGGGAGTTAGATAATATCTTGAGAATTATCAGTTATCTAATCCACATTTAGAACTAACTCGACAGAGATGATCTAGATATATTAGTGATTCTTCTAAAAATATAGGAATTAAAAATGGTTTGATGCATTAAAGGAATTCGTATGAACCATATGAATGCATGTCCTTGAAATTGATACAATCTCTTAATATCCTTAGTTGTTTGAATATAATTTGATATATATTTCTACTTCTTTCTTTATTTTATTTTATTTTACCAAACCAATTCCATACATTTGATTCTTTAGATAAAAGATAGTATCATAAATGACTACTTAGTTGAATTTAATATATACAGTCCCTGTGGATACGATACATGTTCTCACCATATTTTTACTATAAATTGCCTCGTGCACTTGCGAGTCGTTTTTTAATGAAATAAAATAGCGAAGACTTATACATGTTATAGTAATTGAGTTGAGATCGGAATGAGATATTCAACTTAGAATCATAGGAATTCATAACATATAATTGTCTAGATCGAGAGATCACTTTAATGCATGATAAAAATACAATTAGATATGCTTTTTGGAGTTAATTATTAAGATTGTTCAATATTAAAATTTTGATGATATTTAAGTGATATAATCCCAATACTAGATGAACATTTAATCTTAGGGTTCGATCTTATTTATATTCTTTCACATATGTTTAATAGTTAATATTTTCATATTCATGTTCATAGTTAGTGGTAAATTAACTAATTATATCTTATTGCTTTTTAATAATCATAGTACTTATTACTTTTATCATTCCCTATGAATTTGATCCAATATATAAACTAAATCAATACAAGCTTATTAGAATATAGACTATCAATAAAGAAAGCAACAACCAATGTTCCTAGCTAAGGAAGTTGTACAATAACACTTCCCATTTCATTAATTTTATTGTGATGAGCTATCACTATTTATATACAATATACCCTCATATGAGAACTATGATTGAATACACACAAAACCTACACGAGACAACCATTTACTAACCACAACTAAGATAATGGCACTTGTGAAAATCTGTTCCAACAAGACAAGAAAAATTATCATGTGCGTTTGGTGTTCTTTTAACTTTTTCTAATTTTATGAATTTTTATGATAATTTATAATTTTATGATTTGTTCAATTTATATACAATTTTATTGAAATCTAAAAACTCATAAAAAAGTATTGAAGTGACACTTCTGTTCACTTAATAAATAAACAACCCGGCCGATATGTGAACGATTTCTAATGAGATTTTCAAGAAAATTAATAATAAAAATTAAATATTAAAAGTTATTATAAAAAAACTCATAAATTTAGAAATTATATATGAGATAGTTGATCAAAAAAATAATAAGCTTTTCTTATGGGACTAAAGTACAATATTAGTGAAAGAGGAAGATTAAAATATATGTTTTATGGAAAGCTACAAAAATGATACCACTATAAGATGACACAAACATTCTACACTTTCTCTCCCCCCTTCTTTTCCTCTCTCTCTGGAGCGTGCGTTTTCCCTCTCTCTCTGGAGTGTTTGTGGGGTTAGCTGACGCAGATACAATGGCTTCCTTAGCAAAGATAGGCAATTATGTACATGTCTTAAAGCCAATTCTGGCAATGTTTTTGTATCAAGCCGTACAAGCCATTGCCAATATTGGCTATAAATTGGCTGCCAATGATGGGATGCGCCTCCCTGTTTTGGTAGCCTACAGGTTTACCTTTGGCGCTGCAGTCATGATTCCTATAGCATTTTTTGCAGAAAGGTTCGTTTTTTTCCCACCCCGCCCCTTATTTCATTTCTTAAAAATAGTGGTTCTTACCACCATACCGTAAAACAGTGGTTGGTTTGCATGGCTAGTATATAGAAGATGGTTCAGTATATGGTTTTGCTTGGTGTCTTTCATGTTCGATTCTTGCTCCACTTCTCTTTGTGGTTCATATGTACAAATATTTATCAAAAAATAGGAGAGGGAGATAGGGAGATGCTGGAAATACATATACATATACATATATATATATATATATATATATATATATATATATATATATATATGTTAGGGAAGAAAAACCCATATTTATTTCTTGAGTGTTTTTTTGTTTTTATTAGGAAAACGAGGCCGAAGTTGACATGGGAGATAATCTTCTACGGGTTTCTTTGTGGTTTCTTCGGGTAAGTTTTCTGCATGCATACTACCTGAATTTCTGAGAGTTAGATCCCTCGTTACATTTACATGCAATTATATATGAACATGAAAAGAATTTTTATATTCGCTCCAGTCAATTCGTGATGACTGAAGCCCAAAACTGATTCCAGTGAGATTATTGGAAGAATATTCTTGGACCCCACCTAGGTAAACAATGTTGAGGGGGAGAGAGAGAGAGAGAGAGAGAGCGTGAGATTCCACCGTGACTTGGTGGCATCTAAAGTGACATTTTTTGTCATAGTCGACCAAATTTGAAGTGGTGGTAAAAAGTCTCATCTTCATAAAAATAACAAAAAAAATTAAAAAATTATATTCTTACAAATTATGAATTATTATTTAGAAGCAGCTAAAGTTAAAAGACTAATTTTACAATTTTGTATCCGTCTTTACTACTAAACTTTACATATCTTGCCCACAATTTTTTTATTCATAAACATTTACGGTCCAAACAGTGAATTAGTTTTTTAATTTGATACACTTAACTTGCATATAAACACATAAATACATATTAGTGATCTATTTTGATGGACAAGCGTTTGCATAATGCGTATAGTTTATCAGTTAAGTTTATTCTAGAATTGCATCAATATTATGGATGATATTTCTTAAGAGAAGAGGAATAAATTAAATAATATCGATTGCAGGGGAGCGCTGTGGACAAATCTATACTTGAAAAGCCTGACTCTAACTTCTGTAAATTATGCCTCTGCCACCACAAATCTTGTTCCGGCCATAACGTTCGTTATAGCCGTTTGCTTGAGGTAACAATATTTATTCATTTTAATTTAAATAAAATGTTAATTGAGTTGAACTAATTTTATACAATTATATAGGTTAGAGAATCTGAGTTGGAACACGTCATCAGGCAAAGCAAAGGTTTTTGGTACCATCTTGGGAATTGGTGGAGCAATGGTCCTGACAATCTATAAAGGGCCAGAGCTGAATCTGTGGAACACCAACATTAATCTTCTCGAAACTACTAGAACACATCATCATGCCATAACACAAGTACAACATCGTTACGATGTTATCTTGGGTGCCCTTTTAGCCTTGACCAGTTGTATCAGTTCCTCCCTGTGGTTGATTTTTCAAGTAAGTTGGGGATTTTCTCTCTATGTAAATTAAAGAAGTGTATTACTTTTCTTTTACTGATTGAATGTTTTTGGAATAGGCGAAAGCCATGGAGCGGTATCCATGCCCTTATACCCTCACCGCCATGACCACAGGGTGGGCATCAGTTCAAGGTACTGCCTTTGCCATGTGCACAGAGACTGATTGGAGCAATTGGATACTGGGATGGGACATCAGACTCCTCGCAATAGCTGTTTCTGTAGGTTTTAGAGTCCATTGATTTCAGAGATCAAATATTGTTCTTTCTATTAATACATATAAATATTCTTTGAATTGTGATAGGGTATTTTGAGTTCCGGGTTGATGTTTACGTTGCTCGCCTGGTGTATACGCATGAGAGGGCCTCTCTTTGCCGCCGTATTCAACCCCCTGATGCTCGTCATCGTTGCCATTGTAGGATCTTTACTTTTGGCACAGAAGCTACACCTCGGAATGTAATTTTTTTTTTTTTTAAAGAGACTAATTATTTCTTACAAAAATATTTTTGGGACTAATATGATTGTACATGACAGGGTTGTGGGATCCATCTTAATTGTGGGGGGTCTTTATGTTGTGTTGTGGGGAAAGGGCAAGGAAGTAAAGAAAGTGCCACAGCTGATGCGAGTAAGTCAAGTGCAGATCGACATGCCGCCACCACCGGTCCCCGTCGCAAGTGCAAAGTGACACAGGCACCACCGCCGGTCTGCCGTGTTTCAGATTTTGTCAACTGTATATTAGTTTTATAAATGTTGTTTAATTATAGTATTACCAAGTCATGTGTATCTAGCCCGAGCCCTCCTTAATTAGCCTTTCACCATCTTTTGTTCGTTGCCACAAGAATAATAATTTTGATTTCTTTACTGAGTGAGTCATCCGCAGTATTACCTCTTTTACTAAAAATTATTATTTGTTTATTGAAATAATATTACTATTTTTAAAAAAAATAATGTTTTTTAATAAATAAATAATATTTTTTAATTAAATAAATAATAATTTAGATCGAATTGTATTATGCATCCAATACACAAAATTTTTTACATTCTCTATTATATCCTTCCAAGTTCAACTTTTAAAATTGTTCCGTAAATTTCATTTTTTTTTCTTTTATGTATATTACTTAATATGAAATTTTATATTCTACGTGACCACGTGTAATGCATAAGAGCAATCCTAAATAGAAAGAAGCTTTACACTAAGTAATGTCAAGTTATGTTTTGTAGGGTGAAGTATGGTTATGGTTGGTATAATGTTTAGTAACTTCAACTTAGAGCATTCATCTTTTTATTTTTACATGATTTATTTTGCGGGTTGAATACAAATTTAATGCTAAGAATATGTCATGCATGAAATTATTGGGAAAAAAGGAATTAAAATATTAAATATGTGAACTGCATATATATAATATTAATTCATATATCTTATTAACATTAATTATATCATAAATCAATTAGGTTTTTTTTGTGATACAAAGATATACACTATGAATAAAAAAATGTACCCCGAATAATAAACCAAATATAATTTTAGTTTTCGAATCTCATCTTTTATTTTAAAAATATGAGTGTTAAATTCAAGATTATAAGAAGACAATTAGTTTGATATATCATACATACAAAATTTGTAAGAAATGAAATATTTTTTGTTTCAAAATATTTTAATTTTTTTAATTCTAAAACAATTACAAGCTGCCACCTATTTTTCTTACCGATAACTGTAAAAAAATTCAAAATTGGAAACTGTTTTTTAAAGTTATTTTAGTATTTATATGTATCATGTTATTATATTAGTATAGATTTATCTCTATTCTTGTTTATTTTTTCATAGATTTAATTTCAATAACATACTTTAAATCTAAAGTAATTTCCCCTTTTAGGGTAGAGCATGGAGGATACGTGACCTGACGTACCATATCCTACCTATTTGCATTTCTATATGTAATATTTGTTTTTCAAAAATTAACATAAAAATACATAATCTCTTATTTTTTCAATCTATGAATGCTCGTTTGGCAATTTCATGCTACAATTGTTGATTTGAAACCAAATTTCATATTATAACCCACTTTGCTATACATGTTAGAACAAATAATTTTGTTAAACTATATCTGAGCAAAATAACTTCAAACTTTTAGTAAATAAAATAAACAAACTTTTATGTCCAATATATAAAATAAATAATCATCGTATTAAACCTTTGTGATCTATTTTTTCTCTATGCATACTAGCAACATGCTTTAATTTTTACTTTTTTAGGTTAATATAATATTATTGTTTGTATTAATATCAAATTGATGCATATTAAATTGTAGTAATTTATAATAGCAACTTAATTTTAATCTAATATAATATGTTTATTAGGCCTAAGACTACTAAAAACGAATTGCAGAAATTGATGGTGGTGATTGCTCCTATCACGAACTAGAAGAAAAATTCCTCATTTTTCTATTATAAAAAATTCATTGTAATTAGTTAAAATTTTTAATCTAAATTTTTATTTATTTATTTAATGTGTTTAGAAGTGAGGCCTAAAAAAATTTGGAATCGTTGTAAACAAATTGAAGCCCAAATTGACCAGCGTCCATAGACTTGAAAAAATCAAAAGGTGGTGTATTTTTATATAATTAAATATATATTATATTGTAAAGAATAAATTATAATTTTATACAGGGATGTTAAAATGGCCAGGGCCCGTCTGGCCAACCTGTTTAGCCTGAAAAATTATAAGGTTAGGCCTTGATTTATTAACCCATTTGAAATTGGTTTGTTTAGTCCAATACTCGATTAGCCCAAAATCCTATAAAGCTAGCCTATTTATGATTAGGGTTAGTTTGATAGCCCGTGTTTTTTTCTTCTTGGACCACTTAGTCTTAAGGATAAATAAAGAGATATATTGAAAATGAAATATATGTAAGTAGTGATATTTTGTTTGTTGGATTGAAAGACAAATGGTGGCATTTAATTCAGATTCTTTTTACAGGAGAGGTTGGGGTATAATAGTTGTTTTGAAACAGTTTGTACTAATCGTTAATGCAATCTAATTTGTTTCAAATTTATATTAGGTGATAAGACGTGTTATAGTTATATATTACTATTTTCATTCTAGAAGAAGAATTTCACATATGGGATAACGATGGAAAAAAAAGAAATCCAACTTTTTGGTCATGAAATGAGTGCAGACAATGTTATGGATTTACAGTCATTTTTCATCAATCCACCACCTCGTAAATGCTTTAGGTAGTGTTTCCATATCAAAAAAAGAAGAAGGAATATAATATAATATATATATATATGTGTGTGTGTGTGTGTGTGTGTGTGTGTGTGTGTGTGTGTGTGTGTGAGTATATATATAGGCAGGCAATAGTTGAATCTACTTTTGAGGGTGAATAGATGGATCAATATTTGGGAGTGGACAGTCGACAGTTATTTTAGCATGTCTCTCCATCGACACAGCTATGTTTTACAGATGACCACTTCTCTGTCCAAATTATGAGGAACTGGAGACTATTATGACATCAACTCATTAACCAATACCAATACGTAAGAATGAATATGCACACTAACAAAACAATACGTGCGTTGCACCTTGTTTTTATTGAAAATAAAAAATTATATCATTTTATTTATAATTCGATGAAAAGTAAATTTCTCTTCATCTTGTTACCTATCACTAAATTAATAATTTGTAAAATAAATGAAAGTACGGTACCGGATGTAAATAGACAAGAATATCCCAAAATAAAATATTCACAAGTCAAGAATGACTTGTGAAGCCAACAGGGCGAAAATTATCCACTAATAAAAGCGAATTACAAAAAGGAATCACGTATCTCTTCAAACGACTCTCAACGTACTTGAAATTCAATATGAATTTCAAGTTGACTAAACTAGCTAAGAAAGTAAACTAAGAGAAACAGTGTATCACTCAAACTCTCTGTAGAAAAATCGACAGCAACAAGACTAAGATAAACTGTCGATGAACAGTACAGGATGCTGGAGTCAGAGTGACGACAACTTTCTTAGCAACAATGATCTGCTGTATCAGATTATTTGTATCGTATTCAGTTTGTATCGTATTCAGTGTCACTTCTTCCTTTCTTCTTCCTTTGCATTTATAGAGTACTTCAGTTCTCTTTTCCTTTCTTTTCCACTCAGCCACGTTCGTGGAGTGCTGTTCTTCACTTCTCCTTTCTTTTCTCAACCATCTCTTCACCAGGATAGAATTTTGACTCGGTCTTCAACTGCTTTCCTATTTTGTGGGGATATTTCTTGATGCCCAATCTTGTGAATCTTATTTACATCTTTTACCAAGGAAGAAACCGGCAAAACATATCTACTGAATAAGTTTGACACATTCAAAACTTAACAATAAATAAGGTGATGCTTGGCCTAAATGACTTGTTCTATAAATTATCTAACTAATAATTGTTTCGACTTGCATTTTTTCCATACAAATTTTAATTTGAAAGTTGTGAATCATTTCTATACACATTCTCCATATTATTCATGTTAATTTGGGGTACTCTAGTTTCTTTCTAATACATTCATTACTTATTTTATATAATTTATAGGATATCTATATATCCATATTAATAACAACGATAATCTGCTATTCTAAGAATATTATATTTCATACAAAAATTGGACGAAACAAAAAGTAGAGTGCGGGCGCTAGGAGCGTGGGTGGCACCAGGCAGTGGGGGCATTGGGCACGCAGGTCTAGCCCTGCAGTTTTGGAGCGCGAGTCTAGGTGCATGCAGGTAGAAAGCTGGGTGGCTGCGGTTAGGCGCGCGGGCAGGGCAGTGCGGGGCGGTGGGGGTGGTGGCGATGTGGTGGCCGGAGCTCAGAGTCGACGTCATCACTCCAACGGCTCTGATGGCAATGTTGGGTGAACGTCTAACTGGAGGCTCGTCTAATAGATGACTAAGAGAACATGTTGTTCAATTCGCCTCATCTTTATCAGTGATACAATGGTGCAACACAATTCCAACATACACCCGAACCCAGTAACCTCATTATCACTCTTTCACTCGTACAAATGTATCCCTAACAGTTGAAGGCAAGGTAAGAAAAGAGAGAATATAGAAGACGACTATAGTTCATTCATATGTTACAAGACTACATCTTCTCTCAAATATAGGGAGATAAGAGATAGATATACAGTTGCCATGGTTTGAGCTTGGATTAGAAAAAATATATTATTATAAGAATAACAACAATTCATATTATAATTCTAAATTTTAGCAATAGATAATTCAAATCCCGATAAATCAGACAATTAAACATCATATAACTAATAAATTAAGTAACGCAAAATATTCTAGAGAATGAGATAAAGAAAAAATTATGAAGTATCCATGAAAACTTAAGAATCAAGATTTCTCTTCTTTTACTTGTGCTATTGTTGGCGTCTTCTCAAAAGTTCATGTTTCTAAGCTTCTATTTTTCCTTAAGATCGGTTGGTGTGCTTATGGTAATACTACACTGCTTCTGCTGTCCCACTTCAATTAAATAACTTTGTGGGCTACTTTTGAAAGAGAGTTTTACTATGGAAAATGAAAAGTATACATATATCGAAACCTACATTTATCCACTGACATATTTTTTGGTGCATATATGATGTGATGGATACTAGAGAAGCAGCACCACAAATTTGCTAATCTTGAAAATAAAAAATTCAATCTGCCAAGTCGGATTTCCTTTTGGATAAATTTGTAATTAATAGATGACGTATATTAAAAATAATAGAATAGAATATGAAATAAGAAATGAAATAGAAAATGTAAACTTAGTTTATGTGGGTACAATTTCACTCTTACATTTTATTTTATTTTGTTTTGTTTTTTCAAGGGTTGCTGCTTAGGTGGGCTTCTTTTTAAAAATTAAAGTTCGAACAACCGACCTTCTTGAAGAAAGAAAATATTGTCTCCCCCTCTAACCACCACGTCAAGTTCATATTTTATGTAAACTTTAAAAATATATTAATTATATCAATACCCTAGCCAAATATTCAAAAATGTTATATGTAAAATAAATTGGATATGAATGCATATTATATTTTCTATAAAAGTAAATCCTATATTTTTTATCCTTTACCAATAAGCCGATGAAATACCACTCATCGATTTTATTTTTTGAATCATTTACAATTATTTTACAATATGAAAAAAATTACAAGCGTAAACACTAATAAAAATAAAATTTTATATTTTTCTTAAAATTCAATATAATTAAAAATAAAATTATTTACATAAAAAATTAATATACTTATTACTTTGTGAATTTATTTATGTACCAAAAAAATTAATAAGTAAAAAGAATTTCTTAATAAAAAATTTAATAAATTAATAAAAAAAGTAAATATTTATATATGTGTATTGAACTAAAAAAATTACTCAATGTTACTACTTATTTTTTAAAAGAAACAAACACATGATTATTTATATTGATATACTTATTAGTTGTGAATTTATTTCTATTATTTGTTGATAGGTATTAAAATTCATTCCTATAAATTATTATCCCTAAAAATTCTAAACTTCACACGTTGTGATAGAATTTTTTTAATTAAACAAATAATATTATTACATTTAAATAATATTATTGTTGCCATTAAATAAATAATATTACTTTATATTTTAATAGTATTACTCATTATCTTAAAATATATTGATTTGAAACTAATATTAAAATATAAAATGATTTATTGTATTAAAAATTAAAATTTTAGTAAGTTTTCTAAGAAATTATTAGGTAATATTTATTTATTTACTAAAATAGATGATAAAATTTTCTTTTAGACTTTGTTATTATATTAGTATAGATTTATTTCAAATTATACTAAAAAATTGTTCAATATTACTTGTTTAACTTAAAGGTTTTATTTTGTTTAGCTAAAAAGTATTGTTGGGTTAACTAAAAAGTATTACTCGTAATATTTATTTATTCGGTGTGAATAGATGATAAATTATGTTGTGTTACTACTTTTTTCAATATAACAAATAAGTAGTAATACGTTTTGAATAATAAGATAATACATTTTTCAATAAGAAAGTAATATTCGTAATATTCGACAAAAGGAAGAATCATAAACTTCTTCAGATTAACAAATACACCCCATTTCCCCACTATAAAATATTTTCTAGAATTTAAGAAGGAATTCCTTTTAAATTTTCTTTTTAGACTACTTTGTTATTATATTATTATAGATTCAATTCAAATTAAACTAAAAAATTGTTCAATTAATATTATTACTTTTTTCAATTTAACAGATAAGTAGTAATACCTTTTGAAAACGAATGTAATACCTTTTGAATAAGAAAGTAATACATTTTGAATAAGAAAGTAATATGGTTAATATTCGACAAAAGCGATAATACTAAATATCTTCAAATTAACAAATTTACATCATCCTCCACTATAAAATATATCATCGAATTTAACAAACAATCATATATTTTTTTCTTTTAAAAATTAAGTAGTAATACCTTCTGAATAAAAAAGTAATAAATTTTAAATAAGAAAGTAATACATTTTCAATAAGAAAGTAATACTGTTGATATTTGACAAAAGCGAGAATGCTACACATCTTAAGATTAATAAATACACATCATTCTCCCCACTATAAAATAAATCATATAATTTAATAATCAGTCGTGTATTTTTTTGTTTTAAAAAATACGTAGTAATACCTTCTCTATAAAAAAGTAATACCTTTTGAATAAGAAAGTAATATATTTTCAATAAGAAATTAATACTTTATTATTCAAGAAAAGCGAGAATCCTGAACATCTTCAAATTAACAAATACACATTATTTCCCCCACTATAAAATATTTCATAGAGTTTAATAAGCAATCATGTATTTGTTTCTTTTAAAAATAAGTAGTAATACATGTTGAATAAGAATGTAATACCTTTTGAATAAGAAAGTAGTACCTTTTTCAATAAGGAAGTAATATTGTTAATACTCGACAAAAGAGAGAATCCTAAACATTTTCAAATTAACAAATACACATCATTCCTTCACTATAAAATATATCATAGCATTTAAAAAGCAGCCATGTATTTGTTTCTTTTAAAAAATAAGTAGTAATACCTTTTGAATCATAAAGTAATACTTTGAATAAGAAAGTAATACATTTTCAATAAGAAAGTAATACTGTTGTTATTCGACAAAAGCGATAATCCTAAACATCTTCAAATTAACAAATAGACATCATTCCCCTCACTATACAATATTTTCTAGAATTTAAAAGTTAGTCATGTGTTTTTTTCTTTTAAAAAATTAATAGTAATACATTTTGAATAAGAAAGTAATACCTTTTGAATAAGAAATTAATACCTTTTTAATAAGAAAGTAATATTGTTAAATATTCATCAAAAGCGAGAATTCTGGATATGTTGAGATAAACAAATACACATCATTCCTCCACCATCAAATATTTACCAAGAATTTAATAAGTTCTCAAGTGTTTGTTTCTTTTAAAAAATAATTAGTAACATTGAGTAATTTTCTTTGTTCAATTTCTAAACACATATTTAAACAAACAAAGAAAAAAGTAAATTAATGAATTAGGCTTTCATTCATATTTTAAAATAATTTATCTATTAATATAATAAATATTTTAATAGATTTTTTTATGAAGACATATCAAAATTAATTTGAAAATTAAATAATCTAGTAGGATGTAATAATATTTTATTTTGAAATCTACCCAATTTGTATATTTCAATAGAATATAATTTTTAAATTTTAATTAAAAAATTAATATTACTTTCAAATTATTATATTTTAAGAAAGTGATTAATATTATTAAAAGATAATATTATTTGTTTAATTAAAAAAATTATATCATAACATGTGAAGTTTAGAATTTGAAGAGATAATAATTTTTATACCTATCAACAAAATATAATTAACAAACTAGTACGTATATCAAGTTTTTAAAAATAATTTTATTTTTAAATATATTGAATTTTAAAAAAATATAAAATTTTATTTTTATTAGTGATTAAAATTTTAATTTATCTATATTGTATAGTAATTGTAATAATTAAAAAAAATAGTTGAGTGATATTTTAATATTGTTGTATACCTGGCCAATATATTGATATAAATTAATATGATTTCAGAACTTTTTCAAGTGGATACACTAGCCTGTTGATTAGAACCCTTAAGGCTTTCTTGGAGGTCACCTTCGTCTTGGACACGGAATGCCCTGTCAGTTGGACTATCTAATTATTTAGTTAAATATACAATTATTTAATATAAATACAAAACAATAGCATAAAAAAAGAAAGGACCCGCCGTGCAACCGGTTCACACAAGGTTTTGCCAAGTAAATTATGATATATATAAATTATAAAATACTTGAATATTTTCTACAATACAATTTCAATATTCTATTATTCATCCATATCTAAAATTCGAAAGTGTTGATCCAATATCATCAAATAATAACTACAAAGAAAAATAAAGAGTTAAAATAAGTGTGTGTGTGTGTGTATATATATTAGTCATATCAGCCATCTCTTTTTGTATGATCATTTTTTATTAAAATAAATATTTATAATATTAAGGATACATATAATGGTGAGACAATGTATGAATTAATTGAGAGACAATGTAACCATCATGCCATTCTTTGAGAAAATGGAGCTCAAGATGGACAACTATTTATGCAGATAATGAAGTATTATTACAAAACATCTTGTTATGTTTAGATTTTGACGATGTGAAATAGTTATTTGAGTAGGATCTAAGGTAAAAGGACAGGACTTTTTATTTGTATAATATTTGAGTCCAAAATTCATATTTAAAGGGTACACCATATGTCAATACTTGTTTCGGTTCAAACTTTCCTTTTATTTTCGGTCTAATCCTCGGCCCAAAATCATGCTAAACTGCATCTCCAATTTATTTTATCGGGTGACCCAAATTTAAAAGTTGTCCCATTTTTCTTTAATGGACTCCAGCCCATCAGTAAAGAAGATCGGCCCATTTCCTCAACAATGGGCTTCAATGACACATTGACTCTAGCCCATGAGTATAGAAGAACGGCCCGTTTCCTCGACAATGGCCTTGAATTACACCACCAAGGAAAGCCAGCCACCACTCAATCAAAACCTATTTTTCTTTTTGGTATATGCCTCAAGCGAATCACATATCTATAACAAGGATCTAAGTCTAATGCAATAAGTATCAACGTTAAAAGTAAAAAATCTGCCAGGTGTCGGTCATTATCACAATAAATTTGATAAAAAAATCTATATATATTTATGTTTATATTTATACTTAACATAAAAGAAGAAATCATAAATGCTAAAAAGACACATGTTACTTTAAGAAATTTTCTACATATTTTATTTAAAATCGTAAAAATTCATGTGAAACGGTTGCACGTGTGACACGATTTAAAGTATTACTTGTTTAACTATAAAGTATTACTATTTTTTAATTGTATTATTGCTGATTAGTTACCTTAAAAAATAGTGATACCTTATAATTAAACAGATAATACTTTATAGTTACTAAATTAATATCTTGAATCATATCACACGTTCAATTGTTTCACAGGAGACTAACTCATTTAAAATATATATTAGAAACAAGCATATGCAAAAAGAGTTGTATATTTTTAACTAAAATTTTAAATTTCAAATAACCTGTTTTTTTTTTTACAAATTCAATTTTGACATATCATATCGAATTATTGTCTTTTTTCACGATTTTAATTTGATATTCATATTGTATATATTAAAATAAAATATCACATTTAAATTATGAAATAAATATTTTATGAGTTTATTTGAAATGTGTGTTAGCTTTGAATAAAAAAGATTAAATCTTATACTAATAAAAATAATAAATATTTTTATAGAATAAAAATATTATATTAGTCAACTATTAATTAGTTATTTCATTTAATATTTTTTTATTGATTTTAAATATTTATATTGACTTTAAGGAATTATAATAGGTTAAATTGAATTAGAATTCTAAAATTCAATTCGTCATGCCATTTATTATTTATTGGAAAATATTTTTGAAAAATGACAATGCAATATATGTATGTAATTATACTTCAAATTGATTTGAGTGGAATCCTAAAATTTCTAGTTTCTTATATCTATTACATATTGAAAATGCTATATATATATATATATATATATATATATATATATATATATATATATATATATATATAAGGGTACAACTATTCATACCCTAAAACCTCTAAATATACCCCATAATAATTATGACAAAATTAGACATAAATAAATTGACTAAAATACCGTTATATTTATATATATATATATATATATTTTTTTTTTTTCTATTCTCATCTGCAGATTTCCCGTCTTGTCTTCTTCTTCTTCTCCATGTTCCATCAATACAGAGAAGTTGGAATTGCTTTCTTGATATTCAGCTCTAAATCTGAAACCTTTCACCGCGAAGGCCAAACTTAATAAGCAACACACACTAAAGACTATTCTTTAAATGGTTTTTCTCTAAACTTGATTTTGTTAAGAATTTTGTGTGCAAGGGTTCATACATATATATGCTCGCTGTATGTGGGCACGCCTAATGGTCTTAATCATCAACTCAATGGAGTCCGTCACATTGAAATCTAAGCACCCACATACAACGAAGTTGTTTGTCGTTGCTCCGCCAGCGCCGCCACATTCTGGGGTGTTGAACCTAAATTTGTGCCATTTTTCAATTTCAACAGGAATTCTTTTCCTTCCTTCTTGTTGTTACTGATCTGAGAAACAAGGAATTTTTTTTTCTTTTTTTGGATTTTTGGGTAGAGAAGAGAGGAAATTCTTTTCCTTCCTTCTTATTGTTACTGATATGAGAAATAAAGAGGAATTTTTTTTCTTTTTGTTGGGTTTGGGTAGAGAAGAAAGGAGGTGCAGAAAATTTATGGTAGATAGAGAAATTACAGAGAGAAAAAATTTGAAATTTTTATCTGGGAAAACAAAGAACTTTTTAACTTTGATTTGTCAGAATTACGAAGGGTTAGACAGTCAGGTTGGGATCATAATTTATTTTATATTTTTTTGTAAGAAGGGTATAAGGGGTAAAAATGGGATATATTTAGTAAAAAAAAGAGAATTATTAATTTTTAATGGGTATATTTAGACTTCGGGGTATGTTTAGAGATTTTTGGGGTATGAATAGCCGCACCCTATATATAAAGGAAAACAAAAACATACAAAATATATTTATAAAATGCAGGATTTTTTTTTTGTATCATTAAAAAAAATTGTCTACTAGAAGAAAAAAAAGGAAAAAGACACATGTGTTAAACACTACAATATGTGTCAGGCACAATAATTTTTGTATTTATATTTCATATATATTTAAAAAGAATCCTATCACTTATACATTTTATTATCTTTTATAACAACAATATAATTTTATAATATATTATTATAGAAAAATATATTTTATCTCGTGCATTGGACGGGCGAACATCTAATTGTGATATAATAATCTCATTTTTCTCTTGATACTCGAAATATTTAAAAAATTATTTTTCTAACATGAAAAATAGAATAAAAAATAAATTAAAATAAAATACAATTAGGAGAAATTAAAGATAATAATAAGAAAATATTCTAATTCAGGCAAGTTTAAAAATATTTATCCTAGTCTTGTTATATTTAAACTAGTGTGAGACATGTGCAATGTATTGAACATATTGTTTTCTTATATTTTGTAATATAATCATATATTCAAGTTATATAATATATTGTAGAAGGTGTGAATATGTAATTCATTGATTATTTTTTTTGTAAAATTAGTAGAAATTTGTTGTACATTTTATTTTTCTATGTTTTCTTCTATTAGAATTATTAGAATTATTAGAATTATTCTCATTCACAAATTGATAAGCGTGATATCCACGATTTATAGAAGGTTGAATCAAAATAATTATGTTTTTAAATAGAGCTATTAGCACATTAAAGAATATAAATTTTTGTATAGATCTCGTAAAAATTATCAATTACAAGGTCAAATTAGGAACAAAAATATTAAGCAGATCGCCAATTAAATATGATGATATCACCAAAGTTGAAATTAGATAGAAACAATACTTTGAAAGCTAATGAAAAGGCGCACACTGGTTATCTGTTGAAATAATTAGAAGATCTCAAGAGAAAATTGCAAATACAATCAAACGAAAAATGAAAGAGATGGACGAATTTTTCGTTTAAAAATAAGAACAAAAAATAATTAAGAAAATAAAATATGTTTATGATATAGAAAATAACATATGAATAAAAAATCTTAAAGTAACATAGACCTGAAAGGGGATGGAGTAAAAAAGAAGAGAGAACTTAAAATATTTAGTGATAATCTTCATATAATATATAGAAAGAAAAGAGAGACAAAAATGAGAAATAATTTTGGATTACTGTAAAATATGTGTGATTTAATTTCATATTAGACAAAATTAAATTCGATTTACTTGATTGGGTGATTTTAAATAATTGATAGCTTAATTTTAGAAAAATTGTTAATGACTTTCCAAGATATAATGAAATTACAATGATTTTACTGTTCCTAATTATTCCAATGTTTATTTCTTATTTTGAATATATAATGAGTTAACAAAAAATTCTTAAAATTCAAATTTATTTATGTTGGACAACATAAATTAAGCAAATTTTGAAGATTGTTCATATTAATGTATTCAATTAAATTGTAATAATTTATCTTAAAATAGTTCTATAAATAAATATAGTTTTACATTTATAGAGTGGAAATTTAGGCGGAAAAACAAAATTAATTTTTTTTACTTATATATATATACATATATATATTATTGTTTCGCATATTTGATAACATTGTGCGACTTTAGTTGGTCTGATAAAATGATTCAAGAAAATCGAATCATATATTTATTAGATTTCATATATTTCTTGAATTTCAAAATTCAACAATTTGATTAATATTTGATAAAATATCTAGATTGCGAATTATATATTAAATGAATGATATCATCTCATTTGAAACACCTAAATTTGTGGAATAATTTATATTTCGAAATCGAATAAAAATTTCTAGAAAAAAGCATCTAATTTTAGTTTAATAATAATATAGTTATTCTACATCAACTAATGAAGTTTAGGTGGGAAAGCAAAATTGGGAAAGTCATTTTAATTATATATATATATATATATATATATGTTGTTATATCGTTATCTAGTAACTTATATTTCATTATGTCGTTATATGGTTATCTAGTAACTTATATTTCAATTTTTTTTAAATTAGCTTATTGTTGTTTTTTGTCCTATTCAGCCTTATAAACTGATTTTTGTAAAATTGTTTTGTTGAGCTTTTAAAAAATTATTTTGGTATATGCATATATGATAAATTGTTTATATATGCGTTTAATTTCATAGTTAATAGGATCTTGATTAGTGTGCAATAATTATATGTTATAAATTGTCAATGTCACTAATTTAGTAGAAGTGTAGTAGTGTCTTATTTGCAATAAACATAAGTGTGTATATGGGTATTTGGAATGTCCAATTTTGAGTTGTTAAATTGAGAGTTATTGTGTGTTATCAAATTAGTCTAAGTCTGGAAACACTGAGTCCAGTTCGAGCAACCGTGCCTTCTTGGAGCTATGCCCTCATACCAAACTAGAGAAAGTGGTAATTTTTAAATATCTTGCATTATTTGTTAGTATTTTGAATTTGGAGTTAATGCCTTACATGCTCACAACAACCAATAATATGTGATTACAGTCTAGTACCATATGCTAGTGTGAGGTTACAGGCTCATGGCATCGCTCGTGAAATCATAGGCTCACAAGCTAATATCGTACAATGATGCATGGGCCTAGACGGGCGAACAACCTTGACTTGTTGGTTTATTTAAGTAATGTAATATGTTCTTGAATTATCCCATTGGGCCTCTTCTCTAGGAGTTGTCTCATGATGTTCTTTGAATAATACCGATGGTTGACGTAGATGAGTAGCGGCTGGCAGGGCTCCTTCTCGAACATTAGTGTGTCTATGATGAAGTATTTGAATATGTATTTTGCTTAAGTTTTTAAATGCTAATCTCTTAAGGTATGTGTTACCATGCACTACTTTTTGGGTCGTAACTTTTATGACATTGGTTTTTGAACAGTTTTTTTTTTCAAAACATAATTTTTTCTAACTCGTATTTCCTAAGTCTTTCGTTGATATTTTATTAAAATGATTTGGTCAAGTGTAGTCTAGTCACATAATGGTGGTCTGGGACCTGCTTGTGGGATCGAGACATTACATTATAGGCCTCTTTTGTAATCCAAAATAATGTTCCAAAATCTATTCTTGGAAAAAAATTCCTCAAGTTATTTTTCAGGTGTAATATACAGTCACGTGATGAGCAAATTGAAAACTTTTTTATAAAATTAGGAATATCTACACCATGATCAATATACTTATATCTCATCAACATCTTAAGTTATTTCCTTCAAAATTTTGAAAAACCACATTCATGAAGCTTCATTTTTAGAATCAACTATGGCCCATGCAAGAGGAAAAATTTGCACATTTGCATCTTAGCACATGAAAATAAGTAAAGTACCTCTATTGTTGTTGTTAGAAAGGTTCCATCAACAAAAATCACTGGCCTAATTGAGGTTTGAAATTCTCATATGCTCACCCTAAAGCCATAAAAATGCAGCTGAAATGGTGGTTGTCCCTTATCTCAATGAACGTAAGCATACTAGGATTTCTTTGCTCCAAAGCATGGCAATACGAAGGCAAGCTACCATAACTATCACATGGAGTCCTGCGTACTTGAGATACTGCAAAGTTTTAGCCATGTACGCCTTAGTTTAGCTTATGGTATGTCAAACTCCTTATGAATAATATTTTTTGTATTCTTTGGTGTATTTATTCGATTAGGCTACTCAAAAATAGATGTAACGTGACTACAAATGATTGAATAGGTTGCATGTTTGTGATCTTTATGCCGGACACTCATTGAACAAGTGTGCGAAAACATATTTTTGGATTACAAATTTTTTTGTTCTTTCATCTTCATTGCTTGCAACCTCTAAGAACATTTTCTAATACGAACAACCGCATAAAGGCTCTTATTGGATTTCTGCACCTTAAACTCAAAGCGACACCTCATATAAGCAAATGGAACTTTGATATCAAAGATTTCTTGCATGAGAAAATTTGTTCAATCTGTACATCTTCACTATAGGAATCTATATTGAGGATCCAGCTTGGGTATGATCTAAAACAACTGCCAAATTTTGAATATCTATAGGTACTTGCGATTCCTGCATCACAACATCATTACATGAGGAGGACTATTAGATGGTCCAACAACTTCCACTATTTATGATGGTTTCTGAACTTTCACTCTTTCGAAACTTTCTACAACTTCCACTCTTTTATGACATTCTATAGCATCCACTCCTTCCCGACGTTCTGCAATTATATTCAAATTAGCCCAATGCTAAATATTTGGATCTCTATAAGCAACAACTTCCACTCTTTCTAATGGTATTAACTTCCACGCCTTCAGGACTTTTTACAACTTCTATTCTTTTAACATTTTTTGCAAATATATTCAAATTGCCCCAATCTATGTAGTTTGCTTTTCCATGCTCATAAAAATTATTTTCTGTATTGTACACCACATCTACTTCTATTCCCATGTGTTTATTTCTATTATATCTAGGAATCCATCTTTATATGTTAAACTATTTACGTCTTTATCGCTCGAATTTTCATCATTTTCCAATACATCATTTGTTAAAATTGTAGCACAAAGTGGGGTTTTCTTACAAATAGATATGCATCACAACACATTATTGTCACAAATAATTTTCATAAGTTGGATGGGGAGACTAGACATTCCAAGAACAAATGCTGCAAACTCTATTTTATAAAATATGGTGTCTATGCTCAATACTCCCCCAACTTTCTCATATAACTTTGTATAATTAATGGTTCTTGAAATCAAAAGTGGCATCATATCTTATGGATCGTTTCCTTTGTACTTCCAAGTCCCCCACTATCAATTTTCTCCTAAAAAATAACATCATACCACTCCATAATCCATATACTATCACTGATGTTTATGCATAGGTTGCGTTTTATGTCAAAACATTAAGTTACTCACACAAAATATTGACCAAGCCATCTTTTACATAAAATCAATGATTACTCCATGTGTCATTAAATTATATAAAAATATCAAATAATAAGGAAGAGCGATTGCAATGGTTAGAATGATAAATTAGCAATATATATTGTCTAATATTACAACTTCTATGGTACGATAATCAACACTATTTTATAACTTATTTGTGTCATTATGCACTGCATGAAATGTAATATCTTAATAAGTAGAAAAATATATAAAATAATATGATGCTTCACATAGAAGTTAGAAAAAGAATAACAATATCAATATCATTGGGTATTGAGACGGTGATATTATAACATAATTACACGATCTAGAGGCTCTCTTACAACAAAATAAATTGCACAAATTGATAATAATTAAAATAATTTATACCTTTTATTCTTTGTTGCGTTTCCAACAATGACAATTTCTTCAATTGACACCTTCTATTTATAGATTCACGATTAGAAATTTTGTTGTAGAATGAGAAGTGTAATCATTTGAGAATAATAATAAGAACTTTTTAAACTTTTTTGTGATTAAGAGAAAGAAGCATGAAAGTTAATGCATTTTTATTCCCTAATATACATAGGGGTTGATTAGAGGATTTAGAATTTTTTAAAAACTTTTTCTAATTTAAGTAAAGTCCTATATTTGTAATTTTTTAATAGAAATTCCTTAATTATTCTTATTTAAACAATATCCCAATTTGACTAAAAGGACTATTTAAACATTTTATGGAGGAATTCTTTTTTTTTTTTTTTTAATTGATACATTGTATTTACTATGCTATTTAAATAGATCCCCAGAAAATAATAACAATAGACTACAAAATTAGTAATGAAAATTCAATTATTGAATATAACTTAAGAATTAAACTCAACCTTCCATCCCACAAAAGTGGGGTCAGGTTCATTACTCCAGAGCACATCCCCAGAGCATCAGTCGTCCATCAATATATAATTGCTTCTAGAGAGTGTGTGTGTGTGTGTCTGTCTGTCTATAATACACATATAAATGTCTATAATACACATATAAATATAGGATCTGATACAGTGGTAAAGAAATTAAATTAGGAAGTGAGGAGGAGTTTGGGGTGAAATGGAAAAAATAGTGGTGGTGGTGGAAGACGTGGAGGCTGCGCGAACAGCTCTCAAGTGGGCGCTTCACAACATTCTTCGTTCTGGGGATGTGCTTACGCTTCTGCACGTCTATCCATCACAGCGATGCACAAAATCCAAGAAAAAGCTTCGTCGTCTTCGCCTCAGCGGCTTCCAGCTAGCTCTCTCCTTCCGAGATATCTGCAGCGACGCCTTCCCCAACGTACGCCCCCCTCTCTGATTTTGTAGATTCTGAAAATGATTGTAAATTAATGATATTGATGAAGCCATCCGTCGATTGGTGAGTGGTGTTGCAGACCAAAATTGAGATTGTTGTGACGGAAGGCGATCAGGAAGGCCGGAGGATCGCCGCCGTCGTCGGAGAGGTCGGCGCCTCCACTCTCGTTTTGGGACTCCATGATCGGAGCTTCCTCTACAGGTAATTTATTAATTGCGTCCCTAATATTATTATTAGGTTTTTCTGTAATTAATTATCTGTCAACATGTTCATCTAAAATTGGGTTTGAAACAAGAATTGGTTTGGTTAATGTGTGATGAGTGTTGCGTACGTCATTATGACATGTTTGGTTGGTCAACACCCCACCTTACCCGGAAGAACAAGTTTAATATAAGAGAGGGCCTGCATTTTCCTGTTTGTCCTTTGCTCTCTGTTGTTATTCATTCATCTCTATTACTTTTCTTCCTATTATTCAGTATTAATTTTGAATTATTATAGTCACTGCTGAGGTAACTGAATTATTGTATCCAGTGGCTCTCGCTTTTTCTATTATTTGTTGTTTGAAACAAAAAACATTTACAAACTTGGTAGTCTCCGGGTGAATTTCACCTAGGTCCCACTAGATTAGATTATGATCAATTGTTAAAATTTATATTTTTTGGTTTTCTATTTTGTTTTTCTAGTTATTTTAGTCTTAGTTCAAATGACTAACTAGTCACTACTTGCCGGTTAGTTAACTTAGCTAATACCTTAATAAATAATTTTGTTCATTAGCTCATCAATCATTAGTTGTGATTAAAGTTAAAATGGTTGGACAAACAAAACTTAGAAACCAAAAATTAAAATTTGACACCAAAATTATATGGATTATAGGACTAAAAATGATTTTTTTCCATAAGCTCTTATTAAATAATGCAATTTGGAAGTATTATTTGTATTTGAGTTAAAATGTTAATCATTATATTGTGATGGTATTACTCAATTAAAAAATTAAAGTTTAAGGTTAAGGTAGTTTAATGATATTCATTGGAATGTACATTGGTTATGAGGACCTAGGATTTGAATCTTTCTTCTTGTTTTCTGAACTTGACCATTTATGTATTGAGTGCTTTTCTTGGCTCCAATGCTTCATCGACTTGACCCCATTACTTGTATAAACATCTAAAATTTATTGTAGTTCTATTAAAAAGTAGACAAGGTTCCATTAGACTTCTTATATATAAATATATATACATACATAATATAATATATACATAGAGAGAGAGAATATATGCAAATAATTGAATTTATTATAGGTATAATGATAAAATACCTTAGGCTCGACAAGCCGCGGATTAATTGATCTTTAATTCAAGTTTGAGATTTCGCAAGTCAATCCCAAGTAGCTTCTCTAACTTTGACTTGTCCTTTCATACCTTGTGGCTGTGAATTAGTTGAAAAAAGGATCACACCATGAATTGAAAAGAAAATGTTGGTTTAGTTCATGTAACTTGTAAGCATATGTTTGATAAGAGGTAAGACGTTTAATTTATGTATTTGGGCACCATCTGAGACTTAGGTCTGTTTTGGCAGCAGAAACCGAATGGCACGTATTTTATTATTAGGTCATAAGGTTGCATTTGGATGGAGGGATTTTCAAATGTAAGAATTTGGAATTAATGTATTTCAAATCTACTCAAATTAGAGTGAATGTCAAATTCACCCAAATTCCTCAAAAAATAGTTCAAAAAGTAGTGGATTTCAAATCCGTAGTAGTCCCAACAACTATCTATGGATAAGACACTACGGATTCCCAGCTCCTTTCATCCAATAAAACCTAAGAATATTCTGCATTTGATCTTTTATTATAAATTAATCTTTATATTTAAAAAAATTTGCATTATTCCAAATGCTGATACTTAAAAACCCATCCATCCATAGATTACAAAAAAATTATTCAAGATATAAAAAGTACGTTTAATTATTTTTATTTGGGCCAGGGGAGGTCACTCCCCCCTTCCCTCCACCCCTCGTCCTATGAAAGGTGATTGATATGCCAAAGCAGCTTGTAAAATCAACGATGAAATATTATTCAATGAAAAATTGGAGTAGGCATCAAAGAAATCGGTGCCATAATGTAGAACAGCTTTTGAAATTTATAATGAACATTATTATACTTGATATTTATATGCTAAAGCCTTGATAATTGTAGTCCTTATAGACCGTGCAAGATGTGTAGCTTTGTTGCGTTAGATATGCTTTTATTAGCTAATTGTACATCTGCTGTTCTATCCATATACGAATGCAGGTTGATGGCGGCCCAAAACAATAGCACCAGAAATTTGAAATGTAAGGTTCTGGCGATCAAGGACCCAACAACCTTGTCATCCACAACTATTTCGATACAAGGGCGTTCCAGTAATATGGACTTCTCACAAATTGAATTATCGGTACTTAGGTGAGACAACTAACAATATCTTGGTGGATTTACGTGTCGAATTTATGTTTGCTCATTACTTGCATGTTTAAATGATTTGGTAGGTAGGAATTAACTCAAAAACCAAAGTTGGATGAGTAGGTTTTTTGTGCCACAATTGTACAGATCTAGATTCGTGTAATAGGGTTCATTCGACTTATAAAATCTATAAAAACACACAAATTTATATGCCCTGTGAATTTGCGTCATTCATGCCGAATATGAAATTAACACTCTGTTTTGATAAAAGAGTACACTTTTTCAGATTCTTGAAAAAGTACTCTCTTTCTAGTCTTGTCGGGTTTGATAAGAGTACATATTTTCAATCAATTTAATAAAGATAAAACCTCTTAAAAAATCATAAATTTGGTGATATATATGAAATATAACGAGGTATTTTGTGATGTGTAAATTTTTTATTTTTTTTAAATATAGGACACAATTGTAAATTTGGTGATATTTTTAATTAATTCAAGTGTTGAATGGTATTGCAGTGTCCCTCAAGTTCCTCCACAAAAAATCCCATATCAAATATGTCCGGACCCAGCTGCTATAATATGGAGATCAAGAAAATAATGGGCAAGTTGATTTTAGCTTCACATCAAACAAGAATTGAACACAACCTTTTTTTTTTCCAAGATATTTCACAACCCCGTGAGAATTCCTTTGCGAATAGCTGGATCAAGATTCAATATATATCAACTCAATGAAATCAACAGTTATTTTTTTTTTTTTTTTAGGAGTATTGATTTTAAAGATTTGAGATTATCTATATCTCTCAGTTGTAAATTTAGAGAGATAGACACAAAAAAGTGAGCCCTACACACTTTTTCTTTAATTGCATGGGACTCTTTTTCTGAAATTCACCTAAGAGAAATGGAAAAGGATTGATGTCCCGTCCCCAAGTCTCAACTTATCTAAAATGCAGTTATGAACATATATTAAGAAAGCGATATAGGTGCAGTTCATTGAGTGTTGAAAGTGTGCACCCTCCTATTGTGTGTCATGACATCTTGGCATAGGACTATAGGAAATGAGATTGTCTCCAGGATATATACAATACCCAATTCGGTTTTCCGCCTACATGCTTGGATTATTTTACAAGAATTCTTTTTATGATTTGTGAACCTTCAGTCCTAAAAAGTAATTAACTTGCACGTTGTTGAGTGTTTGTATGAATATCATTAACATATACAAGAATAAAAAATAAATTATTTAAGCATATTTTTATAAGCCACACTTAATGCATTGCACCTAATGATGTAAAGCAGAGGGGACCAAACTTCTTTATTGATATACATCTGGTGTCTTTGGGCTTGATGTGAAAATTTGATGTTCGAATATAGAAAACTCTTTAAAAAAATGCCAAAAGTTTATTATCGATGAATTTTAAATATTAAAAAATTGAAAATATAAAACGTGAAAGTGAATTGAGAAAGGGCATAACTGCTAGCAAATGCCACAAGTTAAGCATGTATGCATAGGCAAAGAGACACAAGCTGAACATGATCTGCCATACTAAATCATGGTCAAAAGATATCTTTGTGCAAGCTGTAATATATGTTTGTTTTCTTAGTTTCAATTGTATCTGTTGGCTGTCGAGACCAACAAATAATAGAACACTTGTTCTTACAGATTTGTGATAGTGATGAACAAGGATCGTATCCACAGAGATTGGTAGTTTTTTTTTTTATTCTTTTGTTGTAAATAAAATCAGGGGGGTTTGAGGTTTGGTGAATAGCAATATTCAATTGAGCAAGAACAATATGTAATGTGATTGAAATTCAGTTTAAACAAATTCAGCCAAGGGTTAACTTCAGAATATGTTCGTAAAATTGATCATGGATGCAAATATGGTTCTTTCATTCAATCATTAAATTGGTTATAGTTGCTGGTACGACCAAAACAACCTATCTCTCCTTAGTTGTTCGATAATCAGGGTGCGACCTCTAATTATTTCCCTTATCAATAAACAATTCTAGATACGATCATAGAATTTAATTTATCAATAGCATTAGGTAGAGAGAGACCACCAATTCTAGCCAACAAACACACATGTAGGTTTATTTAAACTAGATCATATATCTCCATAACAGATTGGTTCAAATAATCATGTTATTGTACCACTTATATTAGAATGGTTAAACAATTACGGGTTTAACAATCTAATTGGCAACATATTGTTTCAACAATCAAAAGATTGGCCACTCATTCAATCATCAAAACAATAAGATTTATCGCATATGGAAGATATATGAATAATGAAAATGAAAGAACAAATAAAAACTATTTAGATCTCACAATTCGGTGAACATAGTCTTCTGTAATTCCCTTGGATGAAAAGATGAAGCTTAGCCTTCCATGGAGAATTGCAGCAAAAATAAAAATTAAAAGAGTGTATCAAATTATAGGTCCCCCTTCTCTCCATAACTCCCCTATATATATAACCTCCCTTACCACCCACTAATTCTAATAATAATTATCATCATAAGTCAGACGTAACTGCCATCACTTAGTGGGGAATTAAGAGTGGGCAGTTATGTTCATTTCCGTTAGTGGGCGTTTCGAGCTAAGGCGTGCCCACGCCTTATGCAAAAACTTTGGCTGGCACCAGCACATCTTCAAATCCGACGGTAAGGCGTGCCCACGCCTTACGGAAAAACTTTGGCTGGTCCTTTCACATCTTCAAATCCACCATTTTATATCCAAAATGCATCAATCCATCCAATTGCCCTACAAAACACAATCTTTAATCAAAACTCAAGAACTAAGCATGATTATAAACCAAAACCAAGGAAAATAAGATAAAGAAATATAGATAAAATATATCCTATCATAAAATATATCCTATCAAATTCCCCCACACCTAAACAATGCTTGTCCTCAAGCATATATCCAAGCTCATATTCATGATCCCATGTAATCAAACATCCACTTCCTCATTTGCTCATCCACATTAAGAGTGTTTTTTTTTTTTTTTTTATATAGTAAAATCACTCTTATCAACATATAGTTAATCATACCAACAACTGAATTGAATCCAAAAGGCATAAGATCATACACCCTCACAAATGATTCACTCATGTCACTCAAAAGTGTATAAGCTATAAACATATATAAGTGAACTCTCGTGTCAATGCAAAGAAGACTTTTACCATAGGCTTGCAAATATATCATATCTCTATTACCAATGAATGAAATTGAATGTAATGATCATGGGAGGGTGTGTAATTGAGAATATGTAGCCGATTGAGGTAAGGTATGACAAAAGGGATATATTGGTTAACAGAGTCAAATCTTCACACTTAGCTCAATCAACTAATAACTCAAGATTGCCTCGAATACTTATTTCACGAATATATACAAAAGCTTGTATTCCTCATCTTTCTTTTTTTTTTCTTCTTTTTTTTATTGAATTTTTTTGTTTTTGTTTTTGTTTTTGTTTTTGTTTTTGTTTTGTTTTTTTTTTTTTTTTTTTTTATGGAAGAGGAGGAATACAACACACAAGCTTTACAAAAGTTCAAATTTAGGCAATCTATTCCAATGACATGAATAAGAGCTAATTGGGACAAGTTTATATGATCTTTGACTCAAAATTCAATGGAGTGTATCAACGAGCATGGCTTGTAGTGTGGCAAAACTTTTCAATGAAAAGGCCTAGGCACAAAGATGGCTCACTAAGGGTAAAATATACAGGGTAGGCTTGAAGCAAATGATTAATCATGTTAAAGAAAGTGGCTTAAACCTAATTACCCATATTTCGATTCAGAACATCCAATTCATCAATGGTTTAACAGAGATACGAATAACAATGCAAGTTCTAGAAAAATCAACTATACATGACAATCACACCAAGAAAGAAATGGAGCATACTATAGGAATGCTCATCAGCCCAAAAGCTCACAACATAAGGTTGTATGTGTGTAAAATCCATGCATTTTTGTTTCCAATCAATCACCAATAATGATTAAACAAAGTGTAACAAAAGTGATTTTTTTTTGAAAGAACACATCAGAACAGGGATAGCAATAGAAGAATCAGAACTCAGATAACAAGAATCACAAAAATGAACTAGATATCAAAATAGGCCAAAACCAAAATAGCTAGTCAACAAACATAACAATCAATTCCCCCTCCCTCACACCTAGACTAACATTGTCCTCAATGTAAGGTAAGTATAAAGGCAAAGTGAAGGACTTCCCTGGATAGTCTAGGACGTGCAAACGTCATGTCTTCTATTGTGGAGGGGGAAACGGCGGATGCTGCTGTGTGACTGGATGCAAACGACGGCGTGGCTGGGCGAATGCAACTGTAGTGAAGGATGAGCAGTGCGAAGGTGGGCTGCTGTGCAGGATGAGCAATGCGAGTTGGGCTGCTGTGCAGGATGAGTAGTGCGAGTTGGGCTGCTGTGCGACTGCTCTCTTTCCTTGTAAAAGAAAATAAGATACTAGGGTTTTCAAAATAAAACAAAGAAATAAGTAAAATAAAATAAAATAAAAAGAAAAAAGAAAAAGAAAAAAAATGGGAGCCAAGGATGTCTCCAACATAAAATTTGGGCTGCCTCCCAAAAGCGCCTTTCTTTACAGTCTTTGGCTAGACATCACTATTCATCATCCTTGATAAACCGGAATTTCCAAGTCTATATCGTCAACGTTTTGAACTAAATAATTTTCATGAAAGATTTTCAAACGATGACCATTGACCTAGAAAATTCGGTTAGTATCTGGATTCTGTATCTCAACTGCGCCATAAGGAAATACGTTAGTTACAATAAAAGGCCCAATCCATTTGGAACGCAATTTACCAGGAAATAATTTCAATTTAGAATGAAAAAGTAAGACTTTTTGACCAACAAAAAATTCTTTCCTGGAAATCATACGATCATGGAATGCTTTCGTTTTTTCTTTGTAAATCCTTGAGCTCTCGTAAGCTTCATGAAGAATTTCCTCTAGCTCTTGCAACTGTAATTTTCTCTTTTTACCCGCTTCATCCATTTTCATATTGCATTGTTTGATAGCCCAATATGCTCGATGTTCCAGCTCTACCAGCAAGTGACAGGGTTTACCATATACCAAACGGTAAGGAGACATACCAATAGGAGTCTTATATGCTGTTTGGTAAGCCCAAAGTGCATCATCAAGTCGTATACTCCAATCTTTTCGGTTTGGATTAACAGTCTTCTCAAGTATAGACTTGACTTCTCTATTGGATATTTCAGCCTGCCCACTCATTTGTGGATGATATGCAGTTGAAACTCGATGGGTAACATTATACTTTTTCAATAAGGCTTCAAACATTTTGTTGCAGAAATGAGTGCCACGATCACTCACTATTGCCCTTGGAGTCCCGTACCTAGCAAAAATATGAGATTTGACAAAATCTACAACAACCTTAGCATCGTTAGTACGAGTAGCCTTAGCTTCTACCCATTTTGATACATAATCCACAACAAGAAGAATGTAAACATTGCCGAAAGAAGAAGGAAAATGACCCATAAAGTCAATCCCCCAGACATCAAATATTTCACAAATAAGAATGGGGTTAAGTGGCATTTGATCTCTATGTCCTAAGCTTCCAGTTTTTTGGCATTGCTCACAAGTCTTACAAAACAAATATGAATCACGAAACAAAGTAGGCCAAAACAATCCACTTTCTAACACCTTACGAGCTGTTCTTTTTGGACCAAAATGTCCTCCACATGCATAAGAATGACAAAATTGTAAGATGGAATGAGTTTCATGTTCGGGCACACATCTTCGAATAATTTGGTCCGAGCAATATTTCCATAGATAAGGATCATCCCAAGTATAATATTTGGCATCACTTTTGATTTTATTTCTTTGGGCTCTAGACAAATTACTTGGTAAAGTTCTAGTTACTAAATAATTAGCAATGTCAGCATACCAAGGATTACTATTTTGAATAGAGAAGAGATACTCATCTGGAAATTCATCTTTCAATGGCGATGCATTTTCACTCGTGATCAATCTGCTGAGATGATCTGCTACCAAGTTTTCTGTGCCCTTCTTATCACGTATCTCCAAGTCAAACTCTTGCAACAAAAGTATCCAACGAATAAGTCTCGGTTTGGATTCTTTTTTCTTGAGCAAATACTTCAAAGCTGCATGATCAGAAAAAATAATTACTTTAGCTCCATGTAAATATGAACGGAATTTCTCTAAAGCAAATACAATGGCTAGAAGTTCTTTTTCCGTTGTAGAGTAATTGCTCTGTGCACTATCAAGTGTTCTTGATGCGTAATAAATGACATGTGGAGATCGATCAATTCTTTGTCCCAGAACAGCTCCAACTGCATAATTACTCGCATCACACATGATTTCAAAAGGGAATTTCCAATTTGGTGGTTGGATAATTGGTGTTGATGTTAACTTTTCCTTCAAACAATCAAATGCATCCTTGCATGCATCATTGAATTCAAAATTTACATCCTTCTGTAACAGCGTAGTTAGGGGATGGGTAATCTTGGAAAAATCCTTGATAAAGCGACGATAAAAACCTGCATGACCAAGAAAGGAACGAACATCCCACACACTTGCGGGGTAAGGCAAAGATTTTATAACATCTATCTTAGCTTTATCAACTTCAATTCCCCTTGCTGAAACAACATGTCCTAAAATAATACCTTGATCAACCATGAAATGACATTTTTCATAGTTCAAAATAAGGTTTTTTTCTATGCATCGTCGAAGGACTTTTGAAAGGTTAGCAAGACATGAGTCAAAAGAATCACCATAGACTGTAAAGTCATCCATAAATACCTCTATGATATTCTCTACATAATCCGAGAAAATACTAACCATACATCTCTGAAATGTGGCTGTAGCATTACAAAGTCCAAAAGGCATATGTCGGTATGCAAATGTGCCAAAAGGACATGTGAACGTCGTTTTTTCCTGATCTTCCAATGCAATTGGAATTTGGTGGAAACCTGAATAGCCATCAAGACAACAATAATGAGTTCGACCGGCTAAACGTTCAAGCATTTGATCAATAAAAGAAAGAGGAAAATGATCTTTTCTAGTTAAAGCATTCAACTTCCTATAATCGATACATACTCTCCATCCATTTTGAACTCTAGTAGCCACCAACTCACCTTCACAATTTTCTACTACATTAATACCTGTTTTCTTCGGAACGACTTAGACCGGACTTACCCATTTGCTATCGGAAATCGGATAGATCATACCTGCATCAAGGAGTTTCAAGATTTCTGTCTTCACTACTTCCATCATAGGTGGATTCAATCTACGTTGAGCTTCTCTAGAAGGCTTGTATCCTTCTTCCAGCAATATGCGGTGCATGCATAAATGAGGACTCAATCCCTTTATGTCCGCAATCGTCCACCCAATGGCTTCTTTGAACTCTTTGAGCACTCGAATTAACTTCTCCTCTTCCAAGGTGGAGAGCTTGCTAGAAATGATAGCCGGTAGAGTTTCTCCTTCTCCCAAGAAAATATACTTTAAATGTTCGGGAAGAAGTTTTAACTCCAACTTAGGTGCCTGAACAAGAGAAGGAAGAAGTTTAGTATGAGAAACAGGTAATTCAACATAAGAAACATTAAACCTTCAAGGTGTTAATGATTCTAGCTCACAAACTGTTTCATACAATTTAGAGTCGACATCAAACTTCCTCATGTACTCTTGTGAACTTTCAAGAGTTAAGTTCCTACTAAGTACAACTTTCAACTTATCATCATCACTCATATCAAAGATATTTTGTGCTAGAGAATCAATGATATCCACAACAAAAACAGAAGACACAT
Source organism: Caryopteris x clandonensis (assembly GCA_028749325.2). Classification (NCBI taxonomy): domain Eukaryota; kingdom Viridiplantae; phylum Streptophyta; class Magnoliopsida; order Lamiales; family Lamiaceae; genus Caryopteris; species Caryopteris x clandonensis. Next base: position 16,132,031 of record JAPYKT020000001.1, read on the forward strand.
CACTTGGATATCTCATGGCCTCATAGATATTAAACTTAATAATCTCACCATCAAATTCCATAGTAAGCGAACCATTAAACACATCGATTTTTGATCTAGATGTTTTCAAAAAAGGTCTCCCTAACAAAATCAAAGAACGAGATGATTCATCCTCTTCCATCTTTAGCACATAAAAATCAGCAGAAAATATTAATTCATTCACTTGAACTAACACATCCTCCAATACACCTTCAGGATAAACATTAGACCTATAAGCCAATTGAATAATCACACCAGTTTCTTTTAAAGGGCCAATATTCAAAGATGAATAAATAGATAATGGCATGACATTAATTGAAGCTCCAAGATCTAACATTGCTCTTTCAACTCTCACATTACCAACTTTACAAGGAATGGAAAACATACCCGGATCCTTGCATTTAGGAGGTAACTTTTTCTGGAGAACAGCTGAAACATTTTCACCCATACTTACAAATTCATTACCTTTCAGCTTTCTCTTGTTTGTGCATAATTCCTTCAGAAATTTGGCATACCGTGGTACCTGTTTTATTGCATTGAGTAAAGAGATGTTTACCTCGACCTTACGAAAGGTATCCAAGATTTCTTTTTCCTCTTCCTCCTTCTTAGATTTAGAGAATCTAGTAGGGAAGGGAGGTCTCGGTGTGATAACCTTAGGTAGTGGCTCAGAATGAAGTTCTTTGGGTAGATCGCTTTGAGTTCGAGGAACTTCAACTTCCTTTTCCACTTCTTCCACCAACTTCCTTCCACGAGATGACTCGGGAACATCCTCTAGTCTTTTTCCACTTCTCAAAGTGATTGCATTTGCATTTTGCTTTGGATTCACAATCGTTTGAGATGGTAATTTACCTTTAGACTCCATTTGGCTCATAGATGAAGCCAGTTGGCCCACTTGGTCTTCTAGCTTCTTCATACTTATCCTCGTTTCCTGTTGAAATTGTTGTGTGTTAAGTGCAAGATTTTTAACAATTTCTTCAAGAGACATACCTGAATTCGAAGAAGACTGTTGTTGATGAGGAAGAAGTTGCTTAGGCTGAAAGTTTTGGAATTGGGGCCTTGGACCATAATTGAAGTTTGGATGATCTCTCCAACCCGGATTGTATGTGTTGGAGTACGGATCATACTTCCTTTGTGTCGGTCCTGAAAATCCCCCAACTATATTAGCTTGCTCATGGGGCTCATCTTGAAGCGTCGGGCACATGTCAGTTGGATGTTCTATGGAAGCACAAATCCCACATGCCTTAACTTGTTGAACATTTCCTGCAACCATTTTTTGAACAAGTGTAGTTAGATTAGCAATTTGACTTTCAATGGAAGAAGAACTTACCTCATTCACTTTTCTGTAAGACATATCATGCCTAACTCCAAATTGCTGAGAATTAGCAGCCATGGTGGTAATTAAGTCTCTAGCCTCGGTAGGTGTTTTGTTCACTATAGCACCTCCACTGGCGGCATCCATCATCCTTCTCTCTATGGGAAGTAATCCTTCATAAAAATATTGTATGAGAAGCTGCTCTGATATTCCATGTTGAGGGCAACTTGCACTAAGTTGTTTAAATCTTTCCCAATACTCGTGAAGCCCTTCTGAATCTTTTTGCTTAATTCCACAAATTTCCCTTCTAATACTTGCAGCTTTCGAAGCGGGGAAAAATTTGTCAAGGAATAACAAAACCATTTCCGTCCATGTAGTCACAGAACCAGATGGCAAATAAAATAGCCAATCCTTTGCTTTATCGGCTAGGGAAAATGGGAAAGCACGTAGCTTAATTTGTTCCTCCGTAACACCCTGTGGTTTCATGCTAGAACAAACTACATGGAACTCTTTCAAATGTTTGTGGGGGTCTTCATTTTCTAATCCATGGAATCTTGGAAGAAGATGGATTAATCCAGATTTCAACTCAAAATCACCTTCCACAGCTGGGAATTGAATGCAAAGTGGTTGTTGATTTACATTTGGTGGTGCAGTCAATTCCCTCAACGTTCTTTCTGCATTAGCCATGGTTGGCTCTATTTTTGTTTCAGAATCACTTGAAGAGTCAGCCAACGATACTGCCAAATTCAGTCCGGGAGAAGATGGTGATAATGCTTGCTTTCTCAATTTCGTTTCTCTCCTCAATCTTCTAGCAGTCTTTTCAATTTCAGGATCAAATTGGAGTTCACCTGCACGAGAAGAACGGGGCATAAAAACGAACAAATAACAAAATAAAAATAAACAAAAGAATAAATCTACTTGACACCAATCCCCGGCAACGGCGCCAAAAATTTATTGGCTGTCGAGACCAACAAATAATAGAACAATTGTTCTTAAAGATTTGTGATAGTGATGAACAAGGATCGTATCCACAGAGATTGGTAGTTTTTTTTATTCTTTTGTTGTAAATAAAATCAGGGGGGTTTGAGGTTTGGTGAATAGCAATATTCAATTGAGCAAGAACAATATGTAATGTGATTGAAATTCAGTTTAAACAAATTCAGCCAAGGGTTAACTTCAGAATATGTTCGTAAAATTGATCATGGATGCAAATATGGTTCTTTCATTCAATCATTAAATTGGTTATAGTTGCTGGTACGACCAAAATAACCTATCTCTCCTTAGTTGCTCGATAATCAGGGTGCGACCTCTAATTATTTCCCTTATCAATAAACAATTCTAGATACGATCATAGAATTTAATTTATCAATAGCATTAGGTAGAGAGACCACCAATTCTAGCCAACAAACACACTTGTAGGTTTATTTAAACTAGATCATATATCTCCATAACAGATTGGTTCAAATAATCATGTTATTGTACCACTTATATTAGAATGGTTAAACAATTACGGGTTTAACAATCTAATTGGCAACATATTGTTTCAACAATCAAAAGATTGGCCACTCATTCAATCATCAAAACAATAAGATTTATCGCATACGGAAGATATATGAATAATGAAAATGAAAGAACAAATAAAAACTATTTAGATCTCACAATTCGGTGAACATAGTCTTCTGTAATTCCCTTGGATGAAAAGATGAAGCTTAGCCTTCCATGGAGAATTGCAGCAAAAATAAAAATTAAAAGAGTCTATCAAATTATAGGTCCCCCTTCTCTCCATAACTCCCCTATATATATAACCTCCCTTACCACCCACTAATTCTAATAATAATTATCATCATAAGTCAGACGTAACTGCCATCACTTAGTGGGGAATTAAGAGTGGGCAGTTATGTTCATTTCTGTTAGTGGGCGTTTCGAGCTAAGGCGTGCCCACGCCTTATGCAAAAACTTTGGCTGGCACCAGCACATCTTCAAATCCGACGGTAAGGCGTGCCCACGCCTTACGGAAAAACTTTGGCTGGTCCTTTCACATCTTCAAATCCACCATTTTATATCCAAAATGCATCAATCCATCCAACTGCCCTACAAAACACAATCTTTAATCAAAACTCAAGAACTAAGCATGATTATAAACCAAAACCAAGGAAAATAAGATAAAGAAATATAGATAAATATATCCTATCAGTATCCATTAAGAACTCAACATCTGTCATATTCTAGAGGCTTCACCTAGGTCCATATATATATATATATGCAAAAGCTAGTAGCTCATTATCATCAATTAATGAAATATCAATCTTTGCAGCATTCTTTCTACTGTTTTATTGCTTTCAATATCATTCATGGAGTCATTAAAAACTTTTCAGCAAGTAAACTAAATTGAACTTATTTTTAATAATGGCATACAATTTGTGGAGAACATATATTACACCAAAAAAGATTCGTTTTACACAAATGATACCAAGGTATTTTGATCCATACGCCAAAAGAACTCTCTCTCTCTCTCTCTCTCTCTCTCAAGGCCGAGGATGAAAATTTCAGTTTCAGCACAAACATCCGTACTTTAATTTTACAGAAATATTGATGGATAAATGATATTGGGAAAAAATAAACATTAAAAACCTAAAAAATCAACATGATATTTTACAGTTTATTATAATTAAAATTAATATATATATATATATAAAACTTAAAATTTTAAATAAAAACGCCTATTTACAACAGATATATAGATAATAAAGTACATAAATGCAGTCTGACGTTATAATATAATGCAGCAATAGTGTATTGTATAAGTGCATAACAACGTTTTTTGTGAATTTACATTATTTGAAAATTAAAAAAATTAAATCCAAAAATTTACAGATTTATATATTAAAAAATAGATACGATTCTATATAATCAAAACATATCTGCATGAAAAACTACAGCTTGCTTTCCGCATATTTCTGCACCCAAAATATAGGTAATATTAAGAAAGATAATAGGTAGAATGACATTTATTAGGCATGTGAGAAATTCCATATAAACAAATAAATTGGAAATCATTTTATCTTCAATCCCACAAGATATAGTTTCAACTAAAGAAGAATCACACTAGATGCATACATCAAACCCCAAATACTGATGTCCATTAAATCATATTAATTTGTTTCTCTATTGAGAACATAAACTTATTTCTGAACTCCCGAGTGTGGGGACTTGTTAATCAGGGATTACACCATTGATTGCTTCAAATTAGAGCATATTTATGTTGAACTGAGTATGGTTAGGTTGTGTTTGGTTCTTCATAATAAATCAAACGAGGTATATACGATAAGAATGTGTTCTGGTTATATGTGAATAGAGTGCACTCAACAACATTTAATATATTACTACATCTCCGACACATTAATAACTAATTTTCTATGTGGAGACAAATCTCACAAATCACAAAATATAGGTACAAACAAATATGCCAAGTAAGGAATTTTTCAATTGAACTATTTTACCCTTTTTGCATGAAAAATAGAAAAGAGACGAAGAATATATCCATTGTTGTATTACTTTCTCTCTCTATCATCCTATAAGCAAAATCACAATCTCACTAACTTGAACATCAAAGTGTTCTCGCCAAAATCTCCTCCGATGAGTTTTTTGCAAGTCTATCGAACATTCTCAAACACTAGAATTCATTATTTCACTTGAATTGGGTACTTATAGTTGCAATATACATTATTTTTGCACCTATAATTAGCAATATGACCAACGATAACACAAACAGTGAATATAAACCCATATTTAAAATCTCATAGAAGCAAATAAATTGGTGATGCAGACGAGTTCAAATACTATTAGGAGAAAATGCTTTCCTAAATAAGAGTATAAGAATAATAACGCAAAATTTAAAAGAGAAACCCTAATTTTGAATCACATACTGAAATACAAAAAGTATATATCAAATCATAAATAATCACAACATAAAGTATGTACAACTGATATATATTAAATTTAGTAATTATAGATATCTTAACACGTAAATACCTAATTACTTATATATATAGTTTTATTGTATTCACATAATCACAAGAAGTCATAACTTTAATCTTTTAGGAAAATATAGGTTATAAAGTTGAAAATAATGGTTTTATAGGTAAGTTATCACATAAATTCATATATTTCACATAATCTTACAAAAATCAGGTAAATTTATATAATTATTTATAATTATCTATATTGGAACATATTAAAGCAGTTCATGAAAATCAAAAGATGTGATTTTACAAAAATAAAATACTAGAGTCCAAAATCGTACACTTAATAAAAAAATTCTAAAATTTTACTAATGACTCTTAACAATGTGTTTAATATAGTATAACTTTGAAAATTATCAAGCACATAGAAAAAAATTGCTCGAGATTTGAAAAATTCAATTTTTAAATCTAGTAAAATTAAATCATTTTATAGCATAATTTTAACTCAACATAACAATAAAATCACCTAATGGTAACAATGATCATTTCCATATCTACATCTAAGAAGATCAACCTTGATCGTATAAGAATAGCAACATTCAAAGCGTAGACATGATTCTAGCTAATAATTTAAAAGGTTTATATAATCCATTTTAAATTTAAAAAATACATGAAAAATAATAGCCGCTCGATCCTTCACAAACCATCAATGCAATATTTCTTTATGTATATATTTATATTATTCGAGTTAGATCTGAATATTATAATTGAATAAAATTTCACCCATACTTTGTATTATAATTAGGAAGGTTCTTCCCGCCACAAGATTGTAAATCCATCAAACTGGGACAACGAAGAAGCAGAAACAAAGGACTGTATTTTCGCCTAAAAGAAAAAAGAAAAAAAAAGGAAAAAGAGAAGTAAAAATGAAGGTTGTTTGACACCTTTTGTAATTTCCCGGTCCCATCAGGCCCAACCAATTACCTGTCACCGTATTGTCAAGTTCGACTTCTCTCTCCATCTGAGCCAAAAACCCATTTCTGATTCCACCGTCTTCCCCTATTAACCAAGCTTGATTGCTCTTGACTCCTTGCAGGAAAATCCCGCGTAGAATTTTCTGTTGTCGGGCCTTCCAGTACCATGTTCTCTGGAAAATCATCTCATGTAATTACATAATCTTGAAATTTTCTGGGTGGGTTTTGAGACTGCGGTGTCGAGAAAAATCAGTGTCGGACTGCGCTCATGTGAATTTGCTGTGCATTGGAGATCCGTCTCAGTTCTTTTTTCTGGTAAGCCGCTAAGTCCCACCAATTCATACTAGTATTTTTTTTTTGTCGGTCTTTGAGGGCTATTAATTCCTGGGGCAACGACATTGCGGTACAGTGCCATTAACAGCTTTGGTTGATTTTATCATGTAAATTTCTGAGAGAGGTTCTTGATCTGGTATCTTCATGGATTTTAATTTACGTTTTGCCTAATTGGAGCTCTTCTGAAAGAGGGGAGGCGCAAATGACTTCGGTCAGCAAAACCCGGAATAGGTGGGAGGGTCTAGTGAAAGATGGGTCATTCAAGTGGCTGACTAAAAGGCGAGTTGGGTTCGGGGAAGAGATTGAGGAAATGGAAAGGTCTCCATCTGCTGGGAAGAACTGGCTGCCAGAGCTCTCCCTTATAGCAAATGTTGTAGTCCGCAGATGCTCCAAGTTAGTTCTCTGCTCTGATTGCTGTCTATTTTCCTTTTCAAACAGCATCCTTTTTTTACTTGAGATTATGGTGATGAGACTGTATGTATATGTTGCCCTCCATTGGTTGTTTTGACGGTATGATTAATCTTAGTTTGAAGTAAATTTTTATATAATAAAATCTGGGTGCTGATTTAATTAATTATCAAGCGTCCTGACAAATGTGGCAAATAGATTGGTGAGGTTGGATTTGCTCGAGTAATTATTGGTGCTTAAAATGAATTAATAATTGTTCGCTCACATGGATTAGACTGGAAGTTGGAGATTTACCTCGTTAGTTCGAAAACAGAGGATTAATAGTCAGTGTCATATGGGAAATTAGTCAAGCTAACAGAGATAGTGGATTATCATGGTACATTGGACTAAAATAATACATTAATATGGAAACTCCTTGTTCCAGCTAAAATAAATAAACTTCAAGTGAATGGTTTTAGTGAACTGGAGATCTACTTAATTAACCTCAGTTGCAAAATACCAATAATGGATCAATGCAAGAGAGATACATACATGACTAAATCCACGAGGCAGGCTGATGAGCTAAACCCTTCTTTTCTTTCAAAGAGAGGAGGACACGTTATTCATATTTGATTTGATGGTTAGAGGTAAATTCAAAGCTAAGCAGGGTGACGTCTAAAGATTCCACGGGGGGAAAAGAGTCTCAGATGATATCCATGACATGTGGGAGTATTGACAACACCATATGGAAATAAATAAAAAGACCTGCTTCTATGATATTCATCTAACATTTGCCATGAAACAAATTGTGCACGTACATCTTAGTGCGTGACGTAACAACTTGTATAGTCTAAGCAAAAGAAGGTGATTTTGCTGTATGGATTATGGAACTTTGGAGGTTATAATTAATTTCTGTTAGCATCTCTAGCATAAATTTATAACCACTTCTGGAGAGGGAAGATGAGTACCATGTAGTTATATCTGATTTCACTAGAGTTTCATTTGGATCTATTCTCATGTCAATATCATATCAGAATGATCTGAATTATAAAGCTGGTACTTAGATTGGTTTTGGGCTGTAAAAGTGATGAAATGAAGACATTAAGTGTGAAATGGGGGCTGAGAAAAGTACCCCACATTATCAAAAAATAGAGAAAGCTATCTGATAATCTTGTTCATCGTCTGAGATTACTTATATTTAGGCTAGGAATGCAACTTACCGATTAGGCAAACAATATACGTAGAATACAATTAACTTTATCTACTGTATTTAGACATAATTACGAGCAATTATATCTTATCTAAGTTTGAAATAAAAAAGATGAGATAATCGTTTCTTTTCCTTCTTTTTTTTCCCCTTAGCTAGATAACTTTTGGGTGCTGTTGCATCTCAATGTCTTATCATAGAACGAGGGTGAATGTAGAACACTACTAGTGAAGACATGGCATAGGTCGTTCACACACACAGTCTGTGGGTCTTGGTTGCATGTGTGAGATAGACAAGGGGGATACACTAATGTGACTGGATAGATCATATGGTTTTGGTTGAAGTAAGTGTTTCCAACCCTAATGAATAATCATTTTATGCTTAATCGTCGTTTTATCTAGCAGCTACCTTTATTCTACACTTTAAGGTGCGAAAAGCCCATTGTTTTATGTGCGGATTCAAGGCAACATCTACTTTCACAACTTATTTGACAGTCCAACTGATGAAGTTCAATTAAATTGAAATTTTGTTCCTATTCAAAATTTTGTTCAGCCACTTATATTCAAATAAGAATATTGGACAATTTGTTTCTTATGCATGCTCAAATATGCCAGCAATTTTTATTTTTCTTATACAATCATGCAGAATCCTTGGCCTTTCTTTGTGCCAACTTCGAGAAAACTTTAATGCAGAGGCTTCTGGTCAGTTAAAGCATGAATCAAACTTTGCAAGGAACTTTTTTGAATACTGTTGCTTCCTGGCTCTTGGACGGGCAATACATGTAAATGGGTACTTGGATGATAAACAATTTCGGCGCCTTACATTTGACATGATGGTTGCTTGGGAGTTTCCTGAAGCTGCTAATGAACTATTTCTTCATGTACGTTTTTAAGTGTTCAAGTAGTACGTCACATATCTGATTATATGCTAATTATTGTCAGCTTTGGACTGTAGTTCTATTCACCACATTAGTTTCAATTCCGAGGAAAATACATTGGCATCATTGAGGGAACTGAATACAGGTTCACAAATAGAAACGTTCCCCTTGAACTGGTAATGTATTGCATGACTCTCGTATTTATAACAGGCGGATGTCACAATTGGAATTGAGGCTTTTTCTAGGATTGCTCCAGCCATTCCGGTTGTTGCTGATGTGGTTGTCAGTGAAAAAATATTTGAGGTGCTTGCAGCACCATCTAGTAATCGGCTTCGTTTCTCCATCTATGACAAGTACCTTATTCGATTGGAAAGGTACTTCCTGCGCTGGCATTGTTCAATTTTATGTCTGTTTCAGATGTGACAGAATTTCTGCAAAACCCAGTTATTGTTTGCTTCTTGTTGAAGTTGTATATTGTATGGTGGGTCATATATAAAACTTAAGTGACAATGGTTAGATTTCATTTCCAACTATATATTTTGCAAACTTCAAATGTTTATAATTGAAGCAGCTTTGACAACGGCGTGAGCAATGTTGATCTCTTCAGGCATTGAAGTATATGTGTTATTGATAGGTCTCTTAGATACTTGACCTTAAAATACTACCTTCTACGTTAATACACAAGTTACACTTTCATGGGACTTCATTGAATTCATAAAGTTTAAATTTTGAGGAAAAATGATATGACCATAAGCTACAGTATGTGTTCAATTGATGACCTTGATCAAAATATAGCTTGCCATTATTTTATGTCACCCCCTTGGGACTTCATGTGGTTAAAGTACCAGTGAATTTTCATGCATTTTTTGAACCAATTCAGCCCAAAGTCAGAGGACCACGTGTTGTGGGTAAAGGGGATAATGGCTTCACTTTGTTGTTTCCAGGAAGTTGTCATTTCCAGGAAGTACTTTAAATCAGTATAGTTTACTGTTCATTCGAGCTCTAGTATTATTTCATCAACGATCCTTTATTTTTCGTGTATTTGAACATGCTCCTAGTCCGCAAGCACTCTGGATTAGCTAGCCACTGATGATCTTTTTTCAACATCTCCTGCCCTATTCAATGCCCTTCCTTTAGGATAGAATGTTATTTACACTTGCAAACTGAGGTAGATTCATGTCCACTGGCAATAAAATAGCGCATGTTGAATAAGGGTTAATGACTTCTAAATTTCCTTTTCCCACCAACAGGGATGATGGTCATCATTTAGGCATACTAGTTTAACTTGAGAAAGTTGTATGTTTTATGGCTTAATCATGTAGTATTTTTCTCACATTTTTGCAGGGCAATAAGGAAATTGCAGTCTCTTTCTGAATCTTCTCTCCTCTCTTCTTTGCGATCGGGAAGAGCGGAGAAAATTCTAGAAGTGGATGGAACTGTCACAACTCAGCCAGTTCTCGAGCATGTGGGTATTTCCACATGGCCTGGTAAGTCTTGGTATGCTGAACTGAAGGAGAGAATATGTTGATTATAGGGAGTAGAGAATTAGGAAATCACTTACTTTCATTGAAAAAGATGTCTATATGTGTGTCATTGCAGGACGCTTGACTTTGACTGACCATGCTCTATACTTTGAAGCTCATCGGGTTGTCTCTTATGATAAAGCGAAGTCATACAATCTTGCTGATGACTTACAGCAAGTTGTTAAACCTGAGCTCACAGGGCCATGGGGGACCAGACTTTTCGACAAGGCTGTCTTCTATAAATCAATTACGCTGTAAGGCTGTGGTGCTTAATATCTTTTCCATTTTAACAAAAATAGGTGGTAAACATGCTTTTCTGCTTGCTTCATTTTAATACCCTTGAAAGCTTATGGATTCATTAGGATTTCTGATGTAGAACGGAACCTGTTGTTATGGAGTTTCCAGAGCTTAAAGGCCATACACGTCGTGATTATTGGTTAGCTATTATCCGTGAAGTTCTATATGCCCATAGATTTATGTTAAAGTTTCGGATCAGCAATCTTGAGAGAGATGAAGTGCTTCTTAAAGCTATATTTGGGATTATACGAGTACAAGTCCTTAAAGAAATGAGTTCTACTGTACCTCTATGTGTTGAGGCTCTTCTTATGTTCAATGTTTGTGATCAGCTTCCACGTGGGGACCTTATCCTTGAAAAACTTGCAAATATGTTAGCAGTGGGAAAGATGGATAGAAGAAATGCTGGAAATGGGATGTATTCGATCTCTCCTTTGTCTCTTGCTTCTAGTTTGGGCTTTATTATTGGGACAAGTTCTGGTGTGGCTAATGACAATAGACCTGTGGTTGGTAAAATTGCTGTTGGAGAGATGGCAGCTCTCGAGAAAGCTGTTAAAGAAGCTAAAAGTAGCTACCAAAATGTAGTGCAGGCACAAGCTACAGTTGATGGTGCTAAAGTTGATGGTATCGATACCAACTTGGCTGTGATGAAGGTATGATTTATTTAAGAATGTCTCTTATAATAAAATCCCATGGGATTTCATAGGTTGAGTTGCGGCTTGTTAGTTTTGATACCACGCCCTTAAATGATATTAATTGCCTAATTGGCCTTGATATACAACATGTTTTAGCACAATCATATTGTTGACCAAGTAAGAGCATGTTTGGCTAAGCTTCTATGAAAGAGCTTTTAAGTTCTTACATCTTATATGATCTTTTAGGAGCTTATATAAACTCCTGGATCTTATTTTAAAAATAAGCTTTTGAAGTGTTTGGATTCATATGATCATGGAGTTTATTCTTGTTATGGTACATGCTATTAAAGGATCTTCTTATTGATTTAATGACTGAAACGGGTGTGGCACATATAGAGTTTTCTAAGTAACTACTTTTGGCATATTTTAAATCTAAAATATTATGAAGTATACTAAAAGAATCAAAATGATTTAATTTATTTTCAAATAAATGTTGCAAGAGTACTTTAAAAAGAAAAAAGAAGTTATTAAAGTTCTGTAATGCTTGATGAGTATTTACTTAGTTGTATAAAAAATAGGTAAAATTTGCATACTTTCTTACTAAAATACTTCATTGATTATTACTATTGACCAGCTTCCATATTTAATGTCCAAATGAGTACAACCTATCTTTCAAATAGGTACAGGGGAGGAGGGAACCCCATCAACAGAAAAAACATACAAAAGAACTATAGAACATAATGCTAATCTCTAACTATGTATAACAAAAGAGAATCTCTATTGTTAGATGCCCACAGAGCTACCCTAATGTTCTATCCATACTTTGACAATTTCATATTATTTTGCGTTGCAGTTTTCTAGATACACGTAGAATTTACCTTTTTTCATCCATAAATGTAATCACTCTCGAGATTTTATCTTACCTCTATTATGAGGAGGAATAAAAATAAATTCATTGTGATTTACAAAAGGTAATTAAAATATCCCAAGAAGCAATAAATATTGAACATTAAGTTTCCTTTTCTTTTTAACGTTTAAAGAAGCGAGCTTATAAGCTCTTTTGAAAAAGGTGGCGTGTAGGTACTTTTTTTAACAACTCATAGAGACCTATGGAGCTTAAGTTTTACATCTTATAAGTTCTATACTACCAACAATCCTAACACTGTTTTTCAAAAAGCTTATAAGGTCAGCCAAACACCCTTTGAATTACTTCGCAACAAGTTCCTAGTTAATTCTCCCACTTAATTTTGGCCTACTATTTCTGTAAAACTCATTATGTCTTCAAGCTGCGATGATTCATAGGATTTAGCTGAATTGCAGGAATTGCTTTCTCCCATGACTGAAATCTGGAATTTGCTGCTTTCCATAATCTACTGGGAAGAACCTCTGAAATCTTTGATGTTCTGTTTGATCTTCAACTATATTATAATCAGGTAAATATATATTCATCATGACTAGTTAGATAAAACATTTCTGCAAAAGACGTGTTTTCTCCTCTCCTCTTCCATCTCAATTCTCCCTCATGCAAAGAAAATTTCCTGATTCCCAATAAGTAGTATTTCCTCACTATCATTTTGTTGAAATTATCCTTATATTTAAATTTTATTTTAGGGGTGGGGTGGGGGAAGTAAACTTTGATTGAAATCCAAGATCCATGTAGAATAAACCCTCTTCTTATTTCATTTTTATGTACGTCACAGAAAAAAAAAATTGTTGCATATTTCACAAAATTGTGTACAATCCATTCTTCATCAAAGAGTGGTTGGGGAGAGGTAATAGACCATATTTTCATCTTTGGCTCTAACAGAGGTTTACACTTTATTTTACCAGTAGTAAATTTTCTTGTAAATTCAAGTTTGTGTATATCAGGCTGGTAATATCTGTTGGCCTGATATCTTATTCTAAAGTAAATCTTATCCTATTTCTTGTGTACCTGAACTGACTCCAAAAAACTTTCAAGTGCTAAGACTTAACGAGCAAGTAAATCAGGCTAGACGAGCCCCCAAGTCATAAGTGCCTGTTTAATTGTGACATATTGGAAGTATAACAAAAATAGATGAATGAAAAGAATTAATTCCATCGCCATACAGATTTACAGGTGTAGTCATTATAGTCAAAATTTCACCTGACGTCTTACTTTTGTCAAATTACTTTCTTAGCCACCTTTATATATGATCTATTACAGTAGCAGCCTAACAGAGGTTTGTCTAATTTACTGTCCAGGATCTTCATTTGGTCAACGTGAAAAGTTCCTACCAATTTGTCGTGCTATGTTTGTTTCTTTTGTCCTGGGTAGCTTGAAAATGTGTTTGCTTGAATAATATGTTATCAATGATGAACACAACAAGCAATTTAATTTTACATCATATGAGACTTTTCCATATCACATTATTCATCTCCTGCATATCTTTCTAAAATGTGCTTTAATATGATGTTCGAGGATTGTTTCAATACAATATTGTGATTTTGAAATTGCAACAAGAATCAATTCTTGATTTTCCTCACTACCCCTCAAGTTGGAAGTAGAAATCATAATTGAAGTGTTTAACTACAAACAAAATGAGGAATTTTTAGTAACATTTTGTATGCATAATCGTTATGTGCCTTTAGACGTAATCCTTGGGTGTAGCTCAAAATGGCACAGCCACCTTATACTTTTTAATATAGATTCTCTCTCCAGTTCTATTTAATTAAAAATTCTGCACTGTTTAAAAGATATTATACCAGTCCTGTTGAGGACAGCTCTAGCCTCAATCGCTAACATTAGTCTCAGCCTAGTGGTTATGGGTCAAAACCAGGCTTGAACAGAACAGTATGCCACCACTCACATCCACATCCATTGCTCACCATATCTGCTAAGAAGTGATTCATTTCAAAAGCCAAATCCCAATCCCAAACGTTGTTTCACTTCCTTTTTCACCTCCATCTCCTCCACACCCTTCTCTGCACCCTCAAATAACATCACCACTACCCCTACCTCATTACATAATAATAATAAATATGCATATATGTGTGCGTAGGGAAAGAGAATTGTGTATATTTGTGCAAATATAGAATATAGCTACATACGTTACATACTCATGCACAAATATGACGATTGTGATACCGACAGGACTAGGGTTAGAAATCCTACTAGTGCTTTATTATGTTGAGTCAGAGTTAGGGCATTGAATTTGGGTTTATTGTTTCCATTCGGCTTGGGCAGATTGCATCTCGCAATTCTGTGGACTTTATAATAGCTAGCAGATTATTTTAGAGTTATTTTTCCCTTTCTATTGCCTGTTACTTCCATCAGGTAACTTTGCTGTTTCCTTTGAGGTTGCTACTCGTTGCTTCGATGCCTTTTTATTGTTTTAATGTGATTTTTTTGTTCTTCTTTATTATTGCTTGCTTGCTCTCTCTTCCATGTTGCTGTTCTTCTTCCAGGTATCATTCTCTTATTTTCGGTGCTGTCTACAACAGAGCCACCCCCTCATAGTCCTTTTCCTCAACGAGTGTAATGAGGAATTTTAGTTCAATTCATACAAATCCTCCCTCAAATTTTCTTCTTCTTGTTACCCTTGTAATTCTGTATGTCCTTGGCATATCCTATTTAGTTAAGTATAAAACTATCCCATTTAATATGATTGAGGTGAATGTGTAAACGAAAGTTTCTTCATCTTTAACCTTGAACCCTTTAAAATATAACTACCCCACCAAAGTTTAGTTGGCCATTGTTTTTCTAATTTCAATTTTTTTTTTCACGCTTTAAGACTATGAGTTGCTCTGAATACGTTTACCATTTTAAGGATTCTTACATAATTAGTGAACTCTCCTAATCTGGGGGTGGGAGGTGGGAATTCAGTGCTATTCATTATTTGTCCCTACAAAGTATGATTGTAGTACTTTTGGAGGTCTCGCATGATACTGCAAATTGTAGATGAATACAATGGAAAACAAAGAACTCATACCCACTGTAGTAAAAATTTCAATCTCATCTCTTATAGGCTGTTTGATATGCAAAATCTCATAGAACGTGTTTGATTAGCAGCAGGAGACAATTGGGCAGAGGTTCCTGCTTAGGAAAATATTGACACTCCAAAAAAATTGGGTTTACTCCCAGGTCATGAAACGCTTTGAAGCTGTCATAACCACGTCTAAGAAATCTTGGTTGTGAGATAGATCGATGTAAACAGAGTATACTGATCAAAGCTGCCTCAATGCTTCCAAATTTAGACACGACATGAGAACTCAGATCTCCAAAATATTAGAGGCAACTTTGAAACAAATGTAGTTGATGCAACTTTACTCATTTATGTGTGAAAGTGTGAGCTGTTTTTTATGTGTAGATTCACGAGTATAAACTCAATGTGAATGCATTGCGTTAAGATGATAGCATGGAGCACACAATGCCAACATACAATTGTTAATGCAAATAATATCCGATGATTTTATGGAATAATTTTTCCATCTCTATCTGTTTGTCTTCACTGTACTGTATCAAGGTAATTACTCCGTCTGCCACTTGGCAAGTTAGAAA
This sequence comes from Caryopteris x clandonensis, assembly GCA_028749325.2. Taxonomy (NCBI): domain Eukaryota; kingdom Viridiplantae; phylum Streptophyta; class Magnoliopsida; order Lamiales; family Lamiaceae; genus Caryopteris; species Caryopteris x clandonensis. The sequence goes on from JAPYKT020000001.1 coordinate 16,148,072, forward strand.
TAATAATTAAATTGAGGATATCATAGACAAGAAATGATGCAAAGTTTAGCTTGATCTCACTAATTATGCTTTTATATGTGAGAACGAAAGTTAACAGATATCCAGAAAATGAGAATCTTCTATTAAGCAATTTCCTGCACTTCGTTTGCAGAGGGTGGATGGTCTATGCATTGGCAGCAGTTCCAATGTTTTTGGCACTCTTCATGTTAATTACCTGTTTATTTGGCCGAGGAAAGCCTGTTGATGAACTGAAGGTACTGGCACCACCTGCAATGAATACAATGGAGCAGCTTCTAGCTGTTCAAAATGCAATTTCCCAAGCTGAAGAGCTAATACAGGATGGAAACATTTTTCTTTTAAAATTCCGCGCCTTGCTGCTGTCCATTTTCCCCCAGGTTATCTTGACTTCACTTTGTTCTTCCAAATAATGAAATCATTGAAGAGCCTTGTAATAACTACTACCAGTATTTTGCACGTCACTTGGAATCAGTGCTGGATAACTAATTATAGACGATATTGGATGCATAACATTAGTTGATTAATATTTTGATCCAAAACATATTTATATCTACATGCTCACAAGTGGGACACTGTTCTGAATTATTTATTTACCTCCATTAACCTGTATAAACATAAATTTTCAGGCGACCGAGAAATTAGCCGTTGTACTTTTGGTCCTGGCATTGCTTCTGGCTCTTTTGCCAGTGAGATACTTTTTTCTATTGGCTTTCTTGGAATTTTTCACTAGATATTCACCACTTAGAAGAAGCAACACTGAAAGATGGATGAGAAGAATACGGGATTGGTGGTTTAGCATACCGGCAGCCCCCGTCGTTCTTAAAAGAATCAATGAAGACAAGAAGAGAAGGTAACGTAAACACAATGTCTACATACTTTTGTTTCATTGAGTGTATGGCAGGGACTGAAAATATGTAAAGATGAATGTAGATTGAAGGCACACACTCATTTATTTATTTTTGTGTGGTCTGCTGTGTTTCTCGTATTTTTATTTGCTTATGGAAACATAGTATGTAGAACCTGATTGGTGGAAAGGGTGTGGCTGGATACATGTTTGATTCCTCTTTCCACCACACATTTGCTCACAAACTGTGTTTCAAATAAATACAAAAATATTTGAATTGCAAAATAAGAACATCTGTGAACAAACAAGTTCAAGTGTACTATTATTTTCTAAGATGTTTAGTAATGTTGGAGAGATGTTTGTTGAAGAAATGAGGTTGGATTGGTTTAAAAGTTGGTATTTGTTTATTAAACAATCTTAGACACACTTATGTCTACTTTTTGTAAAACCCACCAAACAACACTAAAACTTTTTTTAGCTGTAGCAAATCAATCAAAATGCAGCAGTGACACATCTTAAAAAATTCATAAGAACATGAGTACGTTTTACATTCTTCTTTGGCCCCATCAAGTTGTAATGCAGTAGAAGCTGATGTTGACTCAAGATGTTTCACAACACAAGTGGAAGTTTTTCAACTTTTAAAAAATGAAATGTAGCATCTTCATACTTCTTTTGTCATACGTTTTATATTAACCAAATTTTTATACTAAAAATAGATAACATAAAACCTAATAATATTATCTGAACATGAAATTATAGCACCATTTATCACCTCGGTACCAAATTTGATCGTGACCATCCATGATAATATTATTAATTTTAAAAATTATTATTATTATTATTATTAAGCAAATCATACAAGGCAAATATTAATTTTTAGTCTTATGGTGTTGATCCATGTATCTTTCCAGTTTAGTCAATCACAATTAATTTCCTTTAATTGGCATGTACTATTATAACACTTATGCATATCTTCCAAATTTTATTTTCTAAAATTTGAACCTTAGTTATAATAAATACAGAATTGATCAGAATGTCTTTATTCTAAAATTATGTTTTTCACTTTATATCATTTTTTAAAATGTTCATAATTTTTTACCGCTATATATTGCGATCTGTGATAACAGGTAATACGAATAAATTTTAAAAGATATATTCAATAGATAAGTGTTTTTGAAAACAAATATAAAAAAAAATAAAAAAAATTCCGAAAATTAAAGATAAATAAAACAATTACTAAATATTTCAGAAAATTCCACCTAATTCAGAAAATAAACCATAATTTAAAAAATACACCCTAATTCAGAAAATTATAGAAATTAAACAAAAATTTATAAAAATCCAAATAAATTCAGAAAATATCAAACAAATATTGAAAAGTACTATAAAGTTGGAAATTTATAAATAAATTTATATGAACTACAAATTTGAAATTTATATGTGAATTTCTGAATTTACGTGTACTTTCATGTTCTTTTTAGTAATTTCGTATTTATTTGTAATTTTCTAAATTTATTTGTAAGTTTCTAAATTTATTTGTAATTTTTTTTTTAATTTAGTTTCAATTTTTTACTAATTTTTTATTTTTCAAAGTTTTTAGATTATCTGATTATAAAACATAATACTTTTTATTTTTAATATTGTTTGAATTACTTTTATATTTATTTGTATTTCATGATTTTTTTTTTATTTAAAGAGTTTATTTGTATTTTTCAGAATTTGAATTTACATGAAATTTTCTTAATTTATATGAAATTTTCTGATTTGTAATTTTACTTTTTTAGTTTTTCAGAATATATATTATAATTAATTTTATTTTATTTTTTACTCTTTTAAGCGATTTTCAATTTATTTTATTCATTTGTAATTTTATCAATTAATTTATAATTTTTAGAAGCTTTTTCTATTTTTTTAATTTAATTTTAATTTTCAAGTTTTTTAGATTTTTCTGAATTTTTAGTATACTTTATATTATTTCTTATTTAACTGTAATTTATGGTCATTTAAATCATTTTTAAAGACAATATAATAAAATAGACAAATCTTGGTTGCATTTTGACCAATTTTCTCTAATAAATATTGGTGTCACTTATGCTTTTAATTTAGTATCTTTTATTAAAATAATTAAAGCCAAAAAACGTATGATGATACACCAACTAACACTTCCATTCTGATCACAAACTTTGGGGCTTTGCATTATTAACCACTTTGTCTAATCAAGCATAATCCGGTTTCCTCTCTTTTCTTTCATCACAGTAGGTGTCTTGGCTTGTGCCTTTTCTTTCTGATTTTTAGACATTCAGGCTCGATGTGGATGACTGTATTCTGAAAACGAGAGCTCAATTAATTGATCGACCTTGTTTTACTTTGCAGAGCTCCGAATTTGGAAAAATCATGTGACTCGTTTTGTAGTATTCTCATACTTGGATAGATGTACTATACAGATATTTCTATATGATTTAATAATTAATACAAGTTTTCCGACTTGAAAGAGTATTTAATAATTACCAAATTATGATAGTTTCCTTATAACTAAATAAAAATAATGTATTTTTGTACTAGATTAATTTAATTTAAAATTTGAAACTGCTTCCAGTTGACACATGTTCAATATAAGAATTTGAATTTAATAAAATCCTTGAGTGGAAACTAACTTGGATTAATTCTCCAGTGCAATGAAGCCTATCTTGGGCAAGTTATATGTTGGAATATCTAAATGGACGATAACCAATGATGACAGAGAATGCCTTTTTAATGGTGTATATACTTTGAATATGATGGTTTTTGCAAGAGTTTTAAAAAGTAATCCTTCTATAACATTAAAAAAACAAAAAAATAATAAAAGAAAATTGTGAAAATTCTTCTCTATTTTACAATTTATTAACATGTGCATTTTTCTTTCTCTCTCTTTTTTATTTTTTACTAACATTTAAAAATACAAGAAACTTTCTCATTTGAAATCTATTTTTGACGTATGATATATCAAATTAATCTTTTTTCGTGATCTTAAATTTGACACTAATATGTATAACTTAAAATAAATAATTATATTTAAAGTATGAAATAAAATTTCTTTTAGAATATAGTTTTCAATAAATTGAATTATTTTTTTTTTATATATGTGTTGGAATTGAATAAATAATATATTATTTTTTTATAAGAGTTTAATCTAAAATTATAAATACATTTAAAAAAATAAAAAAAATATTAGAATGAGCCCAAGAGTCTTTATAGGAAGATATGAAGCAATGAGCCTAACATCTATTGAAAGAGCAAGTATTTTAGAATTCTCTTTGTAATAAGAGAAAAAACCTCCATGTTTGAGTCTAACTTGCCTATTAATTTATAAAATATTATATTTCATCATAATAGATTTTAGTGAGTTAAAAATTATGTATTTAGGTTAAAAATATTTTAAAATTCATTTAAAATGTCGTGCAATTATTTAATAAAGATAATTTTTAAAAGAATGACAGTGCAATAAAAAATAAAAAAATCAAATTACATAATATTTATAAAAATATAATTAGTATAAATAATTATTATATACATTTTTATAATAATAACAGTATAAATTTATCATATATTATTAATATTATAAAATAAGCCACCTAGTTATGATAATTGAAAAAATAATCGATACTCTAAGATATTCATCCTCTTTTTCTTAGTTTTTCTGGTGATAATTATGCAAATGTTCACTTACCTTTGAATTTATTTTCATTTTAGTATTTAATTTTATTTTCAAAGTTTTGGCACCAACCTATGCAATTATTTTGAGTTAGATTCAGTATTTTTTTTTTTCCATTTTGGTTGTTTACCTCCACAATTAACACACCTTTATTTTGGTTATTTATCTTTACATTTATTTTTTCTGGGCATTTATTATTATGCTTAATCTCTGGTTTTTTTTTTCAAAATAATGCAAAAAAAAAAAATTACGAAATAGGCATGTTTTGAAACAGTTTTTAAAAATAGGTAAAACGTCAGCTACTAGACCTATATACTTCTCAATACGTAATCCCCACTTATCTATAGCTATAGTAGGGTTAAGGTCCAATTCGGGTTACAAACCTGGACACACAAATCCATCGAGGAATAGATGAAATAGCCTCTTAGTGGTCATCCACTAAGGATGGAAGATCAAAAGAGGACCGATTAGCACAAGGACGATATTCCCACCACAGGTTCAGGATTCCTTCCAAACCTCCTATTTCAATCCCCAACGACACGAACCTACGGGCGGGGCATTTTCGGGGACTAGCCCGCTTCCCATTCGTCAAGAGGGCCATTCCTTCAAAAAAACGTCATCGGAGGTGACGTTTTTAAAACTTAAACAAAGAACGTCACCGGCGGTGACGTTCTTATTGTTATGTTTTATATATATATATACACACACTATGTAATACATACATACATCATATATGCATATATATATATATATATATATATATATTATATATATACACACACTCACACACACATATATATATATAACCTGTAGGATATATATATATATATATATATATATTTTTTTTTTTAAATATATATTTTTATTAATATATATATATATATGTATATATTTATAAAATATATATTTATACCCTAAATTCATATTTTGAAAATATATATATATTTTTTATTTATTTAATATTTATGATATATATTTAAACTCTATATAAAATTCTTTTTTTAAAATTATATTATTTATCAATTCATTTATAATATCTTAATAAATTTAATTTTAATATAACAGAATAAAATTATTTAAATTAATGATTAATTTTTAATTATTATATGTTTTGATATATTTATTTAATAAATAAAAATTAAAAAATATATATATTTTTTCAAAATATGAATTTAGAGTATAAATATATATTTTATAAATATACACATATATATATTAATAAAAATATATATTTAAAAAATATATATATATTATACAAGTTATATATATATGTGTGTGTGTGTGAGTGTGTGTATATATATATATATAATATATATATGCATGTATGACGTATGTATGTATTACATAGTGTGTGTGTGTATATATATATATAAAACATAACAATAAGAACGTTTACCGCCGGTGACGTTCTTTGTGTAAGTTTTAAAAACGTCACCTCCGGTGTCGTTTTTTCGGAAAAAGTCACCGCCTGTGACGTTTTACCTATTTTTAAAAATTGTTCCAAAACATGCATATTTCGTATTTTTTTTTTTTTTTTGCATTATTTTGAAAAAAAAACCACTTAATCTCTTTTTATTTAGCTTGCATTTGCAATAAAGTATTCAATATGCTTCAAACTTGTACAAGACTATCTTACCGAATATATTTTCATGAGATGTGACCTTTTCAAATTTTTATTTATTTTTTATTTCTTTTATTTATTTCGTAGTGAGTTTTGTTTTAGAAGATTGGGTATTATGTAAGATCTTTTTGAGTCGGTCTTTTTAAATACATAAATGAAATGAGTAAAATGTGGTAAAGATTCATGAATAGAGTTAGTGGCCGAAAAACAATGAAGTGCTAAACTGGGATACAATTTGTATGGATGCTCCAATTTCTGGAAATGACCAGTAATATCATAAGAAGTACAACAGGTAATCTATCCCCCCTCTCTCTCTCTCTCAAAAGTAAATTTGTCAATCTTTGTGACAGCATAGCTGCAAATCTTTTCGTGGATTGTTGAGCAAATTAATAATTTATAGTTTATAAAAGGTTTGATTTCTTTGTTGTGTAGGTTATTTGGTAGGAGAAATTTAAGAATAAGTTGGTTTAGAAATTGAATGTTTCATCAACCCTAGCCTAGACGAGAGAGAAGAATTAGGGAAGGGTATAATTAATTAATATTGGGGTGTGTTGGTGGAATGAAAGCGTGGGAAATGATTGTTTCTCCAAAGAGGTGTGGGGAAACATAGTACAATGGCATCATAATTATGCTTTAAAGGCTTCTCATTCTTATCCATACTGCCTTTTTTTGGGCACAGCACCCACGACTAGTGTAGTTGCTATTCAACCAACAGATTGATTCAAGTGCATTGTATCCATCTCAACTTCACACACACATATGTATGTGTATGAGGTTCCCGTTTCTTGTGGAATGGAAAACCACTAAAATAACTCAATCTTCTCTCCTTTTTCGCTTCTCTCAGGACAGGTGGGGTTCATGAGACGGGAATATTCTATACATGTTAAATGTAAAAATGAGTAAAAATGAACAATTCGGGGCAAAATAGTCAGTAAAAAAATAAAGTAGCGTTACGTCAATAATCACCATATATAGAGACAAATAAAGTCTGTGTAAAAATGTCAAATTCATGTATGTGAGGAATTGACTTACAAGCAATATGTGAAGGAGGTAACACCAATTATCACCATCTTTCTTGAATTTGCCTTTTCAATTAATGTCATAGTTATCTGATAAAATTATGAAAGCAACATAAGAACGACCAAGAAGCAGGTCGCCATTTTATGTGGTCCTGCCAATCCAATTAATTAGTACCAGCCACGCCCATCTACTCTCTCTCTCTCTCTCTCTCTCCTCTCTCTCTAGGGCTTGGAAAAAATGGAAGACAGAGAGAGGAAGGCTGGAATTGCGGCATGCATATATGGAAAGTAAATAGTGGGATCCCAATGTAAAGATAATATACATAGTAGCTTTCAATTGCCCTGACGACTATTGCCATTTTCCTTTGCTTACCACAAACTCTCTCATATACTGTGAGCATTATTTCTTTCATATTTAAAAGCTATTATTGGTTAGGGTTTCAGGGCTTGTTCAAAATTTCAGTGGCAAGTACAAGCACAAAGTCACTCTACCTTCCTTGATTAATGGAGAAACCCTTTATATATGTATGTATTTATGTGTGTGTGTGTGTGATAATGATGACAGATACATACATAAATGGCATCCTACTAGAGATATAGGACGAGGCTTAATTTTAGATAACAGAGAGAGAGAGAGATTGGGATGCAGGAGTTTTTATCTTTTTATTGAAAGCGACAGGGAGTCATCCCCAGTCAAAAGGGAGTTACTACAGGCAGAGGCAGGTAGCTAGGCAGGGCCATGGCTACTGCCATTACATACATATATAATTGTCCTTGCTCTACATTTGGCTTTGAGTGGAGCAACAAGCCCTAGATGTGGAGAGTGAGAGAGAGAGAGAGAGAGAGTACGAAGGGTTTTGGTGTGTGTCCATCACGTGAAGTGGCACATAACATGAGGAGGATGAAATATCAACTGCGTTTCTAATCCTGGCCACTCACTTCTCTTCTTTGCTTTCGCTTTCCTCTCACTTCACTACTTTGTTCTTATAATTATTTCTTCACAACACGCCCTCTCATTTTCTTCAACTTTTTTCTTTTTTTCTTGTCTCTTATCTAACCCTTAATTTTTTTTTATTATTTACTCTCATTAACTTTGATTATATTCATTACATAATCTCTACTTTTACGCGTTTTAATACTAACCTCCAACTTTTAATTTTGTCCAAATTATATATGATTTTTCTCAACATTTCAAAAACTCGTCCAAAATCGCCAAGGTAGCTTTCAAAAACCTTCATTTTTTTTTCTCTTCCCGTGTTGTTAGAAAAAAAATTAACTAACTAGAAATAAGTCGTTCCAAGGGAAATTATGTGAAATTCGTCGTATTGTAGTTGGGATCACTTTAAATGGATATGATGTTGAAAAGATGTGAAAGTGTATGTATACCGTATGCTGGTTCTCCAGCAGTATTCTAAGTATCTTATTCTTAGGAATCTATTGCTTTAACTATCCATCTTCCAAATGTAGTTTGCCTTTAATTTATTGTTTAATTTTTAACCCAAAAAAAATTATACTCACAGTAATTAAATAATATGATTTTGATCGCACTGACATTTTAATAATCCCTCAGTCTAAAAAAATGCTTATTGCATGCTAAATAAATTTATCTTTAGAAAATTTAAAAATAAAAAGTTATTTGAAAATCAAAATTTGCTATTAATTAAACTATTATTTCTTCCGTACAGTGTATCCTTGACATATATGAAGTAATAGAATAACACACAACTAATTAAAATATCTTATTAGAAAATTAGTTTTTTTAAAATAATCTCATATTTTAATTTAAATACCTAATTGAATAACTTTATATAATTACTCATGTTTAAATTTATGTTAGTATAGATATATATTTACTTATTGGATATAAGATTAAAATCAAATAAAATATACTGATTAATAATATACTATTTATTATAAAAAATTTATATAACTATCTTTTATTTACAACTCATTGTCAATATAAATAGTCCAACCCGCAATAGACAATCAAATCTAACCTAACTAATATATTAATAAATAATTATTTTTATACAATTGAAGTTTTTAAAATAATATATTAAGTAATAATTAATTATAACTTAAATAACACATTAAAAATAATTTATTTTATGAATTATTCTCACAAAATTATGTAGATACATAAGATAAATCAATTTAAATAAAATTCAATACAACAATTATTGTCCAACTTGAAAATCTTTCTAATTAGATTGATATGTAATTTGTATAATTGAAACTTATAATTAGAAAATTCTTAATCGTTATTTTTTTATTGCGTTATTTAATAAAAATAAAAACATAATAAAAGAACCATTACTTTTAGTTTTAGATATTTTTAGCAAGATAAATGACAAATATATTTTTGAGTAATTTATGATTGACAAAAGTCAAACCAACCAATAAATGAAGGAACATATGTGTGAACCGATGGGTTGTAGCATATTGTACCTTCATTTAATTGATATAAAACAAAATGGCGTAGATTGTGGAGACCTCATTGTTATTTTCATTGCTGGGGAAATTTCATCTTTAGTCCCATTAAAATAGGGTCAATTTAATTTTGATCCCAATTTGTTCATTTTTTGTCCCCAATTTTAATTTTATCAAATATTAATCCACAAATTTACTTTTGGCCCCCTCACTAACAATTTTGTTGGACTAAAATGGATGAATTGATCTGTTCTAGTAGAACCAAAAGTGAATCTATGGAGCTAAATTGATGAAAATTGAAATTGGGATCAAAAGTAAACAAACTTTGACGAAAATTAAATTGATTATATTCTATTGGGATCTAAAATTAAATTTTCTTTCAATTGTTTGCTTTTTAGACGAGGAAGTACATGTTAGTCATAGTTTCTTTAACTTGTTCTTTCTTCTTCTTCTTCTTTATTTCCCTTTTTTTTTTCTATGTTTTTCTTTTCCTACATGTTTGGGGATGATGAGGCCATCTCAAACCAGATACTTAAAGTTTGCAGGGAGCCATCTCCAGCACAATTTCATTCCCGAAATTCCAAGTTTGCAGGCCTCAAGATTTTATAGTTTTTACTCATACTAATTTTTATTAATTCAGCTATCTTTAAAATTTTCTACTTATTACATTTTTTTTTGAAAATAATAATTGTTAACTGAACATAATAAATTAAAATATCAAACTAGATAAATATATATATATATATATATATATATGAACATTGACAATTAATTTCACTCCAAATAATACTTTGTATTGTTGTATTTCAATTTTAATGCTAAGTTATTATATTTTTAACCTTTCTTGATGCAACTTCTTCATTTCTAAACTCATAACATTTACTACATGTAATAGTTTAAAAATGTATGAAACCAAAATATAATAACATTGAAACTATATGAGAATAAAAATATACCTTTCGGAATTTGGGCTTTTAAATTTAGAAGAGCCCTAAATTCGACGTCCAGCTTTTAGTGGTGGGAATAGGTTAGGTTAGGCTACGCTTTTATGTGAATGGTTTGGCTCTGAAGACTTACGGATTATACATAATAGGTTTTTCTCTAGCTTAAGTCTAATGTGTTTCGAAAATAAGTCCGGTATAAAGTCTACCTAAAGACCTACATATTACCATATCCCAATTTCAAAATAGGCATGACCCAAGAAAATTAAGTAAAATGTTAATATAATCCTTGTGTGTTATTATTTAAAACAAATTATATTATTGATTTATATAAATAAATTATCAATATATATACACACACAAATCACATTATATGGGCTTCTAAATAAGTTGGCTTAATAAGTTTAAAAGACTTCTCTAATGACTCAATCATGTTTTATAAATTAAATAGGCATTAAAAATGGTATACATATGATCTATTTGTTGAATAGGTTAGGTCAATTAAAGTCCGAAACAAGATAGGTCGTAGATGTTTCTCACCCTCGCCAGTCTTCCATCGGTTTTGAACTGAGGCTGAATTTGAGGCCCCAACCAACTGGGTCATTGAATTTAGGACCACAGGCCTTTGTTAAACTAAGACTGACTCAAATTAGCCTCTAAAATATTTTTGTTTTTCTTTGTGGTACACTTTGGTTCTTGAATTTTTAAAATGATCAAAACAAGACTATAAATAAGGCCTTCCTAAATATAAAGAAATAAAAACTAATAAATCTAAATTTTTTAAAATATAGTAATAAATCAAAGAAATATATTTAAATAAATTAACTAAGAAATTAAAAATTATTTTTAATTAAATTTTTTTAATAATTTTAGGGTATAGTGTTATTTTATGGATATATTAAAAAATTAATTATGAAATAATTTTAAAAATTAATTTTGTCTATATCTTGATCTTGTAAACATAGTTTTAACTTAATTTGTTAATTTTCATATTTATTAGTTATTTGGATTAGAAATGTTAGGGTTTCATATTAGCCCCTAATATTAGTATAGGTTGGAAAGATGGGGGTAATACCACCAACACTTTGGTACATTGATAAGGATGGTTGAGCTTTATTCGTAACAAAATAGTATGCACAATTTATATTTTGTCTTTCCCTCTCAGATATTCACGTAACAAAATTGTTCGAAATTGATTTTTATAACATAGGTGACAAAACAACTTTACCTGATTTTAAATAGTTAAATATTTAATTACGATGGAATTAAACATTATAGGATTACTATATGTTCTAGATAATTAATGTAGTGTGATGAATTTCTCAAAATCGTATTTTAGTGAGTGAAAAATGAATTGCATAGAGTTTGCTACTTATAAAGAAACATATTTCTTCTTGTAAAGAGAAGTCTTAACTTTTTCTTAAAATTCCAATTCAAAAGATATTATTAGCTAGTGCTTGAGTGGTGATTCACGTTTTCGTCTAGTATTCATCGGATTCTAGTGATGGTTTGTGTGCATTGTTCAGAAGCTCCTACAGAGTACATTAAAATTAGCTAATTTTATATTTATTCAAGTTCAATTTTGTAAATTATTAGTAGATGTTATAATCAATACTAAATATTTGTTTTTCTGATTAATTTCCATATAATGAGAAAATTGCAAAAGTAGTCATGTAATACTATGGCATTGCCCAATTTTTGATCCACACATTATAATTTCCAACTTAATGAAGTTGTTCATCCTTTTGTCGCTACCAATTGAAAGATATATATGATTTGCAAATATAAAAAATATTGCAGCCACAATACAATTTCAGAACTAAAATTATAATTTTCCTGTTATGGTGAAATGCAAAACTTAAAACTGAGATAGAAGGTGGTACAAGAGATGCCCTTAAAGTCACAATTATACACTGTAACGAAGTGAGAAAATAAAATCCATTATATAGTGTTAGATAGCAGCTGTCCTTCTCAACCAAAAGTGTACATCACATCATCAAACCTCAAGATCTCTCTCTCCCCCCCCCCCCCCCCCCCCCTCTCTCTCTCTCCGTATATATTTGTCTGAATATATATGTGTTGTTCATGTAAAGGAGATAGGTAAGTCTCTCTCTCCATATATATATATATATATGTTGTTCATATAAGGAAGATAGGTAAGCTAGAACGGACCCTCGCACAGTCGGAGGGACACTGTTAAATTGAAGGGAACTAATCAGAGGTAGTCCCAGTCATAGCTAGGTTTGAAGGGGGGGAATAAGATGCTCTCATCCAACAGCAGTTGTAATCAGGAACCTTTCCCTAATTACACACACACCTTCCCTGAAAATGACATCACTTTCTCTCTCTTCCCCAGCTCTCCAGACATGCTCTTTGACTACCAAGACTTCTACCTCCAATTCCTCGACCTCTTCTACCACCACCAACAAACCACTCCAATGGCTGCGGATTCGGGCGAAAACGCCGTGGTAAACGAAGACGGGCCCAGCGGGAAACCCGCAGTGAGATCTTCCAAGAAAGACAGGCACAGCAAGATCAACACTGCGCGCGGGCCCAGAGACAGGAGGATGAGACTGTCTTTGGACATTGCTAGGAAGTTCTTTGATCTTCAGGACTTGCTGGGCTACGACAAGGCGAGTCGAACTGTTGAGTGGCTTCTGAGGAACTCAGGGCCCGCCATTAAAGAGCTGGCTAGAGCTCGTAATATTAGCCATTGCAGTGAGCAATCGTCTACCTGCGAAGAGGAGTGTGAGGGCGTGTCGTCAGTTGTACCCTCTGCAGCTAAGAACAGGATGAAGAGAGAGAAAGTGAAAAGAGTGGTAGGTCGGGGGACTGTAGCGAGGGAGTCGAGGAGGAAGGCGAGAGAGAGGGCTAGAGAGAGAACGAGTCAAAAAAGACGGCTGATAAATCAAAGTAGTGAAGAGGGAAAGGTGTATGGTCAAGTTACTAATCTGGTGTATGATAAGCAGCAGCAGCAGCAGCAGCAGCAGCAGGAGGAGGTTGAGCCATGGAACCCATCTACGGTTTTCAATTACCAGGAGGAAAATTCTGTCTTTTTCAATAATCAGGTAACTTTCTCTTAATTTGTTTATTAATATTGTGACATTAACAAATATATATATATATACATGAAGAAGAAAAATGAAAGAGGGATAGAGAGAAGGACATCATACTTCAAGTGATGGTGTTTCAATCTTTATGACATTTAATTTCTTAACCAAGATTCTGAGATTAGAGATATATACCATTTGTAATCTTGATAACTCAAGTTCCGGATCTTCTGCTGCACGAATTTCCTGAGAAACAAACTCATATGCATGTAGGTCCGAATCTGTTATCGCACGAATTTTATGAGAAATGATTCAGATGCATGTAGGTTTCTACACCAGATGGACTATTCTATTTCATTCACAAAAGATAGGATCTTATCTTGTGCACAACAGCAGCTACCCTGCATTCATAATTGTGAAATGAACACATAAAAAGAAAGAGGGCGAGGGGGGAAGGAAATCATACTTTAAACAATAGTATCTTCAACTTTCTTTCTTTTTTTTTTTTTTTTTTTTTTTTAAATTTACCAAAATTTCAATGTATATATAGCAATTAATGGAAATCTCGATACAATAATTAATGGAAATCTGTTGTTGCGCGGATTTCTTGAGAAAAGAATTCATATGCATGTAGGTTTCAGGCCAAGTTCAACTATTCCAAGAACACTCATTAATTAGGATCATATAATGTGTACAACAGAAGCTACTGTGCACCAAAAAGATGTCATTTAAGTTGCAATAGCTATAAATTTTGGTTTCCTTTTTTCTTTTCTAAGTTATTACAATCGAGTAAAAACAATTTTGTTTTTTGTTGTCCCACACGTTTCTGGTAAAAACAATATGGAGAACTTTTTCTTGGCTTCTATTCTTTAATTAAAAAATAATAATAATAATAAAAAATCATGGCCATTTTTAAACTAGGCTTAGACCACTAAATTATTAAGATCGACCCCCTTGCTCCAAAAACAGCATAAAGACTGGCAGTTTGAATGTTTCTTTTGCAGGATGAGCAGATTGAAGAGTTTGAGTTCAGTGGGAAGCCATGGGACGCCTTCAACAGCTTTACTCTATCTGGATAAGATGTACTTCCTTCTCATTATTGGAACTAATGCTCAATCCTCTTCATTATCGTACGTCTAGTGCTTTTGTACTTAATTGTACATACCTATTAACTCTGTCTTCTTCCCACCTTTTCACTTAATTTGCTTTTTCGCTTCACAAACATTGATTAATGGGAATAAAGAGAAACTGGCTTAATTCTTCTACAAATCTTTCATTTACTGATCTCTTTCAAATTCCTCTTAATTTCATTTTTTTTTCTTGAGTTTGGTGCTGGAGTTATCTCCATACAGTACTTTTTTAGTTTGTTAGGGTTGTTGTCACATCGTACATCAATTATATGACGCGACTTTCTTTCACTTGTCTTGGATATAAATCACTTGCTCCCTTTCTCTCTCTTGAACTAGATATAAATCAACCCAAGCCCTTTTCTTCAGCCCTAGTCGTGGTGATATATTCCCTGTACACCTCAACCTTACTTTTTCTGCTTATAACCATATAATTGCTCTACACTGTCATTTCAATTCCTAGCTGTGTCTTCGACCCTACACCAAATGCAAGCTTCATGAAGATGTAGCCACACATTTACATACATTCACAGGATAGTTATATGAGCTTGTCAAATATATTGTTATCTTTATATTGGCGTGCTGCACCTGATGTAGGATTGGATATACCATTTTTAGTACTACACTTGCCGACCTTCTTTATGAGTCTAGTTCATATGTGTGTGTGTGTGTGTGTGTGTGTGTCCTCTATATGATTTTGTATTCTGAAATCATGAGCTGTGATTAGATCTGTACGTCCATATCTAGCAACTGGCCTTATATATAGTGATGCAATCTTTTTCTAGGTTAGTTCTAGCTGAGAACCCCTTTCATCTCTCGACAATATCCATACTAATTATACGTTTTCACTCCATTGAATTTCAATGGAAGGATGAACTTGTATTCATATAATATTTGGACTAAATATGGGATAAGGATTAAATTAATTCAGCATTCCAGTGATTACTTTGTCTAATAAAAATAAGCCAAAATTTATGCATACCAACTATGTATTATAATGTTGTTTTACTATCACCCATTTTATCCTTAAAAATCGGACCAGTCACGGGCCAAGGGATAAAACACTTTTTCCATCCAAAAAAAAAAAAACATGTTAGAAAAGTATGATATTCAAACTAGAATCAGCTAAAACAAACGTGCCCTTAGTATGTGTAGCTTTCAAACCTAATCAAAGCTAATCAGTCGAGGCACTTGCATTTAGCATACCTTATATAAAGTGGGCATCAATGAGTTGTATTTGGATCGAGGGATTTGTAGTACAAGAATTTGAAGTCCCCCTAGGTCAAAATATATTACTCAAACTTAGGTTGAACCTAGAGTAATGTATTCCATATCCATGTCAGTATAAACAACCATCAATGTACTTTTAGTAGAGACTGTAACTCCATCATCAAATCGTTTAATAAGAAATCATAGTTATATTGTCTGCACTACATTTCTAGGGGTGTTATTAGTTCAGTATAACCTGAATTAGAAAAACATTTTAGCCCTAGAAGCTTTCTCGGTGGTCCTGCATTCAGTAACATCCATCCTTCTCTCTTCAACAGAGTTTATTCATTATTTATCAATGTTCTATGCCTTGTGATGGCTCTTTTATTATTGGGGATGTTAAAAGGGCCATGACCCGACGGGCCAACCCGTTTAGTCCAAAATATTTTAGGGTTAGGGTTTGGTTTTATTAGCCCGTTTAGTCCGAACCCGATTAGCCCGAAGTCCCATAGGGCTAGCCCGCTTAGAGTTAGGGCTAGCCCGATTGTCCGAACTTTTCTTCTTATTTGTCTATTTCTTAATATCGAATTAATAATATACACCATTTTTAATTATTTTTCATATACCATATTTGATTTTTAGTAGAAGATATTAAAATTTATTTTTAATTACTAGAAAATTCTAAATACTGTCATTTAAATTTAGAACTTAAATGTAACATGATTTCAAATTTTATGACAGTTAATGTTCGTAAAGCTATAATTGAGAATATGAAATAGTGTATATGAGTTAAGTGTTTGAATCTTTAAATTTTGTATAGTGATATAAAAGTTCTAAAATACATAATATTTTAATGTTATCTAAAATTGTATTTTAAATAGAGCATAATATGCATTTAATTAAAATTTTAAATTTAAATATATAATTTGACTATTTTTACTCATAGCCCGATAGTGGCCTGATTAGCCCAAAAATCGGTAGGGTTAAGGTTAGGTTCACCATAATCAAGCCCGTTTAAATTGATCCGATTAAATTAAGGCTCGATTAGCCCAAAACCCATTAGGACTAGCCCAAAACTGACAGGGCTAGTCCATTTAACATCTCTATTTTTATAAAGCTGGCCATTGCCAATCCTCAAATGTCTTAGTTTAGTAATTTTTATAATTATTAGATGAGTTGTTAAATCCTTATCGTTTGATTTTAATATGACAATCCATGCATTAGAGTAATTTTCTATGGTTAACAAATATTTACCCTTTTTTTTTCTGTTCTTTTGAGTCCTAGAAGGACCCTGTATGCATAATTTTGAAACTTTATGGGGGTATGGGCTGCTGCAATTTAATTTAGGAGCAAAATGATGTACCCTTCTTAAAATAAGGGTAAATATTTTATACCTTACAATTTATAAAATATATATATATATATATATATATATATATGTTGCTATTTGTTTCTTGATACTCATGAGATGCAGAACTTAGTCACATATATCGAAATTTATCAAACTTTTGGTGTTTATAAGCTTAGTGGCATTTTTAATAGCTTTGAGGTACACTCTAATATTAGTTTCGAGATATATTGTCAAATTATAAGATATGTAATGAATTCGAGGAGTAGGCAAAATATACATATACACACATGAATTTTGATGGGTCTTGAAGTTTTTATTTTCTGCCTCTCTCGTGTAAAACAACCCCCCCCCCCCCACACACACATACATATATATACATATATATATATATATATATATATATTGCATCTTCATGCATCTCATGTAAACACAAGTCCTGGTGTATGTTACAAATTACACAATTATCTATTCGAGTTTACATATTTCATTAAAAAAATTAGTTTACCCGAGATGTACTAAAAAATTTAAGCAAATGAGAAGCGCACAAGATTTGGTAGCAAAGATAGAAAAGAGTTATTTTAAAATTTTCGGCAAAAAAGTATCCACTATTTTAGCATGTGAAATGTAAGTTGGCTCTCGTATTATATGAAAAAGGTACGTAACCATTAAGTGTTAAGACTTTTTATTTATTTTTCCTCACACACACCATTCACATTAGTCAAGATCATCAATTTTTTCACTGCACAATAGATCTACCTTAGAAAAGTCTTGCTAATAACCTAACCTCATATGCAATTTTATCAATTCTTGTTTAATGGTATTTGAAATATATATTTTCATGAAATTATAGATGATTTAAATAGTTTTATTAATGAATTGTTTTATGGAAGAAATGTTTTGAGAAAAGTTTTCATCTGAGGAAGCGACCGAAACATTCTGGTTGGAGCAAACACCTAACACAAATGAAGAATGGATTAAGAACCTACTTTAGTTTTAAGATTTAGATATGGAATAGAAGTATCCAGTATATACTGTATATTTAGTGCCCATTTATTTCCTAGTTTACATAATTTAGTGTGGAATAAATGATAAGATTAATGATTTCAGAAAACACTATACATATGAGTGAGTCTTATATGCATCAGATACGTAATGCATCGGATCTACAGTATTACTTATTTAACTAAAAAATATTATGTGTTTACTTGAAAAATATTACTACTAATTAACACAGTACATGGAATATTTAAACCTTTCAAACCAAAACCAACACGGTTCGGTGGATTTTGAAATGCCAGTCTCATTTACAATGGAAAATGTTAGTGCTTTAATTAGGCTAGCATGTACATGATTAATCATTAGTAGAAACACTGATGCTATTGAAGTTTTGGTCAATTCATTGATTTTTAGAAAATGTATTTCTTTTGAAACTTAAATTTTACCAACAATCCCCACCTATTTTATTAGAAATAATATATAAAAAAATTTGATGTTGGGTTCAAAATATAGAATGTTTTGAATTTAATGTCTTTTAAGATTATAAATCAAATCAAGAAAGATAAGAAATTACTTTTAGAGTTTTTAGTAAAGTTTTAACTTTCATGAAGACTATTTATTGTAAGTTAATGTTGTAACATTGATATTCTATTCTTATAATTTCATTTTTCAATACGGTGTTGCGTATAATAGGTCATGTGCGTGCTTGTTACTTCATGTGTGTTCTAGAGACATGACATGAACTCATAGCAGTGGCCCCACTCCACACTCATATAGATGCTTTCATCAAATATATTATGCACATCAATATATCATCCATGAGGAACATGAAATCATTAAAAGTAATCTAGTTTATGCTCTCAATTTTGCAGTTTAGCTCTTCGCATCATATGAAGGGACAAAATTAATTGTGTTTGCATCATTAACCAGATACATCTTCATGTCTCAAACACATATGTTTGTTTTAACCATTGAAAGACTTATTCTTTGCAATGGTTATCGCTGATTGGCTAGGACAATGTATAGACACTGATTAGGTTGGCTTTAAGCCTAATGGAATACTAGATATGAAATGGCTCAACCACTTAGCCTCAATAACAACTAATTCAAGAGCAAAAAACTCGAACTTTGTGATTACAATTTATTTAGCTGACTTCCAAGCCACCACACTCGCACTAGTTGTGAATATATATAGCCTCTAGTGAATTTATCTCACCTAAATCCAAAATCTAATTAGCATCCCTGCAGCCCTCTAATATAGCGGGAAAAACACTATAATAAATACATTTATTGACCTCTCAAATATTTCATTAGTCTGCTAGCACAACCCAATAATCACGGTTGAGATGGTATCTGTGTCTACTCAATCTCCACACAACATGCACTAAATCTGATCAAGCAAAATTCATTAAATGTACAAGACTCCTAAAAATATGTGCATGCTTAGGTTAAGCCACTATATCACCTTGATTTTTCATTAATTAAGTGTAAGCATCATAAAGAGTGCTCACCAGGGTAACTTCAAATATTCAAACTTCTTGAGAAGTTTTTCAACGTAATGTTCTGAGTATTATTCGATTATCCTTCCTTATGATTTCACACCCAACATGACTTCAGTTTCTCCAATCCATTTGATATCAAATTTAAAAGCAAGAAATTTCATAGTATTATTTATTATCCAAGCCAACTACAACCAAATATAAGCATGTGCCATGGTAGCCAACTGTTAGGTTGACCTAAAATATATTTCGAGTACGATCTTTATGAATATAAATAAAATTTTAATATAGTTTTTCTTTATCGTATTCATTAATATTTTTGTGTTACATGATAATGAAATATCATGCTCTCAGTAACTAAGAGACTTTCTTACGCACGAGTTGGTGGTCATAGAATAAGTCTTGGTGGCTGAGATCATAAACATTCCAACCCATAGGATCTACGAGAAGGCATATCATAAGATTCAGATAGGCTTGCACTGAGCGATAAGTCCCTCGAGGAGTGGAATCCCTTTCCATGTATATCAGTGTTGAGACACCATATAGGCTACTGGTGTGATGTTCGTCCCAAATGATCACGTTAAATTGATCCCGAGTCAGAACTCAAACAATTTGGTAGCCGTAGTGGCAACGGAAAAATTAAGGTTCTCATTTTTGTAGGTGCTCTAACTATTCCTTAGACTGTGTGCACGTATGTGGTCCTGCATGAGGGAAGTTGTATATTTGACGCGTTCCTTATCACCTCTCTTGAGAGCCAAACGGGGGCCATGCTTTGTTTGCAAAAATATAACAATGATCCCACGCTTTGTTTATACAAATCATAGAGCAACAATCCGGTTTTGTCCAACCATAAAAATGTTATAACTGGAACTGTATTGTCATGCTTAATACTTCCAATAAACCAAATCCGTTGCTCAAACTCCCATCTCGTAATCTTCATCTCCCTCAGTTGCTTCACAACGATTATACTTCTTTCACTCACCTTTACCAAGAATTAAATGACCAAGCCCTAGATATTAATCAGAGAACCGAGTGAAGAGACTGTATTTGCACGATAATTACATATGAAATGTTCGCATACCAAATTCATCTTTTGCCTATGAAATTCTTTAATAGTATTTGTCGGACATAAATGAATGGTGATGTCGTTTCTCCACAAAAAATAATCCGACCAGCAGTCGGTATGCCCACCTGAACTAGGACAGTGGCAAGCAAGATCGTCTCCTAAAGGACCGGCGAGAATTTTCCTAATCTTTTGGTCTGTCAATTAATTCCAAAATCAGTAACAAATATTTATAATTCGAAAGTGTAATTGAATAGCTATATTCGAGAGAAGAATTTTGTATCAAATAGGTAAAACATTCCGACTTTCGATTAATTCCACCCTAGCTAACTATTGTAATCATCGATGCAATAGTGACTTTAAATCATGTAAACAAATTAGTTATAACCACCGAAGATGCTTCTGACGCGGTCTTATCTCTCCTTAATTTCACGATAATCATGAAGACGTTTCACCAATTATTTTCCTAAACGACTGACAACCCAAGAGACGCTCTATAGATTTAATGAGCCGACATCATTAATAACTAGAGAGACCCGATTCAAAACCAGTAAACTCTGATGTAGGATTACCGAATTAAGACTGATCTTTCCTTAATTCTGAAGAATCAATGTACCTCTAATTAAATCTAAATCACAATTACGGATGGCCAATTTAATTGGCTACTAATTAATCCCGGACTAATGAATATTTTCAACTACCCAATAGACCCAAAATAATTTACAACACTAAAATCAAAGAATCACAGATACTTGCATAAAATAAAGTATACGAACAAATTCGATTTCATAACAATAGATTAGTTAAAGCTTCATTAATCATCATCGGAATAAAAGAAGTTAGCTAGAATTCATAAGCAGCAAAATGAAAAGGAAGAAAAAATCAAGCATCAGTTGATGGATTGGAGAACTAGTTCCTTACTCTTGCTTTCTTGGGGTAGGGGCTAGGATGATGTTTTTTTTAATCAAACCCTAATTAAACTATATATATATATATATATATATATATATATATATATTGGAAAATTAGAAGGTCAAGTTTAATGTTAATAAAGTCCATAACTACAAGTTTAAACACATATCCTGCTGTTTAGTTTCGTGTGCAACCCATGTGTGGAATGGAAGTGGGGCCTCAAGTTAATTCCTGGGCTGTTGAAAATTTCTTCAAGTTAGACTGGCTCGTATGGGCATATTGCCCATCCATCAGGTAAGTCTCTTGCTTCAACTCTTCCAGAAACTCTGATTTTTTTCTCAAAAATTGAGCATTCACCTACAACTATTTACAAAATGGAATTAGTTCGATAACATATGTGACAAAGGGATATTGATCATAAAAAATACATCAAAAAATGTAGCAAATATTCACCAATCAACGAATGAATGTTTTGAGTACATAAGGATTGAAAAATTCAAAGATGATTAATTAATTAGATTAATTAATCTTGCAATTGGATTGTTTGCTCTTAAAATAGGTAAAGTAATGAACCTAAAGGGCACATGCTTAATGATCAGATTCTGGTGCATTAGAACAAAAATAAATAATTAATTAATTATGGATGAATAATTATTAGGATAAATAATATTTGTTAGACAAATTAATTATTTGAGAGCCAAAGTAATTCAATGATCATTGAGAAAATTAATTATTGGGCTAATTTTATTTGTAGTACATATAATTATTTAGGCCTGAATAATACTAGAGACTTAAATAATTAATTGGGTGTAGTTTATTATGCTTAGAAAGTAATTAAAGTCCAAGGAAACACTAAAACCTAGTCTTGAAGATAGGCGCAACACATGGAGATATGGAAGCATAGACCCATAATGAGACCTAAGGGGATTAATCTCCTTATGCAAATTTCGGCCATTGAGACATGAACACATATGAGAGGAATTTCGATCTTCTCTTCTCTTGTGTGCTCTCTTTTCTCTACTCTCATGTATTGAAATTTTTTAATTTTATTTTTAGTTATAGATTGTTTGTCTTGTTCTAAAATTGATATAGGAGAGAAGGTTGCAGACGTCCTTGATTAACGTACAATATGATCAATCGTAGATTCTCGCTAAGAACGTGAAATCGCAACTTTTATTTTAATTAATTATACGAGGTTGTGTAAGTTTAGACATAGATCGTATAAATAATTTTAATTATTACTTCTGCAGTGTATTTTGTATCATCTATGACCGACATATTCCAACAAAATATATAATCACACATTAACAACCATCAAGTTCTATATAAATACATTTATCTACTTTAATAGAAGTAAAACAATTACCTAACACAACAACATCAACTTTTTCATTCCAATGTTTAGGTGTGTGCTTTAAATCCTATAAACTTACAACAATTTACTCTGATATCCACGACCAACATATCCTTCAAGTTGTACCATATATATTCATTTTCTAAATCACCATTAAGAAATGAAGTTTTGACATCCATTTAATGGATATAAAGTTTATATATATAAGCTGAAACAATCAAAACATGAACATGATATATTCTAGCCACAAGAGCAAAGATATCAAGACACTCAACATTTTATTTCTATATAAAATCATCTGCAACTAATCTAACTTCGTAGTTTTTAATAGAACCATCTGGAATGCTTTTCCTTTTGGAAATCCATTTACAGCTAATAGATTTAGCTCATGATGGTATACATTATATTGTATCTAACATGATCAATTTTAATTTAAATTGCTTCTTTCCAGAACATGAACTTTTAAGGTTTAAGTGAACGAACCTTAATGTGTATTTATAATCATAATTTATTCATGGACCAAATTGAAAATAAAATAAACTTATTATCATAAGTTGGGTTTATGGTCATGAATGTCAGAATTCAATCTCATGTTCTATACCTCTGTGTGGAAAGGTAAACAATGGTGAATCTAATTGTTTGAAGAATAGTGAATATGATGATTTGAAGAATGGTGAATCTAATTGTTGGAAGACTATACTTGGCTTCATTTCAATCGAATATATATTTAGACACACTGTTATATAATCCTTCATACAAATCTAATATGGATTTAGGTACCCTTCCGCTTTTAAAGATTATTTGTTTTCCTATATCAAATTATCATCATAAAGGTTATTTGGTTATTGATGAAACATCCTTATTTACTTTAATTATAATGAATTATCTTATCTAAAACATATTATTCTTGATGTCTAAATCCAACAATATGGTCACCCAAAGGTGAACTCAAAGAAAGTTTTAGAGGTTGAGTATTGAAGACTAATATTCAGGATTAACACTCTTAACTCTCCTAGATAACGTCGAATGGCTACTGGATTCTCATCAATGTACATTTTATGAAAAATAATATTTAATGCACTCCATAAACACACAATGCACGCATTCTATGTTAGTATCTGTGTTGTGCAACTAGACAAAGCTTGAGAGGCTTAGTCTATTTCAGAGAAATCAGAAATTCGAAGAACATATTTAGTTAAAGATTCTTTTTGTTGAAAACATATGCATTTTCATTTATTACTAGTATTGTTCATGTGTGATTCACAATTTGAAATATATGTAAAATAAATAAAATACATTTATAGTATAATTTTGAGTTAATCAATAGTTAAGACCAAATATTTAAGAATATTCATACATATATATATATATATATATATATATATATTATTTTAGTTGTAAAAACATATAAAAGTATATAGTTTTACATAAAAATGAGCCGTGAGTTGAATCGATTGTACAAATCTCTTGTGAATCGATTGTACAAATCCCTTGTATACTGTATAAAAGTATATAGTTTTAGTCTCTTGTGAATCGATTGTACAAATCTTAGATCCATGCAACTGGGTCGTGAGTTGAATCCATTATGCAAATACGCGACTATGCTTTCACAGAGCCTTTTCTTCCACCTTTCCTCTCTCCAATCCTTCTTTTTTGGTAGTAGGTGCGATATTAAAGGAGTTCAGGAATACAACTGCAGAGTATGGCAGATTCAATGCTCAGTCAAAGGCTGATCGAGTGGTCAGCGCCAATTTAAAAAAATATAAAATATCACGTTCAACAAACATCCAACTCACATTTAGGATGCGCGCAACGCGAGCCCCAACGGTTATGAGTTTCTCGCTGGGTACATCATACTTTTTAGTCAAACCAATACTTTTTTTATAAATAAATAGTACGTTCAATAGCGCCTAATACTTTTTAGTTAAATTAATATTACTTTTTCATGTAAATAAGTTATATCTTGTTCAAACTAGTAAATATTGAACAATTTTTATTCAATTTCTTAACATATACATTATTGTTTAACCGAAAATGTATTACTTATTGAGTTGCAATGTATTAGTCTATATTGTGTAACGTATTATCGATTAGCTAAAATGTATTACTCTTTATGTTGAAAGATGTTACTGCTTAATTATAAAATGTATTGCTTTTTATATTGGAAGTTATTATTTTAAACCCTAAATATATTAATGAAATATATTACTTCTTAACTGTAAAAATGTTACTTTATGTTGAAATTTAATACTATTTAACCGTAAAAGTGTTATTTTCTGTGTTGAAGTTTATTACTTCTTAACTGTAAAAGTATTATTTTATGTGTTTAAATTTATTATCTTTAAACTGTAAAACAATTATTTTTTTCGTGTTGAATTTGTTTACTCCCTAACCATAAAAGTACTACTCTAAAATTGATGTAAAAGCTTGTATTCATATATACCTTCACATTCCTTACCGTTTAAAAAAAAAACACTTATGTGCTTAAAGAAACAGGCCCAAAAACTACTCAAACATCATCAATATTAGAAATAACAAATAAAATATTATTCACACCATTATCGAAATATATTCCTCTTTTCCAATCAAATAGAACTTTCACTTAACAACTATCAAAATTTTCTTTTTATCATTTTTTATGAACAAAATTATTTTAATCATAATTGATCTATTAGTTATGAAATTGAACTACCTTCAATAACATATTTTAAGTATTGACTAAGCTAACATATGTCACAATCAATCTATAATTATATAAAAGCAAGACAGTTTGGCTAAATTACAGTTTTGCCATTTTCCCGCCAAAACTGTTTACTAATTTTTTATTCAGGTACCCCATTCATAAAGTATCGTAAACTGTGCTTGCAGGTGGCATGACAAAAATTTTGGTAGTTTGTTCAGCTATCAATAAAAATTAATACATCTATTATTTCATTTGTAGTATATTTTTAAATATTCATGTAAAACTTAAATTAATAATAATATTTTTTTATTTTTAGTAATATTTTCTAATCCTCTTACATTTTGATTTATTTATTAAATTCTGAAGAAAAAAAAGAGATTGGATGTTATTGGACGTGGGGATGTGGGATAGTGCATAAATGGTTGACCAATAACCTTCTTTTACTTTTTTATTTTATTTTAATTTTTTACCTTAATTTTAAAAGCTTATAGTTTTTACGTCTCAACTTATTTTTTCATGAAAAATATATCAAATAATTTATTTTTTCAAGATCTTTAATTTGATATCCATATTGCGTATATAAAAATAATTTTTTAAAATATAAAATATTTTTTAGATTAATTGTAATATATTTGATATTTAAAATATTTTTATATAAATAAAATTGTGAGATTTTTATACAAAATAAAATTATATTTTGTATATCATGAATTTTTATTTTAGAAAAATATATTATTATTTTATAAATTTATTTATTTATTACATAAAAGTAACAAAATCTCACACAATGTGATAATGCGAAACAAAACAAAATGCAAAATATAATAATTAAATTACTATTAATTATAATTTACTAACTATTATATTATTATAAATATTACAAATCGTGCAACGCACGGGAGAAATACTAGTTATTTTAAAAATAGTAGTGAACTCGCAAAATTAATTAAGAATCGGGTCGGACTTTTTATTAATTTTAAGGATGTCACTTAAAAAAATGACAAGAAAAGATAAGAACAACAAAAATAATGTGTGCAGTTTCAGATCAATTCTACAAAAATCCAAATACAATATGGCTTACGAAATTACAGAAGAAATGCTGTAAATAACAGATAGAGAGAGAAGAGGAAAGTGGGAAGTGGGACTGTGGGAGGATTTAAGGAGAGAGGGGGGGTAAGAGGTGGGAGGTTTGAGGAGAGAGAGAGATAGAAAGGGGAGGGTTTGAGGAGAGGGAGGGGGGATTTAAGGATATAATAATTATTTATTTATTATATAAAAGTAATAAAATTTCGTATACTATAAAAATAATATGTATAATTTAATAATTATATTATTTTTAATTTAATTTATTATTATATAATTATACATATTATAAATTATGGAAGACACCAAAAAATTAAAGTTTACCACAATTAAGTTTAACGCAATAGAAGGGGTCGCTGATATGACCAAGCACATTAAAAATTTTGGATTGCAAATTCATTATTGTTTTGGATCATTATCCACGCCAACTCTGTCATCGTGCTCTTCACCGCCTCACCTTTTTATATTACCCACACTCCTAAATATAAAATTTCATAAACTATTATATTATTTGAAATTCTGCAAGAAATCAGTGAATTATTATGTTAAAAAGAATTATAAATTTAATATTTAATTTTTTAAAAAAATCTATTCTTATATATCATTCAAAACTCGTCCTCAAAAAATTTTGTAAACATATTATCTACTTTGCTATTATAATATGTTAAACATTTTTCTATAAAGTTTCTAGTTTTAATTCAAAATTTTAAATATTATAAATTTCATGTATTCATAAAAAATATAGTAACATATATATTTGACACGTGAACTATTAAAATATTATATTTGACATAAATGAAAATTGAATTCAAACTTTTTTTAAATTAAACTATAAATAATTTATATTTTAGAATTAATCGACAACGATGAGCGCGAGACATACGACACATGTTTATAACATGTAACTTAACCTTAATAAAATTCCATATAAGCAAAGTCTACAACGTAAAATAAATGGCACCTAATAAGATATTGAACATTATTTTGAGGAACAATTAAGGTTTTATTTTCTTACGACAACACAAGTAACAACACACTTGTATTTATTATTATTTTTTAATGTAAAAAATACTTATTTGTATGGAAATGCTTCACAAAATGTATTTATTTGAGAAAACGATCAAACATAATAAAATAATTAATTTTTAAGTTCTCCTGTTTTTCTTAGATTTTTTTTTTTTTAAATTAATAGGATTTTTTATTTTTTGGTTATCAGCTTGTTGTAAGATTTTTGGAGTTTTAATTGTATTTTATTTATTTTATTTTAATTTTAGATTTTAAAACGTTTAAAGTTACGTAAGAACTCCTCGTTTAAATTTATTATTACTGGAATCAGATCACGTATTGCACGTTAGGGTTAGCGCGTGACGAATCTGAATTGACTCACTTCGGTGAAATCTTTGCCCTAGTCGCCTCTCTCTTTCTCTCTCCCTCTAAAATCGACCATGAACCACCGCCTGCAACTCCGGTCATCTACATCACATCTCTCGGTCCATTAATACCCCTTCGCCCAATATTGCTTTAACCTTTCTTTTCTTCTGATCTTACAGATTCGCCTCCTTCAATTTCAGGTAAACTCGAATGTTTGGTTTACTCAACCAACGTATATGATTTTTGTGTTTATCTCTACTTTATTATTTTTTCCCCGTTTTTGAAGGTGAAAATGGAACCTATGGACATTGTTGGGAGAACGAAAGAGGATGCGTCCCTTCCTAAAGGTTCTTCTCTTTTCCCCTTTCCCTTTTTTTTTTTTTTTTTTTTTTCTTTCTGTACATCTTCTTCTCCATTTGTGGTATCGTGATATTTTTTAACATGCCGAGAAAGTCAGGGTCACGCCAGTCTACCGGTACCTTCAACTTCGACATGGATATTTTCTTAAATTATATACTGTAGTGTCTGGTGTGGCAATTGCTTGAATTAGGGTTAGCTTCAGTGAGAGTTGTTCTTCAGGTACCTCATATTGAGGACTCTAAGTTTAAAAGAGACATGAAGAACTCTTGAATATTTTTTCCAACTCTAGGCTTAAAGACTGCAGTTGCTAGTTATTTCATTTGTTAGGCTTGTTTTATCTTAATTGTTTAGGAGTTCCTTATTTTATGGATTGTAGAGGACCACTCACTTGGGAAAATTTGGATTTGGAACAAGTCTGCCTTTTTACCTATTAAGGTTACACTAAATAGAGTCGTAGTTAGGGTATTGGCATGTGTTTTGTATGAATGGTCCCATGTACTTACTGGATTTGCATTTCCTTGTTTTGACTGTATATCCTCTAGAATCAGATGATTGGATTTTGGTTGAACCCTTGAGAGTATGACAGGATCATTTTTGTTCTCTGCTTTTCAAGGCTGTCAGCAAATATTTATTTGGATTTACTTGGTTCATACATGCCCTATGCCTGATTAATGTCTTGAAATACATTTTTATCCAAATCTTCTGGGTCAGCCTGTTAATTTCTACATGAAGATAGCCATTTAAGAGAAGCATCAGTTTCCCCTTACTCATGTTACATTGCTTCATTAATTAGTAATTGCATATCCACTTAGCAAGTGAAAGATGATTTGAAGTATAGATCACCATTATGTTGAGGAAATATGGCCACTTTTAATTAAAGTTACTGGGTTTCTATAAAGTATTTTAAATAATGTTCTGGCTATGTAATTAAGCTTGGTTTTTTGGAAATGTATATCTGACCTTTCATGTCTTCTTCTTGAGGTTTTTGTGATTTGCCAAAATGAAGCAATGTACATGAATTCAATGATTCGTTAATGAAATAGTTATTCCCTTTCAGCAACTATGACAAAAATCATAAAGGAGATGCTCCCTCCAGATGTTCGTGTTGCAAGAGATGCTCAAGATCTATTGATTGAATGCTGTGTAGGTGTGTATTTTGGCTTCATTTTGTTTTTTTTGGCTTCTCATCATACGCTATGTCTCTGAATTCTTGTTGAAATTACTTGCTTGAAATTTGTAATTACTGATTTTGAATAATATTCAAGTGCTTGAAATTCAGTGCTTTCAAACTTAAAACTCTGTTGCAACCTAAGAAGTATCAGTTGAGTAGATTGGCATCCCGAATGGTATTCACCCGTGTATCCTACCAAAGTATTCGATCAATAACCTCTTACACATATTATTATAAAAATTAGAGGGAAGTAATGCTGCCTTTGACTCTTTTCATTAACTGTTGCCATTTATATATTAAAAATCAGATGAATGGGGTTGGGGTGGGGCGGTTTGTCTCATGACTGTTGGGAATTAGTTCAAAAAGAGGAGTAAACTTGATATCCAGAAATTGGGAGTTGATTATGGAATCATTGACCAATATTATTGCAATAACAAGAGATTATGTGGGCCTTTTGGTTGCAAATGCCTTAGGTTTTCCTTGTCATTAGTGTGTGAACCGTTCAACTTCTCTCCACAAAATATTGACCTCATGCACCAAATCTTCAAAACATGTCTCTGAACACACTAGCCAATCCACAGACGAATTCCTCTTGACCAATCTCTGACACTAGAAGTTGGAGCGAAATTCAGAATTGGATATGGTAGTCTTCAGCTGATCTGGTGATTTTTGTAGTCTGAAGATCATTCAGTTTAGGGATAGCTTGGTACAGGTTCTGTTATATCTTTTTGGCTATTTCGTAGAACTCTTATGCGTGGTAACTTGTGATAAATTAAGTATCCAATTAGGTGGTTGGATGATTATTTAGTGAAGAAGGTAAAAGCAGTTGCACCAGTGAAGTCGGTGTCTTCCACCTTAGATCAGAAGAAATGCTGGTGGATGAGATGGGGTGGAAAGCAATGCTTTACACAAATCATGAAGGCAGGTTGGAAAGAGAATGAGGAAATGTATATTTGGACTTATATTGATAAGTGAGAACTGATTTATGGGTAAAGTAGTCATTTGGTGTCTAATTAAGTAGCATAGTCATCTCATCTGTTCTAAAAGAACAAGCTCACGGGCTAGTTCAGTGGGTATGTTGTTTGAGATCCACCATCTTTTCTAAGAAGCAGCAAGAAAACCAAAAGATGAGGCAGATACACATGCATTAAGAGACATGAAGTGTACAAATTCATACATATCATCTTGCAATGCTTTGACATTGTCACATTTACCAATTAGATCTAAATAAACAATTGGCATTTTATTTAATTGAGCTGCAAAACCATCATTAACAGAAACAAATATCTAAGGTCCTCTTTTTCTTTCTCCTAGCATTTGGAATCATTTAATTGAGCTGCAAAACTTGCTTTGCCATATTTGAATATCTAAGGTCCTCTTTTTCTTTCTCCTAGCATTAAATAAGTTGGAATTGTGAAATGAACTAAAGTAGAGATCTTAACAGGCTTTGTTTATCTTATCTTTGAAACTTTAGATTAAGATGTAAGCAGCTTTGGAGAATCTGATGAAGGATTAGTAGGTATCAGGAAAATATTTCTAGAGTTAAGGGTGGGTTTAGTAATCGCAAGAACCGAACTTTAAAAATTTCAACCACTGCCCAGCTCAACTCCTTTGCCATATCTTCAAGCTGGGTTTACATTGAAAATAGAGGAAAAAGTCTCATTGGCTGGGCCCACATCTGACAACAACAATTTCTGTACTTTTTGATTTCTGGTTTCACATGACCTTTGCTTTTTTCCTGTAAACCCAGATATTTTTGTTTAACATTTTCTTTTATAATTTTTGGAATGAACTTAGATATTATTAAATTAGATTTATGACATGATAGTTCATGAAAAATATAGTATTAATCACCTAGTTTTATTCAATTAAAATATATTAAATTCTTATTTATTTAAGTAATGTATAATATTTATATTTATATTTTATTAAATAAGATGATCATCATAAATATATATATTTAGTTGAATATTAGCTAAAATTTGTAATTAAAGATAGTATATGGAAAATATAGAGATGATGTGTACATTAGCGGGACCCAACAAAAAAATTTGGGTTTATGATTGTAATGAGGTTTATAGAAGTTGTGAGTTTTTAACTTTTGACGTGGCAGTGATGTGGTACTGGTGGCTCAATAAAGTTGCTTGTTTAGTTCATGGTTGCCAGTTGCCACCACCCTGAACACTTAACTTGCTGGATCTGATGTTGAAATCTTTTTTATTTTGGAACAATGTGGAAAGATGACAGCAGATGGATTCCAAAATTGGTAGTCCCAATCTTCTTGTGTTGTTTGGATGTTTAAAATCAGAAGTCTATCCTCTTCTCCGTCCACCTCATTCCATACCATTTACAGGTCATGTGCAGGACTACTACCTCCCCACTGCCCTGTATGAGTGAAATCTATCTCTTCAATTTTACTGATACAAACAGTTAAAGTAACCATTTGTCTATACTATGCATCATGATGCCGCACTGGCCCTTTATGTGTGTCAGAGTCTTTGTGTGTGTGTGTGTGTGTGTGTGTGTCTGATGGACTATTTTGCTCTAATTCCATATGTTTAGCACCTATAAGGATGGGTCATCTATAGTACAGAAAATTTAACAGTTCTGAGTGGTTGTTGAGGACATTATTGTATTTCTGGTTCATAGGTTGAATAATAGTGATCCCGTACTTTCCCCTGGGTTAAAGCAATCTGGTCGGTCGCTATACCTAAGATAGTTCAGGTCTTTTATGGTTGGTGTGGCTGAGGGGAGGTTTATACCTTTGAGATACTACAAAAACAATTACCAAAGGTTTCTTTTTCTCCAAATTGGTGTGTGTTGTGCAGGTGCAGCTCTGAGGATACTAATCACCTATCCCAGCATTGCACTTTTGGGCAAAATTTGTGGAACAGAGTGTTAGAAGAGCTAGGCATCCAGTGGGTTTTGCCACAAACTGTCTCACATTTGTTGTCATCAAAACTTGGGAGGCCATATTAACAAGGAGGGTAAAATGTTGTGGAGGATTATTGTTCTGGTTTTATGCTGGTCTATTTGGCTTGAAAGGAATTAGAGAATTTTTTTAAATGTATGTGAGTCGCTACAAGATTTTTGGGGTAGAGTCAAATATAGAGTTTGGTTGTCAAGTCATAGGAAGTTTAGAGAGTTTCATGGTATGGATGTCGTTAGGGACTGGAAGTATGTGTTGTAATCCATGCTTGTAAATGAGTGTAATGGACCTATCATCCCTATCTTTTTGTTTGGGATATCAATAAAATTTTGTTTCCTTTCAAAAAATAAAAAATAAAATCAATATATATATATATATATATATATATATATGAAACAGTGATTGGGCTGAGCATCATTCCGTTCTTAGTGCTTATCTAACTTTTATCAATTCACAGGTTATGTGAATTTTTGTTATTGCCGCTTCTTTTAGTCTCATTTACAGTTTCCTTCCAGATATTGCATAATGTTCCATGTTGATATTTGATGGCCAAATGATTTTTTATTCTTTTTTTTTTTTTTTTTTTTTGGGTACGTCTTCTTTTGCAGAATTTATTAATCTCATTTCATCGGAATCGAATGAGGTTTGTAACAGGGAAGAGAAAAGAACAATTGCTCCTGAACACGTGCTAAAGGCCTTAGAGGTATCTTCCCGGCACAATGGATTCCTCTTCTTTCTTATTGTATCATAGCAATGATTTTGTTAGTACACATTCAATGTAGTCTTTAATTGGTTTTTTTGGAATACATAATGATTATCTACATCTTTTTTGTTTGGAGTTTTGGCCTTATATATGGGTTGCAAATTTTCCAGCGGCTTGTTGGAATACATAATGATTTTTCTTTATTGGGAGTTTTGTGTAACATGGGGAAAAGAATTGTCCACTATCACCTTTTCTCTTTTCTGACCCTGCCTCATATAAGTGTATCATTATAAATATATATATATATACTGTTGTATACTTACTACCGAATAAATGTTTATTAGGCCATATAAAGGGATATAACTTGGAGACTATTGTTTTGATGTGTGTGGAGAAGTATAACCATTCATTTTTTTAGGTTTTTGTGTCCAGAGTTTTTCTGCAGCTTGGATGTAGTAGTGTGTAAATATCTGTCTTCTTTTTTTTTTTTTTTTTTTATTTTTTTTTTCAACTGTAAACATTTCATTTGGTTATAGTTGGAGATGTCTTCACTTTTTACTCGTGGTCAGGCATGGGATAGTGTGGGGGTGTTTTAAGTTTACTTGATCTTTTACAGTTTTCCAGCACTCTTTGTTTCTGAATGACTATTCTCTATTAGTTCTTTCCATAGTATAAACATAATGAAGTATGGTTTTCTAACATTATTTATTTTGATGCTCTAGTGGTATGAGTATCCTAGTTTTGATGTAGTTTGGATTCTTCTTTTCTCTAGGAAAGGGATTGCAATCAAAATCAAGTAAAATATTATTGTAACTGAATATAGCATATAGAATTTCTAGGTTTGTATACTTGATGTATAATAGCAAGTTTGAGAATATAAAGCTATTCCTAGTCTACCTTATTTTTTTCCCTCATTCCTTTCTTGTTGCTATTGATGCCTGAGGAACTTTGAATTTCTCCATCATGATCTACCAGGTTCTTGGATTTGGGGAGTATATCGAAGAAGTCTATGCTGCATATGAGCAGCACCGGCTCGAGACTATGGTAAGTTGCTCTCTCTCTCTCTCTCTCTCTCACACACACACACACAATGAGGAGGCTGCATGCTTGTATTTGGATATACAAGTGTGGGATTTCTTCTATATCACGTAACCTGTTCTATTCACAAAATTTTGGGGATATACATTTTAATATCAAATATAATTGAAAAAACGAAAACGTTCTGGCTTTTGTTTTATCCATCTTTTGGTGCTCATGATGAAACTATTCTGCTTTAGTGTTTTGTTTCCTCCATCTTTTGATTCTCATCATGGAAATCTTCTGCCTTGGTTTTTGTTTCCTCCGTATGTGGTTGTTTTATCCTATGGCATTGGGAACCCCATGGATTTGGGTCTTTGAATAAAACACAGCACCAGTTGCTACGACAGCTAACTTACTAACTGATCTTTGTGTGTAAGTCAGCTGGCTTATGAGCTGACTCAGCTTACAAACTATCTGATTTATTTTTTATTTCATTTCATTTATTTATTTATTTTGTTGTTTTTTTGAAACAGTGCCGTTTCAAGCCACAGCAGTTGGTGCTGTGTTTTATGTACAA
The DNA here is from genome assembly GCA_028749325.2 of Caryopteris x clandonensis. Taxonomy (NCBI): domain Eukaryota; kingdom Viridiplantae; phylum Streptophyta; class Magnoliopsida; order Lamiales; family Lamiaceae; genus Caryopteris; species Caryopteris x clandonensis. Next base: position 16,183,094 of record JAPYKT020000001.1, read on the forward strand.
TAGCACCTCCTTTTAAAGAATATCATAAAGTGGTGCTATGAAAATTGTTAATATCATGGTGTTGCTAAGCGTTGTTGGTGAAATGTGATACACAGGACACAATGAGAAGTGGGAAATGGAGCAACGGAGCTGAAATGACAGAAGAAGAAGCATTGGCCGAACAGCAGAGAATGTTTGCAGAGGCACGTGCTCGGATGAATGGGGGTTCCTCAGCCCCAAAGCAGCAGCAGCAGCAGCAGCCGCCAGATTCCGACACTCAGCCCACTTCCAACAGCTAACTAACTTTTTTAGTTTCCTAAACTCTACTTAGGCTGTAGCTATCTTTGACTCCAACTCCTGGTTCGTTCTTCTCGTATTATGTACAAAATGCTGCTCTTGGGTAGTGTTGTGGCGTCTATTCAACTTGTGACTTTATGGTGTAGTGTATCTGTACACAGATATATCTGTAATTAAAATGTTTTCTCAAGACCCTCCTTATACTTTTTTGTACCTCCAAATTCAGTGGGTCAGCAACACTAAGAGGTTCATAAAAAGGTTTGGCCGAGTTTATGAAAGTTTGTTTCCTTATAATAATTTGCACCGATTGAAGAGGCTGCTATTAAGAAATATAGAACTCCTTAAGGGGTTTGTAAAAAAACAAAATTTGCCAACATTTATGGTAATTTAGTTAAATCTCAAGGTAGTTTTAGCAATCTGTTTTTTTTTTTTTTTCCCTTCCTTGGGGAATTTGTTATGTAGGTTTAACACCATTTGTTACTGCTCCTGGTGACATGGTTGCTGACATAGCAACATATTATCTGCTCGATATTTGTTATGAAGTTGTTTTTTTTCTCAATATGCCTTTGTGTCATGGCCGCTTGTAGCAAATGAAAAAAATGGTGCACTATGCAACTAGTAGTCTATGTCTTCGACTATGTTCTCCTTTCACAATACGGACTCATTTGACAGTTTGTGTTGTTATTGTGATGTAATCACACTCAATGGTGCTTTAGTGACACAATGAATAACTGAACTGAATGCATAATGTATGGATTATATTGATTATAAACAACAATTACAGTAAACATGAATTACAATGATTGGCAATGGTGGTGAGCAGGCTCATGACTCATCGAATATCTATGCCTCTATAATAGGCTTAAAGAAATAAACGTTAATTACAAAATTAGATATTAAAAAGTTGGAATATTGCAGTAGATTTAAACCAAGGGATTAAGTCATTTACATGTTACAAAAAAGTCTTACCCGTAAAGTCTAATACTTTGATTTCAAAAGAATGACGGTGAGTAGCGGGTATGGCTAAGCTTCCTACAAAATTTGGCATCCATCGGCCGGGGAAAGTTGTTGGACGGCAAATCCGGCAGCAAAATATAGTAGGTAATCCCAAACTATGGAAGGGAGGTATCCTCTGACACCTTACTCATCATATTGAGGAATAAAAAAGACTTGTTCCTATCACCATCTAATTCTCTTATGTTTTGATTTTAGATAAACATAATTTTGAGTTAAATTACTATATTGCTCTCTTCTGTAAACAGTAATATACCACACAAATTTTAAAAGTATAAATAATGTAATTTGTTTTTTTTTTTTTTTTTTTTTTGTATTTTATCACTCAAAACACTATTTTTCATGTTTTATCTGTGTTACGTCGATACAAGTTGAACATTACTGCAAGTGTGCGGAAAAAAAAATCAAAGAAGAAGTATATGTTCAAGAAATGGAACAAAAAATACTTTATTAGATGTTGGGATATATAATATTGAACATTTGTATTTTTTTTATTTTTTTTTTGTTTAGAGAAATGTTTTGAACATTGATCCAAATGTTCATGTTTCGAAATTCGAATACTTTTAGTCGTTAAAACTTACAGTTTTTTTAAAGTGCTGCATATTATTTGGGTTTCATTTTTTGAATGGTGATAATTTTCCATGTTTTATGTTTTTAATAAGAACTCAACACTAGATCAATTGAGTGCAATATTGTTAGTCCTATGAACTATAAGGTAGTGACATCAAGATGTGCTCAATACAGCGAGAGAGTTATTCTTTATTAGTTGGATATGTGAAAAGGTTTTGACACTTGGTATTGTTGTAAGTATTTTGTGGTCAGAAATTGAAAATGATCAGAGACAAGCTAGTTTATTGATAGCTTATGAACAAAATGACATAATTTTGAGTGTAAAAAGAAATCATTGAAAGTGATAAAATAGAATAAAATAAGTCCTGTAACCAAAATGGTATTGGAACATAGAAATGTAATTGTCCATTCCTTCTTAAGAGTATCCAATTCTAAAAGACTGGTCTCAGGCATTGGATTGTGGATTGAATATTCATCCAACCACGATGTACCTAAATGGTTTTATGTTGGTTGTTTGACATGTGTAGTGGAGAAATTAGTCGGTGATTTGTATGCGAGCAATAGACATATCAAGCATGTTGGTCGATCACATGCAATATTTGTTGAGGAAACTACTGAGAATGAGTTTTCCTATCATACTAGGGGATGCAAACAAACAAATTTCGTTAAAAATATGTTTTTTCCCACCCAAAAAAGTGTGATGGTAGACACTGTTTTGTTAATAAATTGTACTTACAAGTTAAATTGATATAATTTAATATCGTTGGAAACCATGTAGGATGATTTCTACAAATATATATATATACACATATATATATATATATATATATATATATATATATATATATATATATATATATGTTTTTGTGTGGGTAAATGTGTGAGAATGAAGATACTTACATATGGATGTGCATTGTATTGAACGATTTTGATGGAACAATATGCATTACCTAATATATTTGTGATAGCTCATTAAAATTAGATAAGCTAAACGCAAGTTTACAATGTAGTTATAGTCAATAATTAGCAAGGTTACATCCCACAATTTTCGCTACTAACCAATAATTTATTGTGATGCTTTACATCTAGATTTTCGAGAGTGGAAGGATTATTTTATTTTAATTAACTATAACATTAAATTATTTAAATGGAAAAGAATAACTCAAAAGTTAATTAACAAGTTAAGAGGTTATAAAGAATATTGTACTGGCGCACCCAAGCGGATCTGATTCCCTTTGGATGAAATAAAATGGATGACCCTAACCTCGCGCCAACACTCTCTCCACGGCCCTGTCTCCGCCTATTTGCTTTCAAATCGAATGCAGCTAGTAAAGGTTCATCAAGAGACATAGGACCATAATTGCTTAGGCCCAATTTTCATTTATTCTTAACTTGATCGCCATTTTGATTAAACAATTTTTTTTTCTTTTTCTTATAAGACAATCACGTAATTGTTAAATTAGTTGCTCATATCAATATTCATATTCCACATTAACAATTAACTCCTAAAATATTTCAAGATTGATTATTTCTTCACAATAATCACATATTTTTTTAATCATACTATTGATCATGTCATGTATGCCTATAATATAATGTTAGACCACATCACTCGAATCTAATGTATATTTAACATGTTTAATTACCAGCTGAATAATCAAAATTGTTTAATCAACATAAAATAATAAAGAATTTAAACGAAAATTTAATTTAAATCAATAATTCAATATAGTATTTGAATAAACTACGAGATGCTCTGTGATCACGGAAACTTTAGCTAGACATAATTATTAGAAATTTGATATAGTTTTTGTTCACAATTATATTTAGGAAACAAAATAAAAATAACAAAAAGCAAAGGATGAAGAAAGCTCCGAAAATTCTTGGGACGATCTTCCAATATGTACTTCAAATCTCTCAAGTTAATTGGATGAACTCTTCTTCTTTTTCTCTTACTTGATTCTCACCAGGCATAAAGATGTTTTCTAATGTCAACAACAGCCCCTTTGAGCCTTGAGATCAAATGTATATAGTGTAGAAGTTGACTACTCCAAAAAAGGTCAAAACTTAGTTATAAAATAAAAGTGCTAAATTTCATTAAATTCACTCGGTCAAGCAAAATTTGTTAAATATAGTGTATGTATTTAGTGGTCAATGTAAATAATTAATTTTCTAAATATTAGCATGTTAAATATATATAATATATTTAGTGATTAATGTAAATAATTAATTTTCTAATTATTAGCATGTTAAATATATAATATACTTAGTTATTAATATAAATAATTAGTTTCCTAATTGGCCTAGATTTATGTCTCTAGTTAGGCTTCATATCTTGTATATATAGCCTTTGGGTTAATAAAAATAATCAAGGATTATAATTACAGATTGCATACACCGTCTTCTCATACTTATGATTTTCTAGATGATGGTTTATCACCATATATTATCCATCATTTACAAAATCAACCTACATATATTCCCATGTCACAAATTCGTTCTCATAGCACTTCCCTCCAATTGGGACCATGACTTTGTCACCTGCTAGCCCAATTCTAGCCGGCCCACAACATGTTCATCATCCTCCTAGCCCACAAGATCTCATTGGGCCTCCCACAGCAAGCCTACTGGCTGCTTCTGTTGGCTCTTCTCCTCACAGCCCACCTCTCACCAAATGTCCATCTTCCTCCTTCTATTTCTCTCTCACCCACGACCCAAACACAAACTGACCCCCAATCACCTCCATTCTTCATTCGTCCCATCCAGCAGCCCCAAATGGTAACACTGAGCCAAACGGTAATTTTTAAACCCAATAAAAATATCATGCTTTGCAAGCTACGGTTACGAGATCACATTGGCCTCGAAATTCGATGGCGGCTCTTCGTGACCCAAATTGGAAAATGGTTATGGATGATGAATATGATGCTCTTATTAAAAATAAGATGTGGGAGTTGGTGCCCCGTTCACCTAATGTGAATGTGATTCGGTCTATGTGGATTTTTACTCATGAAGAAAAATTTAATGGTGTGTTTCAGAGACATAAAGCTGGTCTTATAGGTGATGGACAAACTCAGCAGGTTGGTATTGATTGTGGTGACACATTTAGTCCGGTTGTGAAACCGGCAACGATTCGGACTGTGCTTAGTCTTTCTCTCTCACAAGCATGACCAATTCATCAGTTGGATGTTAAAAATATTTTTCTTCATGGTAAGCTTAAGGAGATAGTATATATGCATCAACGTATCGGGATCGTACCCATCTTGATTATGTGTGTCTTTTGCGCAAGTCTTTATATGGGCTTAAGCAAGCTCCCGGAGCTTGGTATACGTAATTTGCTGATTTTGTTATGTCTATTGGTTTCACTAACAACAAATGTGACAACTCATTGTTCATTTACAGCAAGGAGACATATATGACTTACATTTTATTGTATGTTGATGATAACATTCTCACTGTCTCCTATGATATTCTCCGATGCTCTATTATGAATCTTATTAGTTCTGAAATTGCTATGAAGGATCTTGATCCCTTGAATTATTTTTTTGGTATTGTTATGACTCAAAATAAAGGTGGTATGTTTCTTTCACAACGCAAATATGCCGAAGAAATAATTGAGCGTGCATGTTTCTTTCACAACGCAAATATGCCGAAGAAATAATTGAGCGTGCCGGAATGTCATCTTGTAAATCGTCTCGCACTCCGGTTGACAACAAGTCAAATGTTAGTGCTACTTCTGGTTCTACATTTAACAATCTCACTCTACAATATCTCACTTTCACCCGGCCAGATATCTCTTATGCGGTCCAACATGTTTGCCTACATATGCATGATCCGAGAGTTGATCATATGTCTGCTCTCAAGTGGGTTATTCGATATGTTAAGCGTACTTTAGATCACGGGCTTCATCTATACCCGTCTTCTTTCTCTACACTTGTCTCTTATACTAATGTAGATTGGGGTGGGTGCCCTGACACGAGGAGATCTACATTAGGTTATTGTGTATTTTTTCGAGACAACTTGGTCTCATGGTTGTCTAAGCGACAACCCACTTTGTCTCATTCTAGTGCCGAGGCTGAGTATCGTGAGGTAGCAAATGTTGTCTATGAGTCGTGTTGGCTTCAAAATCTTCTCTTGGAGTTGCATTGTCTGATTAAAAAGGCTACTCTTGTTTATTGAGACAATAAAGTGCTATTTATTTGTCGGAAAATCCAGTTCAACATCAACGTACCAAACATATTGAAATGGATTTTATTTTGTTAGAAAGAAGGTTGCCCGTGGCAGATCCGGGTTCTTCATGTGCCATCACGATGTCAGATTGTAGATATGTTTACCAAGGGTCTTCCGCTGGTATTGTTTGAGGATTTTCGGGACTGTCTTAGCATCCGTAAACCTCCCGCTTTGACTATGAGGGTGTGTTAAATATATTGTATATATTTAGTGGTCAATGTAAAAAATTAGTTTTCTAATTATTAGCATGTTAAATATATATAATATATTTAGTGATTAATGTAAATAATTAATTTCATAATTATTAGCCTAGATTTATGCCTACATTTAGGCTTCATATCTTATATATATAGACATTGTCTTAATGAGAATAATCAAGGATTAGAATTCCTTTAAAAATTGACTTTGTCGAGCTTCAACTTGTTCTAAACAATAGCTCAGTTGAGTGCTTAGTTGCTGAAGTAGAGCTAGAGAGCTTCCCGATTCTCAATTCCACGACCGCTCCTCTGAAGTGCTCAACTCCATGTGCATAAGCGGATGTCTGCCTTTTGATCTCTTGGAACATATCAAACTTCTGGGCACACGGGTCGAGCCAAAGGGCCTCATATTCCTCAATTGATCATCTACCATCCTGAGCTTCTACAACTTGATTGAGCTCTGGATCTTTTCTATTCTCCATCAGCTTGATCAAATTTCTAGGCATTCAGGTCGAGTGGAGGGATTTTCTTCATCATTTTTGTTTATTTAGTCTCCTTTCTTGTTCGTTCCTTCTCCTTTTCTTCCAAATATGAGATTATAACCATGAACTTGGGCATAAAAATGGTTATGAAATGAATAAACATGTAACATACATTCAAACATAAAGAATTTAAGCTAAATGATGTTGATTATACATGTTTCTTACTTAAATGACATCTCAAATAAGTTCAAAATACATGTATAAACCACATTTTGGACCCCCATACTTAATTATTGTTTGTCTCCAAACAATGAAAGAAAAGAACTTATGTATGGGTGTTGGAATATATAGGTCATAGATCATACGAAATATGTAGTGGAAGTAATACTAAAATATTATTCCTATGATCTATGCCTAAACTTGCACGTCCCCGTATACGTAATTCAAATTAAAGCTTAGCAAAATTACTATCACAATTTCACGTTTTTTGCAAGAATCCACGGATCTTCGAATCACACGTTGTCAATGGCATTAGAAACCTCCTCTCTAAGGTTATCCATGCCTAACCCTGATGCTAGACACACGATATAACTTAATTCTCGTAAATCCTATTTAGAACAAGATTAATAATCTAAAACTACAAATATAATTGAGAATCTTAACACATGAGAAGAGGATAGCACAATAAAGGAAGAGGGCGATTCCCTTGTGTGTGTGCATGTGGTAAGGCCGAAAATCCTATGGGGAATCAATTTATATTGATCCACATAGTTTTTCTTATGGGTCTATGCTTTATCTCCATGTGTTGTGTCTATCTCCAAGACTTGCCTTTAAGTGACCTCTTGTACTTTAATTAATTCATAAGCTCAGAAGATTACTTCCAATTAATTATTTAACTTTTTAGCATAATTTAGAACTAATTAATTATTTGTCCAACAAATAAAAGTATCCCAATAATTAATTATCTCGATGATCATTTAATTACTTAGGCTAATTAAATGTCCAACAAATATTATTTAGCCTAACAATCAATCCATTCATGATTAATTAATTATTTATTTTCGTTCCGACACACCAGAATTTGGTTAATTGTGTGACCTCTTAAATTCATCACTTAACATAGTCCAAAAGCAAGATTAATTAATCACATTTGGATTTCTCCAATCCTTAGGTACTCAAGACATCCTTTCTTTCATGTCCAACACACACTGCTTAGGCAAAATATGAATTCGGTTTACGAACCTTTCATACATAATTATCATACAAATATAGTCCATTCGCTTGATTCTTCGATTAATGCCTAGCGTTTGGGCATTTTATACGAAGCCATTCTTGACATGAATAACTACAATGATCCTCATGTACTCTGTTGACCAATTAGCCCATAACAAGATCACGCCTCTTATATTTTGGTCGATGTCTTGCGTAAGGTCTTCATTGGATAAAAATATACAATGAGTGTAGGAAATATAGAGAAACAATCTCAATAGATTACTTAGTGAGCCATCAAGTTTTATCTTGCCACTACACTGACTTTTAAACATAGTTGCACCATAACCAACGCGCCCTCGTTTGAGCTCTCAAGAGATGTTGAAGGAACCAGTCAAATATATGGTTTCCCTCAGCAAGATCATATGCATGTGTACAGTCTAAGGACTAATTGTAACACCTACAAAAATCATATCTCAATTTTCTCGTTGCGACTACAGCTGCCAAATATTTGAGTTCTAACACGGGATCAGTTAAATGTGATCATTTGGGATGAATATCAAATCGACTAGCATACGTGGTGTCTTGGCACTACTATCTATGGAGCGGGATATCCACTCCTCGAGTAACGTTCTGCTCAGTGCAAGCCTTTTTGAATCCTACGATCCTTGTTCTTATAGATTCCATGATTTGGAACATTTATAATCTCAACAATCTCAATAGATTACTTAGTGTAGAGGTGGCGGTGGTGCTAGGGTTTCCATGCTTTTATTTATTCTAACAAGAGTGATCCTTCAATGTAAGCATGAGTTAATAAAAATAGATAGCACTTCTTGAAATTTAACATTGTGCTCTTCGTTCGAATTCAAAGATAGCTTGTGAGAGTGGACTCCATCAAAAAATACATTAAATTATGACAATAAAAAAATGAAAGGCGACCATATGTTACCTCGCAAAGATTTCATACATTTTTTAATCACGTAGAAATTGTATTGTACTTTTTTAAATTACAGTGATTTTTTGTTATTAACCTATTCTTAAAAATAACGATTATTCTTAAAAACTAGATATCTGCCCGTGCGATGCACGAGTTACAATATATTAAGCATTAATATCACAATAAATGATATATTATTATTTATATAAATACATAAATTTTAAATGATATGTGATTAAAAAATATTAAAAGATAAAAAAAAAAGATCGTGATATAAATAAAAGAGGTAAACAAATACTAAAAACTTAATTTTTTTAATAAATTACAAACTATGAATTATGAGAAACCATCATATATACAATATTGATTGTTAAATTACTATATATTGACTCTTCGTCACAAATGAAATTTTTCATAGCATGTCAATTCGTAATTTTTTATAATGCAATATATAATTGTTTGTGACTAAAAACAATTTTACAAAGAAAGGGGTCAATATTAGATAGTAATTGACTTTAACTATAAGTGAAATTTGTATGTATTGAAAATTGAAAGGTATTTTTTGATCTGATGGTATAAACGACAACCTCAATATCAATACCTTATACTTTGCATTAGTTCCGGTCAATATATTTGCTTTGAATAGATGATGCCTAAGTTTGGTAAGAATTAACCTTATTTTTTTACATAATTCCAAAATTTGGATCATTGTTTCTCAATAATGTAACTGGATTACCAATTTTCAAAATTAACTTAATATTTAAAACAACAAAATATTTTATTGCATTTAAAAATTTTTGTGTATTTTTGTTACTCATAAGAAATAATATATAAAATAAAAAATATACAAAAATATTAAAATAATAATTATGACCATAATAAAAAAAAGTATATTTCATACTTTAAATATAATTATTTATTTTAATATATACAATATTGATGTTAACTTAAATATCAAAAAATGAAGATTAATTTGATATATGTTAAAAAAGGAATCAAAACGAAAAAGATATTTGGATTTTTTTTAATTTTTGTGAAAATATAAATAGAACAGAGAGACAAAATGTAAAGAAGACACATGTTAATTATTTGTGGAGACATGTGTCAAGAGAAAAGACACATTTTATTTTTCTGCTTTTATATTAAGTAAGGATAAGGATTAAAATACTGCATTTTCTAATTACATTTTGTTTGTGTTTATTTTTCTTTATATATATTTTTTCTGCTTGTAAAATCAAATATCAAATAACATTTTCAATATGTAGTAAATATAAGAAATTAAAATTCTTTCACTCAAATCAATTTGAAGTATAGTTTCATATGTCTAGTGCGTTATTCTATCAAAAGTTTTATCTAGTAAATAATAAATTGCACAATGAAGTGAAATTTAAAAGTTAAACTCAATCCATCCCATTATCATTTCTCAAAGTCAATACAAATATTTAAAATCAGTTAAAAATATTAAAATGAAATAACTAATCATATGCCTGAATGATATAATAATTTTATTTTATAAAAAAATTATTATTTTTATTCTTTAAAAATATTATATATTTTTAACATTGTCTCAAATTTATATAAGAATTTAATCCTATTTTTTATTCAAATGTAACACATATTTTAAATAAAATCGTAAAAAAATTATTTAATATTTTAAATATTATTTTATTTTGCTTTGTACAATATTGGTATCAAATTAAAGATCGTACAAAGACGATTAATACAATATATCTTATTTCAAAAATAGATTTGTAACAAAAAAGTTATTAAATTATAAAAATTTAGTTGGAAAAAAAAAACTACTTTTTTTCTATATATAATTTTTTAAAAGATATTTTAAGTATAAAATGGAAAACATTTTTTGAAGTAACATGTGTCATTTTAGGCTATTTTTATAGGGTTATCTTTTATTTCTTTTATATTAAATATAGACAAAATTTTATGGTGATTACATTTGACTATTTTCAATTTTTCTACATTTATATTAAGTATAGATAATGATCGTTCTTATATGGAGCAATTATTTTGAAATGGAAGTTTATATTTAATAGATCTTTTAAAAAAAATCAAAAGCCATAATTCCTCAACAAAATAATTGTTTCAACGCTGATGAATGAAGGTTGTCAAATTTCATATAAATAAGTTTATGTTATCATCAAAATCTATAAAATACAAGAATACATCAAGGCACAACACTTTAAGAACTGATTGAAACATTAAAAAAATATAAAGAATTAAAAAAAAATGTAAGAACGTTGAGGAACTCAATCTATTTATACGAAATTGAATTGAAAGAAGTGATTTATAAATAAAAGTAAAATTTGGATTTGGTTATATGTACAAAAAGGTGGTCATGAGTCAAAAAAAGTGGGAGTCAAGGAAATCTTTCATTTCTCCAATCCAAAGGAACTGCTTTGGTTAAAGATGGGGCCCACCGGAAAGTGAAACAACACGTCCCTTGTCTCCACACCTTTCTTTCTTTTGTTTCAAAACACGCATCTTTAATTTGTTTTTATTTACGGCTGTGGGCCACCTCTTGTCTTCTCTCTCTCTCTCTCTCTCTCTCCAACTAAATCTTTGAAAGAGGAAAAAGAAATACATATGATGATATATCTAACAAAGGAACAGATCCGGAATCAATGTATCTCGTGTATAATATAGGGTTATCATTATTTTTTTAAAAATAATTATTATATATTGTATATAATAATATTAATAATTAATATATCATATATTAAATATTTACAAAAACATCCTTCCTCTATCTAAAATTTTTGAAAGAGTTCAGCTGTTATTTGTTTTTCAATTTAATGAAGCTACTAGTTTTTAATAACTATAAATTAATATTTACTATATAACTTCTTTTTTTATTAATTGAACTTATTCAATTATAATATATTTGCTAAATATTTTTTTTTTGTATTTATTTTTAACTTTGAAATATGACTTTTTGGGACCTAATTCAGAATCTTTGTTTAGTATATCTAAGTGCTCAATTAAAATCAGTCTTCATATCTTCCTTTTGGTCGCCGCTTTTTTTCACCCTTAATTGGTAAGGGGTACTGCAACTGTCCCTCTATTAGTGAGAAGGGCAGCAAATAGAATTAATGAAGAAGCAGGAGGGGGAGCAGCCCAGGCATTTCCACTGGACCTCCAAAGTCAGCAACAATGAAGATGAAGCTATTACACCCACCTTAAAAAATGAAGAGACTGATCAAAACGGCGGCAAGAAAGTGCGTGCAGCGGCGATTTCCCGGTTACTTTCCTTATTTGGCAAAACCGCCCAACAGAGAGTGGTCTTGGGTACTATTTTTGGGAAGAAGAGGGGTACCCATGTCTTTTTTGCATTCCAGAAAGAAGCCAAGTTACACCCCACCCTTCTCATTCAGCTCGCCACCCCAATCACAGGTAATTAATGAAACATTCATGTTCTCTCTCTCTCTCTCTCTCTCTCTCTCTCTCTATATATATATATATATATATATTGTTTGTGCGTACGTAGTTGCTTAAATAAATGAGTTTTGGGACAGGGTTGGCCAGAGAGATGGGGTCAGGATCAGTCCGCATTGCATTGGAGAGTGAGAAGAAGAATGGGAAGGAAGAGAGAGAATGGAGGAGTTACTGCAATGGGATGAAGTTGGGGTTGGCGACCAGGATGGAATGTGGGCCCAAGGAATGGAAGATTTTGACGTCTGTGGGGCCCGTATCCACCGGCGCCGGAGTTTTGCCGGAGGAAGAGGACGAGGTGGTATACATGAGGGCTAAATTTGAGAGAGTGGTGGGAAATACAGATTCTGAGGCATTCTATATGGTCAACCCAGACAACAACCTTAAATCCATTAATGCTGCTCCACCTGAACTTAGTATTTACTTGCTTAGACTCTAAATTTTACTTTCTCCACCACTCATAATCACTCCACTCCTTAATTGACATTGCAATTTTATACTGCATCTTGTCTTAATTTCTGGATATATATATATATATGATCTGTCTCTACATTTTTGCTATTTTTGAGGTTTTGGATTTGGTGGTTGCACATCTATTTTATATTTCATCTCTTATTTTAATAGTATCTCTTATACTAATATCATCAATCCATTACATTTGCCTATGATATATAGGTATGTATATGTATAATACTTTAATAGATGATGGAACTATCCTGAGATTCTGTGTTTTTATTTAACTAGTATTTATGTGTTTCACAGTTTATAATATGATAATATAATAAATCATTATAAAAATAATAATATAATTTTTTAAATAAAATATATTATTGTATCAAATGTATTTTTAATAAAAGTTGTTTAAAATAAAAATACCTCACAGTGTAAAAATATATTAAATATTATTATATATTATAATTAATGTATGAAAAAATATTTTCTATTTAAAAATTAATAATTTATTTTTTATATATGCAAGATGGATATCAAATTGAATGTCACAAAAATGATTAATATAATATATTTTAATAAAAAAACAGAGTGGAGATGAAAATATTATAAACATTTGAAATTAGAGTAAAAAAAAACTTTATTGAATATAATAATTTCTAAAAATAAAAAACTAATTTATAATTATAGATTATAGATATTTCCATAAAAATTATAAATTCCCAATGGGTATATACAATGCTTAATTTATAATAGAACACCATTGCATCAAAGGATTATGTGTGCTTTTTTCTCGGTAGCTTCTTCAGGCATATGCATATATATATATATATATATATATATATATATATATATATATATATATATATATATATATAAATAAAACATAATTAATGAATAGTTTTTTTTCTTAATCTATACTAATATAATAACGTAACTATTTATAAATTTAATATCCTATAAAAATTATTTTTTAAATTATAATCCTTTTTTTATATAAAAGAATAATTTCATATGTCTCAACTATTTATTGAAATGTGTATTCTCCATTTCTCTTATATTTTTTATTTTGGCTAAAATTTAAAACTCAAATAAATGTTTTATTTTAAATTCGTTTTTGATGTATCATATATCAAATTAATCCTTTTTTCGTAATCTTTAATTTGAGACCATTATTGCACATTTTAAAATAAATAATTATTTTTGAAATATGGTATTTAATTTTTTGGATAGAATATAGTTTTTTATGGATTGAATTATTTATTTTTATTTAGATATATGTGTTGGATTTGAATAAATGATATATGAATTTGATTTAAAATATAAATATTTTTTGTAAAAAAAATTATATTATTAATTTATATAATATTATAATTTATTCCTCAACCTTAAATAGGTGTTAGTAAGTTGAAAATTTTGTACTCAAATGGGAACACTCTAAAATTCAATTTGAAAAAGCATGGAATATATAATTTAATAAAGATATTGTTTAAGAGAATAACAATGCAATATAACATAATCAAAAAATCAAATTGCATATAATTTATATAAATATAATTGACATAAATAGTTATTATGTAATTTTTATAATAATAAATATATATAATTTTGTCATATATTATTAATATAAAAAATATATTATGTCTGGTACATTGCATGGATGACCATCTAGTTCATATAATAACACAATAGTTTATAAATAGTAAAATTATGTTATTTTTCAATTTTCAACTTCCAAGATACTATTTGCAAATTTTTTGTTAAAATAAAATTAGCAAGTGAACAACATGCATACACCTGCACAATTCGCGGGTGTTGCGCACGCACGTGTCAGGGCTAAAAAAATTTAGAGATATGTTGTATGTTTGTAGCATATTATTTCTTACTTTTCATTTATTTCTTGAATTTTTTTTACAATATCCTAAGACCTAAATAATATTTTTCCCTTTTTTATTCATTTTTAACGTATGGAATGAAAATTTACTAAAATATAATTATTCAATTCATTTCACTTAATTATTTAACTATAATTTATATATATAAATAAATTATTAATCGTGCATTACAGATAGAAAAATTCTAATCGTATACAATAATCACTTGTAAACGAGTTTGATTGAGGATGAGAAGATGGTCGTTGGGTAGGAATCCATCAACTTAATTAAGGATATCAAATTCTAATCATATAAAATTTATAGTATTGGTACCCATCCCAAACTCAGTTTTAAAAAATACTTAGATTACCTTTATCTATCACCCACTTAATTAATAGCACCCATCGAGCCTTCAAACCTCCTCAATTATATATTTAAAATTAAATAAATAAAATGAGTATTTAATCGGATACTCTACCAATTTAAAACATGAGATGTGAAATACTCAAAATACAAGTACAAAAATGAAAATTCACCAAAGTTATAGTCATTAGACATTAGACATGATAACCATAAATGTTAACACGAAAAACAAATAAATAAATAAAAACACACATACACGTGTTCTTTTAGGACAGGCTTCGTATCTTTCTTGTACATCTTCAAATGTTATGCTTCAAACTTCCCTCCTTTGTGCAAAATGAAATTTTTAACTCAGTTTAAAAATAGATAGAAGTCTATAATTAGTGGTAATATATATACACACATGTACATATAAATAACTAGCTAAGAACTAGTGAAATTTTTTAAATAATAAAATAAAAAGTTTATATTATAATAATCAAATTTATAAATATGCTAACCTAATATAAATAATTTTCCAATTATATCAGCATATATAGCTATAATTAATATTACCCAAAAATAGAAAAACAAAATTGATGCAAGTGTGTGGCTTATAAGATTACAATATGGCCTATTTATAATGAGAATAAACCAAATAAATATAGGAGGATAAAAAAATGAAAATAAATAATTTATCCTAAATAATGCATATATTTTTGTTTTGTAATTGAATATGGTAATTGTTAATTTTTTTGTTACATTAATTTTAATTATTAATTAATTAAGCCTTAATAATAGACATCATAAACTTTCCATGTAATACATATTAATTAATAATTATCAATCTTGCAAATAAAAAAGATTACATAAAAACTTATAGGATATAATGTGGCAAGAATCTGTAATATCAAATTAATTTACTCTTATATAAATAATGATATGAAAATCAAACATGATAATTTATTTTACTAGGTAATAAAAATTGATATGCTTCAATTATTTTGTGCTGTTTGATGCATTTGGTGACTTTGTTAATAATATAGGTAGATTTGGACAGAGGTTCCCAAGAACACAAACCCGAACCCTACTGTTATTTTATTTTTTTCACAACTCGTTACAAACTCATTTAATATATCTAAACTTATCCCAAAATAAATGGATACCTGCTAATACCCGCCCATCGACCATCCCAAAAGACTATTTGAAATTAGTTTATAAAGTGAGTGTCAAAACTACCTTGACCGATTTTATAAAGGGTTGAATATTTAATCTTGTAGGAATTAAACGGTATAAAATTAATCCACATTCCGATTATATAATTGAAGTGTGAGAAATTAATGCACAAAGTTTTCCTCTAGGGTGTTATGTAATGTGAGAATGTGAAGAGGCTTAATTAAAATTCATCACAAATTGAATTAATGTTGACATTATTTCTAGTATAATACTTGAACATTTATGATATTATTGAATAATTTTCACCTGCAGGTGATCATGTAGGGCTACACACGCGCGCTTGGCTCGACTTGGACTCAACCATGGTCCGTTGGATATACGTTGTTTGCCTTTAATTCGGCTCAGTCATTGGGCATTGGGATTGGACTTTGTCGGCTTTAATTTGGTTTAGTGAAGTCGAGTTTTACCACTCAGATCGGATCTAAATCCATTGCAATCTATGGAGACCCACACGCACCTAAACCAATAGACATTCAAGTTCATTATAACTGTCAAGAGTTAATATCCTAAAGTTATGGATAGCATATGTAGGGAGTGGGGGGAGTAACCTCTGAAAGTTACTCTCGGGCTTGAATGACCACTAACACTAGAGTTGAACTTGATAATCACTTTGGTGCATGGAACTTTATCTGAAAATTTGAACAGCACTTCAAAAATCCTACCTAAAATTTTTCAACACTTTAGTGAGCGTCCAGTTCTCACACTGTTTTAGGTCATTGGAGCTTCTGATTTACTACTACTGTTTAGAAGACGAAATTGTTTCATATTTGAAAACGATACTTCAAATCATGTGCACTAACTGGGATGTACTCTTTTTACACAAAGAAGTCTACCTCAACTCGATTTCATTTGTTCCAATTCTATGTTCTAATTCCTAACACTATCTCAAAGTTTTATCAAAGTTGTCTCGGAGTCGGAAGCAATAGTCCAAACTTCTTTTAGAATCTAGAAAGGAGTAACTTCTACTTTTCCTTTTGTAATACTCATTGTAAATATTGTTGGGTACTTTAGCCAACAATCAAAAAATGAATAGTCTTTCGTTAACACTCATACACTCTCAATGGCAAGTTTATCAAGAATATTTGTTTATCAAGAATATTTGCTCCTACTTAG
Organism: Caryopteris x clandonensis; assembly: GCA_028749325.2. NCBI lineage: Eukaryota > Viridiplantae > Streptophyta > Magnoliopsida > Lamiales > Lamiaceae > Caryopteris > Caryopteris x clandonensis. The sequence continues at coordinate 16,200,468 of JAPYKT020000001.1, forward strand.
GGTGAGAAACCTGAGAATTTTATGAGTACTGATTTCAAGAGATGACGGCAAAAGATGTCGATTTATCCAACCACGCTGAGCCTGGAGAAATTTCTTTAGGAGGACCTGCATTGCGTTTGACGTGTAGCACCTTGGAAATTATCTTGTGCATGTTACAACAATTCCTAAACAGACTTGGTGATGTGCTACAGAGTGTAGTGAAATTCTCCAAAGATTTGTTGGAATCTTTGAAGAAGAAATACAAAGTTGAAGATGTCGACACAAATAAATTTGTTGTTGGCAAGTTTTTGGAGCTCCACGTGGTAGAATTCAAAAGGTTAATGGAATAGTTTTAGATGATCTTATATGATTGCCATCAGCCCAAGAAAAAAGGGAAAACAACTACCGAGTGCCAACATGGTGGATAACAAAAAAGCTCGCCGACGTGAACATGTTGACAGTGGTGTTTGAAACCAACATGGTGGATAACCCTAAGGAATGATTTTTTAATACCAGTGTCATTTACCACATTTGTCCTAATAAGGAAGCGTTCTCCTTATACAACCCTACAAACCCATTTGGGAAACCATGCTACGTCTAAATTGGAGGTGTTGAAACTTGGTGCTCAAGTTGACTTCTAGAAAGAAATTGTAATTGAAGGATGTGTTCCATTTTTCGGACATCCGCAAGAATTTGATTTTGAATTCTCTCCTAATCAACCATAGGTTTAGGCTAGTGTTTGAGTTTGAAAGTTTTGTAATTAGCAAGTTAAGGAAAGTTCCTTGGTAGGGTTTATCTTAATAAAAGGTTGTTCAAAATGAATGTAATAGTTGCATGTCGTTATGGCAAGAAAGATATTAATAAAACTTCTACTTTTGTTTACTTGCTTGAGTGTTCTAATTTATAGAATATTACATTGGGACATGTTAATATGAATGTTATAAAAAGGTTGATAAATTTATATTTACTTGTAATACCTTAAATAAACCTACAAGAAAATTGTGAAGTTTATGTAGAAGCCAAAATGGCTAAGTTACCATCTTATTCCGTTGAGAGGATCACTTTATATCTAGAATTAGTTCACATTGATATATGTGACCTAAAATTTGTACAAATTAGAGGTGGTAAAAAAGATTTGATTACTTTTATTGATGACTGCACAAAATTATGTTACGTTAATTTCTATGAGAAAAAGATTTTAATTACTTTTATTGATGACCGCACAAAATTATGTTACATTAAACTCATAAAAAGTATGATGAATGAAGCTATAGATGACTTTAAACTCTACAAAGCCTTTATTGAGTACTATATAAAGACGAGTAAAACAATAACACTTTGGGTGCCTATTTGTAGTCAATCCAATTTTTACATTTTGTTATTATTTTTTTTTTCATTTTAGAAAATTTAGTCATTCAATCAAATTAATTATATTTTTTGTTTGAGTAAAGCATGGAACATAAACATGCGTTTATAACATGAAGCCTCTAAATAACATCATGCCTGACTAAATGTGTTTACCATATTATTAATCTTACTGAAAACCATTTTCGTGCATATATTATCTATTTATATATACACACACACACACAAATATAAATAAGGAACAGTACATACTTTGAGTCTAAGTATATTTACTCTTCTACAAAATAGGATACAATTTTATTTTTTTTATAAACAGTGAATCTTTGTACGTTTATTTTTCATTAAATTTGATTATTCTTTTATTAATAAACACTAATATTGTTACCGTACCATACACAATTTATAATATATTCAAAAGATATTATAATATATTTTAAGTAAATTAATATTTAAGATAAATGTTAAAAAAATACTCAAAAGTATTTTATTAATATAGGTAAATATATGTAAAAAATAATTTTGTATGAAAAAATACAGTTTTTCAGTCACAAAATAAGAATATTATTTCTATAACAAATTTAGTAATTGTATTGTAAATTAAATTATTTAAATAAGTTTCTTAAGAAATTTTTAGTTGGTACTTATTTGTAGCTCAAATTTAATACACAATAAACTTTACAAAAAATACACAAAGATAATAAATTTTTTTGGTAGTAAATGATGCATGTAAATAATGAAGAATTCGGATGAATTAAAAATTTATAAACCAGTAAGACAGATGCAAATTTCCTACACCACCTCCAGAAGTTGCTGATATGCAAGAAAAAAAAAAACCCCCCAAAGTATATAATAATTAGTATTAAAAAATTATTTGGATTGGTATTAAATATTTGAACTAGGTCTGAGTAAGGCTTTACCCATTAGAATATATATTAAAAATTGAATTTTTATTTATAAACTATTTACTTATTATTTTAATATTGATCGGATCTTTACATTTTGTTTGTATTAAGATTTCTGTGTAAAGTTTAGTAGCCAATGTCGCCTCATACAGCTAAATGAAAATGAATGTATGAATTGATGCTTATAAATAAATATATAAGGACCAAATTTTATTAAAAATAAAACTACAACATTACAGCATTTAGTTAAAATGCATATTTTGTCCACTTTATTTACTTTTATTATTATTATTATTTTACTTTATCTTCTACTCTATTGTCCCATGTACTTTTTAAAAAATTTGTCCCATGCAATCAATTTCCTATTTGTTTAGTCCCTAATTCTTAATCACTCTTGGGCCGATTCATTTTGTTGAATTTTGTCCCATGCAATCTATTTCCTATTTATTTGGCTCCCTACAATTTCTTTTCTTCTGTTTTTTCACTTACGCCCCTTCAGAGCCACGCCAATAATATAACAAGTCAAGGGGCAAAAGTCAAAGCAATTAAAATAAAAGTGACGAAAGTGTATATGAAAGTACAAAGAGCAAAACTCTGAAAAATTAAACGTTAAGACAAAAAATTCACAACACAAGACATTGACATTAAATAAAAGTCAATGTTTTGCTTTTCATTTTTTTTTTAAATAATATATAATATAACCTATTATATTTTCACCAACGACAACATAGTGAGACATGTAGAGCAATAGGAGTATTCCTTGAAATCTACCGCCCATTTTCATACTTTATATTATAATCTCAGTATCAAAAAGGCCCTGACCTCAACAAATTTAGCCTCAAAATTTATAGAATTAAGGTTTAATTTTATTAATTCATTTAGCTCAAGGCCCAATAATTAGCGCCAAGCCTTATTGGGCTCAATTTTCTCTTCTTCTTTCTTCTCTTTTATAATATTAAAATAATGATCTAAAATAGTTTACATTAATTTTTTTTATAACATAGTTTTTATTTAAATAAAAAAAATTAAAATTTAATTTTAATTACTAAAAATTTCTAAATAGCACCATTTAAATTTAAAACTTAAATAAGATATTAATAAATATTATAATGTAAATATAATTAACCTAAAATTGAAAGTATTAAAGTATATATATTACTTGAATATTTGAATATTTAATTTTGTTATAATGATATAAAAATTATAAAATATATATTTTTTAATATAATCCAAAATTAAATTTTAAATAAAATATGATGTGCATTTAATTATAACTTCAAATTTAAATATAAAATTTAATTATTTTAGCTTATAACTCGATAATGATCCGATTAGCCCTAGAGCGAGCATGTTAAGATTAGGTTCTATATTACAAAACCATTTAAAACGATAAAATTAGCCCGAAACAGATTAACCAAAAAATCACTAGGTCTAGCTCGTTAAATATTTCTGGTCAAAACACATTCCCATAAAATAATCCCTTGAGAAAATTCAAAAATAAAACCAAGCTTTCCTTGATCGTATCATAAAAAAGGATAATATTTCAACACTTCACGCATACTGAATAAACCATAATAAACCCACACACATAGGAAAAGACATATATAATAATCATAACAATAATAATATAAATGAAAAAAAATAATTAGAACTCTAAAGATGCTTTAGACTCAGTAGAATGTAAATAAATGACTAAAGTATACCTTCATAAGAATTTACAGAACGTAGAGTTCACCTACCTTCATCTATGGACGAATAGGACATTGAATTTGTTGAGTACTCCTCCATGAAAATACTACTTGTTGAAGCCTTGGTAGTAGCACCAGTTTGGGTGGTGGTGCTACCGCGTGTATTGTTAGTAAAACCAGCAGACGTGGTTGTAGTCCACTGCCCTACACGGCCATGAATTCCAGGTTTCCCGGGTATAGGTAATGTGAAAGAATCACTCGATAGCATGATGTGGATGGAGTTCATATCAGGCCTTTCTGCAACACTAGCTTGACAGCATAACAGCCCCAAGTGAATGCATATCGCAGCTTCTTCCTCGGAGATTTTTTCCAGACTTGGATCGACCAGTTCCAGTGACTTCCCGTCTTGAAACAATCTCCACGCCTAAATGGTACAATTTATCACAAAAAATGAGAGGGCACTTGGTCGATAAGCAGCATAAATCTCACTTGAAACATAAATCACCAGCATGCTGACACATTGAAAATTAAATTTTTAGCATCAACATCACCATTAATATCACAGGACATTCTGCATGAAGGTGCATAAACCTGTATTTGAGTATGGCAATACTTACAAAACTATCAATGAGGTTTAGCCTTGAAGAATAAAAAGGTATAACATCTGCCACGACAACTAAAATCAGAGCTTAACGATCCTCCAGCAAGTTTCTATTAATACTAAACTATATCCTGTTGGTTATAGCACCCAACAATGGCTTACAAGAACATACGTGCATCCACCTGTCTAGGTGCGTTCGGGAAAAGTGACTCCCGAAGGTTACTCCCCAATTATGATGTTCATAACTTCAGGATACTAACTCCTGACAGTTACGACATCTACCTATCCAGGTGCGTGTGGGTATCCGCCTGTCCAGGTGCATGCGGGAGAAGTGACTCCCGAAGGTTACCCCATTATGACTTTCATAATTTCAGGAGATTAACTCCTGACAGTTACATGAACATTGACATCCACTTGTCCAAGTGCGTGCGGGCAAAACTCGACTCCACTGAACCGAGCCGAGGCCGAGTTCAAGACCGAGCCGAGTACGCACATGTGTGGCCCCATTTGGGCACCCGCCGGTGAAAGTCATTTAATTACATCATAAGCTTTGAGCATTAATTTTCTCACTCACTGAAAATCGGTTTTGAGAAAGTCAACCCATTACAATTATCTACTCGGAACATAGATTAGTTATACTATTTAATTCCTCCAAAATTAAATATTCAACCACTTAAAAAATTAGTCAAAATAGGTTTGACACCTATTTAATAAACCAATTTTCTAACATATCCTTGACACAGTTTCATAAGCAGATCAATCCATTCTGTTTCTTGAAGTGAGAAGAACTAGCACCAAATAGAAGAGATAACACCTTCAATACTTACATAATTTAACAGGTCAGCATTATCAGCCCCATGTAACTTATCGTGATTTTTCCTTCCACTAACAATCTCCAGAATCAAAATTCCATAACTAAAGACATCAGTCTTCACAGATAGATATCCATGTATTGCGTACTCTGGAGCCATATAACCACTGCAGTCAATAAAAACCACCAAGTCTGGATAATTATGTGAACAACGTAGATGGAGCCATGGAATCTTATGTACAAAGAAAGAAAGAACAGAAAATGAGATAAAAAGAGATGAGGGACGGATAGCTGCTTACTGTGTTCCAGAAATCTTGAATGTGTTTAAATGAGTGTCTTCACCAGGAAACAACCTTGCCAGACCAAAATCCGAAATTTTTGGATTTAACTGATCATCAAGTAATATATTGCTGCATTTGATGTCTCTATGGATAATCCTTTCAGGGGCTTCTTCATGCAAGTAAAGAAGACCTCTTGCAACACCCTTTATTATTCGAAACCGTTTTGTCCAATCCAGAATTGGAGACTGCTTTTTATCTGAAAATGAATTTCTATCATTTTCAATGTCAAATTACCATAATTGTTATATGCAGATAAAAGTAATTCCAAAAGTAAAACCAATACCGAACAGGAAATAGTCGAGACTCCTGTTTGGTAAATATTCATAGACGAGCATCTTTTCAGTTCCTTCCACACAACATCCTAGCAACATGACTAAGTTTTTATGCTGAAGCCTCAGCAGCAATTTCACCTCATTTGTGAATTCTCTTAGACCTTGTCTTGAAGTCAAGGACAACTTCTTTACAGCTACTTCTTGACCATTTGACATCAATCCCTGAAAGAAACATTAGATGAAACATCACGTTAAGTGTTGATAATAAAGTTACCTTCTAGTTCTTGAGTACATGTGCCAAACAAGTGAAGCTATTCACTTGTTTACAAGCGCTAAAGAGGAAGCACATAAAGCAACATAGTCACAACAATTTCTTTTGATTCATAAGTTTTTTTCTAATTTATAACTTATGTTGCAGCAACAGAGAGAAGTACTCCTCACCATACTGCTAATCATAGAGGACCAAAGTAGCATCTGAGTCTTGAGACGAAATAACAAATTGCAAATTAATCATGTTCCTATCATCTTTGAAGAGATATATTGCGAATACTATAACTGCTTCACATTATCACCAAGAAACTGAATTGTTCATGTCGCAGGTTTCGAATTGTCAATGCTAGTGATTATTTAAGTCAACTCCTCTCTCTTCATTTTCGGCAACGCTATCACGTGACACCCTCACGCTAGGTAATGATGCCATCCCCAACTTCGCATGAATAAAAGAATGGATATCACCTTGCTATCACAAAGTATCCTGGTTTCATGAAGATGCCTATGTAATTTCTGGGAGAAGGTGTCCTAAATACTGCCCATCTCATAAATAGACTATCAAGAGCTCTTGCTTCCAAAGTCCTATGGAAATTATCATAAAATTATTCCTGCCCTTCAATGTCTCAAATAATCTTGTTGGTTATAGCACCCAACAATGACTTACAATTGTTGTATTATAAATTACAATATAAAACAATAAGGAAATCAAACTTGTTGCTCCGTCTATTTCTGAACTCCAAAACGAATCACCACTGGATTGACTTGAAGAACAAGAAAGCAGGACTGGAACAGAGCTGGATTGATGAATTCAAGTCGAGGGTGCCCTTTGTCCGCAAGACAAAATATGTCCGGCTAGTGCTCACGGTTTGACATATCGTCTCCAAATATGAAACAATTTCCGTCTTTAGGTAGTAGCATCACTAGACCAAAAGCTCCAACGAACTAGGAAGAAGTGACGACAGCGCACACTAGAATGCATAAACATGTTTTGGAGAGCTTTTTCAAGTATGCTAGATTTTTTCATATGTTCTTTTTTACTACCACTAGTCCAAGCTAATTCTGACTCAAGCTTGCAGTAGTTCAATAGAAACAAATACATTCTCACATGGTGATCTTGAATAGCAAAGTTACAGGAAGTTCGTGCCGGGCTTGATCTAAGGATGTGATGTTAAAGAGGTTGGAGGCCCTCAATGAATTTATATAACCCCCAAACCAAGGATTCTGTTTGGAAGGCTTACAAAAGGGATGAAATTTTTTCTGGGTACTAAAATGGCTCCTAAAGTTGTGAACTGAAAACACTATACTACGAGATACTTTATTTTCCTTCTTCTCTCTCCTCACCTTCTCAGTCTCCCTCTCTACCCCGCTCTGGCGCTAACTCTAATTATTTGGAGGAATATGATACTGAAAAGGCAGACTTATGTCTTCACTGAAAGTACCAAACTACCAACGAACTCCAGAAAAACTGGGGGCTATAAACAGATTCAGCCAGCGTGAAGGACACAAAGTTGAAGTTGATTTGACTATTCCACAACAGAAGGTCAACAACTAGATTTTTGAGATAGCCGTTTTGCCTTTTCATATCTAGCTACCTACATACATTGCCTTCAATTCAAGCAGCAACTACGATACATGTTGGACGAATTAACAGCTTACCTTGTAGACAGGCCCAAAACCGCCATGTCCAAGCTGATTCAATTCAGAGAAGAAGTTAGTAGCAACTTGGAGCGCCTCAAGCTTGAAGAATAAAGTGGACAAATAGTCATCGCAGTCGTCGGCGGCGTAAGCATCAGCGCCGGAGGAATCCAACCGCCTCCGCAGGCAGCCCCAGATGTCGGAAAAGAATCCCATGGAGGCATCAAAGAGAATGCAGTGGCTTTCTCCAACTACAAAACTGTAATCCAGGTTGTCTAACTTCGAAAGGAAAAAGAAAACGCGTGGTAAATGAGGGTATATCCCGAAAAAGATGTCTTTGCTGCAAATTCGCTGAAATCTTCATTTCAAAAAGAGGAACAACTCAAAATATATATGATCTCCGGAGACATTTGACTGACGGATAGGAGAGGGTCAAGGACGTTAATAATTAAGTATATATCCACTTATAAATAATTTGATAATTTAGACACCAAAATACTCAAATCATACAATTGAAATTTTAAATAGATTGAATTTAATTAATTATTATTGAAATGTTGTATAAAAATTGTAAAAACTATTGCATATTTGGATTAAACTGTATATTTTGTTTTTTCTTTATCTTATTCTATAATTGTTTGTAATTTGATTAATATTATTGATGAATAATGGAATTTATCTAAATTTTATTCTTTTTCTCCACTCATATTTTTTTTGTTTATATTAAAATTTGATTTTTGAGCAATAATTGATCTTTTATGATAAATAAATTCAAGATTCTTAAAGATTATAAATTTATATAGATTTTGTGACATATGACCTAAATAATTGTTCAATTGGGAGGTTGGTGATTATTGTGACGAGGTTATCAATCTATATGTTTTTTTAAGTTGATTTATTATGTGGAATAGATATATTGATATAAGTAATAAATTCACTGTAGATGAACGAAGAGTATAATTTCAAGATTACTCTTATAAAGAATAGATAAAAAAAAAAGTTAAAAAATCATTCTAAAATCAATATTGGAATCAAATGAAAGCAATTCTAGATCCTTATTTTGAACTTTAATTTAATCTGAATATTTTACTATTGTTATCTTTGATTACTCTTCATTGATAATATTTTTTTTTATTTAGTTTTACCTATCTTATCAACATTTCCATCATCTTGATAAAAATAGAATTAATATATCACAATGCTTATTGGATTAGCTTCAATCCTTAAGGGTACGACATTGCTCACTGCTTTCAATAAGCTACTCCATAAGCTTGTGGAATAGTCGAAAAGAATTTAGCAAACAATCATCAACAATATCAACCTTGATTAACTCTCACATGTTGAAGGGGGAAGGGATCGTCATATTAACATCACTTGTCTCATAAAAAAATGGTGGCACACCATAACCACCATATAATACAGATCAGTTAACAACTAATCGATCAAAATTCGTTGATTCCTAAAAAATAGACAATTTAAAAATAAAACTATATAAAAAATAAACTTATCTAAAATAATAATGACTAATAATACCAATCTAAAATCCTAATGACAAAATAATTACTGCAAGTAAGGCCAGAACAATTGAGTACAGGTGTCAAGAAGTGGTTGTGTCTTGTAAAACATTTAAGGACCAAATGAAATAAGAAATGTATAAGACTAAGGTAGCGACACCCCCAGTTGTTTTTTTCACAATTGAAACCTAGTATAGCTAAAATTATTCTTAATTGCAGCACAGGTCAAATGATTCCTCACAGGTTGTAAGGTCCAGCGTATTTATTGTCTGTATACATGCAATATCAAGAAAATCAGTGTTTGGAGCCTCAAAAAGGGACTTTTGGTCCTAGTCCAAGATATATATATATATATATATATATATATATTTTTTTTTTTTTTCTTTTTTTTTTTCTTTTTTCCATATGTGCTCTTGAAGTACAATGTTACCATATTTCACAATCATAAAATGAGAAATCCCTAAAAAGGACAATTTCAAAAATGTCAAGATTGTACATATAATGACTATGTCACACTTCATTCCCAACTGCATCTCCATATTGCAATCCCTTTTTCTTCATTAAACCATTTCTTTATGTTGTGCAACTAAGCACCAACATAAAATAACTATAATTGATATATCATATTCAATCGATGATATCAATAACTTATGAACGAGGATGAGTCCCCTCTACACTCACTTTATGACTATCAAATAAAAAATCTAACCACAATAACATAATTTCGATACAAAGAAAACGAAAAATCAAAAACAAAGAGAAATACTTTATTTTAGTGATGGTCTCCCAATGCCCTCCTACAATATCAAACTCAATCAAAGTCGTATTCAAATAAACTTGCAGCACTATATTCCTCAATTAAAAACTAGATTTTTTTTTCATATCCTCAACACCCTCCAATTTACCATGCTTTCAAAAAAATGAAATCGAATCAAAATTTTATTTCTATATATATGACAAATAACATATCTACAATTTTTAAAGAACAACAAAATCAACTTTGAAATAAAATAACATAATAGGCATCATTGTCATAACTTCATAGACAACCTTAAGAGATATAAGGACCATATTAATTGCTCATATTCACAAAACACAAACTACCACTAAACACTAATTTATTACCACCTTGAAATTTTTGTGTCACATACTCATCAATGTGTGCAATAATTTCTTACATGAGAAGAAACAAACTTGTATGGACTTTATCTAAACCTAATTCTTCATTAGCTTTGCCAAATTATAATGTGTATTTGACTCTTTGTTTTGCTATGACTTGAAGAACCAAACATAGTTCTGGCAAGAATCCTCCATCTCTATCATCACTTCATCATCATCTCTATGTGTTGCTAAAGCTCATTGACCGCTGATGGACTATAGCCTCACTCTCAACAAAAGTCTTACTATAATTATCATAAGGTAGAGGTTCAACACAAGTAATAATATTAATTTATTGAGGTATGAAGATACAAATGGTCATAAACGCAGAAACTCTTGTGCACCATGCAACCTGATCTACAGTATAACTTGTTTAACTAAAAATATTATATGTTTACTTGAAAAGTATTGCTACTGATTTTTTCTGAAAAAAAGTAGTAATATTTTTCAAGTAAAAAAGTTATATTTTTTAGTTGAAAAAGTAATATTGCTGATCGGATACACAGTGCATCGGATACACAGTGCATCCGATACACAAAAAACTTATTAATAACAAGTAAATAATTAGAAGGTGATCAAACCTTATAGGCTGAGTTTCTAATTAATGTGTATATATATTACCGTTTTTCCCTAACTTTATTGGTCGTAAGAAAACTAAATGCTCTAAATAATACATAAAATATGCATTCAAAAAAATGAAAACATAGATGGTGTGTAATTAGAAAACTATTGAACAATATAAATTACCACAAATGCAAATCACAATTTTGGTTATATTTTTTAGAAGCACCTTAATAATCTAATGGTAATTATTTTGAATTAGTCATAACCAACTGCACATACTCCTCAATCAATAGTGTAATTCATCTAATCACTCACATAATCAACACACTTAAATATCAGAAAATTCAATCTAGAGGCTTAACTAAGGACAGTATCATCACTTCCAAGAATTTATGATTCTTGGATTCACTAGAACTTAAATGGACCTAATTTTAGGAGGAAAATAAGCACGTGCATGTGGACGTTACATAAATGGACGTAATTATGAAAAACTGCTTAATAAAAATAAAAAAAAAATAAAAGTATTTGTGACAATTTATGATTATTATTAATTTACCTGACAAGGGACATCTGACCTGCTGCATTTACAAAATAGCAGCCATGTTATAATTAAATAATAAATGAAAGAAAAATATCTGACATTTATAATACAAATGGAGATCATAGATTAATCATCGTTGACTGGAATAAATAAGATGGGGGAAATGAAAATTGTGTAACACGATTGTGGAATATACAGTTGAAGAAGGTGAAGAAACATCATGTCTGAACACTGAATTTTCGAAACCCACAGTCTCTTGAATGGGTTAACATCTTTCTTAAGATTTAGAAATGATGTCATGTTTCATTTGAAATGAAGACAACAACGAGGCAATCTCCAGCCCTCTGCTCTAATGCAGATTCTGTAGTATTTAAGTGTAAAATTTGTACTTATTATTTCAATAGGTTACACTATTTTCTCTAATAAAAATGAATATTTTAAAATATTTTTTACATTTATTTATTTTTAATTTTTATTTTAATTATTTCATACTTCTTAAACACATAATAGGTAATCTATTTAAAATATCTTTTATATATAGCATTCTAACTTTTTATTTGTAAAATTAATCAAAAGTAAAAAAATACATATTAAATTAAATGAAACTAATGCAAAATTAAAACTTAACTTCACAATAACAGCACATTAAAAACAGATGAGATTTTTGAATTAGAATATTATGTCCATAAATATTCAATTAATGTATTTCGAAGTGTGAATGAGCTTCTATGTATCTAATTTGCCTAAACCAAGCCAAAAAATTCTGAAAATGCGTATTTACATATTCAACAAGTCCGTCCTCCGGAGCTGGCATTTCTCTTGCTTCTTTAATTGGAGCATCAAGTTCTCATTCATCCTCAGTTATTATATTAAGTATTATTATGCAAGTTATACTATCTTCCAAATCATTTTTACTCCAAAGACATTCTCAATTTGCCACAATTGGAAATCAACTTTGGAGGATTCCAAATGCACGTTCCACATTCTTTTTATTTCCTTGCAAAAGAATATATATATATATATATATATATATATATATATATATACGGACTATTTGGTGCATGTATCGTTTGCACAAGAGTTACCCTATTTCAAATATATATAGTGGCAGCTGAATAATACCTTATGTTGTACTCCTTTCTTTGAATGCCATAACGTGCAAGAGGAGAAACACATTTAGCAAGGTTAGAGAAAAGATGGGATGTCTTCAACACATTAACATCATTGTTGAATCCTAACATCCCAAAATGATCATGTCATATCCACATAGTATAATCAGCTACAATTTCAAAAATAACTGTTGGAGATCCACTACGACCAGCATATTCTCATGCCTATGCTGTTGGAAACTTTTCCATTTCCAATGCATACAATCCAAACTTCCCAACATTCTTGGGAAACCACGTTGTTGACCAATATAGAGTAATCTTGCAACATCATTAGTAGAAGGAGATCTTAGATATTCTTTTCCTAAATATCTCCACGATGACACCACAATTTTTTTTGACACAATCAATTGCACTAGACTCTCTAATTTTGATATTCTCATTAGTTGTATCTACTGGAACAGCATACGCTAACATTTGAAATGCAGCAGTTATTGTTGGAGTGTAGACAAACCAAGTTGCAAAGTTGTGTTTTTTCGTTGCAGAAAGTATGGATCATGATTGTTTTTACAATACCAACAATACTAGAAACAAATTTCATGACATTTGATAACATCGATGAAACCGATCTTCACTAAACCTTGGATTTTCATAAAAGCAGTCTCTGAAAAAGTTTTGAGTTGTTGTTTCACGATCACGATAAATTGTCCTGCGTCCCAAAATTGAGCCTCCATGAGTGGGTTTAGCCTTTCGAGTCTTTCGACACCTAAGTGTTATTATATATTAGTCGAACAATCACTTGTTTCTCCACATCTTAACAATCATTATCTATCAAATGTTGATGTTCATCATTGGATGAACTTGAAGAAGAAGAAGAAGAAGAAGAAGAAGAAGAAGAAGAAGCAAAAAGACCAGCGAAATGAAAACTTATTTTTATTCTTAGAGACAAGCAGAGTAGGACAGAAAAAGGTTTTCAATAGAAAATGGCTAAATGAAAAGAGGATATGAAGATTGATGTGAAGAAATGGTGGGAGTATGTGCTCTTTATATAATTATTTGTGTGTTATTCCAAGAAATACGTGTGTTTGAAACAATAGTCATTGATAACTCACACCAACTCTAAATTTCAACCCTGCCCTTAGTTTAAAAAGGGACAAAGAGTTACAACAAGCACAATTCACTTGTTTTCAACTATAACAGTTAGATTCTTGTGATCTTTAAATCTCAACCCTATACTATTTGTATGAATCGGGAAAAGAAAAAAAAAGTTGACGAAAGCATAATATTTGTGCTTTCAACATTTGTTGTTGATAACCCACATCAACCTTGAATCTTAGCCCTACATTCATCTTAAAGTACAAAGAGTTGCAGAAAATGCAATCTATGTATATTCAACTACAACTATTAAATTTTTGTTATCTTTAAATCTCAACAATATACCACTTGTCTGAATTGAAAAAAAAATTTGTTGCGGAAAGCACAATCTGTATGCTTTCAACAACAACCGCTGGTTTGATATCTACTTTTTCTCCGAATTTCTATAACTATATGGCATATCACAAAATCCTCCCACAAACTTCATCAACTACTTTTTATCAGCAATATATTTTGTTTTCTTATACATCTTTTCCCTCAAATGTCTTAACCATGCACTATTAACTACACTTCTGTTGAAGATCAACACCGTCCCTGTGTCTATCCTAAAATCTCACAAGATCCAATTGTGGGAATAAATCAGTTCAAAGATCTATTGTGAAGAAGTATTGTAGAGAAATACAACTCTGAAAAACCAAACAGTGGGATGCAAGATGGTAACAAAAGTTCATTGCAATGTCGCATGCGTCCATTCTCAAACATGTTAGAAAATAAAACAAATGTGTGCAACAAATTGAACTACTTAATCCAAGTGGTATACTAATATAATAATAATAATTATTATTATTATAATAATAATAATAATAATAATAATAATAATAATAATAATAATAATAATAATAATAAAAATCGTATGTTGCTATTAATGTTTTATTTTTTCAATTGTCATGTATAATCTTTTGATTTCAACATTATTTCTAGATTGTGTAGTTGGAGCATGCAAATTATACTGTCAATGAAAGGATATGAGGTTGGATTCATTGACTATGTGTGGCCTATTCTAGAACTGTTTGTGCAACTTGAAGAGTTTACTGCATGAATTTTTAAAAGTTCCCTCTTTCACCTAATCTTTATTTTTCTTCATTTTCTATAATTTAAATGACAAAAATATTAGTAGTTGTGGTTGTTTCTTCATCAAAATACCCAAGAACGTGAAAAAGTCAAAATTGAAGAGGAAACAAAATGAAGATGACAGTACTTTTGTACAAATGATAAAAGAACAAAATTATTCACTTAGGGGAATATTATTAAATGCATCCTCAAAAAAAGTATTAGAATATAAAATATATTGTTAGAGATATTTTGTAGTCAAAGATTTACATTCATTGTACCTAGTCAATAGATTAATTAGCTCCTAAATTATAGCTAGGTAGTTTGACAGAATTGTAATTTTATAATACTGTACAATATGAAATGAGAGGACAGAAAACATTCACAAAATCTTTCATGGTATCAGATTAGGTTTCTTTCCTAATTCTTCCGCTCTCTATGTTTTTTTCACGTACCTTTTTTTTTTTCCCAGCGGCACCACCCTTTTTTTTTTTTTTTCCATCATCTTCTCCGGCGTGGTGCTTCTCCAAATGGGTGATTCTACCAAATTTCATCCTGCTTTGTCCATTTCCAACGTCAAGGCCCTTCTCCCCATTACCTTGAATTTGGATTCCAGTGAATATCATTCTTGGGCTGCTCTCTTTAAGGTTCAGGCACGCGTTCATGATGTATTGGACCACATCATTGCTCCCACGGACGTGGCTGAAAAGGCAGCAGCAGACAAAGCGAAAATCGAGAATCCAACTTTATGGAAACGGCTTGATGCCGTAGTCCTCCAATGGATTTATTCAACTGTATCATCTGATATCCTCAATTCCATTTTGGTGGATGACGATTCCGCTGCAAACGCATGGGCGAAGGTTGCAGATTTGTTTCACGACAATAGGAGTTCCCGGGCCATGCATTTGAATAAGGAATTTACCAACACCTTACTTTCGGATTTTCAATCAACCACGGCTTACTGTAATCGGCTCAAGAGCCTTGCCGATCAACTGAAGAATGTGGGCGCTCCGGTCAGTGATAATGCTTTGGTCCTCAAGATGCTGCAAGGGCTAACCGAGCAATACTCAAATTTTGTTACGGTAATGCAGCAGAAGAAGACCTTACCGTCCTTTACAGCAGCTCGATCGAAATTGGCACTCGAGGAGACGACGATTGGGGAACGAACCAAGCAAGAAGCTTTCTCTGTTGCTCTCTCTGCGTCGGATGCAGGTCCCACCGATGGTGCTTCTTCACCGGCGAACCAGTCTGGCTGGGGTCAGTCTCAGCGAGGAAGGAATGGGAGCAGCAAGAATCGGAAAAATAATTCCGGTAGTACAGGTGGTGGACGAGGACAACAGGGAGGTCAATCGGCTGGGGGTGGTCGTGGTGGCAACCGTGGAGGAGGTTCACCGGGAAACTCTCATCAGCGCCCTCGGCAAGCTTGGCTCCCGCCCCCCTGGTGGATAATGATGCAACAGCAGCAGTGGGCCAACCCTCCATGCCCTTATCCGACTTCCAACTCTTCTCCCTGGGCCCAACAGTGGACAAGATACCCAGGCCAGCCCAATACAAATAATACTGTTGTGTTAGGCTCTAGGCCAACAGGGCCGAACCATGGACAGCCCCAGCAGGTTTATGCCACGGCTACACAATAATGGGTTCCAACGGATATCGAAGCGGCAATGCACACGATGTCCCTCTCACAGCCGGACCAAAATTGGTACATGGATTCTGGAGCAACATCACACATGACTGCGGACCAAGGTAATCTTTCGCCTTATTTTAATTTGAGCACCAATAATAAAATTATTGTCGGTAGTGGGCAATCGATTCCAATTCGTGGTCATGGTCACTCCACTTTGCCTCCCCCTAACCCCCCTTTGGTGTTGAACAATGTGCTCCATGCTCCTAACCTCGTTAAAAATTTAGTATCGGTTAGGAAATTTACCAGAGATAACCATGCCACCGTGATGTTTGATCCATATGGTTTTTCTGTCTTTGATATACAGACGGGGAATTGCATCATGAGATGTGAGAGTACTGGCGACTTATATCCCATTGTTTCCAAGAGTTTGAATAACACTGCCCAGCCTACGGCTATGCTCACTTCTACTTTGTGGCATGAACGTCTAGGACACCCAGGCCCTTCTATTTTAAATTCTCTTAGGCGAAATAAATTTATCGATAGTACTTCGACTGTTCGGTCAAATTTTATTTGTCAATCGTGTGTTCTTGGAAAGCATATTAAAATGCCATTTGTTTCGTCCAACAATGTGACATTATTCCCTTTTGATATTATACACAGTGATTTGTGGACATCTCCCATTTTGAGTTCGTCTGGCCATAAATATTATGTGTTATTTCTCGATGATTATTCCAACTTTTTGTGGACATTTCCGATTGCTAAGAAATCCCAAGTCATGCGTATTTTCTCTATATTCCAAACACATATCCGTACACAATTTGAACGTTCCATTAAATGTGTTCAGTGTGATAATGGGGGGGAATTTGATAATAACCGGTTTTGGTACTTATGTCAGTCACATGGTATTACGTTCCGTTTTTCGTGTCCCCACACATCCTCCCAAAATGGCAAGGCCGAACGCAAAATACGCTCCATAAATAATGTCATGCGCACTTTAATGTTACATGCCTCATTACCCCCAGTTTTTTGGCCTCACGCCCCACAAATGGCTACATACCTTCTTAATATTATTCCGAGTCGCATCTTGAAAAATGAGTCTCCTCTTAAAATTCTTTACCACAAAGATCCCTCCTATTCACACCTACGGGTGTTTGGCTGTTTGTGTTATCCTTTGTTCCCCTCTACTACCATTCACAAACTCCAAGCCCGGTCTACCCCATATGTGTTTCTTGGGTATCCGTCTAATCATCGTGGTTATAAATGCTTTGATTTATCAAGTAATAAAATTATCACGTCTCGCCATGTTCGTTTTGATGAGACCCATTTTCCTTTTGCTGAATTAAATAAGACTACGTCTACTACCTATGATTTTTTGGATAATGGACTGGACCTCCCAGCCCTGCACCATTTCCATTCCTTTTCCCAGGCACAAAACCTGCCGGCCCAATCTCCAGCGGCCCACACAACCCCTGATCCAAGCCCTCCGGCCTCTCCTCCAAACAACCGGCCCAACTCCCCACTTCCAAACAGGCCCACCCCGCCCCTTATCCAGCCCATTCCTGTACCACCTACCCGGCCTACCACTTGAAGCCAACATGGCATCTTCCGGCCCAATCCCAAATATTATTCTGATCAAACCCATCTCCATACGGTCACCAAATCACCCATCCCTCGTAATCCGATTGATGCCCTATGTGACCCGAATTGGAAATTGGCCATGATTGACAAATTTGATGCTTTTATTAAAAATAAGACATGGGATTTAGTGCCGCGTCCTCCGGATGTTAATGTAATTCGGTTTATGTGGATTTTTAATCATAAAGAACGGTCTGATGGTTCTTTTGAGAGGCATAAAGCCCGTCTTGTAGGTGATGGCAAAACACAACAGGTTGGAATCGATTGCGGCGATACTTTTAGTCCGGTGGTCAAACCGGCAACGATTCGCACTGTTTTGAGTCTAGCTTTGTCCAAACGATGGCCGATCCATCAATTGGATGTCAAGAATGCATTCTTACACGGTAAGTTAAAGGAGGTGGTATACATGCATCAACCGGTGGGGTTTCGTGACAATACTCGTCCTGATCATGTTTGTCTCCTACGGAAGTCTCTCTACGGCCTCAAGCAGGCCCCCCGGGCATGGTACAAATGCTTTGCAGATTATGTCTCGTCACTTGGTTTCATAAACAGTAAGTCCGACACGTCCTTATTTATTTACCGGCGCGGCTCAGAAATGGCTTACTTATTATTATACGTTGACGACATTATTCTCACCGCTTCGTCTGATACTCTACGTCTCATGATCATGGATAGTCTGAGTTCAGAATTTGCTATGAAAGATCTGGGTCTTCTTCACGATTTTTTGGGGATTCGTGTGACTCGTCATAAAGACGGATTCTTTTTGTCTCAAAAGAAGTATGCGGCTGAAATCATTGACCGGGCCGAAATATCTTCTTGTAAGCCGGCCCTCACTCCGGTGGACACGAAAGGAAAAGTGTCGGCCTCCGGTAGTGCTCCTTTCGACGATCCGACACTTTATCGTAGCCTTGCAGGGGCATTGCAGTACCTTACCTTCACTCGTCCCGATGTGTCTTACGCAGTTCAGCAGATTTGTCTTCACATGCATGATCCCCGGGTAGATCATATGCATGCTCTCAAGCGTATTATACGATATGTGCAAGGCACATTGCACATGGGTTTACACTTATATGTCTCTCCTGTGACGGCTCTAGTCACATATACCGATGCGGATTGGGGTGGCTGTCCTGATACGCGTCGTTCCACCTCGGGATACTGCGTGTTTTTTGGGGATAACTTACTCTCCTGGTCCTCTAAACGCCAACCAACTCTTTCACGATCAAGTGCTAAGGCTGAATATCGTTGTGTAGCTAATGTGGTATCTGAGTCCTGTTGGCTTCGCAACTTGTTACTTGAGCTACATTGTCCGCTTCGTACAGCTACTATTGTCTATTGTGACAATGTGAGTGCGGTTTATCTCTCGGGGAATCCGGTTCAGCATCAGCGCACGAAACACGTAGAGATGGATATTCATTTCGTCCGCGAAAAAGTTGCCCGAGGTGAGGTCCGAGTTCTACATGTCCCCTCCCGTTACCAAATCGCCGACATCTTCACCAAGGGGTTACCACAAGTACTTTTTGATGACTTTCGTAGCAGTCTCAACGTCCGCGGACCTCCCGTTTCGACTGCGGGGGTGTATTAGAATATAAAATATATTGTTAGAGATATTTTGTAGTCAAAGATTTACATTCATTGTACCTAGTCAATAGATTAATTAGCTCCTAAATTATAGCTAGGTAGTTTGACAGAATTGTAATTATATAATACTGTACAATGTGAAATGAGAGGACGGAAAACATTCACAAAATCTTTCAAAAAGATCGTAAACATGAATTGAAAGCTCGTGAGATTGAGTTAAAAAATCATGAAATTGAGAAGCAAAATCAAAGAAATGAATTAGAACACATAAAAGAGGAGCGCACACCTATAAGAATGAATTTGGACACTTTTGTTGATCCTACACAATGTGAATACTAGAGATTGGAGCAATAAAAAATTCTGAAGAACAGAACACA
Source organism: Caryopteris x clandonensis (assembly GCA_028749325.2). Taxonomy (NCBI): domain Eukaryota; kingdom Viridiplantae; phylum Streptophyta; class Magnoliopsida; order Lamiales; family Lamiaceae; genus Caryopteris; species Caryopteris x clandonensis. The sequence continues at coordinate 16,220,637 of JAPYKT020000001.1, forward strand.
AGTAAAGGCAACAAAACAATATATAAATACATTTGATGTGTTAGGAAAAAAAAAATCCAGATCTTGGAGGGTTTGGGGGTGGTCTTTCAGATTATTATTAGAAATTATATTGTACTTAATATCATATGTATTTTCATAAGTAATTGTGTGTTTAATTATGTTGTGTATATTTATATTGTGTTTGCAATTTTAGAATTTTTATTGTTGTAATTTTATGTTTTGCCGCTGTGTATATTTACGTATTTTATTGATTTTATTTTATAATTATAATTTTAGGAGTAGAATTTTAAATCTTATTGTACTTTTTTTATTAAGATTAAAATTCACTTTTATTATTTTAAATTTAATCAAGTTTAATTAAATTAATTTTAAAGTTAATTTTGATATAAATATAATATAATATTCAATACAAAAAACATAAAAGTACTTAAACAACACAAAACCAAAAATAAAAATAAAAATAAAAAAGTAAAATGAGCTCCAACACTCTGGTGCTCAAGCGTGTGACTCCAGTGCCACTCCAACGTGGTGTGGAAGTTGGTCTAAAGGAGTTACAAAAGAAAGTAATATGATTTTAATGTAGAATGATATTTTTCTTTTCTACATCACTTAAATATTTCTCCACACCATAATACTTTATGCACCAATTGAAGCTGCTGGAGTTTGAGTATTAATTAAGAAACTGTATATTAATAGAGTATTAAGAAAAACAATATATATACATATATATGAGTTATTAAGATCGATATATAACTTAGGGTGAACTGGACTAATGTATATGTGTGATGTGAGTTGGTCAATCATGGAACCATAGCCTTATGTTTTTTTTTTCTTTTTTAGGAATAATATCAGAGAGACTCATGCATGCACCAAAACTAAAACAAACATATAATGAAATGTTTTTAAATTAATAATTTATTTAATATAATAACTTTTTCTGATCCCAACTTGCGGAGAGAAATGTGAATTTATATTAGATTCGTAGAAAATAAGACTTGAGAAACCCCAATAATTAGGACAACTAATTATTATCAAATCTCTAAATACATATTTTTGGACAAAAATTACACTTATGAAGAAATAATGATTAGTAATTTAGTTAAACATGTTTTGAATTTCGATTTTCATTTGAATCTACTTTTGGTGAGAATTTGTTAAGCTAGAGAATCTTATCTTCTATTTTGAAACTTGTGATTTGTTAAAATATCACTCCATATCTGAAGGATGAGTCCATTAGTCAGATTCACGATTATAAATCTTTAAGCTTTCCCCCTTATTGAGGATTTCAAATACAAAAACAGAAAAAGTAGCATTCCTCAAAGATTGGAAACATTAACACTTAGTTTGGAGCCTCTTGATGCAAAATAACACGACTAAATTAACAAAGAAAGAAAAAAAAGAAAAAAAGAAAAATAACTTCCAGTAAACCTCTATCTAACTAGTTTCATTAAGATTAGCAAAGAAAGATGTGCAATATGCAAAGTTCTGCGAAACTAGTGAGCAAAATAGTTAAGAAAGGTGCTGTTTCTTGCAGCAAAGCCTGTACAACCACCTCTTCCGGCCCCACTTCCACCAGATTGGCACTTTTGCCCCTCTCTTCTTTTTCTTTGATTCTTCTGCACCTCAGTTTCATATACATATCATCAGAACCTCTTACACGCACAATAAAACTTTCATGAAATTGTGAATACTTGCAATATGTTCAACTATGATCAAATATAACACAACCATTTTGGCAATCATTCATGTATCAACTCTATCAGGTGCCATGAAATTGAAGCATCACCAAACTGAAGTTAGTTATTATGTCAGACCACATCACAATATATCTACAATGTTGAGGAATCTTAAATGACATTCTTAGATTTTTTTTTAATGCAGACATTAGATTTTGTTGTAAGGTAAAAAGCTAATAACTAGGTTCAGAATCTAGATATAGGATCAGCATGAATTCTCTAAGATGTTGCAGCAGACTATTCATTTGCAAATATATAGAATCCAAATTGCATGCCAACAGTTGTTTGCATAATGAGAGCAGAGAAGACAGATTCAATTATTCTTGTCAAACCTTGAACTGAAGTTTCACCAAATACCACCATATACTCAAACTAAATCCTAGACTAAATGGGAAAAATCAGAAGAAAAATTAGATATTATTAGTCTTTGATTTCCCTATAAACAAGATAGTACCATTAACAGAAGCTCACAATTTCTGGTTGAAGATGTCGGGAAGCTTAACAGAAGTATATTTTGGAGCTTAAGCACAGGTGCATGCCAAATAGGTAAGGTTAATCAAATCATGAGACCTTATCATTTCTTTTTCTTGTTTATGAAATTACAATAACCTTTGCTCAAGGGATGTGAATCTATTCCAGAAAATCACAAGGATCTATGTAAAGAAATCTTGATAACTTAAACATAGGCACCACTCTCGTACAGGCATATTGTGTATTAAAAAATTGGTGTTTTAAAACACCTTTACTCCCCCAAAAATTTTTAGTTGCCTGATGTCACTTCCACACGGAAAAAACGAGCAAATTCAGGATCCTTAGGTTACCTTGATCAAGTAGTTACCTTGATAAAGTCCCAGTTTCAGAAAATTGACAACTAAAACATTTTAAAGGTCTTGAATCATCCATCCAGAACATCCCTAAGCTTATTGTGTCACTAGTGTATAGAAAATTTACTATTGGTAGAACTCATATGTCCTACTGGAGATCCTCCAGGTAAAAGGTAAGTACTTTTTTTGTAATACTCCAGAAACTTAAATCCTTTCTGAATTAACATAAATTTCCAATAAAAGAACTATAATCCTTAATTAATCAGTTAGCAGAGGAAGAAATGAGGGACTCAGCCACTTGAACGGGAAGATTCACATTTCAGAAGCAAAACAAACAGATGAGGAGGCATATGATGCTAACCTTTGTTCCTCAGGGCGTACGATCCCCATTCTGAAAACAATTTTGAAAATACTGGCTCCAGTGAAGGCCAGTAATTTAACTGAATTTTCTGTACTTCTAATACAGTTCGCAGTCCAGACTTAGTGGGTATTACTTGCTCCACATTCTCTTCTGGGCTTTCACCAAGTAGGACCTGAGTGAAAAGAGAAGCAAACGAGAAAATAACAAGACATTAACAAACTATATGTGTGTGTGCATATAACATGATGGGTAAGAGATCAAGAAAACAAAAATCAAACTTGGGATCCAACAGTTGCAAACAGAAAAAATGCAAAAAGACACAAAAGACCCAAAATGTAACTACACCAACAACACATGTACATGTAGCAAACTACAGACAAGTATGAGAAATACACATCACTAATTTATGAGAAGCTGAACATAAACCAAAGCATTTCAACCATCACATGTAACTATCAATATCTATTATGGCCACGTTATATATTAACCAGTTGACCATAAACTTGAAAACTTTTCTCAGGATTAGAAAAATATCACAGCGTCAAGAAAACCCGACTACACAACAACAATAGCATTACAAACTAACTTTGTCCCACTATATGGGGTCGACTGTATGAATTATATCTCGTAATCTATTTTGCTCTACATGAAAATGTTCTCATTTATATTAAGCATAAGTGTCATTTTCAATAGTTTCTTTCCATTTCCTTTTAGATCTTCCCATCTCCTTTAATTTGAGTTGAAGATTACCTAATTTCTATACATCTTACTCAGCATCTAAAGATCTCCTATGCACATGTCCAAACCATCTTAAGCACATTTTTGTAATTTTCACATCTATTGGTGATACCCCTATTTCATTTCTTTATTATATCTAATCGAGCGTCTCTGCACATCTATCTTAATATTCTCACTTCAGCTTTTCTCATTTTTGTTCATGTCCATATTTAGTCCCCCAACAGTTTACTCCATAAAGCATAGCAGGTCCTGTGACTGTTTTATAAAATTTTCCATTTCAATCAATAGGGGGTTTTAATGGTCACCAAGTGTGGAAGACAAATTCCTCCACTTGAACCTCCATTTGTTGTAACTCTTACAAAGGTCACAGAAGTTGAACCACTGCAAAGTAACTCTAATTTGCACGGTCAACTGTTATCAAGATGGGTAGTGCACAAAAAGTGTTACACTCAGGTTGTATTTAAACAATATCTAGGAATACTACTTGCCAATTTGGTTACACACAAATCAGATGTCTCTCTATCCACAAGGAATACTTGTAGATAAGAGTATCATGTACCAAATCATTTAAGTATTACACACACCACCCAAAAGGAAAAATCTTAATAAAAAATAAATATGCATAAAGACTCCCCAAATTTGAAATGCAAAAGGTACTTTTAACTTCACATAAATGTTGACAACATCACAGGCATTCCTAAAAGACCTTTCTCAAAGTCCTCACTTTAGGCAAAATAAAAGATGATTGTTCGCTGAAGTCATTCTTCGATGCAGTAAGCATCAATAGAGCCCAACATCAAAGAACCATGTGAGGATATTTGAAATGCCAATTCCAAAAAAGAAAAGAATAAAAGGTTCTGACAGCAATGGAAGGAACAAAGACTGCCAGTATGGGATTGTCCCTAGACAACAATTGGAGCATACTAAGGCAACAAGGCTGCCATAAACTCAACCAGCTAAGGACAGGGAACAAGAGAAGCTACTTAAAAAATACAGAGAAGAGACATTCTTATCAAGGTCTACAGAATTATCAGACATGAGATAAGAGATCACTGACACAGAAATTTACCTTGATGACATTAGTAGCAGATGCTGATATCGATCGAAGATTATACCTGCAAAAATCAGGAGTTCTTTGAGGGAATCTAAGAAGAAAAGGAAGTCCTGAATAAGAATAAAGAATAAGATGTAAGAAGGATGATATTAAATTGAGATGTTGCTGCAGTGATATGTAACTTACCCCCCTTCAAGGATAACCAGTACCTTTCCACCAGATACAGCACAAATCATCTGTGTCATCTGTGCATAGCCAATAGGAGAAACCTAAAAGACAAAAATAAAAGGAAAGAAAGTTGAAATAACAGACTAAACGAAGACAAGATTAATTGATTTGAAAGCATATAGTAATATTCCAGGCATCATACACCTCACTGAAAACCAGGTAATTGTTTAAATTGATAACTAATGGATACTAGCTCACACCATATGAAAAAAAAAAAAAAAAAATTTAGCTCCTCCTCAGGATTTATTGAGATCTAGACATGATTAATACCAAACAATAACAAAATAAAAATGTTATCACAAAATATAGTTATACATCACAGCCTCCAAGAGGATCAAAACGTGCAGCATCAAATCCAGCAGAAATTATAGTAAAATCTGGGTCAAACTCAGCAGCTGCAACAACAACAAAAAAAAAAAATCAACTGTCAGATACAAGCTAATCATCAAGTGCATGTAGTTATGCACATCTACTATTGCTGTGAAAGCATGAAATGCAATAAAAAAGAAAAAGCCATTGCCTCCCCAATTTATATCACAGTAAGCAACATCAGAAGATCATATGTTGTGCAACACGGACTGCAGAAAAAGCATACTTCCTAGTCATACCAAGAAGTAACAGATAACTAGCATCTAACATGAAAATGATTTCAGGTTAAAAATATTCCGTGTTCATCCAGAAGAATCAATATATTCATCGAAGTACTAAATAAGAGAATGACTTAACATACTCAGTAACACAGGCTGCAACCTTAAATGCCATTGCAATTACTATAGACTTTTCATTTCAAACTGCAGTATGCATTTGCAGTAATTCTATACATCATGTAAGAAGTTTCTTTAATACTATGTGTTAAGCTTCTCATGGGAGATATCAGGAAATTGTAATTTGAGTCACATGAAGATCCTCATAAGACCTTAATCAAAGAAGTAAATAATGCACATGATATCAAATGATCTCAAAACAGAGTTGCTACTACCAAAGCATCAGTGAACAATATAACTGTGGACAATAGAGTTCTTATGACACATTATTATTGTAAAACCACTCATAATTTAAGGAAATCAGGTTTAGGAAATCAACACAGCTGTTGAATTTTGTAACTGATCAGCTCTTCTTATAAGTTTTTTTTTTTTGGCCAGCAAACTACTGTTTTAACTATTAGCTCGCCAACACTGGAGCATGTAAAGGGAAATTCAGGCCATCTCATTAGTGCTAACCAAAGGTCTGCCAAACCAAAGCTACACTGCCCAAGGCATAAAAGAAAATGCATACATGCAAATTTGGCATGCAAAGAGCTTGGAATCAAATTAGCAGAATACAAAGCAGTCTGATACTAAGAATATCATTGACATAGACTATTTAATAACTGAATAACATCTAACATTTCATGACCTATAGGAAGCACAACTTGCTGAAATGCAAAAATATAGTCATTGTCACCAACTCCTCCACGACTCCAGGGAATATTTACACAGTATCCTTCAGCACCCATTGAACCAATCTGCAATAGCAATATATGATTGTCTCAACGATTCAAGGATCTATTAATACAGGAAGAAGCATTATAGCAAAAATATGTGAAGTAGAGACCTTGGGATAAGCTATGTGCCACATGCATGTACATGCAGACAACTTCAATACACACCTTTTGCCAGCATGATAAATTGAGTAAATTTTTGTTTACAAAAGATAAATTTGATTTCCTTGCAAAACCTATTTGACTCAAATCATTTCTATGCTTATTTCATATTCAGTTAGAACAGATAACTTCCTTCGTCATGCAGTAGGGTTTGCAGCAATAATATGTCAAAAGCAATTTTATTTTCCATCAAAAATAAAGTTACAGAACCAATGCATAAAAAAATTTGCAAGAGCTCTTCTGTCCTTGAACCTTGGTGAAGAGCCACTTTATTCCAATAAAAGAATCTTATTTTCTTATACAAAAGCCAAGACTGATCCCAGGAAGGAGGTCATTTGGCTAAAGAGCGACTCAGACGACCAAATCCCAGAGCACCAGATGATAATGACACAGGATTAGATTAGGAATTAACGGCATGATTGGTATGAATGAATGGAATCAATTTAGAAATGAAATGATGATGGAAAAGGAATGATATAAATATGCTCATTCCAACGATTGGTATGTAAAGGAATGACAAAGAATATTGCATTAAAGTATGTAAATAAAAATTTAATAATAATAAATTGTGATTATTAATGATTAATAATAGTATTGATAATAATACATAATTAAAAATTATAAAAATCAGTAATAAAAATATTATATAAAAATAGTAATTAATACAAGTAATAATTATTATCACTACAAAATAATAGTAACAATAATAATAACTAATTATAACATAATCGAATATAAGAACAACAATAATATTGCAGTAGTAATAATTATTATTATTAATTTCATAATTATTATTATTTTTAAAGACTACTATAATTATTAATTAATAATGACAAACTAGGGCTAATCATAGTTATTCTATGGTCAATAAATAATAATATATTTAAATTAGGTATAATTATTATTAGTCAATTATAATAATTACACTTTTCAATGAATAAATATTACTAATGATTATTATCATAGAATAATAATTATATAATTAACTATATTTTATAATTATTTTACTATATAATTATTATTATTATTATTACTACTCCTACTACTACTATTAAATTAATAATAATTATTATTAATCAATTAAAATTATTACTATTTTAAATAATAAATATTATTAATTATTATAATAAAGAATAATAATCATATTATTAATATTTTTTAATATATTATCGTATAATAATAATTAAGCATAGAATAATAATTACATTATTATCAATGTTTTTCAATTATTTTATATTAATAATAATGGAATTATTACTATTACTACTACTATTAGATTAATAATATTTATTATTAATCAATTATAATATTTACTATATTTAATAATAAATATTATTCTTTGATTATATCAATATTAATTTTTATTATCAATCTATTATAATAATTACTATTTTGAATTAATAAATATTTTTAATTATTATAATCACAGAATAATTATTATTATATTATTATTAATGTTTTTAATTATAATACTAATAATAATAATAATAATAATAATAATTTTATTATTTTTAATATTTTTTAGTGTGTTCATTCCTAACTGTAAGGAATAGCTAACACCATGGGACGTGGAAGGAATGACTAATCCCATGGATGATTACCAATATAAAATTACATCAATCGTAAGAATTGGAAGGAACATGGGAGTAGGCATTCTATTTCCACCCTATTCCTTCATACCAATCATGCCATATAAAAATTATATATTGGCAGCTAAATTGCTACTTTGCAGAATCCTAAAACCACTGTTGGAAACAACAGAATTATAGTCCCATCTATCGAATGAATGAATTGACTCATCATGGACAAATAAAACGGCAATAAGGTGAAATTGGGGTTAAACTACCTCATACGCAGATCCAGTACCAGGATAAAACTTTCCACCTTCATGTCTATGCAAAGATATATACAAAACCTACAAATGTACATATAAGGTGAATCAAAATATATCAGTATCAAGTATCAAGTAAAAGAACCGCACAAAGTAGAACAGAATGAATAATGCAAATGCCAATCACTTATTGAAAAGTTCTTTTAAGACTTTGTGAGTATTTGAGGCCATGGCATAGCACAACAGGTCTTTTGCTGTTTCATAGATATTCCAACTTAATTGTGAATAGGGAGATCTCATAATGCAGAGAACAACGATAAGAAGAATTATCAAAATTATACTAAAGGAGGTATTAGAGTAAAGAAAGGGAGATTGCGTGGGTGTGTGTGTGTGTGTGTGTGTGTGTGTGAGAGAGAGAGAGAGAGAGAGTAGTAAAACAGGTTTCACCCTGGCAACCATGAAAGAATTAAATGCAGTATGCACACATCAAATCCCTAGAATCTACTTCATTGAAATAAGAAGATGAAACATATGAACACATCATAGATTTTATCCTAGGAGCACGTGGACTTGGACTTTAACTAGAAAATAGTTTCTGAGTCTTACTCAGTCGAGCCTTATTTGATTGGCAGTGAGAATAACCTTAAGAGGTCAAGCTAATGCTGAAGTTTATTTTTTCCTATACAGGTTTGAACAGCATTTGTACATGAACTTATCAACACAACAAGACTGCCCATCTGAATGTTAAATATCATCTCTCTATTCAGCTTTGTATATTTCTACTTTCTTCAAATTAGACAAACTAGATGGCCGCCCATGCAATGCATGGGACATAATATATTTTATTATATTAATAAGATAAAATTATATTATTATTATTATTATTATTGTAAATTTTACATAATAATCATTTATGTCAATTATATTTATATCAAAATTATGCGATTTGACTTTTTTTGCATTATGTTATATTGCATTGTCATTCTCTAAAAGTTATCCTTACTAAATAATAAAATGCACGACTTTTTCAAGTAAATTTTAGAGTGTTCCCAACTCAATAGAAAATTTTCAACTCACTAAAACCTATTAAGGTGGAACAATAAATTAATAATATTATATATATTAATAGTATAACTTTTTTTATTAAAAAATATTTATATTTTTAAATTAAATTCATATTAAAAAATTCATATATTATTTATTCAACACATATATCAAATAAAAATAAATAATTCAATCCATAAAAAACTATATTCTATCCATAAAAAATTATATATCATATTTTAAATATAATTATTCATTTTAAAATATGCAATATTGGTATCAAATTAAAGAAAAAAAATGGATAAATTTGATATATGATATGCCTAAAATGAATTTAAAACGAAAAAGTTATTTGATTTTTAAAATTTTAAAACAAAATAGAAAAGATATGGGGAATTACACATGTCAATAAATAGTGGATACACATTAAGAAAGGAGAAGAATTCTCAATATTCTTTTTTTATATTATAGAAGTATAGAAAGATTATTACCATGAATAGATGATGTAGTGACACGTGGCAATAAAATAATATCCGTTATTCTTCTTTTCTATAAAGGACTAGTTTCTAGTAATCTCCATTTCTTCCTGTTAACGCCATTATTTTGTTGCAACTAGGGCAGCATCTTGAGGTAATTAAACTAACAAAACTATCAGTAGTCAGAAAACCTAGAGAATATATGCACGTAGTCGGATTACAGCCATCAAATTGACTTGGTGGGGGAGATGAAGATGCAATTTGAATTGTGAAAAGTTTACAACCTCAGAAGTTCAGGATTTTCGAAATACATGATTAGAAGAGAACACTCAATAGAATCTAGGAAGGCTTGAAATGCATCAATTTGGTGTTCTATGAAATCTCACCGATTTACTTTTCTCAAATATTTCCTGTGTGCCATTTCCATGATGCACATCCTGCAAATAATAAACATGATTAATAATTAGAAAATCCTCAATTTAAAGCTAATCTTCACACATGGAGAAGTTTCTGTAATTACCCAGTCAATGATTAAGACCTTCTTAGCTCCTGCAACCTGAGCTGCCGCTGCAGCTACAGCTGCATTGTTGTGAAGGCAAAAACCCATAGCCTGTTTAACTCCAGCATGATGACCAGGAGGACGAACCTGGCTCATTGGAAATGTCGGAGAACAATGAGTTCATAAATGTTCTCCCATCCACCTATTTCTAATAGATTCTGCATATCTTAAATCAATGATCCATGGAGAATCCTAAAATTTTCATTGTTGTCTTACCAAAGCAAAGCCATTGTGGGCCTTTCCAGACCATATTGCTGCAGCAAGATCAAAACATAAACCTGCAGCAAGCCTCGCGGCAGTTGCTGAATATTGATTCGCATATGTATCAGGTGTGAAATAGCTGCAGGAGTTCATAGCAAATGCTCAATTTCACTTTTTTATGAGAGATTTTTTAACATAATGTTACTAGCTCTTGAAACTCGTGGGCATAGTAAGATTGTTTGCTGCAAGACATGAACTAATGGTGCAAGTTCATGTGAAATTTAGTATTGGTCCCATTCACAACCATTACAAATTAACCGATCGGTAGGACATAGGTAGTGAAATCATAGAATAGTTTGATATACCTGGAGAAAACATGGCTTGTATCTTCAACAGCTTCAATATTCTCGAGAGAATGGACCTAATATCAAAAATTAAAATTATGTTACTAGAGCAATACTATGTACTCCAAACATCCAGAAAAGGATCACTTTGAGTTCTCATTTCAAATTTTACATGCCCAGCTTCCACTATGAGTACAACTTTTGAAAAAACTTAATGAGAACTTTACTGTAAAATTCAGGGAGGTAAGATCAGAAACTTATGCAAAGCATTCTACAAAAATGACAGAATACAAATATGATTCTAGTAGCAGTAAAGTTCATTCAGATAGTACTTCCTTTTATCTACCTTCAGGAGTTCTTCTCGAGTAATTTCCCTTGCTGGTATTGGATGGCACCTTCCGGGAAATATACCTACCATGTATTAACAGGAGGAGGAGCTTCTTGTTAAATCATTTTCCAACAGAACTTAAGAGGTACATGATAACATGACATTAAGTGCAAATCATTGCTTTTTGTGAAAGGGGTGGATGGTGGTTTATCTGTAGATGGGAGAAAATGTCACAAAACCTGCAGCTGCAAAGCTAGCAGCAATGGCACGAAGACGATCAGGTCTTTCTGGATGGGGATGAGACTTCATTACAACCTTTACAGCCAAAGAAACAACTGAAAGAAGTTAGCTCTGCCCAAAGAGTATCTGAGCATGCTCGTTAATTGTGTCACACAGAAATCAATTATCATGCTTGAAAGTATACTAAATGATAAGCATGCCCGAATATAAATTGGATGGGGAAGGATGGTAGGCCAGGAAAGGTAAAAGACATGGTAGCAATGTGCCAAATTGGTAAAGAACTGCCATACTTCTTCATGAAGCAGCATTCTCTCATCGAAGCCTACGGCAGTACGGTTGTCTGATGCAATACTTCGCTTGTGAGAATCTAAGCAATAAAAATAATAATAATAATAAATAAATATTTCAGCCATTGAGAATGATTGGAATCAACCAATTTCAAACTATAAGAGAAAGGAACAAACAGATTAACATCCCACGTTATAAGCTATGAAACTCATTAGGTAAACAACCAAAAATGAAAAGGTAAACAAAATTCACTTATGGCAATTTAAATAAGACGAAAGTACGATCTTCTTTAAAATTTCAGGAGAAGATAGCAATAAACAAAGTAACTAACAACGAAACATGCAAAATAAGTATAATAAATATCAAGAGCAGGGTTTATATTCCTCTGTACCAAAAAAGAAAATTGATGAGGAACTAAAGGAAAAGCGGAATAGACAAATAAAAATACTAGGTCGGGATTACAACTATCAACTTGGAAGCACAATTGACTCTTCGATGTTGTCTGTTGCTTTTTTCTCTTTTGGCAACAAGTCATAACTCAAAATTGTCTGAGCAGCATCAAATACTATAAGAATTTCCGGATTTTTTGGAAGTGTGAAGGGGAAATTTAACAAAAAAATGTAGGATAGTCAAAAAATCTACGAAGCAGCAGCAGTCGACTCCTGTGCATAGTGAAGATATAATGTTCAACTGTAACACAGCGCAAGAGCAGAGTGGTAAGATTTGTGTAGAGGACTTCCCTGCAATTCCTTCCTATGAACTTACATCAGTTTCTGGTGGAGTTGACAATTTGTTTATCATTTGAGATTACTTATATCATTGGATGTACATCAGCTTGTATTAGGAGCAAATCATATGCAAAATGAGAATACAAACCAACACAACAGCAAGTAAGCCTTTATCCTGCTTTGATGTCAGTTACATGGAGCATATTCCATTATTGTGTCCGGTCACACACATATTTCATTCCAGTTCGTTTTTAAAAAGTCCCATTCCATCTTAAACTTAAATTTTCTATTTCCTAAACACAATGCTTGAGAACTAAAGGTCCAACTACACATATGTCCAAACCATCTTAAATGTACTTCTCTCATGTTCTCATTTATTGGGGAAACCCAACTTTCTTTCAAATGCATTCTTTCTACTACCCTCATTTTTAGTCAATCTTCATGTTTACAGGCCCAAATTCTTACCCATACTGCATCGTTGATCCTATCACTGTTTTTAACAAATTTCTTTTGAACTACAAAACCAATGATGTAGAAAAAATCTTAAGAACCGCTAAGACAAGACTTTTCCAACTTTTACACAATACCTCACTTTGGTTGCAAAGACTTTCTCCTTCCGTAACCAGCACAAAATAAGTGCTTTGCCTTTTAGAGGACTCAAATTAACATCTCACTGCACAAATCGACAAAAGCATCCTAGTTGCAAATACACTTCAACACCTCAGCTGAGTGTTTTTATTATGCTTGTGCAAGAATAATCACAATCCATAGGCAATATGCTGAAGGAATAAAAGGATACATTTGACTAAACATTCAATAGCAATATTAAGCGCATTAAAGTTTGTGGGGTATGGACAGGAAAGCAATCAAGCATGCACAAATGAACTATACTGCTTTGATGATAAATCAAATTCATTTGTTACAGGCTCATTACACAAGTTCCCTGGGGCCAATGAGCGACAACATGCAGTGCATGCCTTCCCAAAGCAAGCATCATAATGTAAATGTTATCCATTATGCTAATAGATTTCAACAATAAAGATACGCAAATAAACAAATATATAAATAACAAATCAGATAACTTGTCATATAATAGAACAGAAATAAAACTTAATTACCAATGGTAAAAATACAACACTTCAGAAAATGAAACTTCCGTCATTAAGAAAATAAATGCAGCAAATAACCACACAAGTTTTGGAGGATATCTAAGCAAATTCTGCAGTTCCTTCGGTAAACTTTGCAATATTTTAGCAATTCAGATTTATTCCAGAAAATAGCAAATATTTAGCAAAATCAATTAATTTATGAATAATCTTTCAGAAATAATATCAGATGACCTCAACACCCATAAAAAGATTGCAACAATGACTTCTACAAGAAAATAAGGGTATAACAATAAAACATAAAACAGAACAGTCAGGAGATTCATGAAAAAGAAGATGATAGGAGAAAGAGAGAAAATAACAAACGAGAAGGAGTGAGGAAAAACGAGAAGAAAGAGAGGAATAGTAAACAGAAAATGAAGAATCCAGCTAGGAAAGAAACAAGGGAAGACAAATTAATGCTCAGCTACTGAAAGAGGAAGATATTTTCAACAGAATTTTCTACCTTACTTTTTTTTTTTTTTTTTTTCCTTGTTTTATAAACCCAAATTCCAAATGACGTGGGGCCCTTAGAAAATGGTATACAGGCATGCACCATAATGCCAGCAAGTGCCAATTGTTGACAATGGAGCCAGCCTCATGCCCTGTGCACTGGTATCATGGCTCTGATTCTCTCATAGATGCAATATGGATATTACAACCAATACATTCAGTTCTATACCTTTAATGCAAAATATTCCAGATATATGTCTCGCACCTTAATATAATTGATGAGGTAAGAGAGTGGAATGAGTAGCTATGAAGGGTGGTACTCCTTATTTTCAAGGATGGAAAGAGCTTAGGGAGCAAATACTAGATACTGCCCTTGGAGCCAAGATCACTTCCACCAAATTTTGCCAAGAGGAAAAACAAAGACTAAGGATATGAAAATAACAAATCATGTATGTATATGCCAAAAACCAATATTCTCTCCTCCCTTCTCCACTATCTTTATTCTCGCAAATAAAAAAGCATATAAAAAAATATTTACAGGGAAAATGACCCCTTCCCTTCTTTCTACATGAATCAGACATTGGCATCGTGGTTGCATCCAGATAATGCTTTTGGCATCCCTATCATGTGTCAAAAGTTTATGTAAAAGAGGTGGACATGCAGGCATACATCATTCGTGCACCAACAGATCATGCCTCAAACTTTTTACTTTGATAATAAATTAAAATTATACAACAAGATATCAATCTTAAGAGATTTGAATGAGATTGTAAATCAGAAGAGCCAGTGTACTGGATCTTTGCAGTTTCAAATGTCACTGTAACAAGAAAAAGTAGGTGTTTCTTCATAAGCTCGTTGCACCTTTAATCTCTAAGGAAACAATCTTAACTTCCTTTATGTTCAAAAATGTAGGGAACAAATCTCAACATATTAGGTCCTTTTTCTTGCCCTTATATTCCATTACTTCTTAACCTCCCCTTTTGGGTTAAGTTAGGTAGGGAGGGAATGTACCAGATAATTACCATCTATAATAAGTTTCTTAGTTTACACATCAATAAGTCCAATGAAATATACAGGGAAAATCCAAGATATGGTGTTATAAACACATCATCAAACTAACAGATAGAATAAAAGATAACCTTTGTCTGGATGAGCCCTGGGATCTTCTGCTGGATATATGGCGTGAGCCAAGTAGCCATGCTTTAGTATTCCAGATGCTCTATGTTCAAGGCATCCCTTTTGATTAAAAGAATTGCAAAATATTCACCAGCTTAAATGTGAGAAAATTACCCCAAAAAAAAAAAATTAAAAAAAAAAAATTAAATAAACTCATACAGTGAGAATAAATAGAGGACTTTGCCTACATTGCAAAATTTGTCGTCGTCCACTCCTACAATGTTAGGCATAGTGCAATTTCGGCAAAACCACTTTGGACATTCAAGCGGTCGTGTGTCCGAAGGGTCCCAATCACTGTCATCATCCTCATCATCTTCAAAATCATAACGGCTGTTGTACATTTCTTCTATGGTCATCTCGCTCTTCCTCTTGCCGTTTTTCAGCTTCATAAAACCCCAATTATCATTATTGAAATTATCAAAAAATAAATACACAGACTCGACGCAAACACAAAACCACCCTTTTTTCCGCCAAACGCACGCCAAAACAAAAAGGATACCGAAAGTGGAAAACAATTCTGAAAAAAATCGTACAAAAAAGAAAACGGGGAAGCTGAGAAACATACCTCTTCAACTAAATGCTGTTGTTTTGAGGGGCCATTGGAAGCGCCTGCCTGTAAATCCGCATTGGGACTGGCCAGTGACTCACCATTTCGAAGATGACTTCCAGTCTTTCCGTCGTTGAAATGACTCATTTATGGTCAAGGTTTTGTGACCATGTGGTGGGAGAGAGAGGGAGAGAGGGCGCACAAGCGGCACAACCAAGCAGCGGGAAACGGGGAATCAGGAAAGAGGGGAAAATACTATAGATACCTAGGTGGAACTGACTATGTAGCGTCTCTCTCTATTTGATATTTGCAACGGTACCCTCCACTTTTCACCGGATTATACTATGAACAGTCACAACTTCGAAGTTCAAAGCATTTCCCAATTCGAGAAAAAATTCATCTAAAAACATCATTTTGACTTTGACTACCCGAGCTTTAATTTGATAATCTTTTGCTCCTTTCTATGTTACCGAGTATATAGACAAGCTTGAACTCGATTGAAAAAAAACTTGTGATCCAGGATAAAGTAAAGATTAATTATTTGTACTTAAAAGACTTACAAAATACTTAATATTTTAAAGAAGTGAAATAACAAAGTTTGTTTTAGGAATATTTAATTCGAAGTGAGTGGAAAGTCAAAGTTTTTACAATTGAGAGATCAACAATGCATGTCATTTAGGGGCTTGCTCAAGCTCAAATGATCACAATCTCATATAATATAAATATTTAATTATTTGTACGATTGAGTTTAGTTTGATTATGAGGTTTACAGGGATACCTGTGAATGTGCTATTTATGTGCTTATGATTTCGTTCGATAGTATGTGCATGAGTCATTTATTGTAAAAGAATACATGACAGAATAAAAGCCATCATAACAATAAGCTAAATATTTATGTATGATCAAGATTATTAAGAAAACAATTATAGAATAAAAATTTTGAATTGGGTATACTTACCATGATTTATAAAAAATCAACATCAATGCATCTTGACGTGATTCCATATGTAGAAAAATCATTAATCGTCCATAACATATCTCCAATTAGCTGGTTTTTACTTTTCTTGAATATCTCCTAATTTGTTTCTCCCTTGACTTCTCTTAATTTGTATATCTACGCAAGATCCTGCAACCAATTTATATATTTGCGTTAGATTTTGAATATATGTCAATATTTTTACCTCGTCAATCTCACCCTTTGGCGTTTGGTTCAAAAATCTGTGCACATGTAACCTTTTTATCACAGCAGGATAAGAGCAAGAAATAGGGATAATAAATCGATGAATAGCAAGTGAACTTTGATTGGAGCATGAAGCATCAGGTATAACCATTAACAAAACAAACATATGAGTTAATTGTCTTAACAACCCATGACAAAGAAAGATAAAAATCAACATATTGTTTTAACAATTCCATGAAACTGGAATTAAAAAAAATATATAGACAATGGTCATTTCAAATCTCCCCCTTAGTCTGTATTGGTCTCACTGGCCCAGTCTTCTTTCTCTTCTGATTCGACTTGGGAGTCAAACTCTTCTTCTTCAGTGTCTTCATCAACGAGGTAAGACTTCTCCTTTTTCTTCTTTTTCTTCTCAACTCCTCCTTCTCCAAACTTTTCCTATTTCTTTGACTTCTCATTCTCTATTCTTACTCTAGCATATGTCTCCCCCTTTTTCGAGCCATAGGCCAAAGGGTTTGCAGCCTTCGAGGGAACTGCATTTAGAAGAATATCGAGAGACTTGAGAATGTTAGTAAGGTACAACTTTTGTGATGCAACTTCAGCAACGAGGGTGTCCAAGATCTCAATTTGCTGATGGAGAAACAGGGATAGATTGTCCGCTACTTTAGAGGGCTTTAGAGTTCGTTCAACAGCACTTGACTTTGAATAGACATTAGCTTCTCGCGAAACCATGTTCAGTGGTGGTGCAGCCTTGAGGAGAACATCGGTGGTCCCAGCCTGGATCCCTTGATCTAACAGTAAGGCCCAGATGACACTAGAAAAATGTAGTTTCTTACGGGGATCGGGGCATTCGGCGAAGCCCATAACAACATCAAAAACTATCTCCCCAAAATCAATGGGTTTGTTGTTCAAGACCTTGTAGATAAAGACACTTTGAGTGGTATTCAAATGCTACTTATTGGATGTGGGAGTCCAATTGTGATGACCAATCTTAGGAAGAAGATTCCCATCAAGTGTAAGAAATGAAGGTGAAAGCCCCAGTTTAGTCCATTTTGTCGGTTTACCACTGCTCAAAAATTCTGCAACCTCCCCTAAATCCAAGTCTTTTTCCTCCTCTTCATCTACCTCATTCAATTCAAGAAAGTCATTAATAATACTAACATTAACGTTGATGATCATGTTACGAACAAAAATCTTCCCAAAGTGGGGAGATTCGGGGTTTTGAATTCCTGTTACTAAGTTGGCATAGAACTCATGTATAATCGACCCATAAAATCGACCTAGATTAGTCACTATGACTTCTAACCTAGAATTCCTAATGAATGCCATTATAGGGGTTTTGTCAAAATTCTTTAGATCTAAATTCCTCTCAGGTTAGAAATCCATAGAGTGGAATAGTTTGAAACAATCATAGGTTGCCTTACACTAAAAGGATTTTGAAAAGGCGTTACCTTGTATCATGAAATCATTTTCACCTTTTGTACGACCTCGAGAAGAGGTGGTTCCTACAACTAGCGAGAAGGTCATGTTCCTGTGCAACCGACGGTGTGGAGAGTTGGGGGTTTCCTCACCAGAGGTGGAATCAACTATTATTTTTTGCTTTCGGTGGTTGAGTAGAGGGTTTTGTGTTTTTGTGCGGTTTAGCTGAGGGTTTAGAGGCATATTTCCTCTTTTTACTGGGTTGTTCAAGCGGTTGAGAAGGTGCCTCGAAGTAGATCTTCTTTTGACAAAACGAGACAGGAAATGTGTGAGAAGGCATGAGAAGATCTCCTTACCATTGCTCATTGCAACTTCCAAACTTGACGCAGGCCCTTTCTTTGTCTCTGTCACACCAGGGAGGATGCTCAAAGGGGGAATTCGCTAGTCATAGTTGAGATTGAGCTTGCGAAAGTTCTTGACTCAAATGATGGATATGCAAGCATGATAACTTAAACATTGTTCTATATCTCCATGAATCTAGGAACTTTTGCTTGCATTGTATTATTTGGTCTACGTACCGAAACTGATAACATTCAAAATTATGCAAGATTATACACGAAAGATCCTTTTTTGGCTCTCCAAATAAGAAAAAAAATGAAATATGTCCAAAAGTAAACCAACCCCGACTAAAAGCCTACTTGCTGGTGAAAAAGCCGAAGATGATGTCTCTTGTGGATGTACCGACGGAATGCTGGGGGAGACATTCACCGGTGGTTCGGAAAGTGAGTATAGAGGGTTTATCATTGTTGGTGAGGTAGAATGTGGATGTGATGGTTCAGAGGTTTTTGAGCAGGCAGGGTGATGTGATGAAGGGTTTTGGAAGGTCCGGGAAAAATGACAACGGTACTGTGTCTTCTTTAGGGGCTTCTGGTGGAGGAACAATCTCGAGGGGTAATGGGTCGAGAAATGGCACTACAGCCCAGCCAGGACGTCTGCTGCTTGAATCATCACCAACACCAACCATGGATTTTCTATAGAGAGAGTAGAAAATATGTTCTTCTATATTTGAGGAAGAAAGGTCAGTACAATGTAAGAACAGAGGGTGAAGCACAGACATAAATTTTTGACGTATGACGGTCAGGTGACCTTTCGTTTTCAAGAGCCATGTAGTTTTTCACTTAAATAATCCTGCATCAAACCACTCCTGGCTTAGGCTTATAGACACAACACCACGTTCACTAAGTGGGTGAGTAAAGGTTCATTCAAGTCAACATGGAATCCTCAAGGCATATTTTGGTATGAGAGTAAGAGATAAAATCAGTATCAGACATTTTCTCTAACAGGCAATTTGGTTTGAAAATACACTAGGAAAAATCCTCTGTCTTCTTCAAGTACCCATTCATGATTCACACTTAGTCAATTTAGATGTTTTAATTCATCCTTACACTCCTTCTGCCAAAACATTGTGTAATAGCTCGCAAACCACACAATAAATTACCACACTAGAAAAACCCGATGTGACAAGCTCACATTTATCCTTATAACCCCTATGTTGTGCGAACCAGAAGTGAACACATATTGGTAACTTTTACAGACCCATCATTTTCTGTGCATGATGCTTAATCATATAGCTGATAGCTTATCACTGCATCATTTCAAGGCCGTAGCTCTTTCCAGATAATTGAGAAAAGTATGGTAGGATTCGAAGTTCAAGACAAACCAAATTTTAAACCTGATTGAAAAGAAAGTCCTTATACATATTTCAATTATTCAGTCAATAATACAGACATAACCTTTTTTTTTTTTTTTAAAACAGGAGTCTGACTGAGCACAATAGATCCCTAATGATTTCCTCAGAGATATGAACCTTTGAGAATCTAAGCACTTTTTGAAAATATCCACAAGTTGACTTATGGTAGGTACATGTTCAAGAACATTGACACCTTCCTCAACCAAATCCCTAATATGGTGATGTATAATGTCTATGTGCTTAGTTTGGGAGTATTGTACATGATTTTTTGACATATTTATAGCAATTAGATTATCACATAATAGAGTAATAGATGTCAAATTCATACCATAGTTGCATAACATGTGCATCATCCATACCAATTGAGAGCACGAGCTCCCCACAGTAATATATTCAGCCTCAGCTGTAGATAAAGATATATTGTTTTGTTTCTTACTGAGCCACAAGACCAAGTTATTCCCCATGAAGAAGCATCGTCCAGACGTGTTTTTTCTATCATCCACGTCACCGGCTTAGTCAGCATCATAATAACCTGCAAGAATGGGCTTAATGTCAAATGAGTATTTTAGTCTATAGATCGTGCTACCTGCTACGTAACGAATAATTAGTTTCACAGCCTTGAGGTGCGACTCCTTCGCATTGGATTGATATCTTGCACACAATCCCACACTAAAACTTATATCTGGTTTGCTTGCAGAAAGATACAAGAGACTCGCTATCATGCTTCTTTATAATGTTGGTCAATACTTATTCCACTCTCTTCTTTAGACGATTTGGTGTTAGTCCCTAGTGTGTGAGCAATCTTGCAACCTTCAAGACCAAATTTCTTTACCAAGTTTTTGGGATATTTCTCTTGATGTACCATTATTCCATTTTTGCTTTGTTTGACTTGCAAACCAAGAAAGTAGGACAATTCACCAACCATAATCATTCCAAATTCTTGTGACATTACCTTGACAAAGTTGTTCATTTTGTCTTTAGATGTTGAGCCGAACACAATATCGTCAACATAGATCTAGGCAATGATTATATCATTGTTCGACCAATGGATGAATAAGGTCTGATATACTCTCCCTCGCTTGTATCCTTGTGCAAGTAGGAACTTTGTCAATCTTTCGTACCAATCTCTCGGTGCTTGCTTTAGTCCATATAGGATTTTTTTCAGTTTGTACACATATTTTGGATAATGTGGATCCTAAAATCCTTTAGGTTACTCTACATAAGCTTTATCTTTCAAAAATCCATTTAGAAAAGCACTTTTTATATCCATTTGGTAAAGTATGAATTTCTTAATGCATGCAAATGAAAGAAGAATTCTTACAGACTCCAGTCGAGCAACTAGAGCAAAATCTTCAAAGTCAATTCCTTCAACTTGAGTGTACCCTTGAGCAACCAGTCTGGCTTTATTCCTCGTAATATTTCCATGTTCATCGATCTTGTTTTTTAAGATCCTTTTGATCCAATGATGTTCGCACTGTTCGGATGTGGGACGAGTGTCCACACATCATTTTTGGCAAATTGCTCTAATTCCTCTTGCATGGCCGATATCCAATTGTCATCTTTAAGAGCCTCCTTAATGTTCTTAGGCTCGATCAACGAAGTATAACATGCATGATGCACTAGCCTTTCCATCTTACATTAATCAGGTTTTGGATTTCCACACGTCTTTATCCTTTCATCAAGATTTCCAATGATAAGTTCTTTGGGATGTTATTTTTGGACTCTAGAGAAGGATTCGTGGTTTCCAGATTCTTTACTTTTCAAGGTCCGATCAGTTTCTTTTGTGGTACCACAGTTGGATACATTGGTAGTTCGTACGACTGAGGAACCTATCTTATCCTTATCATTATCATGACTGCCCAATGAGTTATCAAAGACAACATTAGTACTTTCAACAAGTATTTGAGTCCTTGATTGTAAACCCAAAATGCTCGACTATTTGTAGAATAATCAAGAAACATACATGTATTGCTTTTTGCATCAAACTTACCCAATTGTTCTCGGTCATTATACACGTAATACTTGCAGCTAAACACATTATTATGACTGAGGTTTGGAGTCTTGCCTTTCCAGATTTGATATAATGTCATCCCTAATCCTTTTCTTAGGTATACATGATTTGAAACATAGCATGCAGTATTTACAGCTTGAGCCCACCATTTTTGTGTTACATTCTTTCCAAACATCATTGCCTTGACTATTTCTTGTAGAGTACGATTCTTCCTCTCAACAACTCTATTTTGTTGAGATGTCTTGGGAGCTGAAACTCATGAGAAATACCACGTGAGGTGCAAAAATCAGTAAAAGCATTATTTTTAAATTTTCTGTAATGATCACTTCATATTCGAACAACAGAGTCATTTTTTCAGTTAAGTAGTTTGACCAATTTTTCAAATTCCCCAAACGTGTCTGACTTTTCTCTAAGAAATCTTACCCAAGTATATCTTGAGAAGTCATCAACACATATAAAAATATACTTTTTTCCTCCAGTACTTTCTGTCTGAACGGGCCCTATCAAATCCATATGCAATAGGGCTAGATTTGCTGGGTACAGACCTCTTGAGTGCCTGTGTGTGAGCTTTTCACCTGTTTGCGAAATTGGCAAGGACCACGTACTCCTTGATCTTTGTTTGGTAGTTTTGGTAAGCGTCTTGCACATTAAGACTTTGATAAGGCAATGAGGTGATTGTATCTGATATGTCCCAGTCTTTGATGCCAGACTTCTATTAGCCCAGTGCCTGCATTGTAGCACAAATGATTCCCATCAAGAAGATATCAATTATTAGTGGATCTAGTTCCAGTAAGTATGCATTGTTCGCTATTGTCAATAACCATGCATTTGTCGTGAGTGAAGTTCACTCGCATTCTTTGATCACATATTTGACTAATACTTAACAGATTTGCTTTAAGATTTTCAAGTAGAAATAGATTTGACAGTTTGGGTAACCCAGTTACATTAAGTGTACCTTGTCCTATAACACGTTCACTCTTACTGTCACCAAAAGTAACAAATTCTCCCTCAATCTGAGTGATATCAGATAGGTAAGTAGCATTTCCCGTCATGTGACGAGAACAACCACTGTCAAAGTACCAAGTTCCAATACTGTTCGCACCAAGAGAGACTATTGAAGATGTGAGACACATGTTGTTCCTGACTACCCATATCATTTTTTGTGATTTGTTTTTGAGGTTATTTCCATTACCCTGAACAGTTCTTGGTGAGGTGAAATTTTTCACTGGTACTCCATACATGTCCCAATTAGAGATGTTACATGAATGCAGGTTATGCTTTATCCTGTAGCACTTAGGTCGAATGTGTCCAGGTGCTTCACAGTAGTGGCATATAGGGATAATTTTTTTTGTACCTTTGGTATCCCTTTTACCTTTCTCACAAATAGTGTTGGAATCGATTACATGAATAGTTGAAGAGCTAGCTGCCACAAATGTTGTCGTTCCAGGTGGCCTCTCCTCAGTATATCCAATTATAGTCTTGTTACTTTGTGATCTTCTGTATGCCAGTATTTCATCAAATTTTGCCTTTACCTCTATTCAGTGCTTGTATAGTTAGCACTATTTTGTCCAACCCAAATCATAGTAAAAGTCATCTCATACTCATTATCCTGCAATTTTGACATAGTGTCATATAATTTGTCAATTAATGAAGAAATTACCTGGTGGTTGTCATAAATGGACTCTTGTACTCTTTTGAGATCGGTCTCGAGTGACGCCATTCCTGTCTTTTGAACACGAACCTGATGTTCCAGATTTCACAGATTTTTCTGGGATGTAGTCAGTTCATCATTCAGTCATTCACTGATTTCTCTTGTGATTTAAAGTTCATTCTTTACCCGACTCAGATCTTGGTGTGCCGCGGTAATGATTCTTGTACTCTTGTATTCTTGAACTTGATTCTCAGGTCTTCAAATTACCTCAGTGGCTTCAGTGCATCTGGGTGTTACTTGCACGTACATTGTTTACAAATCTTCCAGAGTTGGATCATCAAAATTGGGTTCTTCAGAGGATTCCAGATCCTCTTTAGTTCGCACTATATAGGTGAGACTGAAGAGATCTTTTGATGAGGTGCATGTAGCAAAATTGCTGGGGTATTTTGTTTCTTCGTCATTAGGTTCTTCATCTCCTTCGGACTCAGATTCACTCCAGGTTACTTTTAGGGCTTTGTTTTTCTTAAGAAAATTTGGGCATTCAGCTTGATAGTGTCCATAGCCTCTGCACTCCCTGCATTGATTTGATTTTTTTCGATTACTTGGTCTGAAGTTTTGAGGCTTGATGCCTCATCTTCTGATATTTTCCCCGAACTTTGAACCTTTGGCGAACGACTGCTTGTTGTTGTATTTTTTTATAAGCTTGCTGTAATTCTTCATTAGCAGTGCCAATTTGTCAGCAAGTTCAGTCACTTCATTATCAATCACCTCCGTAGTCGACTCAGCCTTAAGTGCCATCCCTTTGTTCTTGGGAACATCCATTCCATTGTTTATTTCAAAAGTCCTAAGTTCTCCTATTAGATTATCCAAGGTCATTGGAGTGACTCTCATAAAGGATTCTAAAACAATAAATTTATCCCTGAATCTTGATATAAAGTTCTCATAATTTTCATGATTTGAACATTTTCTCCAATTTCATCCCCGAGAGGTAACATTGATTCACAATGTCACTGAATCTCGCAAAGTACATTTCGATGTTTTCTTCCTCAGTCATTTAAATTCCATCAAATTGTGTGGCCAATCTTTGTAGTTTTGATTTCCTCACTGATTCGTTTCCTTCAAAATGTTTTTTGAAGCATATCCCATGCATCTTTCGCAGTTTGACTGTGGATGATCAATTTGTGCCTCATTGAATCCATAGAAGCGAGTATTGCATATAGTGCAGTGCAGGTAGCTTCTTCTGTACACCTTTCATCTTCGGTCCATAACGTTCTGGGCTTGTCAACAATATTCGTTAGATCTTTGCCATCAGTAATTTTCGGCCATGTCCACTTAGTTTGAATTGACTCCCCACAACGTTTGGATCTTAGATAGATGAACATCATTGATTTCCAGAATGGATAATTTTGCCGCCCATCAAGAGATGGAGGTCGTAGTGAAGCTCCTTCATAAGATCTCATGTTTCTGTCCGTGGATCAACCAATTTTTTTTAAAAAAGAACTGGTATCTGCTCTAGTGTCAATTGTTAGATCAGAACTTATGTGCGTGTGTATTAGTTCAATAGATGTTCGAACTATAATTGAAATTGCGGAAGCTAAAACATGAATTTTGTTGGTTACGAGGAAGAATTCCTTCTTCCTCTCAAGTATCTTTATGGCAATAACATGAATTTTGTTGGTTATGAGGAAGAATCCCTTCTTCCTCTCAAGTATCTTTATCAGAAGAATTATTTGTTCCCACAAACATTATATATAGAACTTTCACGTATTTAGACTCCCAATAAATACTTGTCTACTCTATAAATACATCTTCTAATACCTTACTTGACCTTCAAGACCACTAGAAGGATTTTGTTGCGAACTCCCGTTTACAAGTCGTTGGACTCTCCCGAGTATAGCAAGTGGTGCATCAATGTAGTTAAACAGTCTCTGTGTTATTTACTGATAGCTCACCTTCAAATAACTCTTGTGTTATTGTATTCTCCCAAATCAAATAACTTCACCAGAAAAACTCCACAGCTCTCTGCATATATCTTTTTAATCAAATGTAACAGAGATGATTTATTTCTCTCGACCTCAGCTACTTATATTAGTTGACTTCCATATCCAATCACCCGGGATCTTCATGCGTGATTCCATCAACTGTCTTCCTTAATTTCAGCAAGCCGGATCCTGCCTTATCTTCATAGTATCATTTCCTCCTTTATCTCCAATTAGCTAATTTTTACTTACTTAAATATCTCCTAATTTGTTTCTCCCTTGACTTCTCTTAATTTGTATATCCACGCAAGATCCTGCAGCCAATTTATATTTATGTTAGATTTTTGAATATATGTCAATATCTTTGCCTCATCAATTTTCACTAGGGATAGTTTGGCTAGTTTCAATATTTTTTTGTATTAGGAAGTACCGTTGCTCATATTAAGTTGTTGGCCCCTCGGTGAGCACCAATCTGTTGATGTTAGGAACTAAACGGTTGGATTTGAGGTTGGCCGAACGTTAGTGCTAATTTGCTCAATAACCTTGGGGTAGTCCCCAAGGATAGATCCTTTGATACTAATTTATAGTTTGGTGGTAGATATGTGAGGGTAGGGTAAATATTTTTTTGTTTGTATGTGTCCTACCTTGAGTCGATATCTATGTATGGAAGACTTGAGACCTAGCACTTTATCTTTGAATAAGATCTCCTGTGATAATCTCCAATAATTATGACTCAGATCTCTTCGAATTAACTTTTAGAATTTTTTTCTTTTATCTTAGAATTTTCCTCTATCTGTGACACCAATAATTGTTATATTATTAATTCTTTGATAATTCTTTAATAACACGTATGTCACCATTTAATGTTTTCACGCGTCTAGTTATGTAATGACAAATTATCCATCATCACAAAAATAATAGAGACCAAACTGCCCATTAGGCCAACCGGAACTAACAGTTAGTGGTATTTGCCCCTCAGGCCTCAACTGCTATAAATCGTGTTCGCTTATAGGAAAGCACTTCATTAAAAAATAATAATGATAAATACAAATAAAAAATAAAAGAGGGAAAATCTGAGCGGAAAAAGATTTCGTGTGAACAGATTTTGTAAGGAAATTCGGAATACAAGGTTATAAATTAATAACATTTTCGCTCATTTTCATTTCTCTCATTGTTATTTATGAGAGCCGTCAGTTTTTATTCTTTTTTATTTTTTCACATTTGAACAAATACACATAGTGAGTGTGTGTGTGTGTGTGGTGGTGGGGAAGACTGGAGAGAGAGAGCTGAGGCAAATGGAGACTGTCATTACTTGCGGAAGAGTGGCTCTTTCCCCTAATCAAATCTTCCACCCAGCTTCTGGTAATTCATTTATCATCTCTCCTTACTCGCTTCTTTTACATACTTTACTCAAGCTGTTTTTGTGTGTGTGCGTGTGTGTGTTTTGGATGATTTTGTTCGCGCTTAAAACTTTTCTTTGGAAATCGTAGTTAATGATTCATTCGAATTTACCTTTTATTTTCCGTTCGATTTGATATCGAATTCAGCTATATATGTGGGACTGAAGCTCGACGTGAACTGGAATGTGAATTTATAAAGTCGGATAAATAATTAAGAGATTCTTGTTGGCATTCATTTAAACTGTGGTCTGACAAAGAATTACTGCAAATTACAATCGGAAGCCAAATATCATTTAAGTTAAAGATGGACCAACTTTGCAAAAGCTGCAGAAAGGGGACTAGCATCCTCTGCTTATTTTATGGATTTTTGGGTGTTAGATGGGGATCTGTTGATAATTGGCATAAATCTTTTAGTATATTAGATTTAGAAAGAGCAAGAGTTGAAGATAGTCAAAGTTTGAAGTGTAACTAAAGTACCTCAAGTTCTTAGTAGGTAGTAGTTGCCTAACAAAAAAATCAATTGAAATTAATATACCGATCCTTATGGTTGGTTCTTTATTTAGAATTTTTTTGCAACAGTTTTTTTAAATAACAAAAAATTCATATCTTATCCTCTTTAAGTACATATTTGAATTTAGTGGGGAGAGATATAAGGAAGACCGGGTCCTTTAAACAGTTTCTCTGAAATCCCAAATTATGAAATATTATAGTTCGGATGGCATTCATACTTTGCTCTTTAGGGTGAGGCATTGATGAATGTTAGAGAGTGATACTCTGGAAGTGATGAAAGAAAATGTATTTTTTTATGTTTCCATGTCATGAATAAGTAGATTTTTAGCTTTAAAGGGAAAGTGTTGCACCAGTTCTTGTTTACCTTTGAGCTAGCAAGTTTAAGCACATAATCCTTAGTTGACTGGTTTAGGGCACTTAGTATTCGGGCACATCAGGGCTTCACATATTACTCACTTCTATTTTACAAGGAATATGTTGTACTAACAGCTTATTGCAGTTTTTATATGTGATACCGAATACACAATTTGGCTTTTAGCTTGTCTCCTTGAAACATATCTTCCTTGAGAACTATCACCTCAATAATTTGGTGCATTACTGTTAAAGAGCTTGCTCCTTTCCTGATCTATACATGTTTGTTGCTTCTTTCATTGTTGAAAGCAACATTTGGAGTAGTATCTGACAGTTTTTGAACATAAATTAGAATTTCACATAATTTTGTCTTTATTTTTCCCTGTATGAACAGGAGAAACTATTGGAAGTCTAGACATAGTTTAACAAATTTGAAGCAGTCAATATTTTCCAACTTCCACAATAATAATGAGGGGAGATTGGACCATGCTGAACATATTATTCATATTTCATGTACAACATCTTTTGGTTCTGCAACTTTTGAAAAGTTGTGAGTTCTGAATCCATATTTGTTGAGTCCTGCTGTCCTGCCCCTAAGAAAAGCAAATGAGATCCCTATTCCAAATGTTGTTTTATCTCCTATAACAATTCCATCAATATGTGCCACATGCTGGATTGTGATGTCACCATGATATTATTTTGTATATGTTGTGTGTATTCATGGAGTTGGAATAGGAGATGGAACACTATTTGAAAAAGAGTATCTAGCTGTACAAGAAGTGATCTTTTAAATAGTAATTACCCTTAGAGGATGTGAAGAAATAGAAGCATTTCAATTGAGTCCATATACTGTGCTTGTTACATGAATAATTTTATATTTATTATTATCATTTAATGTTTATTTGTCATTTTTGAGGCACCTGTCGTTGTTTCAAGGTACTGGCTTTCATCAACTTTGCTATAAAAATCATACCAGTAGAATGATGTGGATTTTATTTTTCCTGTTATAAATACTTGAATTACATTAGTGAGATAAAGATTACAAGTTTTTCATTATGCATTAGGAAAACTGTCACCTGTACAATGATACCCTGTTGTTTGGACTCGTATAAGGATTTTCCCTTAGTCTAATAACGTGCAGCCAACTTGTGGAGTATCATATCTGGTACAAATGCCCCATTGTTATCGTTTCCTGAAGTTAGATTTCAATAGCCTGTTTTGAAATTTTAAGCAAATTTTAAATGTTTAGATCCTGTTATTTTAGCAACCCAGTTAGCGAGGTTGGCTTAAGGTATATGGTGAATATTATTAAATTGTCTATCTAACTTCACAGAGTCTCGATCCTGTTTAGCGGTCCATTTAGCGAGGTACAGTTAAACTATCTGTCGAACATTATTCGATCGACTATCTAACTTGTGCGGTGACTGCAGTCCAGTAAACACCTGATATTGCTGATGGTCTATATTCATTTTGTTACCATAACAGTAGCTTGACACAGCAGGTTCAAACTAAAATCACTTTCAGTAGAATTGCTTTAAATCAACATAAAGGCCTTATGGTTCACCTTGTTACTTGTATACGTACCTTTTCTTTTTCTCCCTTTTCCTTCATATTGTTTGTCCCTGGCATATTTTAATGCTTTAGCGATGTGTCTATCTTGAGCTCTCCCTTTAATTTTGCCTGAAATCAAACTGGTATCTCTTGCATCAACTCTATGCAGACAACATGTTTGTATCTGATAATTTACTCTTTTTTGTTACTTCGTTTCATATGTGGAATGATTTATGGAGCTCTTTGCACGTATGCTACTTATATGTGCATTCATAAAAGGAAATACCCCTTGAACAGAAGTTTTAAAATGAACCTCCAGTTGTGGCCTAATGGCATCCCAGCTCTCTCCATTTATAGCTTCAGATTATTATACTCGAAGTTGCAATGGATAGTTTGGATTGAAGTGACATATGGTTTGGGGAAAACTTTAGCCATGCTTTATTTAAGATTTGTTGTCTGCTTAACATTAATCTGCCGTGATGCTTAGCTGATAATTGCTGATCTTTGGCACCTACCGTAATTACTTGATTATTTCATGCAATCTTGATGTAGGACTTTTGGGTTTTCTTAACTGCAAAACATCCTTAATATATTCTAAAGTTACAACCCCTTTTCAGCTTCTATGCGAGTATGCTCCAATGTTTGCTTTAATCAGTTCGCTGCAGTCCCTTATTTGTTCCCATTTAGCTTGAGACTTGATATATATATATATATGATTTGCACAGGGGATAGATATACACTTCATAAACTATGGGCAAACCGAAGCTCATTGATGACAGTGCCAATTGCTGGTCAAGGAAAAGGTGGTGGGGTTTTGGACAAACCGGTACTCGAAAAAACAGCTCCAGGGCGTGAATCTGAGTTTGATTTGAGGTATGAGTACTGATATGTTACCCAGGTATTCTGTTCTTTTTCTGCTTGGAATGGCTAGGTCCGCTAGGAGGGGTAATCTTAAAATTGAGTTA
Source organism: Caryopteris x clandonensis (assembly GCA_028749325.2). NCBI lineage: Eukaryota > Viridiplantae > Streptophyta > Magnoliopsida > Lamiales > Lamiaceae > Caryopteris > Caryopteris x clandonensis. The sequence continues at coordinate 16,251,347 of JAPYKT020000001.1, forward strand.
GTTCATCCTACCCAAGTCCCAAACCATTTGGTCCGGGATTGTCATATTGGTGCATGACTTTTCATTAGTTAATTATGAGACATTATTAGGATAACTTCATTGCTATTTCCTTTAATCTGTTGGGATCCTCGCCATTTTTTTTTTTTAAATTTATTCCTTAATTAAGTGCTTCCCTGGTCATTTGGATTCTCTTTGAACACACACACACATCCATCTTCTGTGGCTTAGTTTTATTTCTCGCACATTGGGTATAATCTTCAAAATGTCCTGTAACAATTTATGCTTGTATCTTTTAGTCTCTAGCATTTTAGCCTTTGATCCCTCATGCGCGTTTTACTTTTAACTGTTTCTAAAGAGAATAGAAAAAAAAAAAAAAAAAGACCCCAAATTCGTGTCTAGAAGTAAACTTTCACTTAGTCCTGGAATGATCTTTCAATCCGTACAAATTTGTCAATCTACCATAGCTATGGAGTATATGTGCTCCTAGTTAGACCACTCTTATGATAATCAACATTCACTGGAAAGTTCTTATTTTTTTTCTTAATCGTTGAAAAAAACTAATGATATTCTATCAACTCTCCGAACATCCTTCTATCTTGAAATCCATTATAATCTGTATTAGATGCCACATGATTTGCCTGACGAACCCATTAAACCAGCATACAATTATAGATTTTTTTCTCTCCCGGGAATAGGATGCTGTATTTCCACCATAACATCCAAGAAAAGATCAATTTAGATGTAATCTGTATGTTACTTTGGTGTCTTGCATAGTGTTAGTTGCTATTCTCTTATGCTAGTTGTTATTGCTTGGAACTCTAATCATTTATCTTCATTATGTGTTTCTTTCTAATATCTGCACAGTATAAGTTATATGCAGGTTTTTTCTTCCCCAGTTTTGTTTTATGCACCGAGTTTGGGTCCTGCATAAGTTCAATAGCTGAATCAACTAAAGGCTAGAAAAAATTAAATGAACAAAACACACATCTCTTCGAGTTGATTATGTGAATTTAATGTATACATTTGTTGACATGTAAAATTCATAATAGAATCACAAGAGCTGGATGGAACAGCATATATCTTTTCTTGTATTGCAGAATTACAAAGACTTGAATAATAATCTGTACAATGAGAATACATATATAAAGACACTGGAATCATCTAGAGTAATTACACCTGTCTCTATATTATTGGAAAGTACTAAAAACAATGCAACAGAAAATATCCTAAGTGATATCATCCCAAGATATTTGCTGACTCCGAGTGGTCCTCACGTCTGGGAATGATGAGCTGTAAAGTGAGCTGAGTAACTTTTATCTTGTGTGCATCAAGTGCATTACATAGGTGCCTGGGAATAGTTCTTATCAAAATTTACTCTCATTTATTTGTTGTCTTAAACATTTCTTTGTTCGTTTGATGGTATTTTCTTATATTTTTCGAAGTTCGACATATTCTTTATTTCATTTATGAATGTCTTAATTTGTAAACAATAAACATTTCTTGCAGTTATTTTTCCTTTCACAATTCACGGCTTTTGAAAAAATAAAAATATTTCAAGCAACATTGCAATAAACTATATCATGAACACTCCAGGATTATTGTTAAACCTTATAATTTTTGCACTTTGTCTTTCAATATAACATCCGTTTATCCTTATTTTGTTGGGTCTTCAACAATTTATGGCAACATTTTATTAGTTGGCAGTTTGGGATGATTTGAGTATTTTACGCAGAGATCCTTTCATGCGTATAATTCATCTGGTAGCTTGTATAATCTTTGTGTCTTTTAGTTTTATCCTCAAACATATTTGTTGTTGGTTACTCGCATCTAAATATGCATCTCGACTATTTGCTGGTTTTGTCTCATTTATTTCTGGAGATTGAAGTTTATTGAACGATACGTGATTCAAATTCAACAATAATGTGCATGAAATTATAAAAGGTTGCATTTGGATCGAAGAATCCCTGGGTGTTTTCTGGATGGAAGGATTTTCTAAATGAATCTGAATTTCATCGCTTTCATTCTGAACTATTTTCATGTGATAAATCCACCCATTTCAAAATTTTGTGCTTCATGTGAATGGTTTGTTTTGTCTCACCAGGAAGTCGAGAAAAATGTCCCCACCATACCGCGTGCTGCTGCATAACGACAACTTCAACAAACGGGAGTACGTCGTGCAAGTGTTGATGAAGGTTATACCAGGGATGACTCTTGACAATGCTGTGAATATTATGCAAGAAGCACATCACAACGGGCTGTCTGTGGTGATCATATGTGCTCAAGCCGATGCAGAAGAACATTGCATGCAGCTTAGGGGCAATGGCCTTTTGAGCTCAATCGAGCCTGCAAGTGGTGGTTGTTGAGAAAATTCCTTGAGCCAATCAGTCTATGGCACGTGTAATGGACACTGCATATATGTGTACATATAGTAAGTGGAGAAACTGAATAATTTTTTATCTTGATTATCATAATGTTATCATGAGGATATGCAGATTATAAACTTAGTTCCTATTTTACTCGTGGATTGCAGCTTATCATCATGTTTCTTTTTTCTCATCTTCTATCTATAGACTGCAGTCTTGCCATTGGAGATGTACTTGTGCGTCCTGTGGGTTGTACCCTCCAAAATGGCTAAATGGATTGGCCATTACAAACATTTGGTTTAATGGTCTACGTCGGCCTTATTTTTGGGCAGGGGTATTTTCCAAACGAAGCCTTAACCTTTTGAAATGGTGCCACAAGTGTTGGTATTGATTATACATTATTAGGAAGATTGTTTTGGAATGGAGTATTAAGATTATGATACACCCACACCACACCACAGAATTACTTATCAACTTCAACAATCAAGGGAAATATCAGACCAGACCAAAAAGAAGAGCTCCTACCCTTTAGGATATCAGATTCATCTACCGGATTTTTCTTGTATGATGATTTGGTAAATCATGAAATGATATATTAAATTAATTAATTTTTATAATTATTATTTGACAGTTATATTGCATATTTATTTAAATAAAATATTAAATATTTTTTTGTGAGTTGAAATGTTTGTATTTAATTTGCATTATTTGTGAAGAATTTGTGCACAATATATTTTAATGAAGGATTTTCATGATAATAAAAATGCTAGATTATTTAATTTATATCATTTAACACAACACATTAAGTTTGTATGAATATTTAGATTGATTTATATATTTTTAATGAGTTGTAATATTTGTATTAGTTTAACTTTATTTTTTGTAGTTTGTTAACCATCAAATATAGCCACTATTTTGTTTTTTTTTCTTAGAGAATACCAAAGCATTATGGCAAAAGGAAGTCTCATTTAAATCAATTTGAGAAAATCTAAGAATTTTTTTATTAATCCACTACAATTGAAATATTGTTCAAGATTTAACTTAGTAAACAAACAAATTCCACTTTCTACTAATATAAAAGCACAATCACGTATTTTTAGGAATTGACAAATTGTAATAAATTTAAGCTCTAAAAACTCCAAAATATTTTGCAATTTATTATTTGTCAAAGTTATTAAGATAACTTATAAAAAAAAATGACAATGGTGGAGTATATTATTAAAGTAATTATATTTCAAATTCTGAATAATATTCGTCATTCATGACTTATGTTCATTTTATAGTAACAATAATATATAGTTTTTCATCACATATTATTTTATTAGTACATTAAAATATATTATATTTTATACATTACAAGAACATCTAGTGAAAAAGGCACATTCGTAACTTATAATGTAATGAAATCTTGACAAATTTCCCTCAATGTCACTAAAAAGATTAAAATGGATTTTTTCCTAAATCAATCTTCAAAATGGACATTAAAATGAATGGGGAGGTCAATTTAGAGAAGGTAAAAAGTTTCCTACATCGAAAGTGTCAGTAAGAAATGGCAGGTGATCACAGCTAAACAATATAACTTACTACATCGAAATTAGTTGGTAGCCATCTCTTGAGGCACCACAAATCATATTTAACCGACTACAAGCAAATGATGCAAAAACAGCGGACTAAAGCCACCAGCATTATCGCATTACTTAAGATGCAATGCTCGATTGTGCAGAAAATATGGTGCAATTAAGGGCATTTCCGTTGAATATAAGAAGCTCCATGCTCTTCATACCTGTCGTTCCGCTCATTAGCAAAGATATAAACACTTAAGGATAATTACAAAAAAACTACCCTTGATGTTTAGCCTAACTACAAAAAAAGCCAATGAAGTTTGATTTACAAATACAGTCCCGTGAGGATTGTATTATTCTTACAAACACTTTTTGTAATTATCTCTAACATTTTACTACAGGAAGCATGACAACTGTAACGTCAACAGAATTAGTAAAGAATCACAACTTACTCAGACTTTGAGAACCACATTTGCTGAAACGAACCGAGAGATGCCAAGATACTCCCTCCAATCCAAACACTGTATTCAAACTAATTAGTAACCGCAAACCAGTGCAAAGAGCTTTACTTCTATATGTAATTTAATTAAACTCTCTTGAGAAGGGGAATACAGTCTACATATCTAAGTCAAGTCGCAAGAAAGGTCAATTATTCCAAAATAGAAAATTTAACAATTTGCAGTGCATAATCAATTAACTAGTTTCTGGGGAATCATACCAGATCATTCCGGTCTTCTAGACCAGGTGTTACTCAAATATATAGATATACAAAAATCATGCTCCATTTGAAAATGAATGGGAAAAACAAAAGATAAACCTTATAAAACGATGCGTCAAGGTCAGCCGACTTTTATGGTGTGAATACCCCATTTTGCAATGCACAACTATTCAATTTCTGTTTCTTAATAATTTCATGCATTTTACTTTTGAAAGAAAAAAATATGCAACAAAAGATAATCATTATAAAGAAAGTAGCTTGACCTTTATCACCGCGAGGTGTTTCTTATACAATGTGAATCCAGATCGACCTCATATATATGTCTACCCAAAATGAAATAAAAGATTCGGTATAAACTGAAACAGAGCCAAAAAGTTTGTGTTCGATATTGGGGCTGACTATTGGGTTCAGCATAGGGGTCCCAAATTGAGTATGATTATTTTTCTTTAATTTTGTTTCATATATTCGTTCATCTATACAGTAAATTGTTCTTCTCTTTCTCACCCAAAATTCTTGTTGAATGTTAATCTTCAGGTTTAGAGTTGTGGAAGCCTTTACAATGTTGAACTTAAAAAATGTTTCATTTATTGGCATCACATTCTCACTTTGAGAGACCAAATGAGGTATTTTTAGAGAAAAAAAGATCCTAAAAAGGAAGTAGGAGAATTCCACTATTGAAGAGTTCTGTTAGTGAAGGCCTTTCTTCAAAAAATCAAGAACAATAGCATATCACCCAGCTACGTAACCTAGGTATAAAACTGATGGGAGAAAAAAGGAAAAACAAATTGAAAAGTGCATCTCAAATTATGCATAAGCCTCTAACTACATGCGATGAAGCTGCGTGTATATTTATTATTTAAAAACCAATGAGAGAAAGAAAGCAAATAAAATCTGACCTGAATCTCCTTTCTGTGGCATTTCCACTTGCCAACACTTTAACCCTTGCTGCTTGAGGAGATTCCTACAAGCAATACAACTCACTGTCATGGGATTCCATCAAAAACTAAAAGCTTGTGCCAACAAGTTCCTGGCATCTACTTAAATGTGTGAATCCACAAGAAATGGGCGCGAATTCACTCATATTACTATTGCTACGAAGAGATCATTAAAAATATGCAATGCCTATCAAAATCTGTCTCTAGTCTGGCAAAGACACCATATCAGTATATCCATTTTAAATGTGGAATTGATTAATTTTCTAGTTCAAGAATGCCAAGTGTAAGCAGACACACACACATATAGTAGGATAAAAACAGAGAGCACACATGTCAAAAAAGAGAATTTCAAGATTCACATAGGCTGGAGAGTATGTTTCTGATCAGACAGAAATACAGAACTATAAAGCTGCTGAGCAACATTGTAGGCAATCTGAACTAGGATGGATATTTCACAACATTTCCTTTCTCTTTTTTTTTTATTTTTTTTTTATTTTTATGTCCAACATATCAATTATAGCAATGATTAAGAAAAATGAAACAAGAAAGAGATATTTCATTAAAACCATCTATTGAAACGAAAGTACCTCCAGCAAATCTTTCTCAAGACGTTCTTTCAATTGTTGCATGGATGCTGTTCCACCAGAAAGCTGCAGAAAGGACCGTTAACATGGTATCAGAAAATGTACAACATTAGTACCAGGAGACCTTATTATTTGGATGAAATCAATGACAAAGGGCGTTTCAGGAAACATGTGCACTTAAGAGGCATATGAGCTTTCGAAGAACTGGAACAGCGAAAATTAAGAAGAAAACTTATTAAAGGAATGATAATATGCTTAACCTGCCGTTTGCTTATTCAAACATGGAAGAACTGTGCTAATTTATTTCAAACAGGATGCTGGAAAAGAGTAGATTGCATAAATATCATATTGTATCCCTTGTCAAATCTTTAGGATAACTGATACAACCAATAAGTAAACTAGTTCAAGCACCAAATAGCACAATCTTTATATCCGGCATGCAACATTAATGATACACAGAGGATAATTTCCCGTGGATCGAGGGACTCGGGTGGATGAGACCCAAGCCACCAATTCAGGAAATAAACCATATAGTTTCTACCTCAGAAAAGCTTCAGCCCTCACCTTCTACATAATCACAGCAAGCACTCAAACTTAGCAAAACTCAGAAAAGTTTATATAGAGGAAGAAATATAAACCAATCTAGTGACCTAATACAATAGAATGGGGAAGGGGTATTTCATGAGCATGTTGATTTAGTCATGTTAAACTAAAAAAGGAGTAATTCTCTTACCAATATGCTGCTATAAAGTTCTCTCCGAATGTCAGCATCACATTTGTTTATGCTCTCAATCACCTGGAATATTTCCGGACTTACAATAGTTGGAACAAAAAAGAAAGCCACATAATGAGCTTTGCACACAAATCCAAGCACAGTTGAAGAGATGGACTCACTGTTTGTGGAAGACCGCGAGAAGATGAAGCCATATCTGCAACACTTTCCATACCAGGTATAGTCTGAGATGGACATCAAATTGTAGATACCAATTACCAAGTTACCAAATCAACATTAGCTAATGGTGTAAACTGTACGAGGCTATATGTTAAGCACAGGGCAGATCAGTAAAATGGCGCAGAGTATATATCATATGCCATCAAATAGAATCCTTACTGACATAAATGCATGAGTAATTTCTAATAAAAAATAAGAGTCAGAAGACAATGATGCAAAGTATAAGAATGTTCGTTTCACCTTCAACCAACAAAATAAGAATAGTTAAAAAAATGAAGTTCAGAGACAAATTTTTGAACAATGAAGAAAACACCATGGGCTCATTTACTTGTGCTGATAAGGTTGGTAGGATTACAATCCTACTGCATTAGCCATTTACTTAGTAGAATGCAAAGGTGCTGGATATTGAAAAGCCAGTGATAATTTTCAAACTTTGCGATACAATATTTGATTAAAATTCCTCTCCCCACCTTATCCTCTGGAATAAGTGTTAAATGGACACTTTTGCCCTCACTATTGCAACGTAAAATCAAATGTATTTACCCTTCTACTCTTTGGACCAAAACAAAACCTATTTTGTGTATTATTAATTCATTCATTCAACAAGAGCATTTAAGTAACATCTTATTCAGATCCTTCAACCACAAGTAAAGACAGTACCTATCCCACTCTCACTCCAAATCAAACCATGTAAACATTGGATACTTTCTTGAAATTTATCCATTCCCAACATTTATCCCATTGTTTATCATTGCAAACCAATCCCTTTTGCCCAAGTAAAAGGTGCCCATAAGCATTAATTTATGATGCTATGACTCTCGACCTCAACAATTCAAATGGTAAAATTTGCATAAACATAATACTGCTTTTTTATTTGTATAAATTAAGTAACAAAGAGGAGAAACGGCATTTACAAGGTAAAAGGCTAGGTGTGTGCAAACAATAATAATAATAATAACACCCGCACCAATACAATTGACAGCAATAATAAAACCTATATGAGCATTGTCTGACCACGTAACATGTCATAGACTTGAATGATGGACTCTTAATCATTGATGTGATCAGAAAGAAAAATAGACATTTATTTTTTGATTAGAAACAAGAATTTTTGTTAAATATAGGGTGAGTTACATAGATGAGGAATCCACAATGAGTGTATGAAAACTTCTAATGTAAAACATTCAAATTCCTAAATACATCAGATACATGAAATCCTCCAAAGTTCTTATGTCCTACAATCCACCATGCGGCCCTGAGCTCGAGCTTTTCCCACAAAAAATAAACATTTATGCTGAGAAGCTCTCCCCAAACCAAGAGCCCTTCATTCCCCAATATCCACTGACTGTTCAATTCTTTAAGGGGTTTTTACATCGTACTTCAGCATAGGACCACCCATATGACCCCCATCTATATCAACTGCATCTGTGAGTTTCCTGACTTTGCAGAAGAAACCTCTAATGGTACAGAAAAGGGGGTGAGGAGGAAATTTGGTGTAGTACCCTACCAGCTTATTAATCTTATCAAGAAGTACTGGGAAGGAGATAAACTTTACCTCCAAAATATTAAAAATATATATTTATAAGGCATGTCAATTGAATGGCTTTCAGTTCCATCTATGGACATTTTACAACTATCTATCATTCAAATTTGGATTGGATAATATCAAAAGTTAAGGGTTACCCCATACCATAACATTAATGGGATTCATATTTCTTAAGAAAGCTAATGAGCTAAAGCCACGTCCTAAAGTATACATGCCTATACAAAATAATTCAGGAACATGTAAGGACTAAACCAAGATCCCTCATAAATGCTCCCAATCTTCTAAATAATTATTCTTAGTGCCAAGGTTTTCAAATTGACAACAAATACCTCAACCAAAAATTTACAACCCAAAAAGGGGAAGTGATTACAAAGCAGATCAAAATCACTGAAGATTTATGAGAAAAGTTGCATACAAGGATTAAAAAAAAAAAAAAAAAAAAATAATAATAATAAATAAAACTAGCATTGTTCATTATGATATGTCTCATTTCTCATGATGCACCAAAGTACAATATAAATGGAACAAACACGAATAGATATCTAGACACGCACCTGAACTAAAGATGGATTAAATAGTATATCAGGAATCTTGAATCTGTCAGCACCAATTTCAATTGTCCTATGCCATTACATTAAAAATAAAAATAACATTAGAAGCAATTCGCATGCCTGACCTAAGTCCAAAACAATACAAATGGTACAAAATGTCTAGTTAATCTAAGAAAATAAAATGTTTTCATCATTAGTTACATCCGCAGTACTAGTTAACAATGCATTTAATTGGTCAAAAGCTGATTTTAAGAACTATAGGTTAAAAAAAAAGGAATAAAAATAACTAGATAATAAACTTACTGCCCATCAGGAAGCTCATAAGGCGTCATTGGGATGTTTGAATATGAAGTTTCTGACCAAAAGAAAAGGTGTCAGCACATATAGATGTTTAACACCAGAAAATTCAATTGCATGAACATGGAAACTGGCACGTTCCCAACAATTAATCAGAAAGAATATCATTATTTCATCTGTAAGAATCACAAACCATCATATGGGGTGTCAGGTGCTCGACACACACACTCTTTAATATCGCCAACAATCACCCGCTGTGTAAAGAATGAAATTTAGTAACAGAATAAAAATTTAGTTATAGAAACTATGAGCTCTGATAAATGAATGACCTGTGAATAAAGTTTATAACTTTCTGTAGTATTGGGGACATCAAGGTCAAATATCTGTAAGATCCAAAACTAAAGGTTATAACAAGTCACCAGAAAAAGAAACCAGGAGTTTACATCAAGTAGAAGAAGCCATTAGATATGCTCATTAACAGGTACGGAAATGGTAGTAAGTAGAAGTTGACATTGTATTAATATCTGAACTCTGAAGCGTCAATTTTAAATTGATTCCACATATGCTGTCATGAGAAGGGTGTTCATTTGTATGCACCCAAGCACTGATGCTACTGTTACAACAGATAGGAGTATGTGCAAATGTAATCTGACACAATGAGTATCAGTCCCCTGAAACTCACTTTCTTTAAAATGCAACACAGTGATAGTACAGACTAACTGATTCATGTAGGTTCTCACAACTCATAAGAAAGTATCACAGATCAAGCATACACAAGAATCCAAGTAACACGCCGCATTCTGTAAACAATAAAATACTTGATTATGTGTCATCAGATGGAAGATTGATGACCTGAAATTCTCCAGGACGAACTTCCTTCCGTTTAAATGCATAACGAGGTTTTATCTGCAATTTTAGATATAAGGAAGGAGAAAAGGAAAGAAACATATACAAAATTTATGAAGATTATAAGATTTTAGCGTTGGTTAGTAGCATATTTCTAGGGAGCATGAATTTCAGAAACTCACAGAAATTCCTTTTTGTTCCAAGCTTTTCAACAAGCAATCAGTGAGCAAATCTCCTCCAATGGGAGACGTTGCAACAGCCTATAATAACCATAGAGAAAAATAAGACTAATGATTATAAAGGGAAATTGAAATAGAAGTTTACACCAGTTGTAGCACATATAATAGCTTAGACGATAACAGAAACTGAGCAAGGCATAAAGTTAGTTGATCAGCATTAGCTACTTTCAAATTTTGGTTAGGTCTAAAACAGAAGTATAATAATTTATAAGCAAAATCGAGAGAGGGAAAATATAATTCATTATAAAACATTAGCAGCCACAACTATCCCGAAAATCAAAGATGATAATCAACCAATTAGATATTATTATTAGCTTTAGCAGAAAAAGAAAAGGAAAGGTATAAGAAACCATAGACAGAAATAAATTGTTGGAAATCAGTCGAATGAAAAGTCAAATTGATATGTTAACATGATGAAAAAATGTAGAGAAGGAGCGTGATTATTTGAATGGATTATAATGCAGTTGGGAATGAATCCTCCCATTGGTTATGTTTCATGGATAATAATCTCATATAAAAAATGAATATGATCTTTAGCCCATTTTGGCAACGTACTGTGGATATAGGATGAATGGTCAAATCAAGTAATTCATATCTACTTCTTCCTATGTTCATTTTTCACAGTTAATAAATCTAAAATCTAACATAGATCTCAAATCACGCATACCATCTATTTATCTCAGTTCACTTCATAAGAATGGAAAGGTAAGGAATCTTACAACTTCATGGACAAATCATCTTCAAATTTCTTCCAAAGGGTGATCCTCAAAGCTTAAAAATAGATCTAATTAATCTTTGATCTTATAAATTCTTTATTTTACTAGTAAAATTAAGGTCTACAGTTTTTGGGTAAATAGCATGTATGTTGTCAAGTTAGAGGACATCAATAAATCTCATAAATAAGTTAGGATTTCTAACATTTTCATTCAAAACCCTTAACATCTTCCCTTCTATTATGTTGAGGAGCACAAAAGCTATGCATTCAATTTTTCAACCTCAAAAACTGAAATTCACTCAAAGGTGAGTCGTTTCAAAATCAGGGTTAAAAGACACCGTTTCAACAAGTTTACAGATCCTAGATGAGCGTGATCCCTGATATCTAGATCAAGTACCTCAATCATTATCTAAACAGGTTACTATGAACATTTCATGGATTATGGTGTTTTCACTCTTCAGGCTTCATCACACAATATGAAAAGACAAGGCTAAGCACAAGTTTACATTTTGTGATAATGAAAACGTAATGCACAAAAAATAATTCAAGTGGGAAACAGAACTGCGGCATGAACTGCTCTAAAGAAAAGCCATAAATCTTTAAGATTTGTGGAAGTGTAGCTTCCTAATGTTTGTTTTGTTAGATATTATATAGATGCTTAGATTCTCAAATTGTTGGATCTTAATTATGAGAAAAAAATCATGGGAATTATCTTTCCTCTCAGTTAGGAGAAGATTTTTTATGGAGTTAGCTAATTTTTTGGTTGTATATTTAGGGTATTTAACCAGCACTTCAGCCTGTAATTAAAAGGAAAACAACATTTTTTTCCTCTATTTTTCCACAACAGTAGCACCATTAAGAAGTAGAACGCAGAGGGATATGAGGAGACTTAAAAGCACATTTGAACTGACACTCTCAATGTGAAATAAATATCTAGTATGTTAAGTTTAGTGACCGAATAAAACGAGCATCAAAACAAATAATCAGTCAAGTGTGAAAAGATGATAGGAATCTTGCACAGAAAATTTTGCAAGCAACTTAAGATGAAGAGAAATTTCTAACAAGGACCTACAGGTGTAAGTGAATCCAAAATATATAGACAGTACAATAAAGGAGTACCTTCTGAAGAACATAACCATCATGTACAGGGGCCACAGTGGTCGATCCTCCACCACTGAATCAAGCAACGGAATTAATGATTTAGCTTGTAATGTGCATTTTTTAGAAACAAAAGAATAAAGTACAAATGAGCCAAGGAAAGATAGGTAGATAAATCCGGGGCTTATATTGTCTAGACTCTAGAGGCCTGTGTCACTGACTGAAGATCAGGATATATCATTGATTTATTTTTGTTTGATAATGTAAAATTTGAAATGATATATGCAGATTAAATCAACAACAAACTAATCCTTTGTCCCACAGGTGCGAACATATGTCTCGACCGAACAAGATGGTGAGATAGGATTCAAATAGCCAGCCCTATATATACAACAAAGAGAGAGGGAAAACATTTGATTCTAGACCTGCAGCCAGAAATGTGAATGGGAATGCAAACAGCCTTTCACATACCAAATGGGAATAAGAGCAAGTAAATTACACCAACGTGATGCTCAGAAAAAAGAAAAAGAAAAGACTACATTTTAGTAAAGATCCTACGACACAAAAAAATATGCACTTTGCATTTATGGATTGTATTGACCATGCATCTGTGGACGTGAGGTACTTTAATTGAACAGATATGAATTTCATGGTCTTTAAAACCTCATAAAAGCACAAAAGTTAAATTGTTAGATGGAATGCATAAAAAATGAGTAAAGAACAGCAGTAATCTTACAATCGCCAGAATAAGGAATCATTACATTCCTATTGTTTGCAAGTGAAACTCCTATGACCACCCAAAAAATAATAATAATAAATAAATATGTTCCCCAATTTAATAGTTGAACAAATTATAACCTATATATATATGACCTAAAAACAAAATAGAAGAACAATGTTGACAGGCAGCATATAAGCTCATACCAGTCAACAACAAGAGAGGTGGCACGTCCTGAGGCAAAAGATGTGAGGACCTGGAATAAGTAGAGAGTCAATGATTAGAAAAATAACAAAGTGAAATATTCTCAAATTAAGAAGAAAAAATGCCATAGCTTCTGATCTTTGGTCGGATCAGGGACAGGGACTCACAGCATTTTTGGCCAAAAATAATGCAGGAACTTGGTATTTTTCAAACATGATCTCTGCAGTCCTGTTACACATGTAAAACACTTGGTGATCAGCAAAGAACCAATCATAAATCTGCTAAAAGTCATAATGCAGAATTTACAAAGAGGAATAGGTATCAAAAGAATTTGCATTTTCTGTACAGCATAACAAGCAAACCATTCAACATTTTCAATAAAAAATGTGCTGGTGCTGGAGCTATAATGTGTCTAGAAGTATATATTTGCAACAAGGCCATTCAGGAATAGTCATGAGGCATAATCATATTTCATCCTATTGTCAGCCAACATCCTCAAAGGAAGAAAATAAGAAAGTGAACAAAAGGACAAAAAGAACAAAAACTTGGGGTACCTAAAAGGAGAAGAGCCAACATCCTCAAAGCAAGAAAATAAGAAAGTGAAACAAAAGGACAAAAAGAACAAAAAATCAGGGTAACTAAAAGGAGAAGGGAGTAACTAGCTATAAAAAAGAAGTATGTTCTGTCCTGTTTCTCCAATTTTCCCTACATCTGAAAACATAAAACTCGGAAAGGCATTCCAGACCCTCAGAAACTACTGGTTTCTGCAGCAAAAGGAAGTAAACTGTACTGATCAGTTTCACTTAAGGATTTGCCATCCCTTTGTACTTCCCATCATTTAAATAAAATATATAATAACGTATATTAAACAGAAGGCACATTTACTGGTCTCATTGGGTGCACGAATGACAACCCTTATTGTCAGATTCAGCCCATGAATCATCTTTTTTTAGGATTTTTCACATTGATTAAAACAAAGAAAAAGAAAGTAATTAATACTAGTTTAACCAAATCTTCATAAAAATACTTGCACAAGAATTTCTTCCAAGTGTCTCCTTCAAGAAATTAGCCTAAGTTCCCTTGGAAACCTTCCCTCTCCCATGACACAACAAGTAATCAATGGAGGTGATTTCCTCGAAGTCCTAGTTGCTCTCCTCAATTGAAGTCTATAGGTCATTGGCAAAACGAGGAAGAAACACTGGGAAAAATAATCACAGTGCCCAAAAAGTAGACAATAAGCTATCACATCTATCTTTTTGGGGGGTGTTGTGATTCAGGCTCTTACTTTTTCTGTTTACACATGAAGCAACATTTAGCAGACAGTTATCAAGTTAAAACTCAAAAAAGAAGCATCAGGAGTACCTTCCTACGTAAATGGCGCGAGTGAAAAGGGGGCGGGGGGCGGCTGCTTGGTTGTTGGTTCCTTGTCGAATTTCAAAACTAGAAACACATCAACCCATCTCACCCCCCTTTTTTGAAGGAATACAAGGCAGTTGGCAACATTGTGCCTGTCTGGCAATTTTTTGTAACCTTTGGGAGGCAAATATTGTGTTTCAGGAAACTATTCTTAAACATGTTTACTGCCACACCTCAATCACGGAAGTATAATTAATAGCAATTACCATTAATTTTTCTACCATGCAATAAGGTAATAACCACCGTCTCAGCCAATGCTTCGTAAAAATGGAACAAAAAAGAAAAAAATGAGAGGAGAATCCAAAAGAACCTTCTGTAGATGACTACACATACAATTAGGCTCCCTGTGATTCTTAATTACCTAATCTAACTAGATACAGTTGTGCTATAAAATAACATTATTGTTTGTACAGAAAATGTAGATAGTTAATCCATGGCATCAGTAAAGTATCCAAGACAATCAGCTTACTTTTCTCTCTGCTGTTGAGTATTAGAACATGGCTCAGCAAGGAGCATTGGATGCTCCTTAGGATCAATCAACAGACATTTCCTGCCAATTAAAAGTATGTAACTCGTGAAGTTACACATGTATGCTCAAAATGTAGAGAACATTTTAAAGAAGAAAGGCAAGAAACAGGAACAAAAAAACAGTGTGCATGAAGAAATGGATATTCTTCCACTTGTTTTACTGAAAAATTTTAAGGATTGTAAGTTGGATAACGCATCAGCTACCTCAAGGCATGGTCCCAAATGTTTTCAACCATATCCCAGTCGACAACTATTCCATCCTTGACAGGTGATAACACCTGAAAACGACATTTTTACAATACAGACTGCTAAGTTATGAAGAAATGACCAGAACTCAGAAACAATACATGGAAAACAATCACCTCCATGTGATCCCTGCGAAATCCCAAGTCCTGTGATCCTACAAACAATTTGCGCTTGCCCTTGGATTTAGAATCTGGAGCAGATCCTGATTTGTCTGAATTATCAGCATCGTGAATTTCCATTTCATCAATCGATCCCACAACCTGATTAGAACATATTCAAGTTAAGAGTGCGAGAAGGACAGACTGAAAGCGATCACAATTAATCATGTAACGACAAAACACAAATCTAAAGACCAAGAGAACTGATATTATGTAATGCAAGCCCAATGAGGTTTCTTTATGAATGGAGACAGGAATAAATACAATAATAATATATGCTAACTGGATAAGCAACAAATAAATTATTAAGGCCAAAACTAACTTATAAAGTGTATAAATTAGCTTCTTGCTACTATATAATCCATATCTAGAAAGCTGAGTTCATATTTGAATTCATGCATGTATAGTTCCTTCTCATGAAGCTTTTAGCTGCAATGTAAGTATGAACATCGTCATCAATGCCATCAAATTATTCAAAAATGAATAAATCTGTCAATTGGTGGCATCATAGCATCATAGCATCATAAATCAGATATCAAGGAAAAGACATGTATGCAAACAAGTGCTCAACAAGATGCTTCACATGACTATTTGACGCAATGATAAGTCAATACATTATCAAGGTAAGCACAGTTATGGCCTATATACACCACAGATTCAGCCTAAAGTAGCTAAAAGTACCCTACTGAAGTTCACAGTTAGCAATCCCATGATTGCATCCGGTCATATTTAGTTGTGCTTAATAAAGTTACAAGTAGAAAATCATGGTCAAACCCATTATATGAGCAGTAATACCACTTTCTAGCCAGCCTGAATTCATAGAGGAAACATGGGATGGAATCAAACCTTCGACAGCTAACTGAGAGTCTATCCACGAGCTTAAAGGAACTTTTTTTTTCTATTATATAGTTCGGAATCAGAGTTTTGTTGTTTAACTCTTTCATTCCTTTTGATTTTGGGTCCACTCGTCCCTTGTAAATCTCCTGCTTATTAATGAAATCTTTCTCTCATTAAAAGAATACATAGATCAAGTCTGCCTTTATAACTAGGAATTTCCACACAAATTGTCCTCACTTTTTATTTATCTTCATAACAAATTCATATTTTCCACACCCAACATTAAATAAAAAATACAATCTCTGATGTGTACAACCTTCAACATAACAAAAATTTGAAACATATGACCAATTCCAACAGTTCAAATCGGTCACCATCTATTATTCATCCCTTATACATTATTTTCCCGTATGTACCCTCAAGCTCGAATTGTTTAAACTTCAACATTAACAACTAACTAGTTATACAGACATTATCACTGATGCCCAAAACCCTAGTCTTTGCACGATTAGTGTATGTATTAAAAAGTGGAAATCACCACAAATGCACAACATTGCTAACCCTAGAATCAAAATTAAGCTCCAGAATCACTCCCTGAAAATTATCTACAATCACAGTGTAGACACAAAAAAAAAAAGAACAAAACGAAAAATATCAGGATATCCTTTCATAAAGAGAGAGGAGGGTTTAATTGGCTCACAGATGGAAAAACAGCTTTGGGCGCATCTTCACCGGCGTAACCAGCTTTGCAGGTATGCGACCCCAAGTCTACGACTATTGCCGATACTTCATCTGCAAAAAAGAAAAAAGAAAAGAAGCAGTACATTCTGCCCAATTATACATGTAAACGAAAACAGTATACAAGTGTACGCAGGGAATCGGCTATACCCACCTCCTCCGTACATGGTTGCTCGAGCGCCCTTCGTCTACCTCGTTATTTTGCTGGTGCTACTAACTAGTGCGGGCGGGGGAATTCGAAATGCAGGTGAGGTTTTAGTGAATTATTAAGAGGGGTTAGTGTGGGCGACCAAGCAAAGCCAATTGAAGTTTCTTTTCTTTTCTTTTTTTATTTTAAATATATTTTAAGTGCATTCGAGAGAGATGTTTTGGAGAGTGGTCACACTTTCGGACGATTGAGACTATACTCCATGCGTTTTTTTTTTTTTTTAACGTAGCCCATCAATTTGAATAATAAAAAATTTTAGATTATTCTTATTAAAATCAAGAGATAAATAATTAAAATTAAAAAAAAAAAAAAAAGAATTCCTTCACCAGCTTGTTTCTCTCTTCTTTTGCTCCCAAAACATCATATACATTAAATTTTGAAACATTGATTAATAGATGCATAAAATAATCATGAAGAATTCATTTGAAAGTAATTATCACGTTCCTCTTTGTTATTTTCGTTGTTTTTAATGATATTTTTCAAGGTTCCATCAATTTCTTTTTCTAAATTTGAAAATATTGTATAAACATGTTCGAAATTGTTAGGTCAAACATAGTCATAGATTTTCGAATATTTAATGACATATTCGATCATCACAACCAAACAATATGTGTAGTGTTCGATCAAGCTGGTTGAACAAGTGGGGCAATATTCATCCTTCCAAGTCGAACTGGGCATTAAATTAAGAATTTTCAACTTTTTTTTATAGGAAATATATGATGTTGCGATGGAATTGAGTGTTATACAACTCATGTATTATAAGATTGATATAAACTCTACGAAAAAAATTACGAGAGGCCAAATTTTGGGAGCACATCAAATATGACTCTTTTTTTTGACAATATTTTTTTGTAACATGACTCTTTTTGGGATGGAGACAATACTAATATTAGTTACTAACATAACAAATTATTTAATAATTTTTATATGTTATACTTAAAATCTCTTTCGTGTTGGACATTTGATTTTATTCTTCTTTTTTTATTCTTAATATCAATGTCAAAAAAATAAAATAAATGACTTTAGAACGATAAGAAATAGAAAAAAATATTATTCGATCAAAAAAATTGAACAATTTTCATGTTGTGCAATTTGTTCGACCTAGGAAGTTGAACAACATGCATCTTGTTCAACTGCAGGCGTCGAATATTGCCAGTTATGTTCTGCCTCTTTGGTCGAATTGTATGCACTCTATTCGAACAATCAATGAATATTGTGTGCCGTCCACTTTGTAATGTTGCATTTTTTTAACCTTAAATTAAATCTAAATTGACATTTCCCAAACCAATATTTCTACGAACATATACTAAATTTAAAACATGCAATTTTAATAACCTAAAACATGCAATTCTGCAACACATCTCTTTTTTTTTCTTCTTTCTCTATTTTTCATGTGTTTTGTTGTATAGTTTTTGAGTCTTTTTTAGTGATTTATTTTATTTTTATTTTAATATGAGAAAAAGAGTAAAATAGAAATGAAGTGAAGTTGATTAAAGAATTTAGAGCTTGTATATTTGTGGGCTATATTTAGTAATGTTAAACTTAAGAAAAGAAATATATATGATCACACTATTAGTCAAATATTGAACTTAAAATGACCAAAATCCTTCTCTTTTTAGAGTGTGTGAAGTGAAAATTGGGGACCTTTTAGATAACAGTTCGAATTTATTTAGTAGTGTGAAAAAATTCTTAGCTGAATTTTGTAGCTGATATACAAAACACATTTTATTTTGTTTTAAAGAAAGAGGAAGAGAGAAGTTACTGTAAATATCAAGTCATCTTTTGGCATTAGGTAAATGGGTGTTTATCAATTAGATGAAAATAAAGCACTTTCAAAATATAAATTATTTTATAGAAAATTTTATTTATTTATTGATTTAATTTATTTAATAACATACAACTTATTTATGAAGTTAAATATTTTTATTTTTATTTTTATTTTTGACTAATAAAATGAAACGTGATTTTTATAAAAATAATTCGAAAACATAAATTTTATTTTGGAATAAAGGGAATGCTTATTTACTCTTGTGTTTTCATAGTGTGCTTCTGTTAAATTTATTTAGTTTTTCATTTACAAAGTAATATTTTTAACTATGATAAGTAATATTTTTTATTTGTTTATGAACGTATTACTTCCTCTATTACATAGTAAGTTATATTTCGAGAGTTTCATGTTCTTTTATTCATTGATTTGATTTATCCAATTACATGTACTTTATGAAATTAAAATTTTCAAACTTTTAGCTCGACTAAAATGTGACTGACCTCTAAAACAAGACTCTTATTTTGAGACAAACATATTTTAGAAATATGATTCTTATTTTGAAACGAAGGAAGTTATTTTAACTAAAAATGTTACTTAATATTTCATTTAAAACTTGTTAAATATTAGTTTTTCATTACTAGTTGTTGTAAAACCAATCAAATTATATGTTAATCCTACATTTGGGAGAGCAAGAAAGTTATGTAAGATAGTTTATCCTTTTGTTTTTTGTACATTTTACGTCATATAACTCTCGCAATAATAGCTTACAATAGTTTAAAATTGAATCCAACTATTATAAGAAAGGAAGTTTGAGAGTAACTTCTGACCAACAACTTTGAGAACACTTCAAGAACTACTCTAGACAACTTGCTGAAAGGAGTGGAACAACAACTTGAGTCGAGAAAAATCTTTTTCCGTAAAGATGAAATATGTATAAACAGTTTAACTCTCGAACAATTACAATGTCTGGATGTCAATATGTTTAGATTCATATTGAATCAAGCTGGCTAAAGACCAAGGCTTAGGCCAAGTTTGAGCTTACCACATGTGTGTGGCCCCTTGCTCTATCATCAATAGATGTATATCATTCAATATACACAATATTATATTCTAGTATTTATACTAAATACAACATTAACTTTATTAAAATTATATTTGTCGAACATAATATATTTATTATATTAATAATATGTGATAATATATATTCTTGTTTTTTTAACCTGTACATAAATAATCTATATAAATATTTTTCAATTTAGAATATAGTTTATTTATGTTATATTGTACTATCATTTCCTCAAAAGTTATCTCCCGTAAATATTAAGATATCTCAAAGTAAATTTTAGAGTCCAGAAATTATAAATTAAAATGTATAATTTTAATATTTTATTATATTTGTAGCTCAAATCCATATAATAATTCAATCCATTATTTATTCAAATCTAACATATATATCAAACAAAATAAAAATTCATCCTATAAAAAAATATATTTCTTTTCTAGATATAATATTCTGTTATAATATATGCAATATTGGCGTAAATTAACGATCACAAAAAATGATTAATTTATGCATCATACGTATGAAATGGATTTTAAGCAAAAAAAATTGAAATATACAATTTTAGTAAGAAATCCACATATATATTAAATTAAATACAAATAACTCAACCCATAAAAAATATATTTCGTATTTTAAATATGATATTTTGATATAATATATACAATGTTGATATCAAATTAAAAATTACGAAAAATAATTAATTTGATATACCATACACAAAAAATATATTTAAAAGAAAAAAATAATAATTGAAAGCGGAAGCATTCAACATGAATTCTGTTATTACATTGCAAAAGTTTATTTATTTATTTTTTACCATATTAAAAAAATATATGTATAAACACGTCATTAAATTATAGAGACTGTGAATGGACTATATAATGTGGCATTTAATGTCAAACAAAGATAGCATCAGATCAAAAGTCAACCTATATGATGAGCGAGATGGTTCGACGCAAGAACATGACAAAGGCAATTAGTCAACATTAGATTAGACATAATATGAACCTGATAATTGATCTGCACCCCACAGATACGGTGGAACAAGGATCACATAAACTACATATGCTCTCACACGTAGGTGTAACATAAGCTATCTTTCAACCTAAACATGTGGATCATATTGCAAACCAATATTGAGTCTCTTAACACACACATGATGAGCTGCACGTGCCCTCACACATAATTGTAGCACAAGCTATCTACCAACCTAAACATATGTGAGCGAGCAACAAACATCAAACCAAAGGGAATCTATCCCACATACCGATTTTGAAGAAATACCATAATGGTCTCAATTTCAAATGGTAACGGCTGCCTACAAAAAGAAGGTTTACCGACAATACTTTGCATGATCGACAAGTATCATGTATGCAAGAAGACATGATCTCAAGTATGAAGCGACAACCTAGTTATCATAAAATAAAAAAAACCAAACCTATAAATAGGAAAAAGAAGGGTAGAAAAAGGGACTAAAAACACTAGGATAAAGAAAGTATAATAGAAAAAAAAAAAAAAAAGAGAGAGAGTAAGATCTCATTGTAAGAGCTTCTCCAACAAGAAGCTACTTTGGCATTTGGCACCAATTTTCACCCTTCAGTAGTACTCAATTCTTTGCACCAGTTTGAAGTTTTTGAAATTTTTGCACTACTTTTAGCGCAGATTTTTTATTGCGCTACTTTTTTTTCTTTTCTTTTTTATATGATTATATCTTTTTTTAATATTTAATATTGTAATTTTTTTATCTCAATTATCCAAATTGAAATTAAATCAAGTTTTTTAAAATCATATGATGTGTAATTTAAATAAGTATATGAGATTTTAAGTATTATATACAAATTTAAATAGAATTGTATAACATTACCCAACATTCAATTTTACATATATATTTTTTAAATATGATAGTTAAAGAATATAAGTAAAATAAATATTAACCAAAATTTAATGTTAAATAAAATTACATATATAATGTTTTTAACAAATATTTAGTAATAAAAATAAATATTAAAAATAAAAAAATAAAGATTATTGTGTAATATTATTTTTAGTGGAGAAAGTAGTGCAAACTGTTGAAGAGAGTATGTAAATTTTACGCTAAAGTGGTGCATAATTTGCACTAGAGTAATGAACATTGCTGTAGATGATCTAAGAGTGTAAACTCAAATTATATATAATCATATCGAGATAGTCAAATATAAAAGTTCATCGAATTCTGTGTTTGATTTAAATATACCGTGTGTTTCTTTTATTACTACATTTTTCATATTATAATTTCAGTACAACGTTCACATCCTAAAAATAAATCAAAGTTGATAAAAATAAATATTAAAATAATACTCACATTCCTTCTTTTATATAATAGGCGGATGTAAAATGGATACTGTAAAGAGGCACTTCATGTTTCTCACATTCATTCACCGTAATACCTCTTATAAATAATTAACTTTATTCATTAATTTCTACCTCACCAAAGTTTTTAATTTTATAAAAATCCAACACATTATAATTATTTATTTAAATATAATTTCATTCAGAATTAAGTGGTTAAAGTCACAGGTTATCATCACTTTATTACAACTAATTGTCCAAGAAGAGGTAGATTAATAAAATTAAGAAATCCAATCTCCTGCACTGTTTAATTGGGGCTTGACTTTTGGTGCACCAATCTCGTCTCGGCTCACAAGTCAAGCCCGGTTCCGCCGCTGTCGGAATGTTCACTGCTCACTGCCTACTATTCTTTTCCACACGCAGCTTTATTTTAATATGCCAACTAGGTTATACATCTTATGAAATTGCTACTCCATCCTTGTTATGCTTTGTTCAAAAATCAACTCACAAAAAAATGAAAATGAATATGTTAAAAAGTATTTATTAAAAATAATTATAAAATATATTCCCAGCCCTATAATTAGATTTTTGTTTCCAATTTTTTTTCTTCAAAAAGTTTTAATCTTAAAGTTAAACCCTATTTTAAAGTCCAAGTCAAGGTTAAAAAACTTACTTTCATGAACAAGATACAAGTTGACATAGCCAGGAATTACTGTCAGGGGCTCCAACTATAATATTAAATAAATTAATGTACATTAACTATAAAGATAAATATAAACTAATGATCTTGATATGGTTAAATAAATAAATATGTTACTAAATTTACATAATAATAATAAAAAAAAACAATGATATAATAGAGAAACTAAAATGAGTAAAAGAAGTTCATATGAAACTGTAGTGATACATCTCAACATTGAACTCACAAAAATAGTCAGCAAAACCAAAAGTATAGATAAAATAAAAGGTCACTCAATCCTTTCAAGTTGTTTTATTATTATTATTATTATTATTATTATTATTATTATTATTATTACTACTACTACTACTACTACTACTACTACTACTACTACTACTACTACTACTACTACTACTACTACTATTATTATTATATTTTTTTTCCATAGAATGTAAGATTTCTCATGCCATCAAAGCATTATCAATGATCAAAATGTCTTGGAATAAAATCACTTCGACAAGAATGCAATGAATAACAAGGTAGAATAAGTTACCAAAGTGAGTGGATTCAGAGGGGTACTTAGTGGTACACACACACACACACATATATATATATATATATATATATATTTTTTTTTTTTTCCTTCAAAATTTGTCCTTTTTTTTTATAGAGAAAATTACAATTAAAGCCTTTAAAATAGAAACATGTAGGACTTCAACATGTTTCTAGGGATGCTATGTTGTTGCTCATTGTCTTTATAAATTTATTTTGTTAACCTCTTTTGATAATTATATATATAAATTTCATATTTTTACTATGGCTATCTCCAACACAAAGCTCCATATTTACAGTTTGCCATCTTCAACGCAACTCCATCTCCAAAAAATTTCAACCCACAAGCTTCAATTTTATTCATATCTAATTCTTACCAATTTATTTAGTTGTATTGCACGTTTAATGTAAAATTATTATGTTAGAGACTTTACTTGGTATAAGTAATTTAATTTTAGCATTTATAATTATTTATTAAATTTTCAACTATAAAAGATTAACAAACAAATAGTGACATAATTATAACCTGAAAAACAAATCAATTAAATGATATCATAGCATATACTTGGTTAGAACGAGGACCATAGAATGGAGTCACGAGCACCCAATCCCGAGAGAGTTGGTAGCATAGATTGCTATATTATGTCCATGATTTCTTGAATGATAATAATTTCTGCATCCACAGAAATCAAGCTGGTAGTTTGTACTGTATGGCAGGTCATGAGATAAAGGCATGCAGGCAGAGTCAACGTAATTTTTTGTAGTCAACGTCAACCTCCCACCTCTCACTATCCATAACCTAGCAATGATTTACAAAGTCAACTACTATCTTAGTTGTGAATTTGGACTTGTTCGAAGTTGGACCATAGCAATGGGTCCACTTACTTCTGTCATCCTACCCAATCCCTACTATAATACTATGACAGCCTTTCATTCTCTAATTCTTTTTGTGACAATTTGGAGGCCCCTTCATATCAAATATGCCATTGCTCCTCAGGTACAACGTGTCCAACTCACGCATTGTGCATGCATAGTTGTACTTGGAATATGGTGTACTTGATCAAAATTCATAGATATTTTATGGGGATCAACTTCTTTTTTTAGACTTTTTTTTAATAAGAATTTAATATTTATTTTGTCAATTTTCACAAATTCAATGTTTTGAGTATAGTTTACTATTTATCAGGTAGTAAAATAACTTATTTACCCTAAATGATCTCACAGTACTTAATGATTTTCTTCATTGAGTTAAAAATGAATTTTATAGGGTTGTTAATGCTCAGAGAATTCGAAATATTGTGTTATGTTAATGCTCCTAATAATTGAAATATTTTGAGCTCTATTTTGTAGAACTTAATGGTACACTTCATGTTGAGTTCTATGAACATTACTATGAAAACTTGCAAGTTTTATAAGTCAACTTTTGAAAACATAGGGATCGCTAAAAACAAAATAATTCTATTACGAGCGAATGAACAATAAGAAAAAAACAAAATATTGATTGTTATTAGGTAGAGAAAAATATATTTTGTTATGAAAAGACGACATTTCTCATAATTAGATAGATCTTTTTCATTACTTATCATATATTTATCTTATAAGAGACCGGTTAATTTTTATTTATTTTGTTTTTCCTGATAATGTCATTTTACTTTTTAGGCCATCAACTTCA
Organism: Caryopteris x clandonensis; assembly: GCA_028749325.2. NCBI lineage: Eukaryota > Viridiplantae > Streptophyta > Magnoliopsida > Lamiales > Lamiaceae > Caryopteris > Caryopteris x clandonensis. The sequence continues at coordinate 16,276,868 of JAPYKT020000001.1, forward strand.
TTCCCCTTTTGATTTCAATTACAAATTCTCTAATAAATACATTTACAGATATCGACTACATATGTTAATTAGTGATGTCATTATATACACATAACATATGATGATTATTTTGAAATAAAAAAAGGAACACAGAATAAAATGAAAGATCCAAACCTATATTATGGGCTATTCCCACTTTCTTTGCGCAACAACAAGTTTTTATTCATAAATAATAGATTCATTTTTTTGGGAAGAAAAAAAGAACACTAATTAAAAGAATTATACTTACTAAGATCTAGTCAAATCTAATTTAAACAAAAAAATAGGGCAAATATAGAACAGTTCCACTTCTTGATGAAAGATAAAGAGTAAATTACAATGACAATCTTTCAATATCTAATTTTTATGTATATGTGACAGTAAGTGTATCTATATATGTATGTATATGAAGCTTCATTCACATTGAATATTTGAGGAATTTGCAGGTGGCATTAGTTTATTTCCAAATAAAAACAAATATTGAATGACTTAGTTAGATAGTCAACCAAATTTATATAAATTTAAACAAGAACATGGGCTAATAACCTTGCCACTTCTTGATATAAAAAGGATAGAGCTTCCTTGTTCAAGACACACATTGCACACACACAAAATGGGACGCATTGATACAGATGCACCTCAACCCCACCAAACCCCACCGGAGACCATCGATGATGCGCCTCCGGTTGACGAAGATCTTTATGACCCACCTTCTGGTTACCAACCTCAACCTGCCGGAGTCAACAATAACCGCTCAACGCCACCGCCACAGCCATTCCCTCCGGCTCAAGACCACCACACTGCAACCGCTTTTCCTCCTCCTCAAGATTACAACAATCCGCCGCCGCCGCCGCCACAAGACTTTCCTCCATACGGCGATGGAAAACCGCCACCAGGGGTGGCACACGCCTTTCCACCACCTCAAGAACACATACCACAACATTTTCCAAGTCCAAATCCATATATTCAACAACAACCACAACCAACAATGGCCATGCCGCAGTTTCCGGCACGCCCAAATATTCAGCACCAGCCTGCTGCCGGTGGAATACCGATAGCCTCTCCATTTAATCCTCTACCACCTCAGCTCCCAATTCAGGAGTGGAGGACGTCTCTTTTCGATTGCATGAGAAACCCACAAAACGGTAATAATGCATACCATAATATATATATATATATATATATATATATTTATATATTTGTTTTCATCATTTACATTGAGATATTAATACATGCAACCGTTAAATATTGCAGCTATCATCACTCTCTTCTTCCCGTGCGTCACGTTTGGGCAGATTGCAGAAATACTGGACTCTGGGAATACATGTAAGAAGTCTCTTTTTCTCTTTTTCTCTGTCTACACAATTAGTTAGGGCTTGATGAAAAATGGGTGTGCATGGATGTGTTGTGTAGCGTGTGGGACGAGTGGGCTGCTGTACTCTCTGATATCATTTTGCATAGCGATGCCATGCATAATGTCATGCTCATACAGAACGAAGTTGAGAAGCAGGTTTGGGCTTATAGAATCGCCAGCACCAGACTGGTTGATTCACTGTTTCTGTGAGTGCTGTGCTCTCTGTCAAGAATATAGAGAGCTTGAGGAAAGGGGCTTTGACCCTGCTATTGGTATGCATCCATCCATCCCTTTTTGCAGTTTGTTTCTTTTTTTATTTTTTTATTTTTAAATGAAAAACAAATCATATAAGAAAAAATAAATAAAAATTTAAGTCCGTTAACATTATTCAGTATATGACTTATTAATTTTACCAATGTTTTATAATAATCTCTAACTTTTTATTGATTCAATTTATTCTTGATTCACCATTTTAAAAATCCCTTGTTGGAAAATGTTGATTTCTGCTCGTTTCACTTGTCACTTAAGCAGTCCAACTAAGGCATTAATAATTGCTGGCGATGTTTCAAAATTTCGACAAAATTGAACATAAAATAAATAAAAAGTGCTTATAAAAATTCCGAAATATTAAAGTTGATATATATATATATATATATCTATAAGTTTTGCAGTCGGTCATATATTAACATGATATACAACATATGATTGTTTTTATAATTTCTTTTAGGTCAAGCACGTCATAATTTGAAACAATAAGTAGATCTGATTATGCGTAACCTTCAAATTTTTATTTTTTATTAATTTTCTTTTACTTTTAACATTATGGATTAAATTGTATTATAAAATTTGTATGTCCATGGTGTCCAGAGGACCCAGGAATCCCACCAAAATAAACAAAACCTGCTCTGGTGGTCCTTGTTATTTTACAATATACTGATGTTACACACATTTAATGAATTAATGCAAATATGTTATGGGGTAGCATAGAAATTCACAAGTACTGCCTAGGCCGAATTATTAGAATAATGGAATGAAGTATATGTATGTCATTCACTATATATATATATATATATATAACTTAGAATGCAACATCGTCACAAGATAAATGATTAATTGCAATTTGCTGTATATGTGTTTTTGCAAGTTGTCATGTAAAAAAAATTCTTATCGCTTAATTCCTATTGTAACTCAGAAGGACTAGTTGCACCTTAAAATATTGTTGTAGCTACTCTCTAGTGAGTAAATTAAATAAATAATTGACAAATCAGAAACTAGTTAAATAAATCATAAATAAAAAATCAGAAATTAAAGATAATTTTTTAAAAATAATTTTTGAAAACTAAAATGAATTTGGAAATTACAAATAAATTATAGAAAATACAAATAAAAAGAATAATAAAATGATTTCTTAAATATATATGTACATACATTCCATTTTATTTATTTTTATATGGATTTAGATTATCTGGTTTTTTTTCTTCTATTTTTTATGATTTTTTTGTCTTTTTCTGTTTTAGTTTTTTGTTATGTTTAATTTAAGTTTTTTTTCTTTTGTTGTTAATTTTTATGGATTTTGTTTTTTTTTTAATTTTCTCCAGTTTGTACTTTTTTGTATTTGTTATATTTTATTTTATTTTTCTAAAATTTTGGTTGTCTATTTTCATTTTTTGAAAACTTAGATTTTTTTAAAAACTTATTTGTCATTTCTTTTAATTTGATAATTTATTAGTTTCTTTTACTTAATCATTTTTATTCGCATAGTATTATTACAAACATGTATAATATCTTAAAACAATACCATATACTTTGTATGACTTCGTAAAATATCCTATACATATTGAAAAAATATTTTATTTAAAAATATGCTACAATATGTTATTTTATTTTTTAATTTTCTCATGAAAAAAATATCCCAAAAATAATTTAAGTTGCAAGACTATAATCTCATATACGATGAAAAATAATTTGAAAGTATTTTTCTTTAGATACGAGGCTGCAAAAATGCGTATACTACTTTAGCAAATTATAATTAATTAATCTTGCAATAAAAACTAATTGTGTTGTTAACTTTGAAATGTAATTCAATTGGATTGAGTGCGGCTACTAAAATTGTTTATATGTGAGTTTAGTATATGATCAAGATGAGCGTTTTGTTTGTTTACATTAAATAACTAGTGTTTATGCATGGAAAATATAATTTTATACCGTAGAATATTTTTAAATTAATACTCAATAGTTTAATAATTTTCTTGATATAATATATTTTGTTGGTACTGACTCAGGAACTATAGACTATATTAAGACTGGATTAATTAATAAGTTTTTATTAATTTAAAGTGATTTGACTGTAATTAGGATGGGTGGGGAATGTGGCGAAGTTGCAGCAGAAGCAGCAATTTGGAATGACAGCGCCAATGCAGCAAAGAATGATGTGATTAATCTCAATTTATGCCTCAGCCTTTCTACTTTGTTTTTACAAATAATTGTGTGCATGCTTCTTTCCCTTCCAAATTGCAATTTCATTTCTTTCTCTTTCTCTTTCTTTAGTAATGGTGTATTGAATGTTGGAAATTACTTATAATTAGTAATATAATGTTTATATTATTTAAGTTTAAAAGAAGTTATATTTTTATGTAATTTAATGGTATTTTTAGCCCACAAAACAGAGTATATATCTTTCATACAAACCACCACTCCCCGTTTATGCCCCTCCATTATATTTTAGTTTACCGTTTTACCTTTTTCCTTATTCAAACTTTTGAGACAAAACGGCATTATACAAATTTCAATGAAAAATTAAATTTGACTTTTTAAATACTGGCTCTATTTTTTCATATATGACTCTTATTTATAGACCCGAACCCTCATACCATCCTTCAAGATCTTTCTTTCGTGTTTATCTCTTATTTGCTGATCTTCCCTTCTTGAATATCTCTGTAATTGTTGATTCTTGATTTGCTGATATTCATTCCTTATTTATTTCTTATTTATTGATCTTCATTCCTTATTGTTGATCTTCCCTCCATCTTCATTCCTTAAGTATCTCTTATTTGTTGATCTTCCCTCCTTGAATATCTCCATAATTGTTGATTTTTGATTTGGTTTGATAATGCAAATCTTTTCCTTGTAATCTTCATGCATGCATATCTTCTATCTTGATTATCCTTTCCTTGTTGATTCTTTATTTGGTTAGATCTCTTCATGTATGCATATCTTCTATCTTGATTATGCTGCTATGATTTTGAATATCTTTCGTAATCTTTTTCTTTGCAATCTGCATAGATTAATATACACTAATAAATTATGATTTTCGATATATGCCAACACACTTACTTTATCAAATTTGATCCAATCTAAAACGAAAATCTTGAAATATTCCGTTCACAATGAATTTATGACAATACATAATTTATTTAAGTATTTAATAAGGTACTCTATTTTTCCACATTTCACTTGTTAATCAATTTTCAACTAAACCAACAAATGTAAATTTGACATTGTCCACTTAATATAAGGTGAATGTTGTCCCAATTCTCAGTTTAATTGATGTGGATGAATGACTGAAATTTTCATTAAATTTTAAACCACCATTTCAGTATTCACAGAAATCTTGAATGTCTGATATAAATAATCGAATGTCACTCTTATTACATATACGTATGTGTTACTTGCATAACAGTTAAGAAATTAGTTAGAATTAGTTAGACATTTATGTCACTTGAATGACAATTACAAACTTATTTCATAAGTTAGTTTTGAGCTGCCGACCTCCTCCAACCTCATGTATAAATACATGACAACTTTTGTACTGGTTCTTCAATAAATACTAACATATTTCTTTTATATTCTTTAGTTATGATAACTACTAGCTCTCGGTGGAAGCTATCTTCCATGTGCGATCTCCAAATTGATACGAGATGGTTTGTATACATAAAACTATTAGATCGAAATAAAATCAATCGTAAATTATCCGACATATTTAACATTAAAAAAGGGTATAGAAGGTGTTTGAACGAAGAATAGGAGTCATGCTTGCAATATACAGTATTGAAATTCACTTAACGTGACTATGACTGAACTTTGGGGTTTATATAGTTAATTATACATTAACTTTTCATAATTAATTTCATTATAATATAACATAATTTAAATTAATAAATACACGGGTTTACATATAAAATTATTTCCTAATATTGATTATATAAATGATTATAATAATTACAGAATTTTTAGAAAATTAACTCAAAAATAAAATTTTCAATATCAATGAATATGACATTTGTATTCAATTATGATTAATATTCTAAATCAATATGGTCAAAGTTTCCAAAAATGATATATTTGTTATAACCTTCTCTTAATAATTAACTCATTTAGGGTGTTTTTTAAAAATAAATATACGATGTATATAATTAAATTATAACTATTAAAATACATTTATGACATATAATTTGTTGTATGACTTGGATTAATTATTTTTTCATCGATTAATAGAACTATTGAGCTTCATTTTTGTGCCACACGGCACATTTGGTTGTATTTGCATTCTGATTATAAATAAATTATTTATAATTAATGGATATAGAAAATTACAAATGATTAAGTAAACTAATACTAATAATTATTTTCAGATATTTTCATTAGACAATTAATATGGGAGTAGTTTTATTAATAGTATCTTATATAAACAAAACACTAAACATCATATGATTATTAAGTAACAAATAACATACCATTATGATTGTTTATATATAAATAAACAACTAAAATAATAAAATGACATAAATGTTGCGACATAGCTAACATCATTTTCTCATAGGTAAATAAATTTATTGTGCTCCAATTTTACGCAAAATTTTAGGTGCATCTGGTGCACCGTAAGACCTTATCTATAATATTACTTGTTTAATTCAAAATATTATATGTTAAATTAAAAAAAATTACCACTAATTTGTTATCTTAAAAAATTACCGAATTACGTACCATCATAATTATTTAAATAATAACTTAAATAATGAAATTGACATAAATACTTTGATATAGCTAACATCATTTTCTCATTGGTCAATAAATTTATTGTGCTTCAATTTTGCGCAAAACATTTATTGCACCATGTAACCCAATCTACTATAAGGAATGATCAATCACCTAATATTTCTCCAATATTTCCGGACTATTTTTGTTAATGTAAATATTTGAAAAGATTTGTTGTATCTTTACATATCTTGTATCTTTGATTATTTCTTGTAATCTCCTCTATATAAGAGGCTCAATTCGATCAATGATAATCATTCAATTCCCACAATATAATATCTATATGGTATCACGAGGGGTTCCGATCTAAAACCTATCTAAACCCTCAATTTTTTTTTCTGCGTCCTCACCTTCTCCATGTCGCACATGTCCGACTCCTCCATTGCCGCCATTGTGGCCGGTTTAACCTCTCACCCGCCCCTAGTTCCCATCACAGCCCATCATCACTTGCCCATTAAGTTGACACAGACAAATTATTCCTCATGAAGAGCGCTTCTGATTGCACTCCTAACCGGTCATGATCTGCTCGGCTATATCAATGGCACGTTCCAGAAACTTGCTCTTCTCGCCGATGGCTCCAACGCTGCGGATGTGTCTCACTGGATCCGTCAGGATAATCTCCTCTTAGCCGCCATATTCGGCTCTCTTTCGCCGGATATCTTGCCGCTTGTTTCGTCCGCTTCTTCGTCGTCTGAGGCGTGGGATATCCTCACTCGGCTCTGTGCGGGGCGTTCGCGTACCCGTGTTAATCAATTGAAGAGCGAACTTTATCGTGTTGAAATCAAAGATCGCTCGATCACTCAGTATCTTCAATATGTGAAAGCCAAAGCCGATGAATTGGCTTTGATTGATGAACCCGTGAGCATTGATGATCTCACGTTGTTTGTGATAAATGGTTTGGGATCGGAGTATGCAACGATTGTTGGCCCTATACGTACTCGGGACACTCCTCTACGGTACGAGGAACTACATGATCTTCTTTATGCCCATGAACAGACGATCAAGTCGCAGGAGGCGTCTCAACGCCAACTGCTCGCCACTGACAACGCTGCTTCCCATCGCGGCTCGCCTCATCAGGGACGTGGGTCGGCTAGTGGCAATTCCCGTGGGGGCAATAACTCCAACCGTTCCCCTCAGAATTCTGGTGGCCAGTTTGTGCGTGGCAAGTCCTCCGGCACTTCTCAGCCTCGCAGCAACTCCTCTGGCCGAAATAATGGTTCCTCAGGTACCTCCAACCCTACTGGTCGTTCTTCTCTAATCTGTCAGTTATGCGGCTATATTGGTCATGGTACGTCCACTTGCCGTCGTGTTTCAATCACGGCGAATTATGTTGCTCCACCTCCGTCCTCTCCGGGTAATTCGTGGTTGGTTGACTCCGGGGCTTCTCACAATCTGACTTCTGACCTCAGCAATCTATCCATTCACTCTGAATATGTTGGAACGGACGAAGTTCATATCGCCGATGGCTCGGGTCTACCTATCACTCATACTGGTAAATCTGACCTTCACTTTCCTGCACGCTCTTTTGTTCTCAATGATGTTTTATGCGTGCCTACGGCGAAACAGAATTTACTTTCAGTCAGTAAATTCACATCTGCTAATAATATTTCGATGGAATTCTTTCCCTCTTATTATGTTATCAAGGATCTAGTCACGGGGGCGCAGCTCCTTAAAGGCTCTTGTCAAGACGGTGTTTATCGGTTGAATCCACCTGCTGTGGGGGTTTCAAATGCTAAAGTTTCTGCTTTTGTTGGAGTTCGGGCTTCTCCACCCCGCTGGCATGCTCGGCTTGGGCACCCGTCCGTGGATACAAGCTCTTTAATTATTGGCACTTTTCATTTACCAGTTTTAAATAAATCCCCTGTTTTGGGAAATACTTGTGTTTCTTGCCAGCTGAGCAAGTCGCATCGTTTACCATTTAGTACATCTTCTTTTCATGCTATACATCCCTTACACTATATTTATGCTGATGTGTGGGGTCCTGCCCCTGTGGTCTCTTTGGATGGATCTAAATATTTCTTGCTGCTTGTGGATTTATTTACTCGCTACTGTTGGGTTTATACTTTGAATGCGAAGTCTTAGGTTGCCTCTATTTTTCCGCAATTCCGCCTACTTGTGGAAAAACAGTTTGGACATTCGATTAAAAATCTGTTTTCTGATAATGGAGGTGAATTTCTTGCTCAACGACCTTACTTGGTTAATTGTGGGATTTCTTGGCTTACCACTGCGCCTCATACTCCTCAACAAAACGGGTTGGTTGAGCGCCGCAATCGCCATGTCTTGGAAGTGAGTCGTGCACTCTTACACTTCGCCTCTCTCCCACCATCTTATTGGTCTTTTGCGGTTCAAACTGCTGTGTACTTAATAAATCGCATGCCCACATCTCTTTTGTCCAAGAAGAGTCCGTTTCAACTATTGTTTGGCACTGTGCTGAATTATGCCAAGCTCCGGGTCTTTGGTTGTCTTTGCTTTCCATGGCTCCGACCTTATCTTCCAGGGAAGCTCACCACACCTTCATTACCTTGTGTATTTGTGGGTTATTCCACTTCTCAGAATGCTTATAAATGTCTTGATCTTCAATCTGGCCGTATTTATCTTTCTCATCATGTGCAGTTTCTAGAGGACTCATTTCCTGGTTCGTCCCCTACTGAGCAGTTGCCACCACCAGAGCCGCCTGCTCCTCTCACTATTTCCGTATTACCACCTCGGCGGCCTCCTCAGTCTCCGCCCCCTGTGGCACTTCCTCCACCGTCACCTACTTGTCCAGCTACTACGGCTCCGACACCTGCCTTGTCGGTCCCGCCTGACGCTTCGGCACCTGCCTCATCTGAATCTGCTCCACCGCCCGCCCCCACTCTTGATCCTCACCGCACTCATCCCATGCGGACACGGGGCCTTAACAATATCCACAAGCCGAAGTGCTTCTTTGCCGCGACCAAACATCCACTGCCGCCTGATATTGAGCCCTCCACTGTGGCTCAAGCTCTCTCCGATCCTCTCTAGCGTTCGGCTATGGCGGAGGAATTTACTGCTCTTCAACGCTTTGGTACCTGGGATCTGGTGTCTCCTCCTCTTGGTAGTAACATTATTGGGTGCAAGTGGGTTTTTCGTATCAAACAAAAACCTGATGGCTCGGTTGATAAATACAAAGCTCGTCTGGTTGCGAAGGGATTTCATCAACGCCCTGGCGTTGATTTTCGTGAGACCTTCAGTCCTGTTGTTAAGCCTGCAACCATTCGTACTGTTCTCACTATTGCTCTTCAATTGAATTGGCCCATACGCCAGCTTGATGTTAGCAGCGCCTTCTTGCATAGCAAGTTGGATATTCCTATGTATATGTAGCAGCCTCCCGGCTTCAAGGATGCCGCTGCCCCCTCTCATGTGTGTCTGCTCCGCCGAACTCTGTATGGCCTTCGCCAGGCGCCTCGGGCTTGGTTCAATGCCCTTAGCTCGTCTCTGTTATCCTTTGGCTTTGTTCAATCCAGGGCTGATTCTTCTTTGTTCACATACAGTAAGGATGGTATTCGGGTCTTTGTCCTCGCCTATGTTGACGATCTCATCATCACTGGGTCTTGCTCTAGCATCATCACTTCTATTACTACTCATTTACTGAAGTCATTTCTGGTGAAGGACCTCGGCCCCCTAACCTACTTTCTTGGGGTTGAGGTTGCTCGTTGCAAGGAGGGGCTCTTCTTGTCCCAACACAAGTATACTTTAGATCTCCTTCGCCGTTTCAAGCTGGACGGTGCCGAGCCAGTTTCCACTCCTATGTCCTTGAAGGCCTCTTCTCTATCTGGTTCCTCTGATGCTACTGAGTATCGTAGTGCTATTGGCGGCCTCCAGTACCTCACTATCACTCGCCCTGACATTGCTTTTACAGTGAACAAGCTAGCCCAACATATGGCGTCTCCACTCGCCTCTCATTGGGACGCTGTTAAGCGCCTCTTTCGGTATCTCAAGGCCACTCTGCATCACGGTCTTCTTCTCCAGCCTTCATCTTCCTTCAACATAACGGCCTACTCCGACTCTGACTTTGGTGGTGATCTTGTTGATGGGAAGTCCACCTCGGCTTATGTAGTCTTCCTCGGTTCCACTCCTATCTCTTGGCGATCGAGAAAGCAACGTGGGGTTGCTCGCTCTTCCACCGAGGCGGAGTATCGCGCCTTAGCCACCGCCGCTTCGGAGGTTTGTTGGCTTCATCATCTCTTTGCCGACCTTGGTCTTCGTCCGCCTTCTTTGCCGCGTATTCTTTGTGATAATATGGGCGCCACTCGTCTTGCTCTTAATCCGGTTCTACATTCTCAGATGAAGCATATTGCCATTGATCTTCATTTTGTCCGTGATCTTGCTTCTAAGGGTCGTCTTGCAGTCTCTTATGTCAACACGCAAGATCAATTGGCGGATTTGTTGACAAAGCCTCTAGCCCGTGCTTGCTTTCAGCTTCGTCGCTCCAAACTCTCCGTCGCCGATTGGACGTCGATTTTGCGGGGGCGTATAAGGAATGATTCAATCACCTAATATTTCTCCAATATTTCCGGACTATTTTTGTTAATGTAAATATTTGAAAAGATTTGTTGTATCTTTACATATCTTGTATCTTTGATTATTTCTTGTAATCTCCTCTATATAAGAGGCTCAATTCGATCAATGATAATCATTCAATTCCCACAATATAATTTCTATATCTACATGATTATTTGTTTAATTAGAAAATATTATTTATTAACTTGAAAAATATTACTTCTGATTTCTTACCTTAAAAATTACTAAATAACATACCATTATAATAATTTAAATATAAATAATAACCATAGTATAAAATGCCATTTATGCGACATAGCTAACATCATCTCATTGGTCAATAAATTTATTGGCTTCATTTTTACGCAATAACTTGTGTGCGTTGATTATACTGTGAAATCTGATCTACAATATTACTTGTGTAACTAAAAAATATTATTGTTTATTTGAAAAATATTACGATTGATTTATTACACACTTTTAGGTAAACAATTTATACTTTAGACCAGGTGCATGATGCACCTGATGCACAAGAGACTCATTCATATTAATGTTTTATTATGTTTAATTGTGCTAGATTGTATAAAATTGAGATTTACGTAAAAACTTATATGTATCGGGTGCACTGTGCAATCTGATCTAAAGTATTACTTGTTTAACTAAAATTTATTATTTGTTTACTTAAAAAATATTGCTACTAATTTGTTACTTGGAAAAAAAATAATATTTCTTAAGTAATAAATAAAACTAATTAGTTAAACAAGTAATACTTTAAATTGGGTACACGGTGTATCCGATGCACAAGAGACTCATTCATATCGAATACACTAAAACTAAAAGGTAGCTTCAAATTATTAAATCACAATGACATCTTTTTTTTTTTGTTTTTGTTTTTTTTCAAGCCAACATTATCGAATTTAAAGGGAAGAATAAATGGGCAGACCGGGCAGAGTGACACCAGCTTCGACAAAAAAAATGTTGCCTGAGGCAGACGAGTCATGAATTAAATAACGAACGAGTGACGTGAGAGCTGGGTCTGTTGGGGTCGCTGTTCGTAAGGGAATTACTTTTTTCATAAAATTCTTAAGTTTTTTCGAAATAGACCTTCAGTAATTTCGGATGGAAATACTCGTGGTGTAATTGAATTCACTCTCATATTATACTCTCCCAATTCCATTGCCATAACTGGTCATTTCTATATTAATATTCAGCAAATAATCATAAAATATCCGAGTTACCCTAGTCATAGAGTCGACAGCAGACTTGGAGGAACTGTAAGCTATGCCACCATGAAATTGTACTCGATTTAGGCCGCTGCCCGATGATCGAACCTTCTCGACCTGCTGCACACATTCGAGAGGCGACGCACCTAGAAACATTCCAGGTTCCAATCAGGTTTGTTTTGAGGGTTTGGTTCCATTCTTTCTCCGTGATGTTGAGGGATGACCTAATATATCCTGTTTAAATAAATATATACAAACGTTAAAGTTCTTAAATTAACCTCGCTCTGAATCTACTTTCTCCAACATATAATATTTACCTAAATAATGAAATTTGAATACAAATCAAAACATAACAACAACATCAACATAAATGATTACATGTCCTTGAACAAAAAGTTTAAAGGAACTAAAAGAGGGTAGAATTTATAATAATAAATTCATGCGTATATTCAGGTAAAAATATACTAGAGCTAGGGAACCTGACAAATATTTGTCTTTATTTATATCCATGTCATCATATCTACAAAAATAAATCAATTAAATATTATATATAAAACCATTAATTCATATTATAATTGACAAAAGACCATACATTTAATTTATCATGTGTTGTTTATAAATTACAAAATTTGTCAATTACTGATTGTTATTTTTTGTACGGTGAGTTTGTCGTGAAATTCATTGAGACTTAATTACTAATTTAGATCCAATTTTAATAAAAAAAATATATATTTAACTACGATATATTTTATTCGTTATATATACTAAATAAGGATGGAAGGATATGTAATTAAGTTTATTAATTTACATATGGGATTAATAAGATGGAAAAACATTACATAAATACCAAAATGAATTTATGTAAGTAAATTTATAAAATTATTAACTTACCGGTAAATATTATTTTGGATACCATCTATTATTAAACTATATAACTAAGAAATAGTAATATTCAATAATCATCATTATAAATTCTTGTACATAAATAGATAGATTAAAGTTATTATAATATCCTTAATTACGTAAGGGCAATATATGATGTTAGAATCAAAGCTTCTTAAACATAAAAATGTTGACCATAATGAATGAAATAAAGATATTTATGTGAATAAATAAATTTGTTATTTTTTCATGTTTTTTAATTCAAGATTACTGTGGTATATATTAAAATAAGATATTAAATTTAAAAACTATTATTATTTTTATTTGATTATTTGGTTTAGTTTCTAATATTTATTGTGTATCAAATTATGTATATTGTATTTAGACGGCAAATCTTATTAAGTAATATATTTTTATGAGCTTATTAAATTATTTAACTTTTATTAAATAAATCAATTATTATAGAAACAAAACACTATATATTTTTCATATATTTACCAATAAAATAAAATAAAAATACTTCAAATACTCTTAATATTTGTTTACTAAAAATATGTTATAAATATATTTTAATTTTAATTTATAACAATATTATAAATTGCAAGTTGCACGATGACAATAATAGTGATTTTAAAAAGAAAGGCCTTATCATACATTTTTAAAATTAGTATATAATCATGTATTTCTTGAATTTTATGTTAATCCTATTATCAATATTCATTCATGAAACAAATTGGTACTAAGTTTACTTGTGAGTTTAATTATTCGTGTCAAATAAATTCGTTATTTAATCTATTTTTTTGGTTGACCAATTTATTTTATTATATTTTCTTTGTATTTGTTTAATGTTATTACTAAAATATTTGCAGTATCAACATTTCAAATTATTTATTGCCAATGAATCCCTTTACATAATTTTTTTTATATATAAATTGAATATGGGTGATAATCGAATAAAAAAGTTCAATTATATTTGTACAAATTTTTTTATAAAAAAATCACATAAATAATTCTTGTTTGTTGCGAGGCACCTAATGTTGAGAGTTAGAATTAGAAAAGAGTGAGCAAACAAAATATACATGAACAAAAAGCACAAGACATGCATCGACTCATACATAGCTATTATAGAAACAACATAATATATATACCTCTCACCCCAGCATTATTTATTAAAGCATCAATACGCCCAAAAACACTCCAAGCTTTTGCCACCGATGCTTCTATGATATCTCCCTTCGACGCCATACCAAGTTCCACTGCAACGGCTATACGACCACCGACTACTTGCTCGTTGGTTTCATCGCAAAGAGATTTAAGTCTATCCATTCTACGAGCACATGCAATAATGTTGCAGTCGGCCTTGGCCAAATCACGGCCGAGATCATGGCCAAGGCCGGAGGAGGCACCCGTCACCATGATGATCTTGCCATGTAGGCATGACCACGGCTCAAGTTGGTGTACAACTCCACTTGCCATATGATGGGACATGATTGAAAGAGAACTACTGCAATGTACTATACGGTGTAGCTCAAGTTGATGCACAATAAATGCTCCCTCAACAATTGTTGTTCATATTTTTCTTCTTCCAACCTGGTTCAGAGTTAATTTTTATTTGAAATTTTTAAATGTTGTCAGGACATAATTGGATAAGACCAAACTAGTGTGAGACCATATAATAACTAAAATCAGGGAGCTAATATTCTTGATTTAAATTAATTTATTTTTTAAATAATGATAAAATGGATATTTTTTGCATCAGCAAAAATATTAATTTGAAATATTTTTTTGTAGTATTAATAAAATTAAATCCTATATTTTTATTTGTAATCACTTTCAAATCAGATACTGCACAAGAGTATTGAAGACATATTTTTATTTCAAAATAATAAACAGGCTACACAAAAATTAATAAAAAAAAAACTTTTTAGAAACAATATCTACAACTAACCTAAAATTTGGTCAGCACATTTCATAGCTATAGAAATAAATTGAAAGTTTATGAAACGTATGATAATTTATTTTCAGATTTGTTATAATTAAATTATTATTTACAACATGTAATATATATATATATATATATATATATATATATATATATATATATATATATATATATATATATAATAACAAATCTGACAACAGTATTTTTTAAAATGTGAGTAACCTTTGGGCAAGAAAATAAAAAATAAGAACATTCATTTTACTATTATATATATATATATATATATATATATATATAATGGGATAAGTTACAACAAATAAATGGGCAGCACGGGTGAGAAAATATTGTTTATAAAGGTTATAAATTCATTCCACTGACCAAAAATAAAATATACGAAGTTATACTTGAAAGAAATTAAAACATTTTTTTTTGTTTGAAATGAAAGAAGCACAAATGATCAAAACAATATATATATATATATGTATATGTATATATGTTGGTGATATAGAAATGAAAAATCTTTCAGTAGGCACTATTAATTATGAAAATATTCACTACCCATTATGCACACACGTGGATAAACATTCATATATTATAGAAAAAATAATTATATTTTTCTTTGAAATTTTTATATCAATTGACTAAAAATAATTAATGAGCACATTAACATTTATCCACAATGTGGATCATTGATATTTGGCCACGGTTATATGTTAATAATTTAGAATACACACTAAGATTCTGGTAAAAGTAGACTAGTTATAATGTTTGTAATTTGTCTTAAAATCCTTAAGAATTGTGAAAGAAGTAAACTTAAGTTGTTATCGTAGATCCTAGAAATCCTAGGGCAACAAAGACTTGTCTATTTTTCTCAACCCACCTTATTACAAAAAGACTATTAATAAAAAATTAAATTATCCTTATTGTATTATTAATTATTTCTCGACTTTCTTATTCACTCTCAACTTCAACCTACCCCTTTTTCTCCTATTTACTATCTCTCCCATCACACCACAAATCACAACTCTTAAAGGATTAATCAATAGATGCCAAAACAACTGTGAAAAATCTTTAGTAACACTATTTGCAACACAAATTTTATGCAAAATAAATATTCAAATTTAAGTTAAATAATTAAAAAATATTATTATATTTTTTAATTTAATATCTCATTTTAATATATATAACATGAGTATTAAAGTAAATATCATGAAAAAATCATAAATTATATATATATATATATATATATATATATATTTATACGTAAAAATAAAATAGAAATAAAAAAAATTATTTATATTTTAATTAAATTAAAAAATATATTTTAAAGCTAACACATTATTTTTCTTAAATATTTTCATTTTTGGAATTGAAAATTAGTGAAATTTTACAATTTTTAAATTATTATATTAGTATATTAGTATAGATTAACATTTCACATTTCTTTATAAAAAATTAAGTTAATGCTAATGGTTCAACAACTGCAGGTTGGGCAGTGCTATCGTTACCATTATTAATTATTAAACTACTCTAATATTATATTAGTTTATATTAAAATATTTAATTCTGAAATTTTTGTATGTTACAAATTTATGACTTATGCAGACTTTGGAGACTCCATTAATGTCACATCATAATTTATTGATGATTAATGCTAATGGTTCAACAACTGCAAGTTGGGCGGTGCTATTGCATGCAGATTGGAGATTATTAAAATCGAATTAAATTTTAGATACAATAAGTTTCGGATATATATATATATATATATATATATATATATTGTGTTGACTTTTTTTAATCGAATTAAAATTAATTTTTATTTTTGGTATATATTTGTATTTTTTTTATTATTTAAATCATGAACCATATCGAGCTGTATGAGTTTTGAACCGAATAATCAATTCAAAATACAAATAAATTTCTAATTAAATTATATAAATGATTAGTTTAAATATATATATATATATATATGAAAATTAAATATCCCTAATTTTCTATATATAGTCTCCTTACCATCGAATTAAATATTGAATATAGAATTAGTTTAAATACAAATATGAAATAAATTAAATTTTGTATAAGATTGATTCTAATATATATTGTTATTTGTTAAAAATAAATATATATTCAATTCACGTGACATAATGTTGCTCCCAAAATGAAATATTTAAGTTCCATACAAAAGGAGAATGGAGATTTGGCATGAAACTTCCTTCAATGGTGCGACGGCGGATCCAGGCCAGGCAGGTGAAGGTGGAATCACAGTCAGTAGCAAAGGCGAAAGGTAAAAGTTATTACATTGCCGATTCACTGATTTGATCCAGAATTTGCAAAATGAGAGAGAAAGCAAAGAGCATTGAGTTGTTATCATTCCTTTATATATATCTCTCATTTTCTTTCTTATTTGTAGCTTTTTTTTTTTTTTCTTAATTTTATTTTTTTATAGTCGTAATCATCTCCAACATGACGAGCTGCGGTGGTAGGTATGACAGTTGTTTCAATATTCGTATTAATTTCATCCTCATATTAGTTTTGTTGGTAAAAAAAAAAAAAATTTCTCATGCTCGTCTTCCAACTTTTGTTTTGCATGTTGTAAATGGGTGAAAAGGAGAGACAGGAAAAACACAAAAAAAAATAACATCGTTATTTTTCTTAATTTTATGTTAGGTTTGAACCCTGAATTAATAACCAAATATGAGGCACATATCTTAAATTGAGCAAAAAATAAAAATTGAATCCTAGACTTAAAAATTTTAAAATTTAGATCTAATATTAAGATGTTTTTTGTGCCATTAATGAACCCCGTAATTTAGATATGTATAGTTGTACAGCCTAATCCAATAGTTTGTAAAATAATACAAGCTTTTAACCTACTATATTTGGGGCTTTAATAAAATATAGCAAATTAAATACAAATTATGAACTGGGAAAATTTTAAATTATTATTCCATCTTTCTTTTTATGTTGAAGCTTTTGTTAGAAATGGGCTTAGAAAAATATTGATGTTGACTATTCTTTGATCAATTTCAATTTGATGTTCCATTGAAGATAAATGGAAATAAGTTGCTAAATCGAAATCTACGTTCCGAATAGATAATTTTAGAGTATTTATTTTCTCAAATCCAATTTCGGATGAATGAGAAATTAATGCTGAAAGTTGGCAACTAAAACATGAAAATGTTGAAGAGAAAAGATGTGAGGATGCGTGACTGGGTGTGTGCTTGTGCGAATGGGTATCATAGGCCGAATAGCTTTGAGCCAAGGCCAAGGGATGTGATCCACACCTCTTCAGCCTAAAAATGCCTCTATTTCACCAAGGGGTGTGACTCACACCACTTCGGCCTAAAAGGCCTTTATTCATGAATAGACATCACACCTCTTCATCACATCTCTTCAAATATTATAAATAGATTCTCAAATCATTCATTCATCTCACTCCACTACAATTACATACAAAACATTCTAGCATTTATAGTATTCTCTCTCTAAGTCTAAAGAAAGTTCTTAGTATCAAGTAATTCGCCGATAACTTTTGGCATCGTTGTGCTGCGATCCTTAAGTTCCTAGTCATTGTATCTTGGGGACGATTGTCGTAGACTGTGAGCACTAAATATGGGGCAATCTCGTTTTACGGAGAAAGAGTCAAACTCTCGGCTCGACTAAATAGTTACAGCTTGTTCAAATACACTTACACCAAATTTATCAACAATCGTAAGATGAGATTTAATGTATTTGAACATAACTTCAAGTTCTGTTCCAACAGCATCTGTTCACGCCGAAAGACCAGCGAAATTGGACGGAAACGAGTTCAAGCGGTGGCAACAGAAGATGTTGTTCTACCTAACGACTCTTAACCTAGTTCGGTTCCTGAAAGAAGATGCTCCAGCTGTTTCAGAAACAGAGACCGACGAGCAAAATGGGACAACACTGGAAGCCTGGAATCACAGTGACTTCATGTACCAAAACTACATCCTGAATGGGCTAGATGACTCCTTGTACAATGTCTATGCGGTTGCGAAAATTGCAAAAGAATTGTGGGACTCTCTAGAAAAAAATACAAAACAGAAGATGCCGGAATGAAAAAATTGATTGTCGGAAATTTCTTGGATTTCAAGATGGTAGACTCAAAGACCGTCTTGGACGAAGTACAAGAGTTGCAAATGGTTCTACATGACATACATGCTGAAGGAATGCAACTAAGTGAATCTTTTCAAGTAGCTGCCACTATTGAGAAGCTACCGCCACTATGGAAAGAATTCAAGAACTACCTCAAGCACAAGAGAAAGGAAATGGGGCTTGAGGAGCTGATCGTGAGACTTAGGATTGAGGACCGAAAATTTGAAGTCAAGAACGACAGAGCTTCGATGGAAGCAAAGTGCATTTGGCCGAAACAAATCTTAACAAGAGGAGAAAACTGAAAGGCAATAAGCAGCTGTTGTATTTAAAGCCAACTTGGTGGACAATCCGAGAGAGTGGTGGGTGGATACCGGGGCTACAAGCCAAATTTACTCAGAAAAGGAAAATTTTTCATCTTATACTCCGATTACCGGAAGGAAGTTATTCATGGGTAACTCAACAACTTCCAATGTGGTTGGTCTGGGAAAAGCAGTGTTGAAGATGATCTCGGGCAAAGAGTTGACGCTTGTGGATGTGCCAAAAATTTAGTATCTAGTTCCCTGTTAAGCAAAGCCGGATTTATGCTAGTATTTGATGCTGGCAACTTTGTACTGACCAAAAGTGGTCAATTCGTAGGAAATGACTACTTAGAAAAATGGCTCTTTAAGCTGAATGTAATGATTGTACACCGCAAGATTAAGCGGCCTGATTATAAAAAAGTTATTAATTCTTCTTACATGATTGAGTGTTCTAATTTATGGCATGATAGATTAAGACATGCAAATTTAAATAAACTACGAAAGCTAGTAAGTTTAAATTTACTACCTGCAATGGAATTTGATTCACAAAACAAGTGTGAAGTCTGTGTTGAGACAAAAATGGCCAAAGCACCTTTTCATTCAGTAGAGAAAAGTACTACGCCTCTAGAGTTAATCTATACCGACATATGTGATTTGAAGTTTTTGCAAACTAGAGGTGGGAAAAAATATTTCATCACGTTTATCGATAATTGCACAAGATATTATTATGTATATCTTTTGAAAGGAAAGGACGAAGCTTCACTCTTGAAGCTTTCAAAAGTTATAAGAATGAAGTTGAAAACCAACTTAACGCAAAAATCAAAATGATTCGAAGTGACAGAGGTGGATAATATGTTGCCCTCTTTGAAGAATTTTGTAATGAACATGACATTATTCATCAAACAATTGCTCCGCTCCATACTCACCTCAGTCAAATGGAGTTGCTGAACGCAAAAATAGAACTCTAAAAGAGATGATGAATGCTATGTTGATTAGCTCAGGCTTACCCCAGAACATGCAGGGGAAGGCCATGTTTTCAGCTAATCACATTCTCAACAAGTTACCACTTAAGAAAAAGGATAAAACTCCATATGAATTATGGAAAGAAACAAAACTTTCTTACAATTACCTTAAAGTGTGGGGGTGCCTAGCAAAGGTCGAAACACCCAAACCTAAACAAGTGAAAATAGGACCCAAGACTATTGATTGCATTTTCATTGGATATGCACACAATAACGGTGCATATCGATACATAGTGCACAAATCAGAAATTCCCGACATAAATGAGGGAATGACCATAGAATCAAGGAATGTGATAATCTTTGAAAACGTCTTGCCAAACAAAGAAAGGAAAGAGATAAGTTTCAACAAAAGAACTTATGAAATTGTAGGTTCTCCGCAAGATGTAAAGGAACCTAAACGAAATAAAAGAGCTAAAGTGGCCAAAACGTTTGGTCTAGATTTTCTAACTTATATATTAGAAAGTGAACCTAGGTCAATCCAAGAAGCATTGTCTAGTCCAGATGTTCCTCTCTGGAAAGAAGCTATTAACAGTGAGATTGAGTCCATCATGCAAAATCATACTTGGGAGATTATTGATCTTCCACCAGGTTGCAAACCTCTAGGTTGTAGATGGATCCTTAAAAAGAAGTACAAAGCTGATGGATCAATCGATAAGTACAAAGCTTGGTTGGTAGCCAAGGGATTCAAACAAAAAGAAGGATATGATTTCTTTGACACGTACTCACCTGTCACAAGAATTATATCCATTAGAGTGCTCATAGCCATTGCAAAACAGTATAACCTTGAAATACATCAGATGGATGTAAAAACAGTATTCGTGAATGGGGAATTGGAAGAGGAGATACATATGAGACAACCTAAAGGGTTTGTTGCAGGTCGATAAGAACATAAAGTGTGTAAACTTGTCAAGTCTTTATACGGCTTAAAACAAGCTCATAAACAATGGTCTGAGAAATTTGATAGAACTATGTTGTCAAATGGCTTTAAGATTAATGAGTGTGACAAATGTATTTACATTAAGGGCACACCAACTGATTACATAATTGTCTGTCTATATGTAGACAACATGTTGATCATGGGAAGCAACCATGATATAATAGTGAAAACTAAGAACATGTTAAAGAACAACTTTGACACGAAAGATTTGGGTCTAGCAGACGTCATACTAGGAATTAAAATTTCTAGGACGTCTGATGAAATTGTCTTGTCACAATCTCATTACGTTGAGAATGTACTCAAGAAATTCGAGGCTTTGGACTTACCTTCGGCTAAGACACCGGTTGACCTAAGTCTACACTTAGCCAAAAATAAAGGAGACTCAGTAACTCAACTGAACTACACAAGGGTCATTGGCAGTTTGATGTACCTAACTAATTGTACACACTCTGACATTGCATACTCAGTTAGTAAGCTTAGTAGACTCACGAGCAATCCAGAAAAAGATCATTGGATAGCATTGACTAGGGTTCTGAGGTATTTAAAACATACAATGAACCATGGAATACATTATACTAGATATCCAGTTGTATTATACAGTGATGCAAACTGGATATCAGATACAAAAGACTCCAAGTCCACAAGTGGATATGTATTCACAATAGGTGGAGGAGCGGTATCCTGAAAATCCTCTAAGCAAACATGCATAACTCGATCCACAATGGAGTCGGAGTTTATTGCACTTGACAGGGCCAACGAAGAAGCTAAATGGCTTAGATATTTCCTAGAGGATATTCCTTGTTGGATTAAACATGTGCCTTCGGTTATGATACATTGTGACAGCATGTCAGCAATCGGGAGAGCAACAAGTAGTATGTACAACGGTAAGTCTCGACATATTTGTTGATATGTCTTGAATCACACACTTCACAGAGCTATATATATCAAGGAAGAAAAGGCATGGCTAAAAATAAGGAGAATCAAGAGTAAATCTGGGAACAAATCTTAGAAAGATATGATGAAGATATAAGATATGCATATCCAGGACAAAGATATGCATATCACCAATTTCGGTGTTTTAGATTTTCCTCAGTACTATATATATGGTCCTTGAGATCTGTAATCTGTACCACACATACCACATAATAAAATCCGTTCTCCTCTCTGCCCGTGGACGTAGCCAATTTATTGGTGAACCACGTAAATCTTGTGTCTTCTTTACGTTTCTTGTTTCTTGTTCATGCTCTATAATCCTATTCTGTCACAACAAACTGGTATCAGAGCCTGGTCGTTTCGATCAGGGTATTTTCCGCACTGTTAGGGTTTTTGGAGCCGATCAAGAATGTCTGCTTTCAACGTAAAGGTTGACAAATTCACCGGGAGAAATAGTTTTGGCTTATGGCAGATCAAGATGCGATCTCTGCTGAAGCAGCAGGGTTTTTGGGCGCCGCTATCAGGAAAACCTAAATCTGAGGATGTAGATGAAGAAGAGTGGAATACCCTAGAAGAAAAGGCCCACTAGACTATCATGCTATGTCTGTCTGACGATGTTATCATCGAGGTTGCGGATCAGGAAACTGCCGATGGTCTCTGGAAGAAATTAGAGAATAGTCTCTAACCAACAAATTGCTTCTGAAGCAACGTCTGTTCCGTTTACGCATGCAGGAAGGTACACCCCTTCGGGATCATCTAGATAAATTAAACAAAATTCTACTAGATTTGCGTAACATTGATGTTAAAGTAGAAGATGAGGACGCTGCTTTAATTCTGTTAGTATCTTTGCCTGAATCCTATGAGAATTTTGTTGAATAGTTTATTACTGGGAAAGATACTCTGTCTCTGGAAGATGTTCGATCTGTCCTCCACAGCAGAGAAGACCGTCAACAGGCAACTGGCTCGGCCACAGAAAATCAGGCATCGGGGTTGTTTGTCACGGGTAAGGGACAAAAGAAATCTGGGAAGAAAAGTGGGAAGCCAATTCAGAAAGGTTCAAAAGGTCCTAAACCCGATGACATCTGCAATTACTGTAAAGAACCAGGGCACTGGAAGAATGATTGTCCTAGGAAGAAGAGGAAACAGGAGAAGAAAGAGGGTGTCGGCGGTTCTGCAGCTGTTGCAGAAACTGATACAAATTCTGAAGATGATCTGGCCTTGGTTGCAGCTGGACATTCATATCGTAATGATGTGTGGGTTCTTGATTCTGGGGCATCATATCATATTTGTCCTAACAGGGAGTTCTTCTCGACCTATGAGCAGATAGATGGAGGAAATGTTACCATTGCTAACAGTGCTGCCTGCAAAGTGGTTGGGATTGGCTCAGTCAGGATATGGACACATGATGGGGTATTCTGCACCTTGAATGAAGTCAGGCATGTTCCACAGATGACGAAAAATCTGATATCATTGAGTCTCCTTGACAGCAAGGGTTTCAGTTTCAAAGGTGAAGGTGGAGTTATGTATGTCTGTCAAGGTTCAAAGGTGGTTCTGACAGGCTTGAAACGTGGTACCTTATATTATCTGCGAGGTTCCACTGTGATAGGTTCTGCTGATGATCCTGCTGACATGTTCACCAAGCCGGTCCCGCATAGCAAGTTTCGACATTGTTTGGACTTGCTAAATGTCACAAGCTGTTAGATGCCCAAGGAGGGCAAATCTGAGGCAGAAAGGAGGAGTCTGTTCATCTGGCATTGTAATGATGCATCTGCAAGGAAGATTCAAGTCAAGGTGGAGATTTGTTGATATGTCTTGAATCACACACTTCACAGAGCTATATATATCAAGGAAGAAAAGGCATGGCTAAAAATAAGGAGAATCAAGAGTAAATCTGGGAACAAATCTTAGAAAGATATGATGAAGATATAAGATATGCATATCCAGGACAAAGATATACATATCACCAATTTCGGTGTTTTAGATTTTCCTCAGTACTATATATATGGTCCTTGAGATCTGTAATCTGTACCACACATACCACATAATAAAACCCGTTCTCCTCTCTGCCCGTGGACGTAGCCAATTTATTGGTGAACCACGTAAATCTTGTGTCTTCTTTACGTTTCTTGTTTCTTGTTCATGCTCTATAATCCTAATCTGTCACAATAATATTCGTACGAGACACAACACCGTCAGACAAATGATCTCTGGTGGTATAATTTCCAATCGACTAGGTGAAGTATAAGGAAAATATAACGGATCAGCTGACAAAAGGCATTAACCAAGATCTATTGTACAATGCAGTAATGGGAATGGTGTTAAAACCCACACACTAAAGAACATTCATAGCGGTAACTCAACCATGATGAGTGGAGATCCCACAAACTTGGTTCAATTATACAACTAAGTTATGATATGTTCAGTGATGCACTTGGAACCCATCCAATGCCTCTTTCTCACAGCTGCCCAAGTGCGAATTTGTAGACATGTGGTAAGGATAAACATTTATGCTTTTAATGATTTCTATACCTTTAGGGTGGAGTATTGCATGATACTCTTTATAGGAGGTCACCTATATAAGTGTGAAGTTTGGCCGCTTCAAATAGAAAAAAACACTTATGAATCCAAGATATGGTCCAGGGCTGAATTGGACACAACGTAAAAATTGAAAGATATTAGAATTGTTATTATGTAAATGTTATTGTCTTGGTTTACACAAAAGCTGACCAGTTCAAGACATCACGTTCACTGAGCAGCGAGTAAATTCGATAACATCTTACTAGGGAAGGTTCAAAGCAAAAAACTACCTATCCCGCTGTAATGACAGTTCGTTGGGACTTTCTTAGGTGTTTGCATTCATCTGGGGGATTGTTGGAAATTGGCTTAGAAAAAGATTGGTGTTGACCATTCTTTGATCAATTTCAATTTGATGTTACATTGAAGATAAATGGAAATAAGTTGCTAAATCGGAATCTACGTTCCGAATAGATAATTTTAGAGTATTATTTTCTCAAATTCAATTTTGGATGAATGAAAAATTAATGCTGAAAGTTGGCAACTAAAACATGAAAATATTGAAGAGAAAAGATGTGAGGATGTGCGACTGGATGTGTCTTGTGCGAATGGGTATCATAGGCCGAATAGCTTTGAGCCAAGGCCAAGGAATGTGATCGGTGATCCACACCTCTTTAGCCTAGAAAGACCTCTATTTCACCAAGGGGTATGACTCACACCACTTCGGCCTAAAATGACTCTATTCATGAATGGACACCACACCTCTTCACCACATCTCTTCAAATATTATAAATTGATCCCCAAATCATTCATTTATCTCACTCCACTACAATTGCATACAAAACATTCTAGCATTTGTAGTATTCTCTCTAAGTCTAAAGAAAGTTCCGAGTATCAAGTAATTCGCCGATAACTTTTGGCATCGTTGTGCTACGATCCTTAAGTTCTTAGTCGTTGTATCTTGGGGACGATTGTCGTAGACTGTGAGCACTGAATACGGGGCAATCTCGTCTTACGGAGAAAGAGTCAAACTCTTAGCTCGACTAAATAGTTACAGCTTGTTCAAATACACTTACATCAAATTTATCAACAGCTTTAATGGTCCTTGATAAAACTCGGAATTAAAAACATTGAAGACTTTGGGATCAAGAAGTCTATTGTATAATTTTTGTATATGATTTACAATCCATCTTACCATTACATATACTAAGGAGAAAGAATACATATGGAAATAAATTTACAAAAATCTTTGATTTGATTTACACCAATCTTTGATTTGATTTTCCATGATTTTAGGAATAAATTCCGGAGCTATTTTGGTATGTTGACACTCCCCCTCAAGTTGAGTAGTGGGGTCACCCATACTCAACTTGTCAAGCACATTGATGAAGCTTTTTGAACTTACTGCTTTGGTTAAGATATCTGCTAATTGGTCTTCTGATCGAACAAATGGCAACTCCACAATTCCAGCTTCTATCTTCTCCTTGATGAAATGTCGGTCCACTTCAACATGTTTTGTTCGATCATGTTGGATCGGGTTTTTAGATATGCTGATTGCCGCCTTATTATCACAAAATAGTTGACATGATTGTTCAGATAAACAGCCAATCTCCCTCAAGAGTTTCCTAAGCCACAGTAACTCTGTTAATCCACTTTTAATTCCCCTGAATTCTGCCTCAACACTAGAAAGAGCCACCACTTTCTGCTTTTTGCTTCTCCACGTCACTATATTTCCACCAACAAAGGTGAGATATCCTGCCGTGGATCGTCTATCAATAGGATTACCAGCCCAATCAGCATCAGTGTAACCGTATATCTTAGAGTGCCCATGTTTTTTGAATAGTAGCCCATATCCAAATGTACCTTTGAGATACCTCACAATTCTGAGAGTTGCTTCTAAATGATCGGGCTGTGGTTTATGCATAAACTGACTAACCACCCCAACAGCATATGCAATATCTGGTCTGGTGTGAGACAGATAGATTAGCTTACCTACCAATCGTTGATATTGATCTCTATCTGCCACCTCAGCCCCTTCTGTGATTTGTAATATGTGATTAACTGCAATAGGGGTATCAGCTGGTTTGCAATCTAACATTCCGGTCTCTGTCAGAAGGTCTAGGATATACTTTTTCTGACATATGAAAATTCCCCCTTTTGATCTGAGGGCTTCAATGCCAAGAAAATATTTGAGGTTTCCCAAATCCTTCATCTCAAATTCAGTGAATAAATTCTTCTTCAGGCGCTCAATCTCCACTGTGTCACTACCTGTGATGATCATGTCATCGACATAGATGATCAAGCAAGTAAAGAGACTTCCTCTTATCTTTAGGAACAATGTATGGTCTGAATTGCTCTGTCTGAATCCATAGGTCTTCATTGCCCCAGTGAATCTCCCAAACCAGGCTCTTGGTGATTGCTTAAGCCCATATAACGTCTTTTTCAACTTGCATACTGCCTTTTCTCCAAATTCAGATTCAAACCCAGGTGGTGCTTCCATATATACCTCTTTGTTTAGCTCTCCATGCAGGAAAGTGTTTGTGACATCAAACAGATGTAGAGGTCAGTCTTGATTTGCTGCAATAGAAAGAAGTACCCTAACTGTGTTCATTTTTGCTACTGGAGAGAAGGTCTCCGAATAATCCACTCCATAGGTCTGTGTGTATCCTTTTCCTACTAGCCAGGCCTTGTATCTTTCAATTGATCCATCTGGTTTTCGTTTAATTGTAAAAACCCATCTGCACCCTACTGGTTTCTTTCCTTGTGGTAATTGAGAGATCTCCCAAGTATTATTTCTGGCTAAGGCATCCATTTCTTTCTTCATAGCATTTGCCCATTGTTCTGATCGAAAAGCCTCTTTAGCTGTTCTTGGAATACTTTCATCTCCATATAAGGCCGCCTGAAAGGCTCTTGCCATGTCTGTGAGGCTTTCTGGAGTAGTGTTCCCTATTGGGTATCTGGATCTTCCGGCTGTTTTTTCGGGAGAGTATCTTTTCGGAGGAATACCTCTGTTTCTTCTTGGTGGCAACACATATCTCTCTATATCTGTAACTTGTTCTCTGTTTTCTGCTAAGTCATGGTTAGAGGAAATAAAATCGACAGGATCTGAATTCTCAAAACTTTCATTTCTTACCTCGGAGATTAGGTTGGGAAGAGCGTCTTGAGTTGGTGGGCCAAGTTCCGAGGACTGTAATGATGTTTCAGAGTTCTCAGCGGTACAGTTAACTGTCTCTGTTGGAGTTGATTCTGGCATTTGTGTACTCGTCGACCAACTTAGCGGATCAAACTTATAACTCTCCCCTTGATTCCTAAGATGGTGACGATAAAAAAACTCTGACTCAAGGAAGTCGCAGTTCATGGTAGTGAACATACGACGAGACTTAGGATCATAGCATCGATAACCTTTTTGGTGAACGCCATATCCAAAAAAAACACATTTCACCGCACAAGGATCGAATTTAGACCGTTCATGTTTGGGAATATGGACAAACACAGAACAACCAAAAATCCGAGGTTTAAGGGTAAGGGAAGGTGGAAGGTTGGATTTTTTGGATAAATATTTGAGCGGAGTTTGTAAGGAAAGGCTTTTTGTAGGGAGACGATTAAGAAGATATACAGCAGTAGCAACTGCTTCAGGCCAAAAGAATGTAGGAACATGGGAATCAAGGAGAAGGGCTCGGGTTATTTCAAGAAGGATTCGATTTTTTCGCTCAGCAACCCCATTTTGTTCTGGTGTATGAGGACAAGTTTTGGTGGATTAATCCGTTTCCCCTCCGTTATCAGATCTAAGAATCTGAATATTAGATTGAAACTGTGTTTGGATCATATGATAGAAGTGACAAAATTTAGAAAACACTTCCGATTTGTGACGCAAGAAATATACCCAAGTTATACGCGTATGATCATCCACAAATAACAAAAAATATTTAAATCCTTGACCCCCCACAATAGGTGCTGGGCCCCAAACATCAGAATGTATCAAGGCAAAAATTGTCTTACTTCAACTATGACTCGGCTTAAAAGTCTGTCTATGGCTTTTGGCCAAAATACAAGTTTCACATGACAAATGCTGAGAATTAAATAATTTAGGAAATAAAAGTTTGAGGTAACCCGCTGAAGGATGCCCAAGTCGGCGATGCCAGAGCCACGCAGCCTGAGATTCAGTTCCCTGAGCAAGCATCACTGTACCTTTTTGAGCGATTTCATCCACATAATACAGTCCTCCTCGCTCAGTGCCACGCCCAATAATCTCCCCCGTCCTGATATCCTGTAACAAACAGAAAGTAGGATGCATCAGTACTGTACAATTTAATTCCTTCGTAACATGACTTATGGACAACAGTTTATGAGACAAAGCAGGAACATGTAAACAGTTCGAGATCCTTAAAGTTAGGGAAATTTCCACAGTTCCAGCTCCTTCAACCGGTGTAACCTCTCCACTAGCAGTTTGAACAAGTGTTTTCCGAGGTTGAGACGGTGTACAAATATCTGACCTGTCATAGGTCATTGTGTCTGTAGCACCGCAATCAAATATCCAAGCACCATTTTTCACATTATTTCCACCCACATTTTTAATAGTACAAACAAGGGGCATACTACACTTATTATTAAATAGAGGAATTGGGCTATTAAATAAAGGGATGATGTTTGGTGGGTCGGATATATTTACTTCCGACCCTTTACCTTCGGTGCCTTCTCCTCCTTCTTCAAACCGCGAGAGCCTAGCTGCCGCTGCTGTGGCTCTTTGCCCTTCTCCATTCTCACCTCTATTGCTCGGGCCAGTTTCCCTGTTATTAGCTCTGGTGTCGGCGACCTCTGAGTCACCCGCCATTACTGCCGCTTTGCCCCGGTTCTCCTTTGTCGGTGGCTTGTGGTTATCGTCCCACCAATCAGGGTATCCCACCAATCGAAAGCACGTTTCCTTGGTATGTTTCGACATATCACAGTGACTGCACTTGAGCTTCGATTTGTCAACCTTCTCCTTCTCCCGGAATGATGAACTGCCACCTCTCGGCTGGCCTGACCGGGTAGATCCACCGCAAAACCCTTTTGCTGTAGATCCGAAGGCTTCATTACTGGAGTTTATCACTAACCCACTGCCTACCTCTCGATCTGCAAGGCTATCAGCCTCTGAACCCCAGATGCCCCTCCGAGCAGCCCCTCTCTGGATTAGGGCATACGCTGCCTCCACGTTCGGTAATGGATTCATTTTGAGAATATCTCGTCGTTTAGGTTCGTATTTCTCATTAACTCCGGCGAGGAGTTGGAATAATCGGGTTTTCGATTGTAATCTTCTGTAAGTCCCTATGTCTTTCTCGCACTCCATCGGATTTGGATAGCTTTCGTCGATTTCTGCCCAAATCCGTTGTTGGGTACTATAGAAATTTTCGATTGTGCCTTGTCCTTGTTTGATGCTATTAGCTTGAACTGTTAACTCGAAAATTTGGGCTGAATCTCTTCCAATGCTGTAGGTTGTTGCGAGCCCTTTCCAGAGGCTCTGGGCTGTTTTATACTGAACATAATTGGTTATTAGCCCTGGTTCCATATTCTGTATGATCCACGAAATTACTGTGAGATCATTTTGGTACCATCTAGTATACGCTGGATCGGTGACATCGGGAGGAGGGGGATGACCGGTGATGTGGTTGAGGCAACCCCTCCCTCCGATTGCAAGATGCATCATCCTCGACCATAACGAATAATTGAATTCGTTTAATTTGATGTTTACGGTTACATTCTGATTTTGATTGCTTTCGGTGATTCGATTGTCGGTTGTGGGTTGACTGTACTGCCGGAGTAGCGTAGCCAACTGTTGTGCCAGAGCCTCTGCCAGTTGAGTATTGGTGAGGCTGCCCTCTCCATCATCCATGGTGATATGAGGTTGGATTGGATCGGTAAATGATGATGCAAAACAATAATGATCCGTTAGGATCGCAACTGCTCTGATACCATGATAAAACTCGGAATAAAAAACATTGAAGACTTTGGGATCAAGAAGTCTGTTGTATAATTTTTGTATATGATTTACAATCCATCTTACCATTACATATACTAAGGAGAAAGAATACATATGGAAATAAATTTACAAAAATCTTTAATTTGATTTACACCAATCTTTGATTTGATTTTCCATGATTTTAGGAATAAATTCCGGAGCTATTTTTGGTATGTTGACAGTCCTTTGCAGGTTATTATTATTTCTTATGTTGAGTCGCCAACAAAATTGAATATAAGAAAGAAACATCAGTCAACCAAGAAAATATGGTTTTCTAAAAATAAGAAATATGATAGTTTGAAACTTCAATACATAAATTAACATAGAAAAAAATAGTATATTTATGGTGAATATATATATGATATACTATAAAAGAGTAGGTTTGATGTGCATAGATCGCACATATTATGAGATCCGGGCAATTCAACCCACCTAACCTACTTCAATTCTTTCAATGAACCTAAAAAATGTGAAGTAATTTTTTTTAAAGATTGCATTCGCACTTGCGCCCAATCATTTTAGATTTTTGGTTTGGCGTGAGTAAGAGTTTTTAGTTAAACGAGTAAAATATATTTTAGTTGAACAAGTAATACTGATCAATTCCAGACAAACAACAATATGTTGTTTAAACAATTCTCATAATTAATAAAGATTTTTTCTGACTTGAATAAAATTATTAAACAGTAACAACGGGTCTCGTACTTGCAATTGCAATGTGAGGAAGGCCCCACATGTCAATTACTGCTTTGAGACTTGTCTAATATATAATCTCTAATTTAATAGAGATTAAATTAAATTAATATATATAAATTAAATTTTTCCATAATGAAGTCAATGTGTTCTTTGGAGTGAACCAAAGCTAAATGCGTATCCTCACCTTTCTTTGCATTTAACGTAACAGGTGTGAAATGCAAATCATAAATATAATTAATCAATCATCCATCCATTAATTCTTACTAGAAAATCCAAATAGGAGTAATATATTTTCATATTTTTGGAAGACATTAATGTAAGAAAGAGTGAATGTATTGAAGGATGCACACATTCCCTGAGGATAATCTTTATGAACAGTGATTGGATCAACAAATGATAAAGGTATTGGAGAAGCAGATATTAACGGCACCGACATGCAACTTTATCCACTCCAATGTTTATAGATTCTTGCAGTATTTTATGAAGTGCACTTAATGGAGTGAAATCATGTTGCACAACACTCTTAAGCTCTTCTCAAATGATGCTTCCATTTCAACATGGTTTGAGCCCACTCAATTGGCTTTTGATATCTAGCAAACTCATCTTCTATTGATTTCAAATGATTTTCAAACTCTTTTCATCGTTGGACAACACCGAAAGCTTTCAACTTGCTAGATTTCGTCCCATTATTCTTCTGTTGTCAACATTTTTTTGATTCATCAGTGCCAACTCCTAATCAGTTACTATAACACTCAAAAACTTAGACAACGATAATAAAATATCCAACTATAATTGTCTTCTCGTTCACATTCCATACATACAAAAGCAACAAAAAATGTCGACTGTGGATCTAACACCAACAATCTCAAGCAAAGGCATATCTGTTGGTTTTATAAGTGAAATCCATTAACAAAATGTGTGGGAAGGCGTCCAACAACTGAATGGAAGTACGATGTGCCCAATGAACAAGTAGTCTTTGTATTGCTTCGATACCAAAAATTGTACTTGTATTTTATCAACTTACTCGTCAATTGGTGTGGTTGTGATCTTCTAGCCTTCTCCATAGACTGATGCTTATGTCAAGCATTATATATGGTAGGATAGTGCTTGCATTTCTTTTCTCTCTCTTTTTTTATTGTTAGTAAAATATTTTTTAGCTTCACAAAAATTTGCTGACACGTCAACAATAATTTCTTTTATCTTTTTCACACAATCTTCCGGCATAAGAATATTCCTCAAATTGATCTGTAAATGTGCTTATCAAATATTAATATTTGCGTACATATGTATGAAACTTTAATGTTTAACACTTCTATCAAATAATAGTATTTGGTGGGTTCTCTATATACCAAATTCTAATATTTGGTAACAAATGTAAATAATTAATGTTAACATTTGGTAAATTATGTATAGACTAAATGTAATAATTTGATAACAATATAGAAAAATAATAGTCTACATCATGAGTCTGGTCGATAAATGCAAGCTCTAAATTCTCGAGCAGAGAATTTGTGGTGCATAGGGATTTGAGCAATTGACAAAATTTAATTCACCCATAAATTCTACAATAAATCTATTTTACATAATAAACATTAACTAGGAATAGAGCTAAATTATACATAAAAAATAATTGAAGATTTAACATCACCTCTTATATGT
Organism: Caryopteris x clandonensis; assembly: GCA_028749325.2. Classification (NCBI taxonomy): domain Eukaryota; kingdom Viridiplantae; phylum Streptophyta; class Magnoliopsida; order Lamiales; family Lamiaceae; genus Caryopteris; species Caryopteris x clandonensis. Next base: position 16,310,010 of record JAPYKT020000001.1, read on the forward strand.
ATCTGAAGTCATGATGCAACTTTCTTGAATTTCAGCCATAAAGATGAAAAGTTGAAGCAAGATAACTCAAAAAATAAATAGAGAAGAAGGGTTCAGAAATGGCAAGATGGAAGTAAAATAAGAAATGTTTGCAAATAGATAATTGAAGAGTGTTTTTGTATTTTAATATTAATAAATAAATAAATTAGTGTAGCGAAAGATTTTGGGATCGACTTAAAATTATTGTATCAAAATTTGAATATTTTGCATGTCCATTCTACAGCTGCCGCTGCCACTAATGTAAATCAATATTTACAAAAAATTGGCTGCATCTCAAATATTATATATACATATTTCTACTCAAGAATTGAACTCTTTGACTATGTATCTTTTGAATTATGGCACCTTATCCTAAACCAAATAGACTTTCTTCTTAAGGGTTGCATCCTTCCATCCCTCAATAGCTATTGAGAAGAAACGAAGCTCCCAACAATCATACCAACAGCCCTGGTAAGTAATCCTTTGAAGAGGGACATAATACATGCCAAAAACATGAAGCAAACGCAGAAAACCACTTTAATTTTGTCTTTATTAGCTATTTATTATCCTCATTTCTTCGCAGCCCCCATTAATCTCATATTGCCATCCCCTACACACTTTCTAAATAGTAACCTATTTTAATTTGAATATTTTGCATATATCATTACACAACATTAGAAACCTATTCACAATTTTGCTATTAGACTGGTTATAAATATATTCTGTAGGAAAAAAAAAAACATATAAATCACTTGACGAAATTGAAAAGGAAAAATTATGTTCAATTTCATCCATCCATACAATTATGTTCACAAGTTACATAAATACACACACACACACACACAAAGAAGAGGTTAAATGTTAATAGTTGCATCCCACAACCTAATCATCCCATTACGGCCACCGCTGCAGATCCTCTTCCTTTCAAGGTCAGAAGCCACACATCTAACCTGAAACCATCAACAGCATTGCTCAACTCATTATCATTGCCAAAATCACATAAAGAATATATACATATATAGAAATCTAAAAAGAAATTGGCATTCGAACAAATTGTTGCAAAAGAACTGCAACCTTCAGCACTTTAAAAAGAATCTGTGGAACGAAATTAAGTAAAAATGCCTAACCATGGTTCAAGTTAGTCTATGGATCTGCATGACAAACTGGCTTTTCTTCACTCAAATTTAAGCTCCTTGACCAATTTGTTTATTCTCAATATAGAGCTATTTCCAACTCTATTTAAATAAAGATCCATACTATAATGTGCTTGCCTAAATATTGGGGTGGACACAATAGTGTGAGGTTTACCATACAACAGAGAATCGATCTGTGCTTTCCCTATGCCTATTTATGCATGCTACTGCCATTCAAGCTCGCATGAAGGTCTCAGTTTGAAACAATATGTAATAGCAACATTCTCCATGTGTTTTTAGTTGAACCAAAGTTTTGCTGTCATTGTAAATGCTCCAAGAGAGAGAGAGAGAGAGAGAGAGAGAGAGAGAGAGACTAACCATAGCAACTGCTTTTTGTGGAGTCCTGTAGAGTTGCCATCCAGCCATCTTTGAACCTGTGTTGGAGAGTCCACTAAGTCTCTCTTGAGGTCGATGGAAAAGGGACATTGAATTATCGGCTGCTCCTATCCCTAACCAGTGTTCACCCGCATTTATAGACAGTATTGGAGAATTATGAATCGTAACATTCTTGACACATCTTATACCACCTACAAAGAAGAAATATTGGCCATACACCGATTATAATTTTTCCAAATCCTAGGATATACCAATTTACCAAGTCGTGTAAAATGTTTACAGAAAACCAAAAGATGTTAACTAGTCCTAAAACTTAAGTTATTGCCGCCACTAAATCTCTCCTTTTCCAATAAGGTCATGGCTAAGTATCTAAAGCAGCCAAACTGTAATAGAACATTCGGAAAGGAAAAAAGAGAACAGGTGAAACTAGTTATGGGCCTGCTCAGCATTTACAACAACAATAGAAAAAAAAAAAAGTATTTGAACACATTTCATAGAGGTGTTTCTTAGAAAGTAAGATTTGTGTAACCAGTGCTAAGGGTGTTCGGTTAACTACCTTTATAAGACCTTTAGATAGAAAATAGATCTGGTAGTCCTATTTTGACTTTTGACATTGTTATTTCAGTTTGCACTCTTTGATACCAGAAGGTCTGTTATTACAAAGTCTAAATAAAAGGTGAGAAATAAAAATTATTTCTAAGAAGGAAAATAGAGAAGCAGAGAGGGGGCAAAACCAACAGAAGAATCTCATTTATACACAAGTTATAATGTGAACTCCAGTGATTTTCTGTGCATCCATCATAATGTGTCTGTCTATGTATGGACAAGTATGGGGGAATTGGCACAATCGAAGTTACACCGGAGCTTGCATAGTGATCTTACAAGTAGTCTATATATCAACAAGTTGCACCAGAATTCACATATTGACATAATCAAAACAGCTCATGGAAGTAATTCATGCACATATCAGTCTGAAGAATCTGAAGAAGTTTACACCAAAGAGAATTCATGCTTACAATGAAGATGCATTCTAATCATTTACACAACAAAAGGCGACAGAAACACGTGTCCATCATGTAAAAGCATCAGACTCTATCCACAATTTCCCAAGGCAATGCATTATCCACGGTTTGCAATATCCAAAAGAAATTCATGGAAGTTATCGAAAGGTATCGTGTGAATTGTAAACGTGGGGCATTCCTACATATAACAAAACTAAATGTATCACTCTTACCATCATCAGTTTCCCAAAACCGAATAAGTCCATCATTCGATCCTGAATATACGAATTACAAGGAAAGGTTAGGACACTAAATTTTCACCCATCTGAACTTATGGAACAACAAACTTGACACAGATGTCAGTTGCAAGCGCAAATGAGTTTAACCTGTAATAATTCCTTTATCTGCAATAGAATATTCCACGCATAAAACTGGACCATCATGGCAAGCTAGAACAGCATCACATGTTCCTTGAGAGACAGACCACATTCGAGCAGTCCAATCATCACTACCTGTTATTATAGTGTCTCCAACCATCCGGATAGACCTGTTGCAGTTACCATGCATGTTTAGTCACAAAATTAAAATCTAGCGTTATTTGTTCATGTGTCAACGACTTGCCTAATCCATTTTGAATGCCCTAACAGCTTGTGCATTTGTCTTCCAGCCCGAATGTCCCAAATGTTTGCAACCCTGAAAGTGAATGTGTGCAGAAATCAGGCTATACGAAGATTGAGCCAGAAATGACATAAATCGCAAGCTATTTGCAGAGGCCACAGAAAGATATTTTCTTTTTAAATGAATATACGAAAAAATCTAAAGAAGAAGTTTAACTGGCTCACCCATCTCTGCCTCCAGCAGCCAAGATTCCACTGGAGTCATCATACTCCATGCAGAGAACTGCACTCGAAAAACGGCCAACTGTTGCAACACAGGTATCTGTCCTTACATCCCACATCTTCACAGTGCCATCGTGTGAAGCTGAGAGGACACGCTCACCTGAAAGCATCTGTACAATGCTAACCTAAAAGGAAGCATAAAACGTATCAGCTAATGACTTTAAGAAGCATCTTTTTTTTTTTTTTTTTTTTGGATAAGAAACAAAACTTTATTGATAACGATAGTAATTGCATCGGGATAAGGAATCCCCAAGCTAAAGTGCACTCCAATATTGCGTAACAAGTTTCAAGTCTCTAAAAGCATCAAGGATGTGAATGCCCCTAACTGACTTATGATTTGCAATCCACCATTGAGTTTTAATCTTTAGTTTGTCCCATACTTCTTCTACAGCTCCTCTATATTTTCCAAAATTCTCCTATTTCTTATCAGCCAGATAGACCAGCAAATAGCTTGTACAATGATTCCCAAAGAATCTTAGCCTTTTCATTGATATAGCTGCCCATGTTTAGCTGATAGCAGTCTCTAACAGATTGGGGTATAACCCATGACAAGTTAAGCTCCGTTATTGCACAGTTCCAGTGATATAGAGAATGGGCAATATATAAAGATAAGATCCGAATTCTCGGAATAACGTTTACAAAACACACACCAATTAGGATAGAAGTACTTTTGGAAAGCATTTTTGAACTAAATCACAGGTAAGTACTCTCTGTATTACAAACAACCATGAGAAAAACTTGATCTTTTTAGGCACTGCAGCTTGCCAAACGAGGTAAAAGAACGGGAAGGATGGTTGGTTGCTCTTGGGAAAGAAGGTTTGAAAGAATGATTTACAAGAGAATTTGTCCAATGATTCTAGAGTCCAAATCCTGATATCGTCTTTTTCGATAGTTTGGTCCTAGACAGAAGTTCTAATAAATCACAAAAATCTGAAATTTCAGATCTTTGAGATTTCTGTAAAGGTGTAGGTCCCAATTGATGGAAGGTGAGTCTGGTGTATTGGGATTCACGGAGAAAAAACAAGATATAGGTTTTTCGTTCTTTAGAGATATCCGAAACAATGAGGGGAATCCTAACCATATATCTTCCCAAAAACCTTGCAACATTACCTCTCCCAAACTGGTCTTTTACTGATTTCACAAATTTTGAATGTATTCTGGATATGAATTTCCATGGACTTAAGGTTGTTCTTAGTGCAAGACCCGCATCCCAACCATTCTCTTGGACTCCGTACTAGCTAGTAATAACTTTTCCCTAAAGAGAATATTTTTCTTGTTATATCTCTACAAACTAGGAGTAAATGATGATGAACTAAGACACCAAAAGAAATAGAAGATATTACAACCGCAAGCTAAAGCATAAATGCCTTGAATTATTAAAAAAATAAAAAAAGGTTTAATAAAACCAGGAATACAATAATCTTAGTGAGAATTGAATGACAATCCTACATCAGATTTCATAAGAGCTGTTTTGCATCACACGGCTCAAGAGAATAAGCAAACACGAAAATAAAGTTTCGATATTGAATGGATAAATCTAATGCTCAGTGAAAATTGTATGATCGAGGAGCTTAATCTCAATATCTGGGAAATTCTTGTATTTTCTTGTATGGGACTGTTAAGTTCTTTTGCTAAATAGCTAAATTGGTTCATTATTTTCCAGGTGTGGATTTTCCAAAGGATTAACAGGGCAATCTTTCAAACTTTCTTTCCAAACCAAGTCTTTCCTACTACATTGGTCGCTATCAAAATACATCCACAAACCAAAATGTATACACCACAGAAGAAACATATAGAAGCATATTATTATAGTTATATTCCAACCAAACCTGAGCATCATGGTCCTTCAGCTCTTCTAGGAGCTGAGTGGTCTGCTTATCCCAGACGAGTACAGACTTGTCATCTGAACCAGATACCACCTTTCCTCTATCAGAGCTTATGGCTCGGACAGTTCTGCATGGAAAATTATTAACAAGAAATAAATGACTCATCAGCCTTCAAAAGCTAAAATAAGAGGCTAACTAACCAAGATTACTTATTTTTAATTTGAAGTTCACCATGAATTTTTCTGCATAAGCAAGAATGGTGATCAACCATCCCATGCCAGTCAACACACATATAGATGGCACAACATGGAAAAAGAGGGGCGGGGAAGGGGGGTGACATTTGAAGATACCTAGTGTGCCCCTTCAAGGTGGCCCTGAGTTCAGAACCACGAAGACTAGGGTCCCATATCTTTACCTGCAATTTTTTGTAAGTATGACATCATAACATAATCTAAAGTGATGAGCACCATAAGTTAGTTCAAGATGTGCCACATTTCATGTGTCTTGGGGCAGGACTTACAACCCGTGGGGTCTATGTCCCATAAATTTTCATATAGCATATTTAAAATGTAGAAGATAGTAATAGCTGACAAAAAAAATAAAATAAATAACTACAAAACTAGTAGCCAGAAAGATCATGAAAGAAAGGTTTAGATGAGTAGTAAGAAAATTCAAACTCTAAAAGAGGCATTTTTACATAAGTATGAATCAAAATGAGCACCTTAATGTTAGTTCAAGATGTGAGGCATTTCACGTGTCTTTGGGCAGGGCCTACACACCAAGTGTGAGATCTATGCTCAGTGTGTAGGCCCTGCCCAGAGAGAGGTTGGTAGAAAATTTATGGAGCATAGATGTGTATTGACAAAATTTAAATGCTACGAGAGGTTGGTAAAAATTTGGCATCTGGATATTGCCGGGGTGAGTTGATAAAAATTTACAAGATTGACTCGTTGAAACTAAACTTTGAACTATAGTTTTTTATCTTACCGTGCAATCTGTGCTTCCACTGATAAAGAACCCTGAATCTTCACGGTCGCCAACTAGGTCCCAGACTTCTCTTTTGGTCACACAATGCAAAGCAGTCACTGCACCACTATGACCTCTTAGCATGCGGATGCTGGTCTGCGCTTTCTTCTGCCCTGCTGCAGATACATCTTGCTTGCGAGGAGATCCATTCTCTATATCAACAAATGCATATAATCTTAGAACAGTAGCCCAATTAGGGAAAACTGTTCAATTCTACAAAAAAAAAAAAAAAAAAAAAAAGGCCGATGTACCTAGATTACCACTATCGGATGTCCCCTTACGAACACGACTAAAAGAACTGGTTTTATCCCGGCTGAACATGCTCTGGACCCAGCTCCTTCCAATACCGGATGCCTCAGATGACTGCTGAGTGCTATCAACATCTTGTGGACGTGGAGAAGGTAATCCAAATGAGGGCATAGACTGAGATTTCCCAGAATAAATTCCCCAATATCCAATGCAAATTTGTCGGATATGTGAGAGGAATCCCCTTATCTTTATCTGATATGGTACATTCAATATATCAGATGCAGCCAGACCAAAAATACCCAGATAATGCAAACATACAAGGGACAATTTACAGAATACCATTAATTAACACAGATCTGGGAGCATATCAAAACCACATACTATAGGCTTACATTGGATATATTGGCAAGTATATCAGACACCAATATGCCTTTGCTTATCAAATACTTAAGTTTTTCAGCTTTGACAAAGTGATCCGATTAAAATGGGTATATTATCCATACAACCATTAAGCCAGTAATCAAAGATATATTACCTAACATTGAGGTCACAGTAAATGCAAGGTAAGGCATATGAATCGTATTTATGACAAAAAAAATAGGTCACAGTAAAAGTATCTTGGGAATATGATTCTTGTCAAGGGTGGTTTTCGATGTGGACATTTCAGTGGGCTATAAACATGATAAATGTAAAAGAAAACACATGGAGTACAGCATGAAAGTCCATGAAGAATCTGCCACATAAGAGTAGAGAACCACCCATAAGAGTAGGACCACAAGCTTGTCTCCTCAGCCACAAGCACAACAAGCTACAGAGAAAGGTCATAGTCAAAGGGGACCTCTGCAGAATTCCACTGAGTCATTTGCCATCTCCAGTAATTCATCACTCCAGTAATTATTTAAGGTTATATGATTCACACTCCTATCCAAATATATGTCAGAAAATTCACTGGAACTAAGAATACATCGCTAATTGTAAATGATGTCTTAGTTACATATTCTCCAGAAGAAAACTTCAGAAGAGTGGATAATGAGATCATTATACAAATATATATCTTATGAATAATGATACGGGCAGTTGAAGAAAAATCAGTCTGCAAGTTGTTATTACCTATACCAATAGGTGTCCTTTTCAACTATGACTCATTCCTTTACTTGAAATATTTTATTTACCCTCAAAAGTCCTAGATTAGAGTTCCGACAGGTCATGGTAGCTCTAGGGATAAATGTACTCTCACTAGATTTCCATTTCATATCAACCTTAGAATTTTATTTGAGCTTATTATTATTGTTAAATGAGCTCATCTCAAAAAGAAATAAATAATAATAAAATAATCTAGCCGACAGAAGTTGCAAACCTTACATTAAGCATATATGTTCTGTATCTTGTTGTGTTAAGCTCAAGTTCTAATTCTAAGTGAACAATAAAGGCTGCAAGGAGTTGGTTTGTCTTAAACATTGAACTCAAACAAGCAATTGAGGCTTAATGTAGAGTACTATAGATTCTTATTGAGCCCTTAGAGTAATATAATCAATGAACTCAATGTATGGCTTTTAACAAAATTATCCTTCATACATTAGCACATTCAAAATGTGGTCACGTGTCTCCTCTTGAAGATAATTTTGACGCTAAAGCTGACCCTGGGACAATTTTCTGTTATTTAAAGCACTGTGACTGTCTTCCAGGCTTTTATTCAACATCCTTTTACATCTATTTACCATGTTATGCGTCGCTAGTCATCTCATATATCCACCAATCATGATTATTTGCTGCTTTTAAGGGGGGCTTTTTCTTTCATACCTATCAACATCATAACCAAACAGACAAAATATGGCATTTTTAAAGACTTCAAATAATGTAACTTACAATGTGCTTATAACCAATGTTGTTCTTTCCTGCTATTGTTTCAATCATGTACCATGTATCGGTGTCAGAAAGTCCCAAACCAACCTGCATAACAGCAAGAAAAGAGCAATGACGAGTGTGAATCCAAAATCTTAAAGCTGAGAGAATAGAATGAGAAATTATGAGAGCAGAAATAAGAAATACCATATGTGTTGCCAGAATGATTACTTGTGTTGTCACCAATGCTGCGTAGTTGGTTGACCTAACAATACAGTGGAAAGAAAGAATTGTTCGGTACAGACCTTTCAAGAATTGTTCAGTATTGGGGCCTATGGGCCTTCCATTTTCAATTTGTTTTTCATACTACCCGCCACGTATGCATTAAGAAGCATAGCAACAAATTGGATCTTCTAAAAATAAGGACTAAGAAAAGATCAAAGTTAACAACAATTGTTATCTCAATGAACTGGTATAGTTTCCTCATGTGCTTGATCCCTCCTTTTCTAACTTGATGATGTAAAAAGTAAAGGTTCATAGATAAGCCATGAGAATAACTTCCAAAAATGTCTGCAAGCTTTATTAAAGCTAGAATCTATTGATAAGGCTAAGGAAACACTCCAGGCATGCACAGGATACAAGCTTTGGAATGTTAAGAAACTCAATTAACGACTTTTCAGTTTCCTTGTCAAAAGTTTACAGAAAGTAGCAGAACAAATATGAAGCAACTGACAACAAGAGCAACTTCAAAGAAACCTTCAAGCTAAAAGCATGTCATGTTGCCAAGACATACATTATTATACCACTTTGTTACTGCCAACAGCTCCATTCAACCCTTTAGTTCATATGTTTCTTCTTCTCTCATCAAACAAAAAATAATTACTGATGGAGTTTTAAATTTACTGTTCATATGCTTCCTCTGCATAATATTAACTATAACCAATTTATTAATTTCCACCTTTCAGATAATTCACTGAATATAACAATAATAACTTACTATCTCCAAACTTTACCTAATAACTGCAGCTACCTCAAAAACATTCGTTTCCTCCAGGTTTTTAATCCAATCAACCATTAACATATCCCTCTATTCTAAAGCCCAACAGCTCCATGGTGTGAACACGACAGTTCTATTTTTTGTAGTGTGAAACTTAAGCTTCTTACTTCTCACTTGACCAATATGATTCAATATATACTACTTTTATGCCACCTTGTTTTTTATACAAGAAATATACTACTTTTATGCCACATGTTTTTTATACAAGAAACAATTATTGAAATATATATATTCCAGTGGGCAATAAACCTTGCTTTTATAATATGTCTTAATACATTTATTCCTATATTGGCACTCCTGATGATTATGAGTTGAAGCTAAGCACGGTTTAGATACTGATCTTCCTAAATCCTAAGTACTCAATTATAATTTATAATGGGACAATGTAAATTTCGGATTACCAATACATGAAATATTCATGGCCATAAGATATTTTTGGAAGTGTTTAAGATGTTACAATAAGCTTGCTCAATAGATTCTGCCAGATCATGATGTTTCAAAAGCATATATTGGTAAATTGCATACTTAGGATTTTTTTTCTTTTTTTGCTTTTTGATAACCAACTCGCCATGGCAGGGCCCTTCGGGCCCACCCACAGCTGTCAAACTCGGGGGTAACCATGTACGCCCCAACGCCTGGGCCAGGGAGACATCAGGAGTAGTCTCGCAGCTGTGGGGATTAGAATGCAGGACCATGAAGTCCCTTTGTCACCTCCCAACAAACTGGAGTAGCCCCAGGGGGCACTGGGGAAATACGACAAAGTTGACAAACTACAATGACTGAATGTCAGAATTACAAAGTTCATATGTATGTAAGACTATCAAAATTCAATCCTGATAATTGTGCAACAATTGAATAGGATCCATGTAGGGGTATGATATAATAATAAAAAACATTTTATTTTATATAAGAAATGAAATTTATTGAAGAAACTATAATAGCATGTACTAGTATTTATTTAATGTGCAACATTAAATGACTAATTGTTACTCATATATTGTACTATTCAAGCCTCAGCCCCTGAAAGATAAGCAAAAATCCCATATGCAGCTAAAATGCATGGATAAAGTATAACTTGAAGTATTTTATACTGAATTTGTTGATGCTCAGCTAACAGGTGCATTATGTATCTCGTCATAACTGTAGCACTTTGAAGATGTTTAGGCAAAACAGCTTCCATAACTGAGCATAATGACGTACTGCACATGCATGCATGACATACGAGCATAGTTGGGATTTGATAAAGAGATTTATGTTATGTATTGTTCAGTGACAATTAAATACACTAAGGCATGTGAGGCCTGTGGAAGATTAGGATCACGGTTATAAATTTGGTGTCTTATATTTTAATTTAAATAAACTAGATTCATGGAGTATGAAAAATTATTTACTTTCAACAATCTTGTTCTCTATCTCTTTAGTGAGATCCATTGAGTTTTAGATTATGTTTTGATATATGTCATTTTGGTGCATATGATATGATTTAATATTCATTATCATGTTCCAAAGTAATGTATCTAGCTAGCACATTGGGTGCATTATGTGTTTTTGACTACCTTGACACTTAACATATGAATGCAATTCTACATGCATATCATGGTAGTGCGTGCATGTTACAAATAGCACGTTGATGGATGCCGGAAGGAACCAGAACAAAAGTAAAACATTCTAAATTTCTAATACCACCTATAAGTAATCTTTCCTGTTGAGCTGTGGCAGCTATCTAAGGCATAACTTAATACGTCTCTGAACCTTCTTAGAGGCCTAGCCACCTATCTTCAGTGGATGTCTCAAACTACATATAGTATATGATGGACGTTGCATCCTGACATAGAAGGTTTGGGACTTTTCTTTTTACAGACTCAAAATGTTACTGTTCATGCAACACCCACAGATAGAGAGGAGTCATATCATTTCCATCTTTTGAAGCCTCACCTCTAACCACAAAAACCCCTTCTCAAAACCGTATCAAACTTGATCTCGCCCTCCATTATTAGATTGCGGTGCATGCATCAATGACTTCATGTAATGGTCTTTCAAGAAATTATAATCAAATGAGAGATCAGCACTCATAGATGATAAAACCTCTAATAATATGCTCATATTTAAATTGACACTTGCTTGCTAGACTTGGTGAATTGCTAGAGATCAATATCAATTGCTGCTACAAGAAGCATGCCTCCTTAAATTGCATGCAAAATGAAGTAAGACAACAATAATGAGTATCAAATTAACAATACATTTGATCAAGCACTCTTGAGATCAACACAAAAACCACAGCCACACAACTGACAAGGAACAAATATGGAGGGAAAGAACAAACTTTCTTATCCTGTATGAAGTGCCTGATAAATTCAATTAATAGAAACAGAATCAAGTGGTCACTTATATTATTTGAAACAGAAAAGGAGCATTGAAATTATATATCCTTACTTGCTAGAAAAGCGGTCGAGCAGATAATCAAAGTAGCCTTCCCAAAAGCTGCAATATATCATGCACAGGATAATCAAAGAACGTTTTTGTATACAATTCCACAGCACTGAAGCAGCAACAATATTAGGTGAACAATTACATGACAGATTAGCCCATAAATGTTTCTGCTATCATCATTAACGGTTAGTCTTCTTCGCTTGAATCAGAATGCAGCCAGATTAAACAATATACTATATCTCCAATTAATGCTTATTGTTTATGGAGAAATTGAATATCTTCAGCCATTATGCATAGAGAAAAGCTTTGTTTGCTTCAGCTTTTGAAATTTGACAAGCATCAAAGTTCAGAACATTTATGCGCCATATTTTAAGGCTCACCGGGTTATGCTAAGAACTCAGAAAGTGTTTATTAGCCTCAACGTTTCTCTTATAAAACTTATTATAAGGATTAATTTGCCAAAAATAAGTGAGTTTACCCTGGATGATTGTTTTTTCAACCTTATCATGCTTAACAGTTGTAAACAAAAGCTAAGCTAATATTTTTTAATGCACCTGAACATTCTCTACTATAATAAGCCATATATAAATATTGTGTCTCTTGGCATTCAGTAGGAACTTAATTCCTTGATGTTGATCTTATTCAGAACGAAAAAAAATCCTAGAAGCTCAATTATACGCTCAAGCGCCTGCATACAACAGTTTCGAGTTGCTCTGCCTCTCAGCCAATCGATTCTGAAGACTGTTCTATGCTGGGAGTACAGTTAGCTTGAGTTTCCTGTTAGTAAATGACCAAGTGAATAAGACTGGAACTTAGTAGGGACTCACGAAAGAAGCAGCCGACCGGACCATGCACATTTTTAAAAAGTACTTCTTTTCTGCTATTTGTACCCACACTAGATAATGCTTGATGGCACTCAAATATGAAAAGTTCTTAACATCTTAGTCCCCAAATCCTACAGGACCTAGTCCTTCAATAAATAGAAACAATTTGAACCAGATAGCATCTAGAAGAACATTGATCCATAGACCAAATCAAGTGAGCAGCAGATAATGTGAAAGATACAAGAACAATTAAATACTAAAATATAAAGCACAAGTTGAAGACATGCATACCGTAACTCATCCCAGATGGAAAGAGAGCGAAGGTGTCGCTGAACATAATCTGGCACATTGTTCACATCCTTTTTATGCATTTCAGCAGAGACTTCAAGGGCATCTCTAATAGTAGCCAGGTCATTCCGTGCTGTAGCACGGCTGATGGCCGTTTTTAGCTGTGTTAATTCCCAATAAATTACTTTAGGTTTTGATTCCAATTCAGAGATGCTTCTCCAAATCAAGCAATGTGCTTCATATATATTAAGTTATTGGATTTTCCAGAGTTAGTTATCCTTTTTACTTTTTTATAAGAAACAAGAAATTATAATAAGAAAACAAAGATGTACAAAGAAAGAATTAGTTACCCTTTTGTATGCTTATAAAGTTGATATTTAAAATTTAAAAAATTAGGAAACTCTTATACAGCATAATGCATTCCATAATTTCTGCATTTAAACAATTTTGAAGCTTGTCACTGCATTTCTTAGAACGCAATATTTCATAGTTCAGACACTGTTTTAGGCACAAGTCACTCGGCAACTTAGTTGGGAGTGTTCCATAAATTATTCAAATACAACCCACTAAACATTGCTGCTTTCTTTCTTCATTCTAGGATTCTGAAATTTATGAACTCAAATTCTCAGCCTTAGATGAAAAAATGAAAGATATCACCTACAAAAGCATTTTCATGTAAATCTGTTGTGCATAGATTATTCAAAAGCATCATCATCAACAAATTTGAAAACCTTCCTCTTTTATTTTAGGTTAAATGAACAGGAACAGTACCATCAGCCATACACATCAGGTACCTGAAGTCATCATTTTTCCTCCTTTTTGTATGGGTGATGTACTGTTCTTGCTCATTTAGCCTAAAAGAAAAGAGAAAGGTAATCAAATTTATCAGCAATGATGCTTCTAAAAACCTATGCATCTAAATGGTAGAGTAGATCTCTTGTGAAACCGTCTCACATGATACCAAATCCCTTAAAAAGCTAAGAATTAAAACTTAAAATAAAAAGAAACCCTGAAAACTAAAAAAAAATTAAGAAAACAGAAACCCTGTATAAAACTAGAAAAATGAAAGAAATGAAAGACTGAAAAGCTAAAAACCAATTTGAAAACCCTTAAAAATAGAAAACTATAAAAAGATATTTTTAAAAAAAACTACCCAAAGTTAAAATAACAGAAAAACAGGCTCCTCTCACGAAAACACATTCTGTGAGACGGTCTAACACAAATTTTTGCCTGGATGGAAATGGTTCTGTAGTAGATATTTGGAAATTATTCCTTTAGTGGGAACTTCTTGTCCCACAAACTCTACTTGTACCTTTTGTTTTATTATTAAAATCTTTGTTTATTTTTGGAAAAAAAAAAAAAAAAAGAAGGGAAGAAAGATGATCATTTAGTAAGAAGTTGAACAAACCAGTTCTTTCACTGCAATAAACTGTTCTTCTGTCAACTGACCAGTCCATCCCTGTGGAGGAGAAAAACAGGGTTATAACACAACTTGAGAACACAATAACTTTGTATGTATAGATTGTACATACCGAATGAATGTGCTCTCTTATACATTCAACAAATCCACTACCACCAATTCCCTCAGCATCAGACTCGATTAAAGCTGATATTATCAAATTCCAGAGAGTTTATTATCCATTTATATAATGAATGTAATCAGAGTTTGGTCAGGACACGAAAGCGTACCAAGGATAGTTCCGTACTCAAATGATGAAAGAGGATCATCAGTCGCCCCCAGTTTCAGAAGCCTTAGCCATAATCCCTGTAAGGAGGAACCAAATATTTTAGGAGTTTCTTAGAATTTGAGAAAAAAACTAGGTCAAAGTATTCTTCTCTTAAAGGAAATGATAAAAGGCAGAATATCTAGTCAGAACTATTAATCAAATAATGATGAAACCACAGATATTGGACCTATAAGTCAGAGCTACACTAATACTAAAGTAAGAATACAATGATTGAACTCATTATCCAACAATTAAAATACCAGATCCCCAAAAGGTTGCTAACATAGGGTATGCTGCTAAAATATACTTTAAGATGAAGACCACCAACTTAATTTTTCTCATCTTCAGTCAATTAGTCTTGCATGTAAAATCAGCTTAATAAATTAAATAAACTATCACACTAAAACACTGCAACTGTAAGTAAATTGTAGGACTTATCATAAGCAACATCATGCAATATAACATTGCTCTTTTCCAAAAGCAAGCCTCAATAAGTATGATCAGCTGTAACAGCAACACTCATGAACAGAATAAAAACACCTGAGGGAATTATTTTAGTCAATAATTTGAGAAACACAATCAAATCTAAGCCAGGCCTCTATCATAACAGATGATGCATTCAAACTTCACAAATTCCAAGCAAGTAAGAAGTAACGCAAAATTATGAGACCTAACAATGGCCTAGCACTTCAACTAATATAACCAAGAGGCTAACTGAAAAAGAGAGGTCTAACTAAATTATAGAAGTGGCTCTACCAAGAAATGGTCGCTGAAAATCTTACCAACATAACTAAGTCAAAACCTACAGGTTAATTTTCATAGAAAAAATGTGGATAAAGAGCCAGAGAAAATAACTAAACAGAAAACATTGCACCTGCAGCTTCACTTGAATGTCTAGAACCATGCGCTCCCTTTCAGCCTGTAAGAAATAGATAGTCATCAGATTAATATAACTATAGGAGACAACTCACTGACCATATTAACTACGATAATAACTCACAGCTCTCTCCCTTGGGCTCAAGCTTTCAGGCTTAGAATCTTTACCAGCACGAGGTGAAGGTGAACTACAGAAAGAAAAAGAAGGGTGATATTCAATAATGAGGCTAATAAAAACGTAGAGTATAATGCTCATATTTCTAATATATTATACCTCAGTGGATGTTTTGTGGAATACTCAACAGCACCACTTGCTGCCGCTAGAATCTGCTTTCTCTTTTCTTCATGCTCTTCCGTTCTGATATTTGCAGGAAACCTATCATAACGATATTTGGCACCCGATCCTGTAGGGTAAAAGAAACACAAAACACAGTTGTACTAAACCCATCTCTCAGTGTCTCAAGAACCTTTTTAACATGTCTACATATCCAGACGCATCCAGTTCAAATAATGGTTGAAATTACCTGGATTTCCTGATCCAGGATCAGATATAGTTACAATGTCAGGTTCTGCCACAGGTGAGGGAAGAATTGAGAAAGGATTTTGTCCCCTGCCAATAGCATCTTGTAACTTATCAAGAAGGTTGTTTCCACTTCCATCTGAACCAAGACCTCTCTCCAAATAATCTAAGAAACCTTGGGAATCTAAAAACTGGCTGATCTGTTAAGAGTTGCAAGTAAAATGTAAAATTTGGAGGTCTTGTTTTTTTGAAACTAATATATTTGAATCTACAAAAAAGTTACTGAAACCCTAACAATAAACTACGAATGATGCTCAATGAAAATAAATGGACATACACACCATAGGATCTATTGGCTGGTTTGTAGAACGAGAACGCTTCTTCAAGAAAGCCTGACTGTTGAAGATATGAGTGGCAGTATTTTCCTAAAAATTCATAGATCAGTTGCAACCATCACCTAGATTACTGATTGAACTGAAAAGAAGCACACGGAAAAGGCTTCATACCTGGAAATTGCGGTAGCCACCTAAAATGGATGCAATGAATTTTAGGAATATGAACCTGCAAGAATCAAATCATTTTTCAATGGATGAGACAGACATATTACCCAGCATAAGTTTCTTTAGTCATCAGCTACTCTACTATGACAGCTATGAATAGTAACTATGGAAGTGGAAGAATCAAAGGTAGAAATAAACCTTACCAAGTCATCACAAACCTATGAAAATAAATTATGAGATTTTATGAGATGACCTTTAAAGTCAGTGCATTGATACACTTAATTCACATCCACCCTAGAATACATTGTACTCCAAGTGTTACTTGTGCAATGTGCAGATATACCCTAAATGGATGACAACTTTACACATGTAATCTTACATGCTCTAAAATGTTGACAACTTCAAAGTTCTGTCTCAAATATTAGTAATCTGCTAGAGACAAAACATAACAGCATGAACCTCAACATGATATTACCTTCAGCGACCACTAAACCTAATTAGATGAAATGAAAAGCATCAAACATTGACTCATTTAACATAGAGAAGTGTTACGGGCAGGTCTAACATGAGGAGTATCTGTAGATAAAAAGTATATAACCAGTTACAAATGAGGCCCAGTATGAATCGCGTTTCTCATGCATTACACATGATCGAGCACAAAATACCAAATATATGCATGTCTTGCCAGTAACAAAATTAAAGCATGGACGTGTTCAGACAAGAGATATTCTAATGTTTGGAAAGTATAAACACAGTAACAACTCAATGAGTACCATGTGAACTACCATTAAAAATGAAACCATAATCAAGAAAAATAGCAAAATAACCCTCAATTAAGAATCATGCGACAAGTTTTAAATCATTCAAATTTCTTTGTTGTATACAACCAAAGGGTTTCTCTTCAAACATGTGATTGTAAAAAGAGTGGTGCACATCATGTGATTACTTAGGAATTGAAATTTAAAGCAGTTTGTGTAAATTTCAAATACTCAAATTCACAACTCCCCATACGTAAACAAGGCCATAACCGCACAACCGTCTCAAGTACATAATTGCTCGAAAAAAGAAGAATCACTATCAACATCCTATTAGAATAAAGATATCATCAAGTCACTGATTACTTCAAAAAAAATTCAACTGTTCAAGAACATTCACCTAAGATGGAGATCATGATCCTCTTCCCAAGGCCTACTGCCACTAGTACATTGCTCAGAGAAGGGACCCCCCTTCATCTGGTCTATGCCAACAACATTAGGATATAACAACTTCAATATCTCACTACGCAAAGAACTATATTCTGGTTCGGGAATAGAAGGTATCTCCTCAGATGTTGTGATGAGATTATGCTCAAGGTCAACCACGACTACCTGCAACAGAACG
The DNA here is from genome assembly GCA_028749325.2 of Caryopteris x clandonensis. Classification (NCBI taxonomy): domain Eukaryota; kingdom Viridiplantae; phylum Streptophyta; class Magnoliopsida; order Lamiales; family Lamiaceae; genus Caryopteris; species Caryopteris x clandonensis. The sequence goes on from JAPYKT020000001.1 coordinate 16,328,002, forward strand.
CCAAACTTTCATTAGGTATTTCGTAGGATCAGCAGTCACACAATCACAATGCACACCAGTAATTCAAGAGCCCAAGAAGAATCGAATTTTTTTCAACTAAAAAATGCCAGTTCAGAATTACATATAGCTTAAAGAAGTCAACACTCACACATTTACAATGGTACCCCCATATTTCTTAGGTATTTTATAGGATAAGCAGTCACAAAATTGCAACGCACCAAATAGACTGGTAATTCAAGAGCCCAAGAACACTGAAAAGTGCCATTTCAGCATCACATATAACTTAAAGAAGTCAGCAAAATCATTATTTTCTAGCATGACAGATAATTTTGAGTACTCTCTTTGTTTCATAATTGGCATTTAATTCTGATAAAGACTTCAAAGTTCAAAGACTGTAAGAAAGGAAAATGCTGTCAAAAATTAATCAGAAACTCCAATCAGGATAAAGTTTGAGAATTATTAAGTATGAAATGGAGAATGGAATAACTAAGAATTGAAGTTAAGAGTAAGATAACAGCAATCTGAACCACTTTCTTGTCATAGAGCTACTCCATATCATTACAGTTATTACATCCCTTCGATGAATGGGTGGATTATAGCCATTAAACAAAGCTTTATAAAGTAGCATGCTTCTTATGATTTACAGCACAAGGTCATGCCACACCAGTCCTCCCACATACTTCCTGGATAGAATGAGATATGAAAATTCAACCCCACCAAAGAAATGACCATTTGATTTTTCTTCGTACACTTGAAAGGTTGTACATGGGTGAAGTATATTGAGGATAAGCGTCCTCAAGGGAGCATTACCGTCTCAGCTTATCATTTTTCTCCGGACAATTGAAAGTTTAGATGTGCGTAAAGTACATCGACGCAAAGGATCCTCAAGGGAAGTACGACACAACTTATTAACTTCAAAATATAGTTTGAAATAACTACATCAGTTTCTCTTAGTTTTCAAAGATTTTTCGGATAATAAGCATTTCATAACTATGAAAACAAACAACAGTTTTCGATACTCCTAAGGTCTACAATCCACACTGTTTCAGTCTGACCAGCAACAGGTCAGAAAAGTCGGAACATTGTCACAGTGGTCAACTGAAGGTCAATTGCTAATTGTTTATGATCGGTTCGTTAAGCATGATACTCAGTCTTCAACACATTGTTTTATTTAATGAGATTGAGAGATCTCAAACCAAACTCCATTGAAGTAAAAAAATATATATATATATATATTTAGAGGATATCAAGTTGCTTCAACTCAACCTATTTAATCACAATTTTTTATTTTTTTATTTTTTGTTTAAAACTTAACTTCAAGTTCAATAAGCTATTCACATCAAGCATGAATAGTACCTTATTTGACTCAATGTTATTTGTTCATACCTCTAAATAATGTGTCCATGGTTCTGAAGTCATAAATATGTAGGAAAAACAACATACAAGCTTCCTAGAATAATTATGAAATATAAAAAAGGTTGTACACGTGCAAATTTCTGCATGATTTTATTATTGATGACAAAAGTTATACATATAGTGGGAAATTGCATGCCTATAAACATTGTTTCAACCAAAGCCCAAGCTTGAGCCCTTTTATATTGCCCAGATACTTTTTAGTTGAAGCATCAAGAAGGTCCTTGGCATGTTTTTATTGGTATTGTTAAAAGAACACAATAATATAGACAGCAACAGAAATCTCAACTCCCTCTCTCCCTTACCACCCCCCCTGACACCCCACCATCTGGTGCTCTTGATTTGCTTCTTTAAATTTAATGTGGGAGGATTAAGTTTCTGACTAACAGGTTTAGGTGATAAAAGATTGATAATCACCATAGTGACAAATTGTGAAAACATCAAATGTGTGATCAGATAGGTTGAGAGAACTCGTTCAACAAATACAGGAGTTAGGGCAAAAGGTTTTTATACCATAGAGAGTTGAGGTTTCCAAATTTGTTCTGCTCTAACATTGTTGTATTACAGATTCTATTGCATTCCTTGACAAAGGAGAGAGAGAAATACAATAAGAAAAGCAGGATAAAGCTACCAGCTAAAAATGGTTGCTAAATTATTTTCTTTTAAAAAGGCCAACGCATTAATGGAAGAAGAAGAAATTGGCACTTATAGCTAGTCGATGCATGCTCAAATTCAAGAAAGCCAGGAACAAACTTACACCATCCATGACCAGACCAAAAGTATCAACACCAGAATGGAGACCCATCATGTATGGTGTGGGGGCATCAATATAGTCAACTCCACTGAAAAATAGTAACGGAATGTAGACATGCTTCAGCACAACAAACATAACAACATCAGAAACCATTCCAAAAATCTTTTTGGAAAAATAATAATCTTAGAATAAAGAACTAAATATTCAAACCAGTGCAACATCAGAAACCATTCCAAAAATCTTTTTGGAAAAATAATAATCTTAGAATAAAGAACTAAATATTCAAACCAGTGCAAGATCTCTTTCTCAAGAGCCTGGGTAAAAATAGAATGCAGACTCACCTGCCATCGAAATGGGTATATTAAATGACATATGGCCTCTGATACAAGTGTTAAAAGAGAATATCTGCACATGTTATAAATAGCCAGTCAGTTCAACAAGGAAAAAAGAACACAATAAAAGGATTTTTTCTAGAAGAAACAAAGTCATTGATGTTCAAAACAGGAATATAAGGGGTGAGAAATCCCTTATAATCGCTTACAATCGTAAATTACAAAATGTAGTTCCAGTCTCTAACAAGGTCCATCGCATGAAATGCTCTAAGCAACCTATGGCCTGACAACCAAAGAGCTACTCAATATTTAATCCTACCCCAAACATCCTCTAACGACTCACTAACATTTAAAAATTATCTTATTTCAATCGAGCCAAATTGACCCAGATACAACCGGCACTATAATACCCCACAGGACTTTGCCCTTGTTAATAAAGTTGCCCAGATTTGCTAGCAGTAGGTCAGAAGCACGGTGTGGAAAAACCCATTGAAGGCCTATTCATATAGTACTTTCTTGCAAAAAAATTGTCCAAATGGACAATGCAGGAACAAGTTATTTATTTCCTCCTAGCTGTACCTGCACAACACACGCCAATTTGGAGAAAGAGCACGTTCGGTAAGCGCTTTTGTCGCAACTCACAGGTGAGTAACCTCCCCTTAAACATCAACCATAAAAAGGCTTGAACTTTCTTAGGTACAGGAACCTTCCAATTGCTTGCAACCAAGGGAACAAGGATATGCCGTCATTTGGGAGTAAGGACGCGAAGGAATTACAAGTAAATAATCGAGATGAATCTAAAGCTGAATGACTAAAATCTTCTTCAGACTCGCTCAACCTAACATCCTCCAACAATACTAACAATTAACTGAACTCAATCAACTCACTATCCAGCAAATTCCTGGTAAAGTGCAGATTCAGAGATTAAAGACAAGGTGGATGTTAGGGAAGAGGAGGAGTTAATTGGTTTATTCCAAGGAGATGAAAGCCAATAAAGATAGGAAACTTATAGGTTCAATTCATGTATTTACATATGTACTTTTTCCTCCTCAATCAATAACTAATATGCGAAATTGGCCCTTCCCCTGACCACTCTCCTTAAAAAAGATCGGCCAATGACATTTCAGTGGACTGAAACGCTCAACAGACCTTTCTAGCACTACAGAAAGCCATCACTTCAGCACCCGTGTTGACTATGCCTGATTTGTCCAGACCTTTTATCATTGAATGTGTGCTTTGAGACGCAAAATTGGGGCTGTATTGATGCAATCTGGGAGGCCCGTGGCTTTCTTTGGCAGAGCAATATCTGAGAACGGGCAGGCCAAGTCAGCATATGAGGGAGAATTAACGGCCCTCTTCTTTAAGTTCAACATTGGAGGTCATACTTGGTTGAGAGGCGATTTCAGGGTCGTACAGATCAGCAAAGCTTAAACATTTGTTGCATCAGAGGATCACAGCCCGGCACAGCAATTGGGTGGCCAAGCATATTGGCAACGATTTTGAGGTTATTTACAAGATTGGTGCAAGCAACCAAGTTATTGACGCATTATCGAGACAATGTGAAGAAGGCTAGCTATTGGAAATATCCTTGCCTCAATGGGTTAACTGAGACTCCCTGACTGGTGCACTCAATGAAGACAAGGAACTACTGGGGTTGGCAGTGGGGCGGGGAATCCCCATTCCCTTTAGGGATCTGGCCTGATGGGGTGGGGATTCCCTAATACTTTTTCCTGTGAGGACAGGGATGGGAGGATTTTTGGCCCCAGCGGCGGGGCTGTGGTGGGGACGGGATTATGTTCCCCGCCCTGAAGGGGACCCCGTCCCGTTCACCGCAGGGCCCCGGTATATATAATTACTATAATACCCATACATATAAATGATATATACTAAATTAAGCTCAAATATATACATATACTTATTCTTACTCCTCACAAGACCCCTAAATACTTTACTCCTCAATTAAATAGAGACTTCGAATTTATGTTTATGGAGTTGTGTAGTTTAATTATATTGTGACTTGTAAGTTAAGCATTCGAAGTTTTTTAATTATACGTTACTTGTATCCCTTCTTTTCCCTTCCATAAAATCCCAGTCCCTGTTTATCTATTTTTTATTTTTATTTTTGGTTCTTTTCTCTATCACATGTAAGAACCTAAAATAGTCAGTGACAAGGATAGAAACTAGAGCAAGGTGGTTAGGTTATCCTACTTACAAATGAAATTGGAAGACAAATCCCAGGAACTATTGGACATAAAAGAAAATTGCATATGTAGATAAAAGGCCAAAGGAAACTACATACTTGTCTGATCGGAGCAAAATCCTTCGTTCAAGCAACACAGCTGTAAACAATTTGATCAAATTATCAACATCCAAACACTGTACGAGAGGCTGGAAGGAGATCTGCCATGATGAAATATAATATGAATATCAACTCAAAATGGTGCACACCAACAGACCAAAAAAACAACTTCTCAATAAAAACTTGAATGAGAAAAATAGCTCATGACATACATCAGCATGAGGAAACCCATCCTTTGGTGGAACCTCCAAAGCAAGCAGACTATTTTCAATCGCAAACAACACTCGCTCCTTTCCAGGAGTTGGTAAAGGTACATTGGATACTAATGATGCTATAACATCCCACAGTGGCTTGCTGAAAAAGTTTGGAAGTTGAGAACATCATATATATTCTTACTAAAATAATAATAAGCTTCCATGATCAAAGAAAGGAAAAACTTAATGCTAATATAAACATGATGTAGCAATATCATGTTGTGATTTCTATGATATTCCTGAATCAAAATGGCTCTGTTTATACTACCAATAGTGACTTCCAGTTCTATCACTCCTAAATAATGTGTAAAAAGAAGCTAGGGATGATAACGCTCAAGCCATTCTATTCATTCTGGGTACAGCTATTACACTTGAGAAGAAAACCATTGTGTTTGCACTATCAACCACGGTAGCTAACAACACGTGATTTATTTAATTTGAATATGAAATGGGCTCAAAAGTCATACTAGGGGTTTGCAAGATCAGCTGAGGTAAATAACATGTTCTCTTGTTAGATATGCACAGCTCCTGGTCCTTGACTGTACATGGAGAATTATATGCAAAGAATGGTGGAATTTGGCATATATTTGATATGTGACAACTAGATGAGGCATATGCAATGAATCAAAACAAGTTATGAGCAATTAAAAAGAGCTTGCAAGTAGACCGTCCCACAATTGCAGACGGCACTAAAACCAATGAGACGCTATTTTCAGTAAATCTTGAAGGTTAACCCCAGGATAGCCAGTCTAATGAAACTTGATCGAGCTTAATTAACTTATGAGGGGTTATCAGTCCAAACGTCAAGGGTGGTTTGGAGCAGAGACGTCAGTCCGAAACTCATCGAATGACAATGAAGAACCACTTAAAGTCTCGGCCTCCAAAAGCCACTGCAGTAAACTTGCAAAACTATAAAAACACGCATAGATCCAGCCGCACCTGCTTCCAGAAGTTGAAAAACAAAGTAGGAATATTTCCTCCAATGCATCGCGCAGAATGCGGAAGCACGGGGCGCGTGAGACGAAACAGATGCACTTATCAGCAAAGGAATTTGCAGGTAACCGATACGCCTCCGCGATGTCCTCGCACACAGGATCTCGAAACGCAATGCAAGTGACGTAAATCTTGGACCCATCCCCCTCAGTTAACACTATGGGATAGCTCCGGGGAAACGACGAAGTGTCATCGGAATCAGAGCCCGAAGGATAGAATTGAACTCCTGCTGGCAAAACGCAAGTGGGAAGTTGAGGCGGAGGAGGAGGATAAAGAGTGTGATCAAGAGGAGGGTATTGATCGAGTAGAGATGGCAAGTACATGATGCCGAAGCCATGGTAACCCCTGTCGCCATCAAGAGTCCGGATTTCCGGCCCGATCCCACATACCACGAAGTATTCAAAGATTCGGGCCATTAAGTTTGAAGGGAAAGCCGGGTTTTCAGATTATTTCAGATCTGTTAAGAGACTACAGGCTGAATTGGTAAACATCTTCACTGATTTCACTTTCGTATAAGGAGAAATGTGACGGAGAGAGGAGGGGTGTTAAGTATGGGAAAAGAAGGGATTATGTTGTGAAGAACCGGCAATTTTGGCAGCTATGGGATTTTTTGGCAACCTTGGCCCCGCCGGGAGCCGTTACAGGTTTCTCACTTCACCAAAGACTAGTTGTATACATTTTCAAAGTAATAAAATAAATATATATTATACTATCAATAATCATATATTTTGCATTAATTTTGTATTCTAATACTCAATATTAAAGTTTTTATGAGTATTGTATTTTATTAGTATTGTTATTGCATGAAAAGGGTTAAAATAAATATAAACATGGGAAATTAATTGAAATTTTGATATAGTTAAATATCAATAATTGGATTAATTTACATTACAAATTTTGGAAATCTTCCATAGACACATAATTTCTAGTTGAATAACCATTCTCATTGTCTTTCTCACAAATTAAAATATTTAGTTTCCCACAGTATTGAGATCGACACTAATGCCCTTCATTAGCTCCTATTAGAATATATAATTCCAAAATGTGAGTGCCAAGCTTTGTAATAATTATTTGAGTAACATGACTAGAGTACCAAATTTCAGTTGTAACTGATGATTTGGAATACCTAAACGTTTAATCTCATTCAAAAATTCAATTGTGTGTATATTAGCCATAATATATATATTTGAATCTGACTTGCATGCACTATCTGAACTCAAATATATTTTTAGCATCACCCGAATTCAATGAAGCCGTGTATTCATTTACAACATCAAGTGTGGGAGCCATTATAGCAAAACTTTTTTGAAAGGTTGGTTCGTCAACAAACTTTGGCATTGATGCATAAGTATTATGCACAATAGTGGTGATTAGATTCGAAGAAGGCGACAATAAGATATCTTGAGGAATTTCTAAATGTGAGTACCCATCTTGATGAACTCCAACAATTTTATCCCCAATTTTTGCAATCCAATCAGATAATTCTTTCAATTCAATCAATTTGGATTCAAAGCAGATTGATTATGAAGCCTCATATTCTTAGTTAATCTCAGCACTTTACATTGTTGTTGAATGGTAGATAAATTAGTGGTTTCATAAACAATGTCTTGATGTGTACCTTTTGGTATGACTGGCAAAACGTGTCGAAAATCCCCACAAAAAATAATGGTTTTACCATCAAATGGTTTATGTTTGTTCCTTGGATTGAATAATTGCATGTCATCCTTCAAATTGTTGTTTAGCTCTTCAAAACAATGCATATGCTTCATTGCAACTTCATTCTATATTCTCACCATAAGCTCTACTAATTTGCTTTCTTAAATAAAGAATATGTGGCGTTCTCAACAGGATTGGGTGGAATGACAAATCTTGAGTGTAGCGCAAATGGTATAGTAGCGTAAAATACACAACATTCAATCCATTAACGTAACACTCATCATTTATGTGTTATATAATTTTATTCATTCATTCACTAGAAAACTCAATTTCATAAGGGATTTAATTGAGCCCTATAATTCTTATAAGACAAATATTTTATTTAAGCCCGTTTCATTAAATTATTAATTAGACCAACCCACTTTTATTATTAATTGTATTTTTTGTCCTTAAACAAAATCACTAAAATCAAATTTTATGATTTCTCTTTCCTTTTTACAAAATTCTTTACCTTTCACCCAATTCTGCACATGTTTTATTCGTAGAATAGGTGCCAAATTCAAATGGAAATAAGATCGGAATCCATATATTGTGAGCAAAATTCATGTCTTAGAATGATGCATTACAATTTTAAAATCAAAATTCTCCCTATAAAATAGAGAATTCAATAGATTTAGAAGACAAAAAAAGCCAAAGTTTCTACAGCAATTCATTATTTATGTTTTTCTTTTAAATTGTCAATCAAGTAGTCATCGTTATCTCATCCTCCTTTTCCTTTCTTTCCAATCTTCGGTATTCTTATTTTAAAAATTCAAAAGTCCTATTTCTACATCTCCAAATTTAATGGAATTTTAATATGTCATTTAGTTTTATGATGTAATGCTAGGGTTAGATTTCCAGTCCAATTGGATAGCTAGTTTATTTTATATGAATTTCCTATCATTCCACATCTAGATTTCCAAAATCCCAAACTCTTCTAATGGCTTAGGAGTCATAATCCTTGTAGGCTTATGAGCCCTACTCTTTGTGTGTTGGACATATCTCTAAGATTAAACCTTACGTGGTGTTTTTTGGCTTAATTAATTTGCAAGCCCAAACGACTATTTCCCAATTAACTATTTAATTCTTTGATTATTTGAGTCTAATTAATTATTGTCCAACAAAAAATAGCCAAATAACATATTCTCTTCATGATTAATTGGTAAAATAAATATTATCTCCCAATAATTAATTTAACATGACTAATTAATTATTTATCTCAATTCCAATATACCATATTCTTGTTATGCGTGTGTCTTTTATATTCATCACTTCACCTAGTCCAAAAGCAAACAATCGAATTGCAAAATTAATTAATCCAATTAATCAATCACCTTTGGATATCTCAATCCTTAGGTACTCAAGACATCCTTTCGTTCATATCCAACAAACACTACTAGAAGAATTCACAGGTAAAAGATAAATTTTACATTTGAACATATTATCCGTAGTTACCGTGTAATATCTTTTTGCTTCGTTCTCTAATTAATGTCGAGGGCTTGGTCATTTAATACGGACCCATTATTAACATTAATAACTATAATAGTCCTCATAGATTATGTCAATCTGTTGGCCCATAACGAGATCTCATCTTTTATGTTATGGCCAGATGTTGTACGCAAGGTCTTCATTGGATACAACGAGTATATGAAATATAGAGAATCAATCTCAACAGATTACTCTGCCGGCCAATGAATTCTGTGTTGCCAATACACTAATCGTAAACATAGTTTCATCATAACTAAAAGACCCCTGTTTGGTCTCTCAAGAGAGGTTTAAGGAACCCGTCAAATATATGATTTTCCTTATGTAGGACCACATGCATGCGTACAATCTAAGGACTAATTAAAGCAACTACATAAATTAAAACCTCTTTTTCTATTGCCACAACAGCTACAAATGGTTCGACTTCTGATGCAGGATCTATTTAATGCAACCATTTTGGATGAACATCACATCTACTAGCCTACGTGGTGTCTCAGCACCGATATCCATGGAATGGGATATCCACTCCTAGAGTTACGTACCGCATAATGCAAGACTATTCAAATCCTACGATATCTCATCTCGTATATTCTATGACTTGGAACATTTATGATTACAACCACCGAAACTTATTCCATAACCACCAACTTGTGTGTGATCGAATCTCCTAGTTACCGAGATCATGAGATTTAAATACCATATAAAATATAAACACATATAAATATGATAAAGAATAAAATTATATTGAAGTGTTAGAAAGAAATAGAGTAGGTAAAACAAATGTATATTGAAGTGTTAAAGAATCCAAAATATATAAATGACATATAAAATATAAATACATACAAATTTGTCCACAATATCTTTGTGGTAAGAAGAAATAGAGTAGGTAAAACAAATGTATATTGAATCAACGATATGTTAATTTAATAGTATTTCTATTTCACATACTTAAATTAAACATAACTTGTTGGATTCAATTTACTAAATAAAATGTTGATACTTTTAATAGTATTTTGTATTTTATAACTGTAAGTTGAGACTAGAAAATATATTTCAACTGTCATATATAGTTCATGGGATAAGTTCAACTTTCTCAACATTTTTATTATTTATCATTACTGTAAAATTTATCTTTTTATGTGTTGAATGTTTATATTCAAATTAACAAATTTTTCTTTCTTATAGAATCATCTTGTACATATTCAATTTGTCATTTAAATGACTCAATTGAAAGTTATAAAAAAACCTACAAAAGATGAGGTATTTTCTTTCTATAATATTATATAATCTCCACATTTATCATATTTATTATTTTTGCTTTTACAATGAATTTGTAAATTTAATATACCTTACTTATTCGGGTAAAGATTTAGATAATGTTTCTTTGTTTGGTTGTTACACAGATTATATTTATTATGTATGTAAAACTTAATTTCCCAACTAAGATAATGTTATTCACCAACTAAATTCATTACTTAATTTATGTCTCAATGTATATGCAAAAAACAAAAGTTAAGCACTTGATTTTTTTTTTTTTTCATTTTATTATGTCTTAGGTATCATGTAAGTGAGTATAAAAAATTAAAGACATTAATTATTTAATTAGAATAACACATAATAAATTCATATTGCATAGACTGACAAATAATGTCATTACAATATTCATAGAACATCATTCAAAATATCAAAACGATTCCAAAATCATCATCCTGGCAAGGTCCTCATACACTATAAGAGACTGAAATGTAATATTAGAATTAAAAGCACATTCTTCCTGCCCAAAAAGACTGTTGTTTCAACATTAATATTCATTGAAAAACTTCTAAGGAACTTTCAAAAAACTCCATTAGGATTCATACCTACAGAACTTCACTTCCCTTATTTGATGAAAGCCTTTTTTTTGGCCCGTTGCACTTGTGGATAACTCATCAAATAGTATACGCTTCACTGATTTTTCTTGATATTTTTTTTTTCCTTTATCCAACTTAGACACTCTTAAAAGGTGTGGAAACCTCACATTATGAAACCCCTAACCTACAAAAAAAATGAACTAATATAATTAGACTACCTAATTATCAAGCTTAAAATGCTCATGTAAAGTAAAAAATTTGAAATTTAACCTCATAACTGTCGAGTACATCTCCTTCATTCTTTCAGAACATATCTGAGTCCTATTTATTAAACACATTGCGGAAAGATAAAATTAATAGAGCTAAAATTTCCTAAATTTATAAAGTTATTTATTAATTTATATATAATTTGAAATTACCTCACTTCCAACCAAAGGAGCAACAATGTTAGAAATAAAACTATTTTTCCTTACTTAACTTCTTCAGAATATAAGCTCCATAGAAATTAGAAATATGTTTAGGTGCCATACATGTTCTCGGGATAGAATTCAAATTCACCCAACTAAAAAAAAATATGCATAAGATATTGTGTAAATTAATTCTTTTAGGAGTAAAGAAAAAAAAATAGCAAAATAAAATGGTTTATCCTTTAGTTTAGGTTCAAGCAATTCCAAAGAACTTGTATTTTAACCTCAGAGCAATGTTGATCCCATGACAGTATATATGCATTATCTAAGTTATCTTGAATAAGAACTTGTATTTTATATCTTTGCAAGGAAAAAATGAAAATAAATACCAATCATTTGATGTATATGAAGAAAACAAAGTAATAATTTATGAAATGTATTAAACCTTGGGCATTCTGGTAGAATCAAATAGGTCATAGTTGACACAGGATACATACCATCATTGTCCAATTATTTTAATTGCCATTATTCTGACAAGTACCAAAAAACTACCCAACTAGTTAAATAAATAAAATAAACACTTAACACATATATCATACGTCAAATGAGTTCTTTTTAAAATGTGTTTAATAGTGATTTAGTATATTAATAAAAGATCATTCTTTATGTAATAAGAAGCAAAACCTACGTCCTAAGGTTTTGATCTGTTTTATAATGCGTATAGTCTCTACCCCACTTGCTAAATCATCAGTATCTATAGTCAGAGAGGGAAACGACATTGTGGTTAGTGCACTGCAGACTACCCATTACTTTCCACAACAAACCTGGAGAATATAATTAATATAAAGTTTCAGTTGAAATTTACAAAAACATAAAGTAATATTATTTTTAAAAAAATAATTAATATTTAACATTGTCCTCTATTCTGAAATTTAACCTAACGACCATTCAATATCAACTTGCATGCATGTATATTAAATATGAATAACAAATTTAAATTAGTTAAGACTAGACGCGGGCACGGTTCCGGTTCCAAACCGGAACCGCCGGTTTGAACCCACGGTTAATGGTTTGGTTCGAACCGTTGATATGTTCCGGTTTGGACATACGGTTCGGTTCCGGTTCTCCTATTTTTGGAATCGGAACCGCCGGTTCGGAACTGGCGGTTCCGGTTCCGGTTCCCGGTTCTGTGCTTTCAAAAATATAGCCGTTGAAGATCAACGGCTGAGATTAAATAGCCGTTGATCTTCAACGGCCCAGATCATGTGGCCGTTGGGAACTGGCGGTTCCGAACCGGAACCGGGAACTGGCGGTTCCCAACGGATCTTTTGATTTTTTTCCTATAAATACCCCTTCCTACTTATTTCAATTCACAACATCTCTAAACTCTCTCACATCTCTCTCAATCTCTCTCGATCTCTCTCACATCTCTCTCACATCTCTCTCAAGCTCTCTCACATCTCTCTCAATCTCTCTCAATCTCTTTCTCTCAATCATCTTTATATTCTTTATCTTTATCAATCTCTCTCAAAATGTCGAGCTCAAGCCAAAGAGGACGTGGAGGTAGAGGATCATCTTCTTTATCTCGACAAGCAAAAGGGAAATCGGTTATGCCGACGAATACAAGTGCCGGAACCGGAATGCCACCACCATCTCCTTTGGTTCCAAGATATCTCAATCTTGACGGTGAAGATATTGAAATTCCGGTCGAATGGCAAGAAGATTTTGAAGCTCAATTAGGTTTGTATTTATTTTATAAAATATCTCTCTTAAATATTATTTTATAAAATATCTCTCTTAAATATTATTTTATACTCTTTTTTAAATATCTCTCTCAACTATCTATTAATTTATTTTGATTATCAATTTAGGTGCACAAAACGAATATAACGAAGAAGAAGTGCATCCAACTCAAGAGAGTCAAAGTCAAATTACGTGACAAACTCAAAGTGGACGAGATGAGCCACTAAGATCGGATATCTTTGCCGTTCACTTCAAAAGGGATATCCAAAATAATAAAGCAGTTTGCAACTATTGCGGGGTGGAATATGTGTTTCAAAAAGGAGGAGGTTATGGCACGGTCAAAAAACATTTGCAACGTGTCCAGCCGGACAAAGTCGGAAACGATCAGCGTCAAACACAACTACCTCATGGAGGTCCTGGAGGATTCACCGGATCCACTGATGAATTACAAGGTACGCCTTCTTTATTTAAATATTCCGAACCTTTAATGAGAAAATATTTATAAAAAATGGTTTGTAGCATGTCTTTAGCTTTTAATTTTGCTGAAAATGATTTGTATAAAAATCTTGTGTCACTATCAATGAACCCTCAAGTGTCCGGTGTTTCACGTAGAACATTAATTCGTGATATTGAAAAAATTGTAGGTGAATATAAGTGGTCTTTAACTGATATGTTTGGTTCTTTACAACAAAAAGTTTCAATTTGTGCGGATATATGGTCGGATCATTGGAGAGAACATAGCTTCTTAGGACTTACTTGTCATTGGATAGATAATTTATGGACAATGCAAAAAAGAGTACTTGCATATAGAGAATTTGATCAAACACACACGGCCACAAATATTTCTCATAAAATTCATACTATTTTGCAAGAATATAATTTAGTTACAAATTTTTTTTCAATTTCATTTGACAATGCTAGTGCTAATACTGCTAGTTTGCCATTATTAATTCAAATTTGTCAACCATCATTTAAGGGTAGATTTTTTCACATTAGAATGCATGTGTCATGTTTTAAATTTGTGTGTACAAGATGGCATGGAACATTTTAAAGCACATATAGGTCTTATTAGATTAGCAATTGGACATTAAAAAAGACATGCAACTTTATGCAAAAAATGGAGAAGATTTTGTAAAGCATATGGTATGCCGAAACCCAAAAAAATCACTAAAGATGTACCTAATCGTTGGAATTCGACCCATAAAATGTTGAATTCTTCTTATGAGGTTAGAAATGAATTATGTACATTTTTTTCACAAGAACAATTAGGCATTCCTTTATTTCCGAGTTCATGGGATACATGTGTTGAATTAATGTCTCTTTTGAAAGTTTTTAAAGATGCAACGGAAGAATTATCCGGATGTTATTATCCTACTTCTCCTTTAGTTGTAGATCATTATGTTAAAATTGCACTTATTTTACAATCATATTATTCGCATGACTCTTTACAAAATTGCATTGCAAGCATGAGAAGTAAATGATTAAAGTATTATCAAGAAATTCCCGATTTATTTTTAATTGCAAAACTTTTAGATCCTAGAATTAGAGAAGATGGTTTAGAAGAATTACTAACAATGTATTATGATGCATTATTTTCGGTTAAGGACGATGACACTCCTAATCCGCATATAATTGTAGGTAACACAAAACAATTACTTTATGATTGTTTTAAAGAATATAAAATTTTTTATGGTGACAGTTTAAATAGTGAAAGCGGTCACGGAAATGATAATATTGGTGGAGGTAGTTCGGTTTCGGATCAACCCGAACATCATCACGATCCGAACTTTCAAAACCTCAATCAATATTATAGGTTTTATGATATTAGAAAATTAAAAAAACCTATGAGTAATAGTCTTTATCAAGAAGTAGATAATTATCTATCTACTACTTTTGAAGAACTTGGATTTGATACACCTAACGAGCTTTTGAGATGGTGGTCTCGAAGAGCAAAAAACTTTCCTATTTTATCTCTAATGGCAAAGGAAATGAAGACGATGAGGATGAAGATGGAACTGAGTATTCGACCACATCCGGGAGTGATTGAGTCTCGCCACTAAGCCACTTCTCAAGCATCAAGGTAAGACCGTAAGAGAACTACGTCGACTTTGATTCCTCAACTATGAGGATATGAAGGCAACTTAATTCTAAATTAGAAATTAAATTTTAATTTCTAATTTATAGTTAAGTTCAAGTCTTTTTTTTTTCTCTCTTCTATTTTTTTTTAATATGTTGTAATTAAAAACTTGTAAAGTTGTAATCTCTTGTTAAAAGAAGTAAATGTTTTTAGGTAAGTTAAATTTTTGTTGTAACTTTTCTATTTTGTTTTTTATTTTATTATAAGTTGTAAATGTTAAATTTTGATTGTTGTAATTTTTTTTTTTGTAAAATGTAATTGTTTTAGTTAAGTTAACTATATATTCAATTCAATCTCTTGTGATAATCAAATTCAAAAGACAAAAAATTAATTTTGAAAGTTGTTAGTTATAAAAAAAAAAAAAAAGAACCGGCGGAACTGGAACCGGAACCGTGTATATGGCGGTTCGGTTCCGGTTCCACCCTTCCCAGTTCTGAAAACCGGCGGTTCCGGAATCGAAATCGGAACCATCGAACCGTGCCCATGTCTAATTAAGACAATAGTTGTACGCATATTTATTGATTAAACATAATAATTCAAAATATGAAATAAATATATGTAAAAGTCACCCCATCGAACACTACATGTTCTAGAGCCTATCATTTTCATGTTCGGTACGTTCTTTCTTCCGAAATTGGAATGAGCGCGGTGCCATCTTTCTTCTCGTTCCATAAATGTAAACTTTAGATTCTTTTTTTTACGTTTTTTTTTCCTTCTCGCTTTTTGTTCTTCAATTTATATGATTTACATTTTTTTTTAATTAATAAGGGTATGAATGTCAAATTGTGTGGCCTGCAAAGTAAAAATATTATAACTTTTTATTAAAATATGGTGTTGAGAGTAATGTGGTGTTGTGAGTCTTTTTGGTGGTGTAAATAAAATTCTCCTAAATCTATATCAATATTAAATAAGTAGAAACGTAATTAATTATATAAAATTACTTAAATTTGATGTTAATAAAAATTAAAAGAATATATAGGATTGTTTGAATAAGAAAACAAATGAATTTTATAATAAGATTATTTAATTTTTTTATTCATTATTTATCTTAATTTTTTTTATGAATGGTACGTTATTTAAATATTTGTTATTAATTAAACTAATTGTGGTTGTGATTTAAGTAAGGAGAATACACATCGACCATAAGTGTGTTTGAATTTCAAATAAAATTAATCTATTTTAAAAGTAGATAGTTTTCATTTGTTATAATTAATATTTTATCTTTATTTTTGTTATAACTAGATGCAAGAAATAAAAAAATAATGAAGTAAAGAACAAACATAGAGATTTACGTAGTTCACCAACAATGTGTTGGTGTATAGGGGAGAAGCCTTTACTCAATATAATATTGGCACCGGACAAACTTCTTCACCCAATATAATATTGGTTTAAGACAAACTTATTCACCCAATATAACGTTGGCTCATGAGACTTTTTCTTCCAATATAACAGTAACATGAGACATACTCATTCGCCCAATAGAACATTGGCTCACGACAAACTTCTTTTTTGAATATAACACTGGTTTAGGACAGATGCATTCGCCCAATATAACATTGATTTAGAACAAACTTCTTCTCCCAATATAACTATAGGTCTTATCAGAATCAAGACATAGATGTACTAAAATGTAATATAATAATGCCAGATGTACAAACAACTCATTTTCAAGATATATTCCAACAAAATTTCAACTTGACTTAAATACTTTCACAAGCTAATATATCATATCACCATAACAAAGTCAGATTCACAAAAAATTCAAATTCAAAACATATTTCAACAATTTTTTTCATGAGTAATTTATTTTAAAAAAATAAAATATATTCAATTCACCTAACATACAAAAGAAATTTTGGTTAGTAACAAAGAGAATAAGAACTACTTTATTTATTTATTTTTGAGGTACAAGACAACAAGCAAGTATTTGACGAGTATGCTTCTTGTGAAATGATCATACAAATGTTATACATACGAGCAAATCCTTTAAATAAATAATTAAAAGAAAAAATTGTAAAAAAAAAACTATAATATAAAATATCCTAAAAATTGTAAAAAATTGTACGGTTATTTGCACCCCTAAATCCTCTAAATACACCCTATACATTTTATTTAAAATTGATTTTTTTTACTAAATATACCTCATTCATGCTAATTATAAAAATTTAATTAAAACCACAAGAAGAAAACAACAAGAGGAAGAAGAGAAGAAGGAAAGAAGAAAAAACTTGTCCTCTAAATTAACCGAACATCTACAAAAGGTCATAGTTTTCAATCGAACACCATGTTTTATAAATGCTTTAGATGAAAATATACATTAAGGAAGAATTTGGTTTAGAACATTTGTATTTTATTGTTGTTCTGGTGTTTTGTTTTGAACTTGTTTATGTGTTCGAATATGATTTATCGAACATATATGTTTATATTTGACAAAATTATTTGAGCATATTTGTTCATGTTCGGACCTTATTTGTCATATAAGGCGAGCATGGAGGCCTAAAGCTCGTTCCTTACATACTGCCGAACAATTGAAATACTATTCGTTAAAATCTATCAAACACTACTTCACTTGTTCGGTTGGATGTTTCGAACGAGTCTTGGGAAGATTAGTTAATTATTTTTTGTTTGATACATACATTCAAACATTAACTATGTTATTCAAAATTTAGATCAATTTTAAATATATATAAGAATATTTTAATTATTTTAAATTTTTATTCAAATTCTATTAGAATTTAGGGTTTTTTTTCAAAATAATGCAAAAAAAAAAAAAAATTACGAAATAGGCATGTTTTGGAACAGTTTTTAAAAATAGGTAAAACGTCACCGCCGGTGACGTTATTTCGATAAAACGTCACCGGAGGTGACGATTCTAAATCTTAAATAAAGAACGTCACCTAAGGTGACGTTCTTTATGTTATATGTTATATATATATACAATATATATAATACATACATACATCCATACATGCATATATATATATATATATTATATATATACACACACTGACACACACACACATATATATATATATATAATCTGTAAATATATATATATTTTTTAAATATATATTCTTATTAACAAATATATGTACATATTTATAAAATATATATTTATATATTAAAATAAATATTAAAATATAATTAATAAAATTAATATATTATAATTTTATTTAAGATAATAAAAAAATTAAAATTTTATAATTTTATTTAAGAAAATAAAAATATTTAAATTTATTTTTATAATATATATATTATATATATGTATTTATAAATAATAATATATATTTTGAATATTTACATATATATATTTTTATTTATTAAGTAAATATATAGAAATATATATTAAATTATAATTTTAAAAGTAAAATATTATAATTTTATTTAAGATAATAAAATTTATTAAATTAAATAAAAAAATTTAATTATTAATTCATATTTTGAAAATAAATAATATATATATAATAATATATAAATATATATATATATATATAATATATAAATATATATATAATAATATATAAATATATATATATATAATATATAAATATATATATAAAGAATAAATTTTAATTATTAATTAATATTCTAAAAATAAAGTAAATATATATATATATATATATATATATTAATAATTATAATTTAATATATATTTTTATATATTTACTTAATAAATAAAAATATAAATATACATATTCAAAATATATATTATTATTTATATATATATAATATTTATTATAAAAATTAATCTAAAAACGTCACCTTAGGTGACGTTTTTTAAAAATGTCACCTAAGGTGACGTTTATTCTAAATTATATATATTATGAGTCATATATATATATATATAGTATATACACTACATGCATACACCATACATGCATGAATATATATATTTTATTATTTATTTATTATGTATTACATATATATATACACACTCACACACACACACATATATATATATATATTAAAACATGTATGATGTATATATATATATTTTATTTATTAAGTAAATATATAAAAATATATATATATTAAATTATATTGTTTTATAAATATATTTGTTATAAATTATATTCCTAAATTATATTTGTTATAAATTATATTTCTAAATTATATTTGTTATAAATATATTTGTTTTAAATTATATTTCTAAATTATATTTGTTATAAATATATTTGTTATAAATTATATTTCTAAATTATATTTGTTATAAATATATTTGTTCTAAATTATATTTTTTATTTTGTTTTCTTTTATATAATATATATAATATATATATATTTATAAAAAATATATATATTTTTTGAATATGTATATATATTTTTATTTATTAAGTAAGTATATAAAAATATATATTAAATTATAATTTTAAAAAGTAAAATATTATAATTTTATTTAAGATAATAAAAAAATTTTAATTAAAGAATAATTTTAAATTATTATTATGTGTAATTTTATTTTCTAAAAATATACATATATTTTAATAATATATAAATATATATATACAAATAATAAAAATTAAAAAATAAATAAAATAATTTTCTTTTAATTACAGAAATATTTGGATTATATATAATATATATATAATATATACATACATACATGCATGCATACATACATACATACATACATACATACATACATACCATGCATGGCCAGAAACGTTAGTGCCACTGACGTTTTTTCATTTTTTTTTTAATTTTAATTTTGGCCCAAAATTTTTGAGGCTTAAACTCTTTTCTGTTATATTATTGTTATATGATCTACTTGATTTGCTATAGTATTTAATATCTGATTAGAATAATTATTTTGTTGTAAAATTTTTTTAATATCATTATTAGTTATCGGACCATTATCTATTCTTCCTTTTTTATAAGGATCTGCTATAACCTCTCCATTACTAGTTTGTAATTTTAAACTTTGTTCTGGAGGATGTATCGAAGTAATATTTGAATCATCTTTTAATATCCATTTTTTATGCAAAGTATGATTAACCAAAATACTTGGTTGTCTAAAACATTTATTTATACCTATTTGTGATAAATACATATTTAAAAATGAAAATAATGAAATATCTATTTTTATATTTAACATATAATTTTCCCATTCTTCTTTTAATTTATCTTTGATAGGTTGTTCCAATTCTTTGAACCATTTTCTTTCATTTTTATATAAATCTAATTCAAAATTTCTTCTTAATTCTTTCCAATTAATCTTATAAGAATTTTCTGAGTTTTTTGAACTTATTACCATTATACTAGAATATGTAGGTGAATTAGGAGCATAATATATTTGTGAATTATCCGGTGTCTGTTCTGGAATAGGTGTTTTAAATCTATACCTAGGGTTATATTCAACACTAGATGTAGATTTTCTACTTATTCCTGATTTTGAAGTACTTGTTGTTCTCTAAAGGAACTAAATTGTAATCTAATTTTTCCATTAGAATCCTCTATTATATCTTCTATTTCTCGTCTTTCAATATTTCTAGGAATTTGCTGATTTTCTATTATAAATTGATCTGGAATAGTTATTTCACTCCATTTTAATCTTTTTGGTGTAAAAACAGTAGGGTTTTTGCATCTACCTGTAATAATATTGTTTCATCTTTTGATGTGGGTAACATTTTTAACTTTGGATTTAATTGAGATGATAATAGTCTAAAATATACTCTATATATTATTGCAAAGTTTTTACAAGGATGAAATTCTTTTCTTTGAACATGAACATCTAAAACTAAAGAGTCTAAAATTCTTTGGTCTGTTAAATCTACTGAAAAGTTTGTATAACAATTAAAATATATTGGTCCATTACATATATTTGTTTGAATCATCGATAATAATGAAGTCTTGTATTTTATCAATCTTTTATCTCTTAAAGCCAAATATATAGGCAGATCTACCCGTAGATGCACTAAAGGTTTTACTGCAACCTGCACTAATCCAATATGTAAATAATTAAAATTTTTATTTATATATTTTTTAATAGAATTAATATTTAATAATTTTATACTTTGAGATTCTTCTTGTATAGATACAGTTTGTTCATGTGTTTTAACAGAAAATGCCATTTTAAAATCTGTTAAACTTATTTGATAAATATTTTCTATTTGTTCTTGGGGTATAGTCCAATTTGAATAATCTATTGGTACTAATCTTTCATTACTTTGTATTATACTTTCATTCCTATTAGTTCTTGATCCACTATTTGTAGAAGATCTATTATTTGACCTGAATAAGTTTCTTAGTTGTACTGCCATTATCAAATTTATCAATATTTTTCTCCTTTATATTCGCTATACAAGTAAGGCTACGGGAACACTGCGTGGAACACCCTTTTCCTTTTGGGGTTACCAACCGTCTTACGCTTACTAACGTAGTATGCTTACTAGTATATTGAATATAAATTTGAAATACATATCAATAAATTTTTCTAATGTCATTTGAACTAAAAATCTTATTTCTAAATCAAATGTTATATCTTCTACTCTTGAAGTGGCTCGATACCAAAAGGGGAGCGGTCGCATATGTTTGATTCTCTTAAATATGTAGGGATAGGAATATGATACTTCATATTTAATGTTTGATAATGAATTAATTCTCTAATTTCTATGTTTATTAAATCATAAATATTATAATCCATTATGTTTTCAATTTGATCTGATTCAGAGATTCCAAATACAGTATTATAACATGCTTTGTAAACTCTTAAAATAAGATAAATTTGTGTAAAAAATTCTGAAGACATGATAAAGAAATGTAGAAGATAAGAGATGAAATGAAAATTAAACTTACAAAATTTGATTGATAACTTCAAATTACAAGACTGAGGGTTGTACAAAGGAAGCTGTAGCTTCAGAGGGATTTGAGAGAGATAGAATGGGTGAGCAAACTCAAGCGTGAGTAGCTCTTTACATTTGCCCCTATTTATAGGAGATTTTCAAATTTGAATCTAAATTACATTTGTCTTTAATTTGCCTTTAATATGCATCTTCATTTACATTTCATTCCGTCATCATTTTGTCTTCAATTTTGGAGTGTCGGTAACCACCATTTGTTGAGTAGTCTTTCTTCTCTTTGTCTTCTTTTGAAAAGTCTTCAATCAACCAAAACTTCAGCCGCAACTTTTGAATTTTGAGGACATCTTCTTTTTGAAAGTAAGTGAGATTGATGACTCACTCTCCACAAGCTTTTGAAATTTCTACATCCCTATACTATTAAATCAAAATTCTAAAAATCAAAAGGATCCTGTGCTAAAGGACCTCCAAAAGGGTCTGAGTTTGATTCTTCAGAGGACTTTGATTTTGCAGTTTCTTGCGACATAAAATCAAAAAATTTGCTTTCCAATTGAGGATTTTGTTTAATAGTCTCAAAGAGCCTCTTTTGTTGTAGAGATAAATCTTCCACACTGGTTTCTCTGACTTTTTCTTTGCCTTTGTCTTTTGTCTTTTGTTTTTGCTGGGAAGAAGAAACTTCACCAGTTTCAGGATTAAACCTGATCTTGTTGCCAGTTTGAAGAAAATGTTTGATAGCCGTTTCTGAACATATTTCTTGTTGAAATTTGGCCCACCATTTTACTTTGAAAATACGAATTATTGACAGAGGAGTTGGATCAGAATACATCTTTTGAAAGTAGAAATTCCAAGAAAGAATCCATGGAACTTTAAACTCTGCATGGAACATTAGCATCTTTTGAAAGTTCTTATGGGTGGAGTTTTCTGCAAAGGTTTGAAAACCTTTGAGAAAAGATTTTGGTAGGATGGAGGATTCCGAACCCATCCTTTTCCACCATTCAAAAAACCAAATGGGGAAATTATTTTGACAAGAAATATGAAAAGTAAAAAACCATGAATGGTAAGCAGGAGTGATATAGAATGTTCTATACCAAGCATCTTTGTAGTCGATATAATTATATTCTTTTGGAAGGAATCTGATTAAAAATGATTTGTAATCAGTAAACTTACCCCATTGGGATAAGCTTAAGACTTGTTTGATAATGCATTTTGAATAAATAATTTGTCCTTCATCATTTCTTTTGTGGACAATCTCAAAAGAATTTGTATCAATGAGAATTAACTCATAAAATTTTTGAGTTCTTTGAAAATCATTTGTTTCCCAAAATTGGGAAGTAGGAAATCTGTTTTTGATATATTCTTTCACCTGCAATTCTTTTGGAAACTCTGAGAAAGGTGTTAACCCAATCTCATCAACCCATGCTTTTGTAATATATTTATGTTCTTCAACCTGCGGTTGATTTGGTAAAATAATATTAGTTGGTTTTGGTGGTGTTTGAGGAATTGCAGCAAGAAGTGATTTGTATGGAATTTCTGGAGGATTTTGTAAAGGAGAAAATCTGTTTGGGCTTCGGATTTGAGTAGAAGGAAGTCTAGGGAAATTTTGAGGTAAAGGAGTCAAACATGGATTTGGAGAAAGGAAATCTAATTCATTTTGTTCAGGAAGCTCATAATCTTTAAGGGATTGAGCTTTGGTCTTGTTGTCCATCATCTGAAATTATAAATTTGTTTGGATCCTTGTAAAAATTCTCTTGTTAAAAAATCAGGTAAAGAATCATTTTCACCTTTAATAAATTCAATATCAAAATAGAAGACAGACAAGATAGCCTGCCATCTTGCAAATATTTGTTTTGAAACAATATTTTGAACATCTTTTTGCAAAACTTCTTTTGCAGATTTGCAATCTATTCGTAAAAGGAATTTTTTGTTGTATAAATCATCTTGAAATTTTGAAATGCATATACTATACTCAGAATTTCTTTCTTTATTGTTGAATAATTCTTTTGAGCATCATTCCAAATTCCAGAGTGAAATCTTACTAATTGTTCTTTTGACTCAATTTCTTGTTTTAGAATACCTCCATAACCTATGTCAGAGGCATCTGTTTCTACTACCATTTTTGCCTTAGGATTTGGGATTCCTAAAAATGGTAATGACTTAATTTTTTGTTTAATATCTTTAACTATTTCTGTATGTTCATTCGTCCAGCTTGGAGGATTTTTCTTAAGTCTTTTAAATAGAATCTTATAATTTTGTCTAAGATTTGGGAAAAAATCACTAACATAATTTAGACATCCTAAAAATTTTTGAAGTTGATTTTTGTCTTTTATTTCATTCGGAAATTTTTCTGTAAATTCTAAAGATCTATTAATAGGTCTAATATATCCCTGAGAAATATCATGACCTAAAAATCTTATAGATGTTTGAAATAATTTTATCTTTTTAGCAGATATTACTAGTCCACTTCTTTTAATTATATTAAATAATATATTTAAATGTTTAAAATGTTGATCTATATCTTTTGAGAATATTAATATATCATCAATATAAACTATACTAAAATTACTATAATCATTAAAAATATCATTCATTATCTTTTGAAATTCTGAAGGAGCATTTTTAAGACCAAACGGCATTACATTCCATTCATAATGTCCAAATGGTACTGCAAATGCTGTTTTATATCTATCTTGTTCGCTTATCTGAATTTGCCAAAATCCAAATTTTAAGTCAAATTTTGAAAATATTTTTGCATTATATAATCTATTAATTAGATCTCTTTTATTAGGTATAGGATACCTAATCCATTGCAAAACTTTGTTTAAAGGTTTATAATTAATTACTAATCTTGGAACTCCTCTTTCTAACTCTGACTGCTTCATTACATAGAAAGCAGAACAGCTCCAAGGAGACTTTGAAGATCTAATTAAATTTTTCTTTAACAAATCTTTTATTTCTTCTTGACATATTTTTAAATATTCCTGATTCATTTGGATAGGTCTAGCTTTTGTAGGAATATTCTTTTCATTAAAATCCTTCTCATATGGAAGATTAATAATATGATTTTTCCTTTTCCAGAAAGCATTAGGAAGATCACTACAAATATTATCTAAATATTTTTTCTCTATTTCTTTTATTTTTTTTATTATTTTTTCATCTTTTAATTGTTCATCTATTCTTTTGTATTCTATTTCTTCTCTTAAGAAATTAATTTGTTTTTTCTTATCTAAAATATTATTTATTTGTTTATATATAGAAGAATTTTGTAATAATACTATTTCTTTCATTTCAATAGGATTAATAAAATTAAATTCTATTATCTTTCCATGAATTTTTGTTTTAATACCTTTGTTATTAACTTGAAAAGGATAAATTTGTGTTAAAAATGGTGTTCCCAAAATAATATTTTGTGAAATATCTTTTACCAAAGTAAAAGTATTCTTAAAACAATAACCATTATTACATATATGTGCTTTTGATAATTTATACCTAATATTTAAGGGTTTTGAATTTGCCGTAAATAATTGTTCATTAGTTTTTTCATAAAATCTTGAAGGTATTATCCCTTCTTTAATAACATTTTGATCAGCACCTGAATCTAATAATGCAACTAAACTTATTTGAAATTTTCCTATTACTAAATTAATTCTAATATACCATTTTTGAAATTGTATTCTTTGTATATTATTTATAAAATCTTTTTCAGATATTTCTTCATCTTCTATTTGATTTTCTTTTGTGCCACTAGTACTGGCTTCATTATTACTATTAATTATTATTCTAGCTTCTAATTCTAAATCTTTTTCTTTTAAATTAAATATTTCATTTTGCATTTGATTAACCTGTTTCTTAAGTAAATTGACTTCGGTTTGTAAATCTTTAGTCGTAATCTGTCTTAAAATATTATCTGTTGGATATTTATCAAATATTTTATTTAAACTAAAATGATCTTTAATATTAATTTTCTTTGTATCTTCTTCTATTATTAAATCTTTTAATTTATTTAAATATTCTTTCTGAATATCTTGATCCTGAATTTGTTGAATTGAATCAAATATTATACTCTTCTTTTCTTTTGTTATTACACATATTCCACATACATCTTTTTTACTATTATCCGTATCACTGTTACTATATTCAGAAGTTTTTGACTCTTCTTCTATTAAATCAGAGTCTTCTTCTTTATTTTTGATTTCTTTAACTCTGTCTTTTTTCTTAAAACATTTATCAGCAGTATGACCTGGTTTATTACAATTCCAGCAAACTATTGGTCTATTATTATTATTATTATGAGATTTTCCTTTATTTCTACCCTTTGATTTATGTTCCTTATTTCTTTTATATTTCTTATACCTAGGTTTTTCTTCATATTCTTTAAATTTTTTAAATTTTTAAATTTTCTTTTTATATGATAATGAAGGAGGTTCTATTTTCATTAATCCAAATGTTTCACAGAAATATCCTAATTCTTTTCTTGTATTATTCTTATCAGATCTATACTTTGCTTATAATTTAAGTTTTGAACATAAAGCTAATCCTTCTTTCTTTATGAAAGCAAAGAGTTGGCCGTATGTCATATTATTGAAAGGTATATCATTTGTTCCTATTTCACTTTTAAGTTTTTGAAGTATTCTTTCAGCAAATAATTTTGGAAGTCCCATAATAAATCTCTCTTTCCAGAAAGACATATTATAGTCTTCTCTTCTAAGTATTTGAGTAAGGAAAACATCCTTATACCATCTATAATCAGATAATGTAGGACATCTTAAATTTGTTAATATAATTTTTGAAGAATTAAATTCTTCTTTTGGATTTCCTATGAAATACATCGATATTGTAACTATTAAGAAATCACATGAATCATTTTCAAGATTTGTATTACCATTATCATCATCTACTTCTCTAGTATGATTCATTATATCTATTTTTGTATTTAAATTTAGTGCATTATCCCACCAATTTTTTAATTGGCAAGTAAATCCCTGGACAATTAATTTACATGCAATTTGTTCTGAATGTCCTTGTAATCTATATGCCATTTTAGACATCCGTATTTCTTGTAAAGTATTTAAAATTTCATATTCAGTTTTACCATCTATATTCCATTCTGTTATTGATGAACCATCATAATGACTTTTTGTAAACTGATTTCTTTCTTCATACCCTATATCTGCAGGGGTTGGTCTATTATAATAATTTCTAGTATTTCCTCTAAATCTTCTTTGTCTTTGATATATTTTATTTATATTATCATTATCATCAAAATTATTAATTATTTCTTCTATTTCAGAATTATTACTATCATTTGAACTTTCTTCAGTTTCTGTTTCATATTCTATTTCTTTGTCTAAAATATTAATCTTATTATTATCTAATTCTGATAATTTTGTTGCAATTTTTGCTAAAACATCACTATTTTTATTTAATCTTACATTCTTATCTATATCAACACTATTTGCTCAACCGTCCAGCTTTTAACCACCAAGATACATTCAATGTTTGGAAATTTATGATATAATTTTATATATAATATAAATTTAAAATACAAAACAATATATTTATAATAAAAATAATATATAATATATATTATATAAATGAAAATAAAATAAAAAATGTAAATTAATAATTAAAAATTATTATTTAATTTAATTAATTTTTTATTATCTTAAATAAAATTATAACATTTTACTTTTTAAAATTATTATAATATCTATTATATAAATAATATCTATTATATATAGATATATATATATATATATATATATTTATAAAATATATATTTATAAATAATAATATATATAATATCCAAAATTATATATATATATTTATATATTATTATATATATATTATTTATTTTCAAAATATGAATTAATAATTAAATTTTTTTATTTAATTTAATAAATTTTATTATCTTAAATAAAATTATAATATTTTACTTTTTAAAATTATAATTTAATATATATTTTTATATATTTACTTAATAAATAAAAATATATATATGTAAATATTCAAAATATATATTATTATTTATAAATACATATATATATATAATATATATATTATAAAAATAAAAATAAATATTTTTTATTTTCTTAAATAAAATTATAATATTTTAATTTTTTTTATTATCTTAAATAAAATTATAATATTTTAATTTTATAAATTATGTTTTAATATTTATTTTGATATATAAATATATATTTTATAAATATGTACATATATATGTTAATAAGAATATATATTTAAAAAAAAAAAAAAAATATATATATATATATATATATATATATATTTACAGATTATATATATATATGTGTGTCAGTGTGTGTGTGTATATATATAATATATATATGCATGTATGGATGTATGTATGTATTATATATATTGTATATATATATATATATAACATATAACATAAAGAACGTCACCTAAGGTGACGTTCTTTATTTAAGATTTAAAATCGTCACCTCCGGTGACGTTTATCGAAATAACGTCACCGGCGGTGACGTTTTACCTATTTTTAAAAACTGTTCCAAAACATGCCTATTTCGTAAATTTTTTATTTTTTTTGGGTGGGAATAACTGTACCATTTAAAGAATTGTTAAAAACCCAAAGAGAAACTTGAAAACTTAAAATAGCCGAGGACTTTAAAAAACTAATAAAATATGAAATGAAAAACTAAATTACTAAATACTAGAATAAAATAGGATGTTGTTGCGACATTTGAAGAATTTGTTTAAAAAGAAATAAAAAAAGTGGGTCAATTTGTAGATGGAAGAAGACAAAGGAGAGCCCACCTAACCGAGTGCAGAAAAATAAAGAGGGCGGTCTGGTCTGGTCTGGTCTGGTCTGGTCTGGTCTACCCCCCACAAAACTCCAAAAGCTACTCAATAAAGAGTGAGCAGCCTCGAATCATTATTACTTTTTTACCTCCTTTATTTATCGAACAATCCCCATTCCCACCAATTAAGCACTACTATTCTTCTTTGCCTGCCTCTTTTTTATTTTATTATTATATTTACCACACTTCTCTCACTATCCCTTCACTTTCCACAATTATTTTCTCATTTATTATTCCACTCTACCAAATCAGAAAAATGCCATAAATTAACATACAAGAAAGAGGATGGCCCTGCGCCTCTCTCTCTCTCTCTCTCTCACACACACACACACACACACACACACACACACTTTCTTTTGGACTGATTCACAAAAATTATTTCTTGAAATTCCATCAACACCCCCCCTCCACCTCTACACCTCCTTCAACACCTGTTTCTATCACACGCAAGTCTCTCTCTCTCTCTCTCTCTCTCTCTCTCTCTCACACACACACACACACACACACACAGAACTTCTTTTCTACTTCACAAAAAAATTCATTCTGAAATTCCATCAACGCCCCACTTCGCCCCCATTACCTCCACCATCTGTCTCTTGTACACGCAAAATTTTCCCTCTTCTCTCTCACACATCCAAACACGCACTCCTCCCCAACCAATGAGCTAGTTAACTTCCTCTCTGGAGATTACCCCAGAAGACCATGCCTGTGGTGGTTGCCGACGACTCAACCATGGCTGAACTAATTCGATACAGAAAGCCCAGAAACCTAGAAACAGATCCGAATTCTAATCGTTCCAAAACCACAATTTCTTCAATCCTCACGTCCTCCAGCCCACCAAACGACCCCTCCACTGCCAAGAAGAAGAACTTCTCATCAGCAACGTTCAGGGGACTGGGCTGCACTGCCTCCTCCCAAGTGTCGGTGCCTGCAGTTATAAGAACGTCGGCCAATTGGGAAGCCAAGAAATTGAAAAAGAAGAGGCTTAAGACCAAGAAAAGCAGCAACGATAAGCTACTCATTCCTAACAACTCTGCTATCAGTAACCCACCAACGCAATCATCGCTGTCTCTAGCATTGTCGTCTAGCTGTGTCGGCGTGCCTGATGTTTGGTGCGGCCCTGGAATGGGGATAACCACTGATGCTGCTTCTGTTGAGTGTGTTGTTTCAAGAAGGCCTACCAGGGGTAAAGTTGATGGGCTTGACAGAATTCTTCTTGGTCAGAGGGAGGTACTCTCTCTCTCTCTGTGGCTTCCTTTTGTTGTGGGTGGGTTGGGGTGGGGGTTGAAATTCTGTGAATGTTGTGTATGACATTATGGATAAGGGTCTCATTTCTGAGTATTTTGTGTGCATTTGAATTTGTTTTTGCACTGGTTAATGTTTCCATTCTTTGCTTAAGATGGAATTTCTTACTGTTGTAATGTTTCGGATGACATTCTGTTATCATGAAACTCAGCGATATGATATGATTGACATTCATGTTAGGCTGTGTACTCTGCTTTCTGATGAGTCCTCAATTTTAATTTCTATACAGATGGTTTTCTTATTATGCTATATGCTAAGTTCTGCCTTATTACTTGTCATGCTTTTGTTGTTAAGTGTCAAATTCCACTTTGTTAATTGTTACATTACAAGGGTATCAATTTTGTGTTGTTGACTTCAGCGTCCATATACTGTGAGGAGGATGGTTACTCCTGAAGATAATCCTTTCCTTGAATCCGACAATGCCATCGGAATGGCTCGCATTCGTTCTGATGTTTCTGGATCCAGACATAATAATCGTCATGTCAGACAGGGTTTCCGTGAAGGGCTTGCTGAGGTAGGCTTTATTCTAGCTTTCCTTTAGGAAGTTTCTGTTCAAATTTTTTTCCATACTTACTAATCTGAATGTTGAACATATGCAGTGGAGCTACTGTTAAAGTTTAAGAATTTATTAATAAATGATTGCATGGATAAACTTAAGATTCAAAGCCTTCAGGAATTTCTTTGTTTTTGAGTGGATGACTTATCCATGGATTGTAAACATTTCATCATTAAAGAGTAAAATGTTTTGTTTCTTATCGACAGTAAAAACCAAGAACCAAAAAATGGTAGCAATCTCACACAGTAAGAATTCTTTTGTTTGAGATTTGGGGTAATTGGAATTAGTTATGATGGTTCCTAAAGAGGTCAAGTTAAAATCTGTTTGCAAACATAGATGACCAATTACTGTGACTCTCGTATTTCCTTTGATCCAACTAAATTATCAAAAGTCATCCTAGTATTAAAAACTAGTTTGGTTTAGGTCTGATTTATCAGATGCCAAATCTATTTGAAAGAGGGGAATGGGTTTGGGTGAAAAAATAATATAATCATGCTTCCTAACTGTCTTAGGATGTTCTTGCTGATTATAAGGAAATGCTAAAATTGCTTGCCAGATATATACTAAAGAAAAGGCATGGGCATGCTTGGACAAGTCTCCAATACTTTCAAATTTTAGAAAGATAACTTCGAATTTACTTGTAGATGCTAGCTTTCTTGCCAGATATTGGGACAATTTGATAAGCCTTTTTCATCTTTAAGTTTAAGTAGACTGTCTTGCGTTGCGAAGAAAACTTCATTGTACAAAGTCGAATGGAGTCGAATGATCATGGTATGTGAAATAGTTCATCTGGTTATCTTGCATTCCTAAGGTTTGACTTATAGGATTTACTTATGGGTCATGAATTGAATTATCATGGCTGCTAACAACTGGAGAAAATATTAAATGTTAGAAAACTGTGTACAAGGGAACATCATACATTATTGGGTGTGTGTGTCTGTCAGTAATCTTTAGGTGGCTTATAAACTTATCTCACCACAGATTGTAATGCTCCAAAATAATCTGCTGATGGGCGGCAGATCAGGCGGGCTTGATAGATACAGGGATCTGAGGCTCGATGTTGATAACATGTCGTATGAGGTGTGTCTGTGACTCGTGGAATTTCTTTCCTTTTTTTCTTCTTTGAAATCTTAGTTTTAAGCGCTCAATGTTTTCATCTTGTTGTATTGAACCCTCGTACTTTTAGTTTGTTTTATTGAGCCCTTAAACTTCTATTTCTTCTCACATTGAATCCCTAAAATGTTTCAAATGTGAACAAAAATAAAAGTTTTTAAGGGCTCAATACAACAAAAGGGAAGTATGAGGGCTCAATATAACAAATCATTGAAGTTGACAGGCTTAAAAATGTATTTATTCTAGACATTTTGACATGTACGCCATTGAAAATTTCTTCACCACGTGTGGCTTCACTTGGTATGACAAACAGGAACTACTTGAACTTGGTGAGAGGATTGGGTATGTGAGCACTGGATTGGGAGAGGATGAGATAACTCAGTGTCTGAGGAGGACAAAACTTGCAATGTTGGATGATTTGTCTTTACATTTTGCCTCAGATATGGAGAGGAAATGCAGCATATGCCAGGTTAAATCTTTGAGAAATTTCACCTGTTTGCTAGTGTTAGATTGCATTTAGATTGAAGGATTTGATGCTAGATTTAAAATGCATGATAGCAAATCCATTAGGCATTGTTTGGGCGCGAGGATTTGTAAAATGGATTGAAATCTATTTACTTCCTTTTTGAATTATAGAGATCTAATTCACATTTCCAAACCGTGAATCCAAAACGCAGCCTTTGTTCTTATGCTTGCTAACCCAGTCTAAATACATATTGCAGGAGGAATACGAACGAGACGATGAGACGGGTAAGCTCAACTGTGGACACTTCTATCACATCTATTGCATAAAGCAGTGGCTTGGGCAGAAAAGCACCTGCCCCATCTGTAAAACATCGGCTGTGTCTCAAACTGAAGCCAAATAGGATTGCATAGCTCTTAAAATCTTTCTGCTATTTTCGTATTTTTCTGTATAGATTTCGGACTCATGTGAAAAGAAAGATCATTCTTTGATTTGCAATTTGGTCTCTTGGCCTAAACTGTGTCCTTCTTGGTTTTTTGTGGTTGGCAACTGTGTTGTTGATTGAAATGTAAACTCCACATTGTTACTGCTCAAATTTATCATAATCCATAATTTTATCATGAAATATTTTTAGTATTAGCACTACACAATTTATCTAAAAAATATTTTATGGAAGGGAAGAGTATTTTTACTTGTTAGAAAAATATTCATGGTGTGTAGGTGTGGGCAACAATACTTATGAAGACAATAAGAAGTTGAGAAGGTAGATAAGAGTACTGGCCATGTAAAAAAATAATATGAGTTTACAAGAACATTGAGCTTTAGAAGTTCGCATAGATGGCATTGCACGATTTTGGGTTGGTATCAAAATGTTATTTCAATGACATCCGCTTAGAGAATTTGGTACGAGGATAGAGAATTCCCGTTTGAGAAACGGATTTTTGGAGGGGATTGCGGGTTTCAAATTCACTTAATGCAAATTAAAATTATTTTTGAATTCTCTTTATGCAAAAGAAAGTAAAAAAACATGGAAAAATAAATAAAATAACATCATTAACATTAAATATAACCACAAATCATGAACTAAATTACTAGAATACATAATAAAACTAAATCATCATAATCCAAAGTTTACAAGAAATGTATTGAAATAACAATAACTAGATGTTCACCCGTACGATGTTCATGATATAATATATGTTATCATATTAATAATTTATAATAAAATTATGTTATTATTATTAAAAAAAATATTTAGCGAGAAGGGTATAAGGGGTATAAATGAGGTATATTTAGTAAAACGAAGAGAATTATTGATTTTACATGGGATGTATTTAGACTTCGGGATATGTTTAGAGATTTCGGGCATATGAATAGCCGCACCCTTTCATTTTTTTTAAGTTAGCTTTATTAAATAATAAATTGTACAACATTTTAAAATGAGTTTTAAATTATCCATAAACTGAACTGAAAATAAATATTCTATTTTACTAAAAACTAATTGAAGTTAAACAATTAATTAATAATATAATATTTTTATTTTTATAAAAAAATATTTATATTTTTTAGTTTAAATCCATATAAAAATTTGATATACTATTTATTCAAAATTTATCACATACATAAATATTTTTAAATTAATAATTCAGTGCATAAAAAAACTATATTCCATCCTTAAAAACTAAATTACACAATTTTAAATGTAATTATTTATTTTAATATAGTTAATATTGGTGTCAAATTAAAGATAAAAAGAACATTAATTTGATATATTATATATTAAAATCGGACTTAAAAAAACTATTTAAAATCTTAAATTTAAATGAAAATAAAAATAGGAGAGAGAATGAGAAAATATGTAAAAGATACATATCAATTAATTCTAAAGACACGTGTAAAAGAGAAAAGAAATCTCTCAGGATACTTTTTTATATTATAAAAGAATAGAAGATATCAAAAGAACCAATCAATCATAAAAGTTCGAAGAATACATCATATTCATTCATGTTATAAAGTGACGATGCATCTATATATATATATATATATATAATAACAGAAGTACCACCATAAATAGAAAGTATCAAAATTTTCCCTAAACTACTTTCTAATTATGATATGTTTAATCAATGCAAATATATATCATATATATATATATATTATGATATATATTTTTCTACGCAAATCTATAACAATATTTATCTATATATATTTGATTAATAAAGCTATGACATTTATTCATTCTCAAATTATTATCTATCAAAATAATTTAATTTGAGTATTTTCATTATTTTTTATTTTCATTAAAATTTTCAAAAAGCTTATAACTTTTTTGTTTCATTTTCAATTTTTTCAAAAAAAAAATAAAAATATATCTAATTAATTTCTTTTCACGTTCTTTAATTAATTTGACATTCATATTGCACATATACAAACACATGCATACACTAAATTTAATCATTAACTATAAAATATATTTTCTTAAGTTAATTGTGATATATATATATATATATAAATATATAAAGAAAAGTATGTCTTAAATAACAAAAATAATTTTTTCTTCCTAAATTA
The DNA here is from genome assembly GCA_028749325.2 of Caryopteris x clandonensis. Taxonomy (NCBI): domain Eukaryota; kingdom Viridiplantae; phylum Streptophyta; class Magnoliopsida; order Lamiales; family Lamiaceae; genus Caryopteris; species Caryopteris x clandonensis. The sequence goes on from JAPYKT020000001.1 coordinate 16,363,001, forward strand.
CTTTTAATTATGATATATTTTTTTATACAAATCTATATCAATAGCCTCGATTATTTGCAACTCACTTTTTTTCTTAATGCATTTCACTCAATTAAATTATAAAAAAATATTTTCGAAAGACTAAATTACTCTTGTTAATATTAAAAAAAAAAATTAGATTACTAATAATTTATTTTTTAATATTAGTAAATTATTGAAAGGCTATGTAATGCTTCATTATGCTCTCAAGCATGGCATTCTTGAGCAAATCTTTTTTACCCGATTAAATGATGAACCAACATACTTTACACAAACAAAATATTATGCTATTCACCCTCATGTCAATGAATGAATGAATGCTCTCAAGTGACCTTGAAACAAATCTTATTCACCCTCGAATTCATTCTGCTGATGATCCTAATCAACTTGTTAGAAGGATAAAGGTTGGCAAAACTCAATCTGATCCCAACCGCACAATATTTGTTATTACAAATGTAAATGGCCTTTGGCTCCCGATCGATTTCGTTCCCTATTGTCGCCTATGTCGTAACCTCAAATGACAATAGCTACCCTCCTCAAGACAAATCAACCAGTGATCCTTATTTGTAAGTGACGTGTTTGACCAAATTAAAATTCTCTTCTCTGATCTTTCTGAAAGATCCAACCCATGTCATGCTCAAAAGCTCGAGTGTGTTGTTTTTTCTTGAGATGCCTCTAGTGCTCTCAATACGATTGCATCTGAAGTTGGTACAGTTGTAGGAGAAGGCGGTAGCGAGGAGACCATGGGGTTGGTCGACAAAGAGAATATATGTGGGCTCACATCACTTGCTTAGCAACGTTGACGGAGAAGACTATGATGTAAGCATATGTTAACATAATGGAGACCATAATTTAACATGGATCTTAATAATTTATGACTTTCACCTTCTATATACAAGAATATAAGTACGGCACTAACCTTGAAAAATTTCCATAACTTTACTTTTAATTACATAGTAATGTTTGTAATTAATAGAAAATAATGCAACTCTGTGCAATTTGATATAGTTCTCAAGCAAATAGAACTATTTTGCTAGTAATGTTCTATCAAAATGATAACAATTCTTATCAGATTACAACTGATCAAAACTTATCCAATAAAAATGGTTAATTGGTATTTGAAGTTTTGGGGAGGAAAAATACATAGAAGATTATCATGTGAGAGGGTGGAGGAAAATATTCATTTTTAAAATGAAATGTATAACAGGACATTTTAATCATTTCAATTATATCCATGTTAATTATAGAATAATTAATTTATAGTATTAAGAGGGGTTAAACAGCCACATCCAAAAAGAAAAGAAAAACAGCATTGCATTAAACTAACTTTTTTTTAAAATTATTTTGGAGGAGATCAGTTAACAACAATTTGCAACCTTAAAGCTCAGTATAAGCACTTCCGAGAATGAAACATACATCGGATTTTCCAATTCTTCTAAAAAGGAAACAAAATACTTCTCATGTATAATCTATGAGCATCTGTTTTAAAGTCCCATACAAAGTGGCTCAAAATCAGACCAATTCACTATTGCATTCATTAATCTCTGCTGTGAAAAACTGTTCCGCTTTCTCCACAAAACTTGCAGGAAATCTACAATGCAGCATCAAAGTAGAGTTTTCAGCAGAACCCATATGCATTTCTTCATTAAGCTTCACCACTTTACTCTCTCTCTGGTTTCTTCCTTTGAGAGTTCTGACATTACCACCTCTTTGGGGAAGGGGGCGAGCGCCTCTAGAGTTTCGATTGGATTTTTGAGATGCATCAGATTGAGTTTTTCTTTCAGGACCCACCTGATTCAGTTCACCAGAATCATCTGGTAAAGGAGCATTTGAATCATTAATGGTTTTGCAGGATTTGAGCGAGGGGAGGAGCATGTCCATGCTCAGTTCTTGCTGAACAACAGCCTTGTTCTGTTCACATCCATATGAGGCTGCTACTAATGTGCCTGCTAATATAGGCATCAGTTCTGGATCACTGAAGAACACGAAAGGCAAATCGCACACCTGTTTTTTGGAGCATAGTTAGATTCTCTATTCATATTTCTGAGGTAAAATATGAGATGGCATCAAAAAAAAAAAAAAAAAAAAAAGAGAACAGGACTCGCCTTGTGAAGGATAGTAGGGCTCTTTCCCCAGCGCAGGACCGCTTGGTTCTTGGGATGGAATAGTGCAAAATAACCGAGAAGTGACAAAGATTCCAGCAAGAGCGTACCAATCTGAGAAATTAAGAACAATTTTCTTAGAATAATCAATCAAGAGATGGAAGGAAAACATATACAAAATCTTGGAGATTCACGTGATTCACCACAAGGGTGTCAAAGGCAGAAACAAAGATGATATAAACCATGGAGAAAGCTTTGTTCAATTCATGCTACTACCAGTGGTGCATGGTGCAAACCACGCTATGGGTGTATGTATTCGACCGAAGTTGCATATTTTGTGAAAAATGAAGATGTGGGGTAGATATTTCAACAAGAACTAATGAAGTGTAGTATCAACAAAACCTAGAATAACGACGAGCTTATCCTTGGATATATTTATACATTACATACATATATCAAGATATATCTCTAAACAAACAAAAACCCAAAATTACCTATAGGCAGGCTTAGTGTTCTAAAAGACCTCACCGTCCCCTCTTTTTCCCAATTCTACTCTTGCTAGACCCTGTGTAGGCACCAGACTTCCCTCTAGTGCTCACCTGGTGCTTAGCACCTTTTAGAAGATCAGGGTTCCAACTTGAGCCCTAATTCGAGACATCCTCGAAACAAGACTTCAAGAGGTGGCTCACATACAACAGTTCACAAGTTTAAGAGAGAGGTCCTACATGTGCAGCGCTCTCTGCTAAACTACTTGTTCCCTAGTCCTGATCACACTAATACAATTTCCCATGCTTCAACTCTGAAGCCCCATTGGACAAAAGTATTGCTGCCTGATTTACTGCATAAAAAAGAATCGCTGGACAGGCAGTTCATTGGGACACTTTGGAAAACAAGTTGTTGATTGGGTGATACTTCCAGCAGAGGCAGAGCAGGCGCCATTCTTATAAAGTGGCCCTCCAAAACCACTCAAGCTAGTGACATCCTACTAGGGGAATTTTCAATATCAGTCAAAAACGAGAATAGAACAGAAATACTTGGAGGTTCACAGTGCTCTACAGTCCCAAAAGACCAACACTCAGAAGTGATTTTGGGACGAGATTGCTGGTCTCAGCTCGATTTGTGGAACAAATTGCTGTATGAGAGGAGACTAATGTGGTTCGGCCAATAAGTGAGAAGAATTTCAGCCAAAGGATCACGGATAGCATGAGATGCTTTCACTCCTTAATATTAAAGTTAGAGCTCAGAGAGCCCTGACTTTACAATGCACGTTATATGTGGTCCAAGACACCAAACATAGAACCAATCTGATTTTTCTGCAGACTTGACCGATTTTTGTGCTCCACGGCCTGGGTGGAACTGTTCCCATAATACAAGCACTATTGTCTCAGACCATTAGCAAATAATCCTTGACACAAGGATAGTGAAATGGGGAACCTCGCCGTTCAGATTTCAAAATGTGTGGCTGCAGCAGACTTTATGAGAACACTCAAAACGGGTGGAACGAAAAGCAACAGGAAGGATGGGTCGGATATGCATTCATGAAGAAACTAGCGGGAGTCAAACAAAAGATCAAAAAAGTGGAACAAGAGGAAGATGGGTTGGATATGCATTCATGAAGAAACTGTCGGTTTCTCCATTTTCATTAATGGAAAGCAAGACGAAAGATCTGAGGCTTGAGAGGTTTAAGGCAAGGTGATCCCTTATCCCCTTTCCTTTTTAACTTAGTGGTGGATGCTTTAAGTAGATTGAGAGAGCCAAGTCAGTATCAGCAATTAAGGGGCTGGAAGTTGGAAAAAATAAAATTGAAGTATCTCATCTTCAATTTGCAGATGACCCGATCTTTTCCCTAAAAGCTGGAGAGAACATCGATGGTGGCTGATCAAGATTATCCATATTTTTGGCAGCATGTCAGGTCTGAAATTGAATATGGACAAGATTCTATGGGAAGGATACAAAGGGGACAGCTCAGTCCATCTGGTTGGGAGGTAATAACGAAACCAAAGGAAGTCGGAGGCCTGAGGATCGGAAAGCTGCCACTAGGAAACATGGTACTGTTGGGAAAGTAGCGGTGGAGATATAAAAGGAAAAGAACTCCTTATGGGGCAGAATTATCTCTAGTAAATATGGAATTCAGGAGAATGGATGGGACACTGGCCTAGCATTGAGAATTACCATTAGATCCCCCTGGAAATTCATTTTTAGGGTCTACCCAGAATTTGTGCGGTCAGTAAAAGTTCAGGTCAGAAGAGAAAATATTGCGAGGTTTTGGAAAGACAATAGGGTGGTGAACAAACTTTGAGTGAACATTATCCCTCTTTGTTTCTCAATTCACATTTACATAATAAACCCATATCCTCATTTATCTCAATGAATCCCACATCGTCAGACTCATCTTCTATAACTTGGGACCTGCATTTGTTTCATAGCCTCAAAGAATCTAAAATTCCAAGTTTCTACTCTATCTTACAACTTTAACAGGCCTCTAGAAAGGGACGATTCTAGGACTTAGGCATTGGACAAGACTGGAGATTTTCATGAAAATCAATTTTTTCATCCTTTTGTCCTAGTGATCAGTATCCACCTTCCCCGGTCTCCAAAGCTGTTTGGAAAACCCCAGTGCTTAAAAAGGTATCGGTTTTTTCATGGTTGTTGATGTTGGGAATAGTACTTGTGATTTAATCCAAAAACACATTCCAAAGGTCCTACTTCCCCCAAGTGGTGTTTTCTGTAAAAGAGAATCTGAGGTTCTGGATCACACTTTCCTGCACTGCCCCTTCGCACTCTCATTATGGAACAGAGCATTACTGGAGATGAATCTGGCTTGGCTGAACCCCATTCCATTAAGGAATGCTTTGTATTAAATATGGGCAATCTTATGAGTAAAAAAGCCAAGATAGTATGGGGAATCATTGTACAATGAATATACAGGTCTGTTTGGTTGGAAAGAAACAAGACTGTCTTTGAGAAAGTGGAAGAATCATTAGATGAAGTGTGGGAAAAGCTCAAGTTCAAAGTTGCATGGTGGATTGTTAGATATGAGGATTTTAGAGGATTTCATATTTCTAATGTATCTAGAAGCTTGAGTATCTCATTCTAGCACCGATTATACAGATCACAATGGGGATTTCTCATCCCTCTGTAGTTCACCGTTTCTTCAATAAGATTTTGTTTGTTATTATATATATATATATATATATATATATGTATATATGTAATATAAAATTGAAGTAAAGATGGTGCAAGGCCATGTTGCAATTAATGGAAGATGTGTCAAAAGCAGATTAGACTAAATTACCAGAAAAGAACTCTTAACATGAAAAGAATCATAACTCCTAAATGAAAGAAAATAAGCCACCAACAACCAATAAGATGATCTCGCCACAAAAATATATATCATTAAGTAGATATTGAGCAAATAAACAAGAACTCCATGTATAACATCAAAAGAAAAATTAGCCATTTTAATTAGGTATTACACGTCACAAGAATATGCATGCCCCAAATATATTGTTAGATCTATAGTATGGTTAATAAAATTTATCTACTTTTAGAAATACCTAAATTACCAAGTCATCTTTTTCAAATGACAAACAACATCCTCTAGCATTACCATGCTCATCAAACTTTCCCTGCCATTAGGATTTCAGTGGAAAACAATGTAATCAGCAAACAGAAATCTGTGAACTTTCTATTATTCCCTTGAACCAATTATCCTTATATCTGCTAATCAAAAGCTGAAAGGGAGTATCTAACAAAAGTATGCATAACATGGGCTATAAGTTATAATCATGAAATATTAACCCACACAATATTTTGATAGATTATTAGTTATCTGAGCCCAAAAAATTAGATTGTCTTGACGTGTTTCTCTCTTATAACCAAATATTGGTTTTGGATATCGTTCATTCTTGCATTTAAAAAAAATTATATATAAAGGAGTTTTGATAAATTCTAGTTTGCAAGACTATAAAAAATATTCTTAACTGGACTTTGCAGGTATTTACTAAGTTTACTTGAAACATATTATAAGCTCTATTTTTGTAAGATTATTTTGAAGTTTATAAGATATTATTTCTTATTTGAAAAAGGTTTTCGAAGTGCTTATAATCACAACCAATCACCCTCTTAACTTCAAACAAAAATTAATTAAAAACATCTCCTGGCATTTCTTTTATCTTCATGTCATTCATTTTAAAATAATAATCTTCCTGTAGAGTTCTCTCCCCCAGTCTTGAGGTGGCAATTAGGAAATAATGCAGGGAGGGGATAGGGAGGGTAGCAAAGGGAGATTGATAATGCAGATCAATAGAGGTGAGACTTAAGATGGTAGGCAAGAAAAGGAAGCAGCATATAGAAGGGGCAATATATATAGAAAGGAAAGAACAGAGAAGATAATTTGTGGTGTTGATGTGGGTTTTTTTTTGGGGGGGGGGGGGGCGGGGGGAGGAGCGAGAGAGTGGAGACTTTTAAGTTTTACTTCAGTTGAACTGAATAATGGACATATCAGGAGAGACTTTTAACTAGATAAACATTAGAAACACAACCTTATCTTATATAAACAGATTGCCAAGGATTTGATTGGCAGAATGACCATTTTTAATAAACAAATAATTTTAATTTTATAATTTTGAGTGTCAAGGCAAAACTGTCAATCAATAACTTCTGTCTAGATTTCTCATCTGGAAAATCCTGTAATTAGAAGATGAGGAGTTGATGTGCAGCTATTCAGAAAGACGGTAATTGAATTAACATGAGATTCTAAACTATTACTGTAGATTTCCATGCATACACGCATCTGGCGAACATAATAAATTGATACAAATAAATTACCTTATCATTGGCTGCTCCCCAGTTGCTTGTGCAATGAGAGAGGATAAAACTCATCAGGTGAAAGAACTCCATTTTGAGATCTGGCTGGGCCTGAAATTTGATTTTGGAGAAGAAAAAAATTGAAATTTGAATTAAAAGGGGGGAAAAAAAAAACGGGGAAACATGCCAACACTGTAAAGATTGAGAGAAAGGGAATTTGGACAATATCCAACGCAAGGCTGGGGGGGGGGGTTTACCAGCATCTTCTGGATGAAAGATATATCTATTAGAGCCAGATTGTTCAACACCTTCAGAACTCCAGTTGCCACTTCCTCAAAGTTAGAGGGAAGAACATACGAGCTCTGAAATATATGGTTCAAAAAGGTACTTAGTGCCAAATAGTGCTTTAAAGCTTAGCACAAGTATACAATAAAAAAAACTATAGACCACTTGGGGAATGATAACTAACTACCATCTACCCAGCCAACAAAAAAAACTATAATTGAAGTTCCAATTTGTTACTGTCTTTAATCCAAAAAAGTTTTATTTTTCCTTAGCTAATAACAATTATATATGTTTTTAGAACATCTAAAAATTTCTGCAATAATTCGTTCTAAAAGAAACAAAAAAACTCAGTCAAAGCCAGATAAGACAGATATAAAAATATCAAATAAGGTAAATTAAAGCACCTGTTCTTTGCAAACAAGAGTGTGCCGAAAAACACAATGTCCTTGTGCATGTGTGAGCAAACACAGAATCTCGTCAATAAAGAAAAATTGAACAGAAATTTTACATCACTACATTTTCCTTAGTCAAACCAGCAATGCCTAAGAAGTCAGGTTGCAGAAAGTGCACCAATAAACACACAGCTCAATATACACAGGTAAACAATCAAAACAGATCGTTCTCATATCCACAAATACGAAAGCTGCAAGATCAAGTCAACAACATAAAATTGTTAATGATTACAATCACTGAAATCAAATATTAGCATTCCTTAATTATATGATTGATCCAAATAGCTCTAGCTTCCATATAGTGCATCCCAGAAACTAATGTACAAAATTATCAAAGTTCGACAGTCACTGGTCCAATACCTGCATCTAGGTTCACAAATAAAGTAGTTAATTATAAATACACACCTGGGGCTGGTAGATGCAGAAACTAGACTCAAAAAATAATATCAAATTCCATGTATTGCAACAAACGAAACACATTCAGATACAACTACTAACAGTTCCCAACATAGGAGGAAATATATAGCGCATGATAGAGTTCCTGCAGGCAATAACAAACTTATATATGCATGTAGAAGGGGTGATGTGCACTTAACCTGTTCGACAGACAACCGGTTATTCGCCTGTAATAGCACAGCAGTTAACATTGAAGGAAGAGAAACTAAGCCAGTCTCAAACATTGCTGAAAGAAGAAAAGTTGCAGGGTGCTTTGAGTCGGAGACATTTCCTTTTTTCAGTTCTGCCGTATTGCTTACGCTGTTATTTCTATCCTTCTCAGTAACGGAACACTCACTTTTATCTTCTGTTGGGGCTCTAAGTGACTCATCCATGGCACCTTGCGCCTGGACTTCAGAACCAATATGCTCAACATCATGAGACTTATCACAAATGAGAATTCGATTACTTGTCCCCTGAATATTTGAATATTCATCCAGTGGCATACCCACTTGTACATCTGGCAAATCTGCAGCTCCACTGCCAGTTATTGGCTCTAAGGGCCTGCTATCTACTTTAGATTCACATGAACTGAATCCCAAAACTGCAGACCCAGAATTTTTTTTATCTCCAAGTTTATTTCTTTGCATAACATCACTGGGAAAAGAATCCCAATCTATTGACAGTGATTCTCTGAATTTGGAAGTGAGAACTGTCAATAAATTAATACCTAGGAGAATAGATGAAGGGAAAGGAGAACCTTCCACCTGTGGTCTATCATAAAGGGCAAAGAGATCTCTTAGCCGGTGAATAATTTGGTATGCAATAACAAGCTCTATTAAACCATCCTGCATCTGAGTTTGGTACCTGCTACAGCTTACATGATCAATAATTGCCGCCACAGTCCATAAAAAACCATCCACAATTTCAGAAATTGACTCCAAATTTCCAGTTGAGGTTTTACTTGAGACAGTATTAGTTGGACCAGGAATATTTGATGCCGCAGCCATCTTGATATAGTTCTCAAGTGCTGTTGCCAACATTGGAATGATTGGGGGCAAGAGATTCTGTACAAGAAAATAGCATTTGTTTGCTGGAGTTGCCAGCACTACTTTCAAAAGCCTTAATAAATATATTGTAACCTGGCAAGCTTCAGGTTTAGATGAGTGAGAAGCTGGCAGGGCCGAAGCAATGAAATCAACCAAACCAGCTTGGCGAGAAGCCTGCAACTCAGCATCCCTTCCATCCAAGAACTAAATTAAAAAAAAAAAAAAATGTCAAATGGCAATTAATAACTCCAATGAAAAAGATAAAACGGAAAATGATGATATTAAGAAATGGGAATGAATAGTCAATGAGATACATGGAATGAAGGTGGCAGCATACCTTGATCATTTCGGCAGTAATTAGTCCAAAATTAGCAGCACCATCTTTTCTCGCTTGACGAAGTTTCTGTAAATCCTGAAGCCACTTACCAATTTTCCCCCTTGCAGTTCCGACAGCAGTCCTATAGCCAAGACTAGAACTTTCGACTGCAGCTGAAGGCTCGGGAAATTCATGTTTCAGTGACATAAGCCTTTGTCGGATTTTTTTTATCCTTCGCTTTAGTGAGTGTTGCAATGCCTCATTGTTTAAAATACCACTGCCTGATGTACAACAACCATCATTGGCGAGATTATCATCTCCATTGCTGTATGGAGTTGATCTAGCTTGGGCTTGGGCTTCTTTACCCGCAAAGCGTCTCAATAAAGGTGAAGATTGATCCCTAAAATCCATTGAAGCTTTTTCTCGAATTTGTTCCAGATAAAATTTTCGCCGCTGTTCGCTTTCACTGAGTCTTTCAGCTAATTTCTGCGCCAAAAGTTCAGCTTCCTCCTGCCGAGCTTTGGCACGAATCTCCTTTCTCCTTATTTGTTCCATAGCCTTGGCTTCACGGGCTGCACTTGATGCTTTCCTCTCTTCTTCCCTTCTCACTTGAGCCTCTTCCTTTCTTCGTTGAGTCTCTGCAAGGCGCTGCAGTTTCTCAGCATCTATGAGTCTTTTACGTTCCAAAACAGCTTCTTCTCTAGCCATATCCTCTTTCTGTTTAATTTTTATTATCTGAAGTTTCTCTGCTCTTCTCAATTCTGAATCTTGAAGTTTCTTCCGCAATATATGCTTTTTGTTCTCTTCATTCAATGAAGTGATAAACCGTACCTCATTAACTTTGCTGCTCTCATCACCAGCTCTTCTTACAACCTGAGCTATGTAAGCTTCATGCCTAGATTCACTACGTTGATGGCGAGCAAACATAGACTCTCGCAACTTATTGCTGCGAACAGATTGCCACTCATTAACACGGTTCAGTTTCTCAGATGTCCGTTGAAGCCTTTGAACTCTCTCATGGTCAAGTTGAGCTCTGATTCTAGTGGCACGGGCATGTTTTTCTTCTGCTTCCTTTTTAAGGTCAAGAGTAGATTTCTTCTTCTTTTCAGGGGACATAAGTTTATCATGTAAAACACGTCCTCGCTCAGCACTTTTCCTGCTCATACTAGGTGAATAAGAGAAACGGGAAGATACACGATGTGGTGATGCAAGTATGTCCTCCCAATTCCTTTTCTCTTTCCAGGCATCCATGGACTTCCCTGATATTCCATTTCTCTTCTCTCTTTCTCTTTCAGAAAAAGGAATATGCCTTTTCAAGGGTGGATCAATTGATTTCAGATTTTTCTCAGCAGTGTGTTCGATTGAGATTTTGCTTTTCTTATGAACAAACTTCTCTCCCTCCGAAGCAGATCCATGTCGTTCAATGCAGCTCTTTCCATTGACACAAGTACTGGAACTCTCTTTCGGAGGTAATCTAGATGCTACAGAAACTGATTTACCTAAATCAAGGATTTTCTTTTCTTTCATTGGGCGCTTAGATGTATCCGATACTCCAGTCTGCTCCGTTGTCTTTGATATTAATTCTTTAGAGCCACTAACCAGATCATCTTTTTTGGTGCATTTGTCTGATTCCAAGACATCCCTTGTTCCAAAATGACAAGTATGACAGTCAGACCCTAAATTCTTAGCCTTGTGGGAATGTTCCCTAGTTCTCTCTTGTTGTATTTTTCTAAAAGCCTCAAGAGATGAAGATAAAATTTCCGCCCTGTGTGGTGAAGTTGTCATACGGCGAACCTGCCCTCACAGTAAAACAGTACAGTCTCAAACAAACTAACAAATACATCATTGATGTCAATTTGTCTCTCATGTCACCAACTTTATGAAATTAAGTAGATCACAAAAACCCCTTGATTAATGCATAAAAAACCATCCACCTCTTCACAAGGGATCATCTCATTTAAACACTTCCTAAGCATCATGGCTAATGTTTAACTAATAAAAATCTCAATTTTCAAAAGTTGCTACGTGATAAGTAAGGTTCATCACAAGTAAACGGCATTTCAGAAATCAATATTTCATGATGAGCTCTGACTAAAGGAAAATTTTCCACAATAAACTAGAAGATAATTAATTGTGAGAGTTGCAGACACATCGTTGCAAGAGAAAAGAATTTAATAACTTTTTAGCTATTTCTCCAACCAATTTATCATTTTTTTGGATTGCTCAGTTGTAGTAGTACAAGTATTAAGTAGCTGCATCACATCAAGGAGGAGCAAGAATGCCTATAAATCTAAATCTTCAAAACCTAATTAATGGTGCATTTGCATCCAAAGGAGCAAGAATGCTTACCTCCCATGAGAGGGCATGTGGTCTGCGATGATCAGACTGCATTAACAATGGACCTCCATCAACTCCATGAGAAGAGGTCCTTTTCAACCTCTCAAACTTTTCTACTCTAGCATTTAGTTCTCTGAAGTCTGATGCAGCTTCCTCAAGAACAAGACTAGACTCTTTCATTTGCTCAAGATCACATTCAAGTTCACAAAGAAGATATAGCTCATCCACAGCCCGATTAAGGTTTTCAAATAGAAAGCACCAAAGACGTTCTCGGAATCTTTCTTTGCTTTCACCCGCAGCATCCAGACTGACAGCATCCGTATTCTGGGCATCCAATGGATCATCAGAATTTGCTTTAGATTTTTCATCTCTAGACTCTTCATTCAAAGCTGCTAGACTGCCTGAAGCTGCATCAAGAGGTAGAATAGGAATATCTAAACAACCTGATTCAGATATAGAATTAGCTGATGTCATCATTTCTATCTCTTTGTTATTGGTGTGTGCAACAGTTTTCTCAGATGGGTTGTAAGTCTCCTCATTTTCCGGCTTGTTATGCTCAACATCAGTGCATGAACCTGAATTACAAGTACTCTGATTAACTATATCACTAGTAATTTGCTCTTTGACATCTCCTAAAGACACTTCATTCACCTCCTTTGTGGTTTCTTCAACAGGTAAAGTTATTGGAGACAAAGAATGAGATTTCGGAAGAAACTGATCTTCAACAAATCTGTTTTCCTCAGGATCAAGATCGTGAGCTTTCCCATAATGTATGAGTGTTCCCTCATCCAAGTCGCCCCACTTGATTTTTGGAAGGACGTTATCTTTATTGATACTTTCTTGATTTACAACTAATTTATGTTTGGGGTCTTGAGTGCTTTTTTCTGCCAAATGAGATGAACCTACATCTTCATTATTTTGACTAACAACACATTTATCAAGGTAATGTTCAACTGCCCCATCCTCATTAGAAATAGAAGTTTGTTTCGCAGCATTACTGCCATCGTGCACATCAAAATCTTCACTTGCATTAAAATTTTGGGATGCATTTATACTGCTCTCCAATTTTCGACCTAATGAATTATGATTGTGTGGCTTGCTAAACCTCTGTTTTCCAGTCCGCCCTTCAACCCAACCATGTAATGAGAACTTCAAATTGCTTCTGTGTTTCTGCAAAAGGAAAAAAGTGAAATGAAAACAAATTCATAAAGATCTTGAAGATGATAAAGGTCCCTACTTTATGTCCTTAGCTTGAATAATAAACTAAAAGGTTTTGAATCAACAACCATAAAAATAATAATTAATCATTCATCACAAACATGTAATACGAATCCCTAATCCAGATCAATTTCATGGAAGTCCAGACTCTCCATGTGATAAAATACTAAACAAAGTCAAGAACAGATATCCTATTTTTCACATAAAGTCACATAAACTAATGAACATGAATCCACAGAAGATTTCGGCCCCTAAATATGCATAACAACTAAAAGAACGAAGAAAGTGCTATTCCAATCCAAAACGTTATAAAGAAAAATTTCAATTTTCTTGACATCCAGACAATAGAATGAGAGCAAAGAGAACCTTTTTAACTTGCATCCAACCGGAAGCCTGATCATCTCCTCCATCACTGCTCTCCATCGAAAAATTCAACAGCCCGGATAATAACTTTCTACAAAATCACTAAATTCATTCCCAAGAAAGTATTCCTTTAAAGATGAAACTCCACAGCAAAACTCTGTCGGACAAACACGTATGTCTTTGATTCAATTCTTTCCAAGAAAACTTTCACTGGCCCAATATTCGAAACAGGTAACATAAAAAAGAAAATAAATATAAATACCCTTAAATATGATCAACCTGAGGGTCCCGAAGAAAATCCCGCAAAAAGTATTAGAAATATCCGCTCAAATTTTAAATAATATCAGCAGCTCTTAGAGTTCAGAACTGACCGAAGTGAATTCTTTTCAAGAAGATATGGAGTGGGTTGGGATTTGAAATGTTGTTCGAATATTGATAAATTATTTTCTTGGTTGATTCTTCTGTTCCCCCGTCAATGAGAATTGGAAAAGATTTTGGGCGAAAAGAATGATCAAAGAATAGTGAGTGACAGTAATTTAAAAGTAAATAAATGAAAAATGAGGGAGATGCTTTTTGGCAGAATGATATCTGACTAGTCTCCTGTTAATATTGCCCTACTGCTACTGTCACATTTATGTCCACAACTCTTCTTATTTGCCTCGCGCTATTTTTTCACACATTATGCGACCTTCATTCATAACATAATAAAATAAATGAAAAGTTATAAATTAATTGCTGAATTAGTATATAAATTTAAATTAGATCATAAATTAATTTTTGGTATAAATAGGATCTTTGATTAATAAAATAGGTCAAATAAGTTTCTAAACTTTTAAAATAGGTCATATAAACTCTTAAACTTTTAAATAAAATAAATTAGACACTTCTAAATATTAAAGGGCATTTCTATCCCCACCACTATTATTACTTTCTAAATCACAAAATATTTTGGGACAAAAATAGACATCCATAAATTGACCAATATACCTTTATAAAAAAAAGAAAACTTCCCAAACCACTTTCTTCCCCTCCCATTTGAACCTTCAACCCCATTTTAAACCCTAAATATTTCAATCAAAAATTTGATTTCTTCAGCATCTTTTTTCCTTATATCCATGGACAATCAACATTTATTTGTAAATTCGGTAAGTTTTTCAAATGTTTTACTATAAGTTTAGGCTTTTATATATTCAAAATCTGTCAGCAGAAATCGAAAACAACGTGCTCTGGTTTCGGAAGCGTTCGGCCTGCATTAGTCGAACATAAGCAGCAACGTTCGGCCTTCAGCAACCGAAAACTTCACATGGCGTTCGACGGACGCTAACCGAACATGTCACATGGCGTTCGGCGACCTAAGGCCGAACATATCTTGTAATGTTCGGCGACCTTAGGCCGAACGCATGTTCGGCTGTTGCACGCCGAACACAAATTGTCACATTTTTGTAACTTCTTTTGTCGTTTTATGTTTCATTTAATGTTATTTGCAGGAGACATCAAGAACAAGTACTTTTATTTCAGATAACAATGAGCAGGTTGTTGATTATCAAGATGTGTTTAATACAATGAATTTGTTTGAATCACGAGAAAATTTGATTTGTTGGGTACGTGAAAAGGCTATCCCATTAGGCATGGTAGTGGTTGTGATGAGGCCAGAAATTGGAGATGAATGCAGACGACTTCGTTTGTGGTTAGGTTGCGAACGAGGTGGTAAATATCGTCCACAGAAAAAAAAACATTCCATAGAGAAAAGTGAGAATCAAGAAACAGAGGAATGTGGAAGAGAAGAGGAAGAGGTAGAGAATAAAACAATTGAGAATCGTCATCGTGGAACCAAAAAATGCGATTGTCCATTTCGTCTAAAAGGAACATATAATAAAGAGACTGATACATGGGCCTTGGAGGTTATTTGTGGTTCGCATAATCATAAGTTGGCAAGATATTTAGAGGGTCACTCTTATGCTGGTCGTTTAACTAATGATGAGTTGAAATTAGTGTCTGATCTGTCTACGGGTAATAGCCGTCCTAGGGACATATTGTTTACTTTGCAGAAGAGGTATACAGAAAATAAATCCACGATAAAGATTATCTACAATATTAGACAGAAGAACAAACAAGTCGAACACTGTGGCAGTCACAAATGCAATATTTGATGGGTAAACTTAAAGAGAATGAATTTTTTTCCATACTAGACGGTGTGAGCAAACAGATGCTGTCAGAGATATGTTTTGGGCCCATCCGACAAGTGTGAAGTTGTTGCGTGCATTCCCAAATGTCTTGTTAATGGATTGTACATACAAAACAAACCGCTACAAACTACAGTTGTTAGAAATTGTTGGAGTGACTTCCACAAACATGACCTTTTCAGTTGCATGTGACTATCTAGAATGTGAAAAGGAGGACAATTACTTATGGACATGCAATGTCCTTAAAGATTTGATGGACCAATCCAACCTACCCAAAATATTTATAACAGACCGAGAACTTGCATTGATTAATACAATCGAGAGAACTTTTCCTAGTTCTCGTCATTTGCTATGTCGGTGGCACATCAACAAAAATGTAATGGCCAAATGCAAGAAGTACTTTAGTACAAAGGAACAATGAAATTCTTTTTATTGTAATTGGAATTCGTTGATTTTTGCCGAGTCAGAGCACATGTTCGAAGAGTTGCTGAAGAGGTTTCAGAATGATTTTTCCTATAAAAAAGATGATGTCAAATATGTCTTGGACAATTGGATAAATGGATATAAGGAACGATTTGTTTCTTGTTGGGTAAACAACTTGATGCATTTTAAAAATACCACAACAAAAAGGTAATAAATAATCATCCTTCATTTATATGCTATATCATTTTTTTATTTCTGTATATATTGTATGTTATATGATCATTAATGATTTGATTTAATATTTTTTTTTGTAATATAGGGCCGAGGGCCAGCATGCCAAGTTGAAAAAACAACTTCAATCGAGTACAGGCAATTTTGAAACTTGTTGGGAAAAAAATTTCATTCTTCTCGAAACATCGCATAATGCAATTAAAAGTTCGTTCGAGAAGAGCATCAATATAGTCCAACATAGGTACTCATCTCCTGTATTCAAAATGTTAAGAGGTATGGTTTCTATCTCTGCTTTGGATATGATTTTGGATGAAATGGTTGGTGTTGAAGAAAATGGCATGGATCCTTTATTATATAGGTGTATTTTGCGAAAGACTTGCGGTCTTCCATGTGCTCATGAGCTATTTGAATATGTTCGGGGGAACATGCCTATCCCTCTAGATAGAGTTGATAGATTTTGGAAAAAGCTTGATATGGAACTTGTGGATGGAGTAAATAAAAATATATCTGATGACATAAATAATAGTTTCAAGAAGACACTTGGTGAAATTGTCAATCAGTTTCAAGGTGCACATAATGAATCAGAGAAGTTGTTAATGTTGAAGAGGTTAAGAGAGTTTACAAACCCAACTACATCATCCCTCATTGAACCACAAGTCCAACCACGTATACGTGGACGGCCTATCAAAGCAAAAGCAAAAAAAAAAAAAAAAAAAAAAACAACTCAACCAAAAGAGATGCGAGTGCATTTGAGTATGTTCAATCCATCAATGACAGTTGTTCACCAGTGGAGGAAACAATTTTCATAAGTGGAGAAAATGTGTTCAGTGCTATGTTTAGTTTGACTCGTAGAGAAAAGCAAAAGGTAATTTTTATTGATAAAAAAATTTGTGTTTTTATTCTTTTCTTTTCCGGCCTAATTTATGATAATTGTATGGTTTACTGGTGGTTCGTCGTGCATCTAATGTTGTTACCACAAACAAGAATATTGAATTTTTTGAAGATATTCCACCTATCTTTCAGCCATATGTGTATAGGACTAAGAATGTTAGAGGAGACGGACATTGCGGATTTCGTGCAATTGCTGAGTTAATGAACTTCGGGGAAGAATCGTGGTCTAGAGTTCGTTGTGACCTTATTCATGAATTACAAAATTTTGGGGAAATGTATGCACCAATATTCAAAGAACATGGACGTGTTGGGGAAGTTGAAGATGCATTACATTATTTTGAGGAGAGAGCCTATAGACGACACTGGCTAGATATACCTGATATGGGACACATGATTGCAACTGTCTACAACATAGCACTTGTCTTGCTAACACCAATTGCAAACTATACTTTCCTTCCCCTGAGGACTGCAAATTCAGAAGATTCGAAACTTATTTGCATAGCATTGGTAGATCAAAGCACGCATTTTTGCGGGGTAATATTGTTTTCTTATTATTACACTTTTTTATTATTTACATTATTTTCATAGTAATCTTTGCGGAGTAGTAACTATACGTGAATTGTGGCAGGACTCATTGATGTCTGGATGCCCGTTGCCTCCTGTTCTGTAAGTATGGCATGAACATCGTAGTGCATGTGCAGCTGGATGTGAGATATTCAACAAAACACGATTTAAGATGTATAATGCCATTTGTTTAGGAAATGAATGATATGTACTTATATATTTTTTTAAGTATTGAATAATTTTTTTTAAAAATATTACATCTAATATTTTGTACATTTGCTAAGTTTAGATGGAATATGTCCGACAAATGGAAAATCATGGAATTTTTTAAACTGTTAGGGTGTTCGGCCAATAGAGGCCGAACAAGTTCTAATATGTTCGGCCAACAGGGGCCGAACAAGTTATAAAACATTCGGTCCGCAGAGGCCAAACATACGGAACAGCGTTCGGCCAATGCTGGCTGAACACTCTGGAGTGTGTTCGGCCAATGTTGGCCGAACGTCTTGCATTATGTTCGGCCCTTGTTGGCCGAATGCCCTGACAGTTTAGTTTTTATGTTTTTTGGAAAGTTCTTTACTTAATATTTTTTTATTCTTATGTTGTGTATCTTACAATTAGATTAAAAAATTCAATTGCATGTACATTATAGTAGAATATTGGTATTTAAATCGCACAACTGAATATTGACCAAACACTAAAATGTGAAAAATAAATCAAGAACACTCAATTAAGAAAACATTTCATCTAATGTTCAACATTCAAATCTAGAAAAGTTCAAACTAATTCATACATATTATAATCACTACTCATTTGAGTCATGTCCATCATCCAATGTGAGACCATGGAGTACTCTTGCAGCTTGCTCAACTCTTGGCATAATGTAATCAAATGATAACTGCGAATCATGAGTTGTCCACATGCGAACTAGTGGGTCGAGAATGTTCCGGGCCTCAACGTTTCGAGCCCACAATTGACTGGGGTTCGCATCAACCGGAAAGTGTCGTGCTACAGATGTACGATCGGGGTTTTGTACCTGTGGATGGGAAAATGTACGGTACCAATCCATATACTCTGGTACAGTCTCCCATATTGGCTCAGCAAGTCTCCTTCGTCATTGCATGGATAAAATATGGCTGTCCCAGGACAGAAACATGGATCCGAGCACTCCCCCACGCAAGTACATACTGACCAGGATTTTTTTCTCTTCTTGTATGTTGGACATGACCAAACTGCCTCAACACACGATCATGATGGTATGGTTCGACAATGTCAAACGCCCTTATGCAAATGATAAAACGTCACTTCAGGACGTTGAAATTGATCATGCACCTGCTGGTAAGAATCCCAGTTTACCTACGTATTGAATTGTTCAAGTTATATATTTGAAAGACACATAATTAAAAAGACACACTTACTTCGTGAGGTTGAAGTGAATCCAACCACTCCCTACAAGCCTGCAAGCCCAAAGTATTGGCTCTACCTTGTCCATGTTGTGACCATCTCATAGCAAGTGGATATCTAGGATCGTACTCAACATTGAGTTGAGGTCGTGGGCTCGTCAGAAAGTGCTCGTAAATCCATGCCTACATATATAGAAAAACAATGATACAACATATTAAAAATTGTAGCATAACGTTAAAATAAAATTATTTTCAAACAATGACTTACCTCCAATAATGTAAGATACCCAGCTATTTGCTTGACACCCGATCTTGATGCAGATCCTAGTTGCCTGTAAAGATAGGCAAGAGTTGCAGCACCCCATGCATATTCCCGAACAACACTTGTATTTTCTAGTAGCTTCAAATAGCTAGCTGCAATTTGAGTATCACTTTTGTCGAAAAATATCGTATAGCCAAGAATATATAATATATATGCTCTCATTGTCTTTTCTGCAATTGGTCTCTGAGAAATCTGACAACTGTCCAAAACTGTGCTACGCAACCACTCTAACTTCACTGATTGCCCGCTCTTGTCATTAAGTGCCAGTATGGCATCCTCAACTGACACACCTAACAGTTGATGAATCAGAGCAGGCGAGAATTCTAAAGTATCGTCTGCCACATGCACTGGCTGCCCTACCACTGGAAGACCAAGTAGACACGATACATCATCTAATGTGATCGTCATCTCACCAAATGGTAAATGGAATGTGTTGGTCTCCGGCTGCTAACGTTCTACAAATGCAGAAATCAAGTTTCTGTTGGGAGCTTTATATGAAATTTTGCTCAAATTGTGAAGCCCAGACAGTTTGACATACGACCTCCAAACTCGTATCGTCTTACCTTCCGGATACACCCATTTCAGAAGCTTAGAAGTGTGACAAAGGTATTTTAAAACGCCTCTCTCAATGCCATTCCAAACGTCGGCAGCTACATGAGTTTTAAAACTTCGTAACAATGACGGATCATAAGAACCGCCATGAAATGGGCCCATTAGGATCTCATCATGCTCGGCTTGCCTCTCTTGTTCTTGAGGCACATCAGCATATGCCTCTTGTTCTTCAGGCACATCACAATGACCTGCCACAAATTCAGATTATTGTGTAGCCCTTAATCGTCTGTTTGATGCTGTAGGTCGTCTTCTTCTTCTTTCATAAACTATAACACAAGAAAATTAAAATGTTAACATTTAGATAAACGTTCACAATACAGCGTTCCAAATAGATAATGACCGTTCGGCCAGTTCACACCGTTCGGCCAGTTCACACCGAACGTAACAGGTTACGTTCAGCCAGTTCACACTGAACGTAACAGGTTACGTTCAGCCAGGGTTAGCGGAACATATTGGCAAGCATTCGGCCAAGGCATGTCAAACGCCTGTGGTTGTGTTCGGCCTATGCACGCCGAAGGCCTCGCAGGCTGTTCGGTTGACCAGCGCCGAACGTCTATGGTTATGTTTGGCCTGTGCTCGCCGAACTCCTCACAGGCTGTTCGGTTGACCAGCGTCGAACGCATCACGGTATGAATGGAAAATTTAACAGCGTGTTTTGCAAGAGATTACTTGGAGGACTCGACACATTGTCGCCTTCTGCATCCATGGTCTTTGCGTGATGGGGGGTGTGGAGAGAAGGGAAGAAAATTGCCCCTAGGGTTTCAGAAATTGTTCGGCGCTGAGAGTTTGGGTTTGGGGGTGAATTTCGGCGCTGAGGGAGGGTTTGGGTTTCAGAAATCGTTCACTTGCAAGAAGGGTTTGGGGGAGAATTTCTCTTTCTGAATTTTTTTAAAGGGTATAATATGTATTTTGGGGGTGGGGTTAGTAAATTTAAATTTTTAAATATATTTTTGTGTGGTGTGGATAGTAAATGTGGTGTGGATAGTAATAATAGTGGTGTATATAGAAATGCCCAATATTAAATTAACTAAACAAATTTTAAAAGTAATAAATAAATTTAAAACTAAATAAATTAAATCATAAATATACTTAAATAAATCAATAAATTAATAAAGTAACATTTATTGATAATTTAAATATAAAAAATGGTTTGAGATGTGATGATTTGTTATTTTTTAGATATTCTAACTTTTATTATTTTAAATCATTTAAGGTTTTTTTATATTATATATATATATTAAATAATTTAAATTTTATCATTTTATTTTTATTTATCTAAATATTTTTTAGATTTATTTTGTTATTTTAATTTATTGAAATGACCTATTTATTTGGTAATAATAAGTCCAAGGGTTTATTTGACATATTTTAAAAGTTAAACGTTCTATTTGTACAAAAAAATAATTGAAGTTAAACGTTCTAATTTGAAGATTAATTTGTATATTTTCTCTAAAATAAATAAATCATATGTATATCTCATTTGTATTTTAGTAAAATACCCAAAGCAAGATCCAATATAATCTAAATACATTTTGAATGTCTATGAACAATCCATGGAATGCATGTCCACAAGACTATAAATACCACTCAGGATATTATTCAGTACAATATTTATCATCTATGCATTTATTATAAAATATTCTCAATACATTGAGAATTGACTTAAACCTTAGGGTCCTGTTTACTTTGGCTGATAAATTTGGATTAGGAAAAATAGTCCAGAGTTATCCAGCGTTTACTTGCTTGAATATTTTTTCGGGTCAATCCAGTCGATCCGGGATAATTGACAGAAATCGGGATAAATCGCCGGATAGTAATCCCTCCATGACCCCTGGGATAAAAATTATCCCATCGGATAAGAAATGGAAATTGACTGTTTTACCCTTGTGCACATTCTTAATTACAAAAATGTCCTCATATATAAATCACGTTTTTAAGGTTCAATTATGTATTAAGGGCAATTTTGTAATTTTCGCATTATCCGAGCTAATCCCACGAAGTAAACGCTGGATAGTATAAAATTATCTTTCTCTATCCTAATGTTATTCTACGAAGTAAACGTAGGATAAAAATTTTGAAATTATCCTTGTCCCGAGTTTAATCCCAATTTCTGTCATATCCTGGCCAATCCTGTCAAATCTTGACTAGGGAAGTAAACGCAGCCTAGTTGGTCATAGTTAGGAATCACATCACACTGGCAAGGCTAATAATAATAGGATTTGTAGATTAAGTTAAACTAGTCTTGTTATAACTAGACCACACAGTGAACCGGTTTGACCACCAATTTATGGTTCAATCAGTGGTCTGATCAGTATAACGAAAATTAATTTTTATAAAAATATATTATATAAGATATATTATTTTAAATATTTGTAGACTTTAAATAATAAATTAGAAAATTTAACTATGTGATGCACACCAAGAATAAAAAAGAGACATTTACCATATTGTCCTCCACAAATTAACTATAGCCCCCACTCCACTCCATCCCAACGTCATCTCCCTCTAGAAAAATGACAATAAAGAAGGCTATGAAATGAACCAAGAGATTTATTTGTCTTTCATAAAGCCTCTTCTGTGGCCAACCCACCACGCCACCCTAAAATTTTCACTGGTTATTAGAAGCCAAAACCCTAATATCAAGAAAGAGAGCCAAAAATAAATTTAAAAAATAGGGTTTTCCAAGAAATAACAATGTTATACTTGAGTTCAAATATATAGGTTCTTCACATGCTCGGGAGAAGATATGATGCAGTTGACACTTGGGAAGCGTTAACTTGAAGAGGGTTGAGGAGAAGATGGAAAAAAGACAAGTTGTCGTCAAAGTCCATTTCTCCAACCCCTCCCCCCTCTGCAAATTCTTTGCCCTATGGAACAAGGTCTTTCGTTGTTTATATGGATGTTTTTAATCAATTTTAGTGGTTTCTTCCAATTAAATCATTAGTGATTGGTTCCCAATTCAACTGGTTGAACCTGTTGGTCCAATTATGTTATGACAACATTGGGTTAAACTTTGTAGGTCGAGTATGAAACATCGAGTTTTTAGCTAATACGAATTTATGTTAGATTTAATGATGCAAAATGTACTTTGTAGTATGATCCAGTGCTCATTTTTTTTCTTAGATACGAAAAGGATTGGATCTGCAAGGAAGAAAATACAATAAATTGTAAGGAGGAAGATATAGCACCGAAGGCTTTGTTGTGAGTAAAGTTTCCACCAAGAGGAGTTTGTTGCAAAGGAGAAGTCAGAATGGTGCAAGTTTGGGCGCCTTCAACATCCACTGCAACTTACTTATGTCGAAAGACATTCACTGTAAGATTTCAACTCTACAACTTAATCAATTCTCTACCAAGCTTTCAAATCATTTAAGTGATAGAAGAATCAGACACAACCTTGAAGTTCGAAGAAGCCAATAGAGATAACGAAAGCCATATACCTGCTAACCAACAACAAGATGACACATGTCTTGATGGTTACTACATGTATTGTTGACTGGAACCTGCCTCCTAACAATATTGTAGCAAAAAGACAAAAAACAGTTGGAGTTGTATTTCACATTGAATAATTGGGATTGAATCTCTCCACGTATAAAATTTGAGATGAAGTGCACTGATAAATAATGAGTAGGAAGCTCATAAGAAGAACTCACTTGTAAAAATTTGAAGTTCAAAAAGCCCTCAACATGTTAGGCATCCTCACAAAATAATAATAATAATAATAATAATAATAATAATAATAATAATAATAATAATAATAATAATAATAATAATGATAATAATAATAAAAAATCACATCAAGCATCAAGTTTCACATCCAATAGTTATTTCCAATTGAAGAAAAATAAATCTTCTTATCATTACAACCGAGGTTGGGGGTCTCTTGGAAGAAATTGAGTATCCTGTAGGAGTGTGCACTTATTGTGTGAAAAGTCTAAACTTAGTATTCTAAAGCAATTGAAACTTGGTTGTGTTTGTATTCTTATATCAAGTTAGGAAAGTTGTGTGTACTCCAACTAAATTTAATGGATATCCCCAAATAGAAAATGAATAGACAGGATGTAGAGGAATTATCCGACATTTGAACCCGGCCTTATAACATTATTTGTGTTTACTTTTCTGTATTTGACATATTCAAACTCACACAAAAATACAAATTGGTTACATTGCATATTATTATTAGTGGAGATTTCGAAAGAAGTTTAGCATATTTTTTTTACATAACTCAAGTTTCAAAAAGTTAAGTAACAAGTCAACAACTAATTGACAGTGTTGTAGTTAATGGTAAGGAAGAACCAAGATCATATCAAGGATGAGGCAATATTGATTCGAGGCCACCAACCATGATCAGAGAGATAAAGGTGAAATGACTTGCATAATAAAGTAATAATTAACCCAAATAATCAAGGATATCACTGATCACGTGATCAGCCCTCAGAAACCTCAATTGTAAAAAAAAATCTCTTATTGCCACCCTTAATCATTCATGAGAATCTTGGGATAGGTCAAGAACGTGCAAAAAATCGTGACCGCTAACAAGTTATGAGGGAACTTCACCTCAATGAGCAATTGAGGGTAAATTACGATCACTTTGATGATTAACAATGCTAAAATCACTAAAGGCTTAAAGTGCATATAGAAGCAAGAATTCATTATGCGGAAGAACTAGGTAGCTATGTAACATATCGATAAGTTAGGGATTGTTGAACAATCTAAGAGACTAACAACGGGGATGCCTAGAGATTAGTGTTATAAGATGCTGAGGTAAGACAGATAATGAGAAAATCGACCAAATGTATAAGAGATTTGATCATTATTGACTTAGAGTGGACGAGGATATCAATACTATAACAAATGGGTTCACTTTTTATCCTAGAAATCATGGTTAGACTCCATTTCAAGTTACTTGACTTACCATTAAAATTGAATTAAGGACCCTCAAGAAAATTAGATAACATTGAGAACATAATGCAGTTGTATGGGCAATCAAATGGGATTATTGCAATTCTTTATTACCACATTGACTAATCAAACTCAAGATTGATTCATTAATTTACCAATGGGATTAGTGGTCTTGCCCGACAGTTTGGTGTGAAGGTATTTATATCACTTTCTTATTAAGAAGAAATCCAAGAGAACAAAAAGATATTTGCTTGTTACTCAACAAAGAAAAATGAGTAGTTAAGAGATTTTATGAATCGATTTAATAAAATAACTTTAGAGTTCAACAACTTAAAGGATGTATTTAATGCTAATCATAGTGATGTAAGGTTTAAAGAAATGGCCTTTTGCCTAGAAAGAAATATATGGAAGTTGATATTTTCATATTTGCAAAGTTCGAAATAGATTACCATATAAGTTATAAATTTATTCAATTCTTAGTGAGGATGTGCATCGTCTTAAAAAGCATATTAGTCATTTTTTATTATTAAATTATATAAATAATCATTATTCTTTTACCCACTTCGTTTAGACCTAAAGTGACTTAGCTTTCATTAATGAAAATAACTCATAGGCCGAAAAAATTAATAATCGTACTATGATAAAATCATACAACAAATTTCTTATTTACAACCCAAACCCAATATGAATAGTCCAACTAATAATAAATAATTAAATCTAATCCAAATAATAAAAATTAAATAATTGTATTTTTTTAAAATCTAATACTAAAATTTTAACATATATATATATATATATATATATATATATATATATATATATGAAATGTGTGTAAAATTATAAATCATGGTAAGATGATTAATTTGAAAGATTATATGTAAAAAGTGGATTAGGAAAAAACATTATTTTTATTTTAGAAAATTATAATTTATTTTAAAAAAGAAAAGAAAAGAAAACAAACCAATAGAATGTGAAAACAAAAGAACATTGGAGTGATGAACAAATATATGAATATAAGGGGGAAAAAAGAAGAAAAAAAGGGTCCAAAATCACAAATGCACTTATGATAATTTTTGCAAATTATTTTAAATTTAACTAAAAGTATAAATCTTTATAGGAAATTAATAATTTGGTTCAAATTTTCCAAATGTTCCTTACTAAGAATGAGTGGAAGTATCTTATGGGTTAAAGCTAGTCTGGTGAGAAACATGAAATTTTAAGGTCTAATATCTTCTCATAATATGCTAAATTTATTTCAGGACAAGATTTCAATAAAATGTTACCTATTTTAAGCAAAATTTAAGTTTAAAAAATTAATTAGTTTAACTTCTTCAAATTAATTATATATAAATATATATATATATATATATTCATATATTTTACAACTTCTTGAGCAAAATTTTTATTTATTTAAAATAATAATTTGATAAAAACATTTGAGAAATTTTATAACTTTATAATACATTAATTTTATATAAATTCATAATTCTTATGGATTTATCATGATTAATATTTCAAGATTGAATAAATTTTGTACATGCAATAATGATGTTGTATTAAAAGTCGATAAAAAATAATTAATTTGGTATATTATGAATTAAAAATAAATTAGGAATAAAAAATATATTATACTTAAAAATTATGAATTTAAAAAATTAAATGCAATATGTTGCTAGATTTTGGGTAGAAAATTCTTTGCTATCTATTTATACCAAAGTTATGCTTTGATAGATGTTTCATTTCTACTTTAAAAATAAGTTATTTTATGAATTATTCTCATAAAATCATACATATATAAATTATAAATCTATTTAAATAAAAATCCAATACAATAATTATGGCCCAACTTGGGAATCTTTCTAATTGATTGGTATGTAATTTATATATTCAAGCTTATAATTAAAAAAAATTCAATAAAACTGTAATGTTTCAAAATCACTTTCAGAACACTGTCAATACTTTTTATGTTCTAAAATCATAGTTTAATATTTCAAAAAAAAAAAAACACTAAGATATTTACATTTCAACGCAAAAAACTTAAAGCAAAAATGATTTTTCTTTGTTCATAAAATCAACGAAACATCAATACTAAAAAACATTTTAAAAACAAAAACTTAAAATTTTTAATAAAATAGGAAATGAAACATAAATATTTAACACACAGTTTTGGCATAGTCAATAAATCGGCTCGACAACGTAGCTCACTCCTCCTTCCACAAAACCTCCTCTTGTTTCTGACCACATGATGATTGAAATTTGAGAAATACTCGCTTAAGTGTCAAGAAAAATGCAACATCCATTGTGCAACTTTTGGACGAAAATTGGATGCCTAACAAGCTTGTTTCTTGCAAGATTTTTGAGGGAAAAGCACGTTTTTTTAGTGAGGAACATTTCACTTAAAAAAATTGACCAAAATAATGAGAGAAAATTGTTCAATTTGACATAAAAATTCATGTTGGTCGGGCTGCGAAAAACTATTCCAACCGCGACTTTGGAGTTCAATTATCGGTGGTGCTTTGGTCGACCAACAAATTTATAATGAGGTTTTGATCAGCCTTCATATGGGGTACGTAGGAGTTCCGATGATGACCTCTACGGACTCTAGCAGCACCAAAAATTGAATAATTAGTTTTAAAATACTATTTTGTTACCGAAATTTTTATATTTTCTGGTGGTGTGTGTAAAATGTGTAATAAGAAGTAATTAAGGCCTCTAAGCCTCAATTTATGGCCCTAATAAACAATGTCAACTTAGCCAATTTCAATTTAAAAGAATTTAATCACATGCTTATTCAATTTATTCCATGTAATTCACATAAATATATAAATGGATAATTAAATCATCTAAAAATCCAATTAAGCATGTAAATCATAAACTTAATAATTCATGAATTCGAAATAAAGAAGTTTGAGTTACTACAACAACAATTATGGTTCCACTCAGGAATCTTTCTAATTGGATTGATATGTAATTCGTGTATTAAAGCTTATAATTAGGAATGTTCTTAATCATTACTTATTTTTGAATAGCTTTATTTCGTCAAAAATATAAACAAAAATAAAAGAATATTACTTTTATTTTCAATAAGATTTAGCAAGTTTTTCAGAGAAAAAATTCACAACTTTCTATTTATGCTAATGATTGATTTTTATACATGGAGAGAAATATAAATCATTGGCCGATAAAAAAACATCTATATGCAACACAACCATATTAGTTAGTTCATATCTTCCTTTTCTAATTAAAAGAAAAAAGGCTACACTCAACACAATCATATTTTCGAGATTATTATGTGTTTGATTCATGACTATTTTCACATCTTTTGCACTCAATTACCAAAGAAACTGCAAAACCCATCTGAATCGAACATCGCCTGCATTATCTACAGAGCCGGGCAACTCCACTCAATCCGAAGCGAGTCGTAAACCGGTGAGCAGAGACTCGATAGTGCATAGGGATTGAGTATCTAAAATAGGGGACCGGGAGACGACTGGGGGATCCCTCTAACGGAATGTATCTCATGGCTCTTATACCCCTACCATGGGCCTCTCCTAGCCCAAGGAATTTTTGTTATTTAGAAGTGTTATGAATCTTCTTTGGAATCAAAATTCTTAATTTTTTGTTTCTTTGTTTCTTATATCCAACATATATTTTCACCCCAAAATTTATGAAGATATATTCGGATTAAATACACTTTTGGTTATAATAAGTCATTTAGATAATAAAATGATGGTGAAAGTTTCCAAATCTGTTGTCGTTATTTCCAATATTAATTCATTAGAACTAATTTCTTGTCAGATAATTTGTGTTTACTACTTCAATAAGTTTCTCTACCTTATCCAATCGCAATATAATCACAATTTTTTATGAACAATTTTTTCTATAGCTAGAACTCCAAAATTGAAGTTAATGTAATCGATACGGTGTAACCTAACCAAATTTGGAAATAAGTTGATATATGTTGCCATGTTTGAAATCTTTCCTTTTCCACCTTAATTATTTTTTTTATATACATATGTGTATATATATATATATATATATCTAACATTTATTTCACTCATTTACTATTCCATACACTCAAAACATAAAAATAACAACAAAAAAAAAATTCCTTGTTAATCCAAATTTGGTGGCTTTATACTTCACCACCTCTACTCCTATCATATGCATTGATTTTCTTACATTGACAGATTGGATCCTAACTCAAATAGTGAAAAAAGTACGAACCTTAGTCAGTCGTCCCAGATCTGCTCATATCTGGAATTTATTTTTTCGAGAAAAGGTAATATATTTTGAGATTTATTAAAAACTTATTACTTTTTCTCAATTAAAATACACACACACACACACATATATATATATTTTGTAAAAAAGTATATATTATGTTTTGAGTGTGGGGAATAATTACATATTTTTTTTTAATTTTATAGGTTAAGTCGGCCCATAAATATAAGAAATTTCATACTTAGTAAAAAAGTGAATGCCTCAACTTTAATGGACTGAGATAACATTAATAAAATCCTAAATCATGATACATAGCAACACACAAGATATGATTCAAGCCCATTACAATATCCTCCATAATACCTCCCAAAGCATCCAAGGAAATCTAATGCAAACCGTGATTCATTTCTTGTGCATCTATCTATCTCTCATGGAGTGGGATGTTCAAGATCGTGTCTCTCGAATTTGAGATCATTCAAAACATTAATACAAGCTCCATACAAAACATGTATTCAGGTCTAATCAGATGAACAAAAATCCCCTTTAGAGAAGTATTTAGCTTTGAAAAGCTAACTATAGTATCTGGGTTGACCATAAACGACCAATCTTGTTTCCCAACATTGCAAGATTAAAGTGTAGTAAAGTGTGTAGTATGGGCAGATTGATTCATGAATGAAATAATTGGGCTTGAATTGGAAGGTGGATCCATCACAGAGATCGGGTTATAGTGATAAGTTATATCAGCCGAAGGAATAGAAAGAAGGTGATGTGAGGGCATTTTTACTCTTGTCCTTGCCCCAACAATGAGAAAGGGCATTGGAAATCTTCGCATATGTTTCATCGTTAAATTGCATAGTGACTATACATTTTGTGAAGTCTATGTTCCAACATAAAATAAAAATAAAAAACAAAAAAACACATACTTCCTTAAACATAGATTGAATCCCTTAACCTCTCAAACTTTTATAATCAATATAACACATTATTAGCTTTACGATTAATGCTACTAATATACCTAATCTAGATTCCTCTATTGACAACTATCCAACGATCTACCGTTGACTTGTCCGTACTAACATGGGAAATCACCGATGGCTAAATATACTCAAACCAAAAACACGCATTGAAATCATTTCTCCCAAAAGTGTTTTGAATAAGATTACCTATATGAAAAGCAACCTAAATTGATCACACAAATATATATTAAATTCAAAGCTATTGTTCCCCTAATATGATATCATGACATTGCTAGTCGATTTCACCAATATTTATTGGAAATCATGCACGTGTCTTCGATTTTATCAAACTTTCATGTAATTAGGGAATCATCTCATGCGTGTGACAAAGTGAAGTTCCTCTTTGTTTTATCCAATGATATGATTTCCTTGTATATGAGGATTATAGATCAATTATTGAGCTTTTTGACTTTAGAACTTGCGTCATATGTTGGGCTCTTCATAGGTTAGTGGACCTGCATACAAATGATTTGACAGAAAATATTAATAATTCAATAATTAGGGACAAAATTAGGCCATATTATAATAACTAACATACCTTTATATGTATATTTAAAACTGACATAATTTTAAAAATCTATTTTTACTATTTTTCCTCACACTTAATGTTCAATTGTAACATCCGAACATATGTAACATTTAAAAAAATAATGTGAAAGGCCAAATTCAAGTAGTGTTTTATAATAACTTCTGATCAATGAGCAGAATATTCAAACATTAGTATCGAACATAACAACCACTAAAACAAATATGAAAGGCCAAATTCAAGTAGTATTCGACAATAACCTCTGAACATTGAGCATAACATTATAACATTAGTACCGAACAATACTCGATGTTGGGTGATCCTATTTTTGTTCAAGAACTTTCTCGAACAGTACCTAGCGCACAATGAGTTATCTAAATACAAATGAATGGACGCACCCATTCCATTAGATAAAATCATCAAGTTTTGGAAGAAGTTGAATATGGAACTGTATTAGTCAAAATTGAAGGTGGAAATCCTTTGATATTGGTGCTCGATTTTTTGAGAGCATTGAAATTTTTTGCAATATGATTACCATTTCTTGCGATTCAGAAGAGAAATTGATGTTGAGGGAAATTGCAAATCCACAAACAACATAATTGTTTGAGCATGAGATTAAAAAAAAAAAAAAAAAACTCGTGGTCGACTAATGGGTGCAAAAAAAAAAAATTCAAGATCAACAAAACATGACCCAAGTGTATTCGAATATATGGAGTCTATCCAGGACATTTGTTCTCCAGCTAAACAAACTATAGACATCAGTGCACCAACTCATGAAATAACCAATGTTTCACTACCATGCTTAGACAAAAACAAAAGATAATACATTGTTTAATTTATTTTTCAAGTTATGTAGAGATTGATAATTTATTGGTCATATGTTACGATTAATAAGTTGTGCGTCGAAAAATGAGAATACCATCTCCAATTAATTTTATTGATCATATGCCTATTTATTTTCGGTAGCATGTCATCGAAACTAAGAATGTTGTTGGGAATGGTTATTGTGGGTTTCGTGTTTGTGGCTATGCAATTCAGAGAAGGATAATGGAGTAACGTTTGTTGAGACCTTATGGAAGAGTTAAAACTTTTATGTAACATTATATACAAAAACTTCCTTCAAATCGGTGCAGTTGATGAATTTATGACGACATTAAACTATTTTAACCCTCAGTTTGGTAGAGAGAAATATTGACTTACATTGCCGGAAATGGGTCACCTATTTGCAGGTATATACAATATCATATTGGTAACGTTGTTAAATTCCATTTGCAATTCCATATGCATTCCATATGCAAGTGGATCATGATTTTACTCTAAAATATAACTAACATTTGCAGTTTTAGGATGGTGTACTGCATTATAACAACTATTAGAATTCTGCACAATCAGGTGAGAATGTTCATAGTACCATTTCTTATATTTAGGGGCAAATTGTCAAGTCAAGACAATTATCACGTCAGCTAATAAATAAAATATGATTATCACACGTTCAAAAATAACCTCCAAAGGCTTCGCCCCAAATAATCTTATATAGACCATCACCTTTGTCGGGTCTGCTCACGTCACTCGAACTAAGAGAGATGAAAGAAATAGTTTAGTCATAACCAAACAATATCAAACAATTCAAATGGTAGAGGTCCACGATATTGAATGAACAAATGCATCCATGGTAGAACGCACCTTCTTACATTAGATTATGTTCCTGTATAGCGACATAAGAGTTCTAATCCACCTGTACATTAACATACCATACCACTCGATGCGTCCTCTTTTAATGAGGTGGTCTCCATTTTCACGTTCCAGAGAAAAGTGCAACAACTTGTGCGCATATATATGGTTATGTGACTTGATATAATGTATGGGTGGATTGGAACTCTTATGTCAGTGTGCAGGAACATTATCTGTTGCAAGAAGTGCCGTTCTACCATGAATGTATTTGCTCATTTAATATTGTGGAACTCTACCATTTGGATTGTACACTAAGACAATTTGGTTATATTTAACTATTGCTTCCATCCCTCTTGGTCCGAGTGACATGAGTAGACCTGGCAAAAGTGGTGGTGGATACAAGATTATTTGGGGTGAAACTTTTGGAGGTTATTTTCGAACATGGGATAATCACGTTCTATTAGCGCACTGACGTAGTCACATAGTTGTCCTGTCTTGGAAGTTTGCTCCTAGATTCAAGGAATAGTATCTCGAACATTTCCATCCGATTGTGCAGAATCCGGATTGTGGTTCTAGTACAGTACGTCACCTTAGAACAGCAAATGCAAATCAACTTTGAAAAACAAAATCATGATGCTCTTACATATCTTGAACCTCCCATACAAATATAGAGAGGTTATGATGAGAGACTAACCATGCAGTACGCGATTACACAAATGGAAATTACTTACTTCACATTAGAAGGGAGTAGAGAAAATAAGGCTCCATCCGAACAAACTTGGTTGTCTAGCTATATTTAAGTAGATATTTGTATGGACTTATCTGTGTTAACTTCTTTTGTGTTGATTAAAAATAATTTTATGCATTAGTATTTCATCCTTTCAACTAGTGAATGCATAAATAACTGTGGCTTTTCTATGACAATTGTCCTAAGGGCAAAAACGTGTTGCAAATAAAATTTGACAACATTACCATTCTATGCACTTGCATACAGGTGATCCATTTCCGACAGTGTAAACCAATATTTATTTCTTGCAAACTGAGAGCAAAATTGTTTAGTGTCATCATAATTTCATTAACTACACCTATTTGGATGAACTCTTTTGTATGTAATGCTATGTGCAATCTTAACTCTTCCATAAAGTATCTACGAACCTTAGACCATGCTCCTTTTTCAAATCTCAACATGAAATCCACAATAACATCCCCAACAATATTCTTAGTTTTGATCACATACTCCTAAAAACTAATAGGTATACCATCAATAAAATCAAAATGTATAACCTTTTACAATGTATCCTCAGAGCAAAACCTGGTAAACGTAACATATGACCAATAAATTATCAGTAACTCTTCTTTTTTTTTGTTTTTTTTGTCTTTTTTTTTTTTTTTTTGTAAGTATGGTAGGGAACATAGATTTTTCATGAGCAAGGTAATCCACCGTCCACGCTTCTTTCTCAAAATGCATCCTCAGAGCAAGGGACCGACCCCAATATCACCTTATAACATTCATCTCCTCAATTATCTTGTCAACACTTTGCTTGGAAGCTTCCTCTTAGAATCCTTAATGTAGATGGTTAATACCTATATTGCCACATTAATGCTCTTTCAAACAAGGCTTATGTTTCAAGAAAAAAAAAAATTAGCCCCAACATGTCTCAAAGTTGTCCTAGCTCGATCCAAAATGTCTTTTTAACTTTGTATTATGGCTTTCTGCCCTACAAAAAAAAAATAAATAATATTTTAGACATATAAACAACATAGAACAAATCAACATATTTAGAAGTTGATACTTATTTATTATAACATTCTCATAATGCATGACATTGTTTCATTTATACAGTGTGATTCATTATTTGATACAATACTAAATATTGCTAAAATAACCTAAGTAATCATTCTCAAACTTCATTATAACTCATTGAATACTACTTAATTTTCAGCAAACATTAGTACATTAATGAACTATTAAATGAATCTCACTTCTCATTCATGCCAAACCTTTTCTTACAATTAGCCAAAATATTCTTTAAAATGTGTCGTCTACATAAAAATGACTGGAAGTAGGAAAAATGAATTGTATTATATTTATCAACGCTACTTTTCGATCAGTGACAATGACAATTGGCAAAATAATTGGTTCATCAAGAATTTCAAGATTTTGCAAGACCACAAGTAATTCTCCTTACGCTCAAACTCCATATAAACACATGCAATAAAAAATGCAATAAAAATGTCATAACTTTCAAATGTCACTCCCACAATTTCTAATAATTAATAATGACAATTCATAGCAATTGATCTTGTATGTACAATCCATCAACAAGACATTGGAAAAAATACGCAGTAATTCCACACTTATAAGGTGAGTAAAGAAAATATCTTTCATCACATCAATTTTCTTAACTTGTCTATGATAAAAGAAAAAATCCATTCTCATGCAATTTTTTCCATGAATATTATAATTGGGATCGACCCTTAATGTTCGACAACTCTATTTTTCAGAGGAACATTATAGAGTCTTAAGCGTGTACGCATTTTTAGGTCATTTACTCTTTAATCCACTCAAAAATATTTTGTGGGTGACTGTACCTTTTTTTAAAAATTAAGCACAAATGCATGTTGCTCTAGAGTTAAGAGACTAACAAAGGAGCGACCCTCTAAGTATTGGACAATTGAGTGATTATGTATGCCCTGTACAACTCCAATGCCAAATGACCATCTTTATCAATTTGGTTTACCTAATAGCATAAATTGACAATTACATATTTTTTGTTTTAGATCTTCTTCTCTCCATCTTCAACTCTTTTCCCTCCAGCTTTATCTACAATTCATCAATATCTCCAAGCTAGAATCACATGAGGAAGTCTTCCACTTTCAGTATTGTCTGATATTTTTATGACGAACCCCATCTTATTTTCATTTGATGTATTACAAAACAGTTTACCAAGTCTTCCATAGATTCAAACAACACACATTTGTCATTAACAAATATTCATAATCAATCATTAACTCATTATTATAAACATTCATGTTGCAACTATTCATCGAAAGTGTATTTGACTCCCAAAAATAAAAAGCAAGAAAACATCACAAAGCTGCAAAAATTCTCTGTTCGACAAAAGTTGGCGAGCAAAAACAGAATCACGCCACATCAAGTATTGTTTGATGCTAATGTTCAAAGATGGTTGTTGTGTTGGAAACTAATGTTCAAACATTCTCCTCATTGTTCAAAAGTCATTATCGCACACTAGAATTTGACATTTTATATTATTTGTTTGAGTGTTATATCTGAACATATGTACATGTTCGGATGTTACAATGGAACATTAAATGCAATAGGAAACAGTAAATTTTTTTTTTTATGCAAGTAATATAATTTTAACGTAAAAAAGGTGAAAATACTTACATTAATATTCTCCGTTGATGTATTTTAATCTATTACTAAGTTTGTTGCATCAACTATAATTAGGAAAAGAAGAAATTAGAGAAGAGTGTGAGAAAGATAAAACATTAGTTTGGTTTAATATACATATATATATATATATATATGTGAGTGTGTGTGTGTGTTAGTCATTTTAATCAAGTTTAATTTTATTTAATATTTTATGAAATGCATTTAGATGATTTCGGGTGCAAACATTGCACCTTTGTCCGTATACTCCTTAATTACAACAGGTGAAAAGAACATGCAAGACACCGCACAAACACTGAATTGAACTTAGCGGATAAAGCGTCTTGAGATTCTTTCTATAAATATGCATTGATTTCCTGTGCTACACCGGGTTCATATTCTTCTCGACAAAACTTCAGCAATCAGAGATAATTTCCCCCACGATCAAAACTATTTAACCCCACATTCTTTTCACTCCAGAACCCGTTTCACAATATTTGCATAAATTCACAAAACAAGTGTGAGTATAAGCTTCAACCATATATGAGAGGCTAGGCTCGTATTTTTAAGCAGGGAAGGTAGAAACAATGTTACCCTTTGTTGCCGTCTGATTATCCGCCGATACTTCAGTATCATCCTCTTCAGATATGAGCCTTTGATCCTTTTATTGATATGAGACGAGCGGCGAATTGATGATATGGTCCTACGATTCAAAGTGGCAAATAATATATTGCGGAATTGTCGGTGTAGGGGAAGATGCTGACAGATGTGGGTGGAAAAGATTGTCGTTGGACCTCAATCATCATCGGAGCAGGTACATTCCTTAGTTAATTAGAGAAGACGATAGAGCAACGTCGGATATATATATATATATATATATATATATATATATATATATATATATATATAAATTTTTTTCCACCACTGAAAATATTAGTCTTTCGTTTGGTCATCGGAGCAGCCGCAACTGATGAGTGTTGAACAGTTTTGGATGGATTATTTGTTCGAACTATGGTAGAGGGTAGACAGATTAAGCTAAACCAGAGTTTTTCGAACAGAGAATGAAGAACAAAGGAATGGAGGTGCTGAAA
Source organism: Caryopteris x clandonensis (assembly GCA_028749325.2). Taxonomy (NCBI): domain Eukaryota; kingdom Viridiplantae; phylum Streptophyta; class Magnoliopsida; order Lamiales; family Lamiaceae; genus Caryopteris; species Caryopteris x clandonensis. The sequence continues at coordinate 16,399,832 of JAPYKT020000001.1, forward strand.
GAACATAAAAGCGGCGCAGAGGGGAACAATGGAAGAGAGGAGGTACTGAGGTAGGATAAAAAAATTCACGGGCCGCAATATTTGAGTATTTACAAAATTAATGGGCCACAATTTTTCAAAAATAATTGTAGGCCCAAGCATATTTAGACCCAATCTTATTTTTCTCCCCTAGCTTTGACCCATGAACTCTAGCCCACAAAATATTTTGTCATTCTTGAGTTATTAAAATTATAAATTATGGAGAAGGATGTTGCCAGAAAATCAATGAATAACTGAGTATTTATAGGTAGGGCTCGGGAATTTTTTTAATAGAAAAAGTCATGCAAAATGCCTATATAAAAAATTCAAATTTAACACAATCTTAATTCAAGTTAAGTCTATGATATTCATAACTTGTTTGGTTTTTAAAAAGATTAATCTTGTCTCTTTAATTCTCACACTCTCGTGTAGTAGCTCACAAACTATACGAGTCAGTACCACACTAGAAAAATCCAGTACAACAAGCTTTATTTCACCTTATATTCCCCTGTAGTAAGAAGTTTATAGAAAATAAGATGCAGTTCGAATTCATGTTAGAACATTGAATTGATTGCATATAGCTCTTTTGAAGACATGGTTTTATGATTGTAGTTCTTTTCGAAACACTTTTAAGCATTATGTTGGAAAATGAATTTTTAGAAGGAAAAATAACTCAAATTTTCAACTCAAAATAATCCTTGGACCTTTCTTTTTCTCATGGAGTTGGTGAATTTTTTTTAGATGAAACAGATGAAAATAAAGTAAAATATGACTAATACATCACGTACATCAAGATATATATATTTTTTAATATGATGCATATTCCCATAGACTTACTGAGTGTAATGAATCATTGGGTAATATGATCCTTACCAAAATTCCAAGTATTTGATTTTATATTGTGATATCATCTATTTTGATAATTCCTTGTTTCACAAGTTTTCTAATAAAGTGTTACGAATATCTTTGTGAGTTCGTCTTATTATTTATGATATTTATGGCCACTAATTTTGATGAAGTAATGGAAAGAAAAATGGAGGGAAAATAATGAAGATTACATGACTCGGGAAATTAACCCCGTTCGAGCAAACTGCCCAACCCAAATAGAGTAGCATCAGTAATATATATACAACTATTTTGAGAATAAATAGTTTAATTTTATAAGTTTGAAGATGATAGGATTTTGTATATGCTAATAACTATAATGTTATATTTGTAGTTGGAAGTGGTATTGGTTTTCCTAGGCTAGATTTTTCAATTTCCTTACACAAATATCTTTTGTGCACAATTATTGATTTCTTAAGAGTCTAATAGAAAACAAAGAATAATATTTCCAATAATTTCAAAATCTTGAATCTGTCACTCTCTTTATATATACTGCTCACATCAATATAAGCACTGAATCAATTCATTCCCATTAACTCATACCAACAAAATCATTGCTTGTTTGATTGTTTCTTCTCTCTCTATATGAAACTGATATCCGAGTAAAACTTGGAAGAGAGATGACATGGAAGTCGCAGTTGAAAAAGGAAAAAAAAAAAAAAAGTGGCCGAATAAAGGCCAAACTTGAAGTTGAAGTGCATGGAACTGAAAAGCCTTGTCTGAATATGATTAGAGTAATGTAATATGCAAATCCATGCAATTTAAGTTTATTAGAGTTTTACCAAATGCTCAAGATAGCGTTTTAACAAATTACTTGCAATAACAGAAACTGCACAACACATGCACATTCCACAGTACTCCCATAAAAAAAAAATTCCAGCCATAAAATATAGACATACACAGGGACAAGCATCCTCACCATACGTAGCTGAAGCGATTTTCCCACTACTTTTTGCCAGACACATTTGAATTGTGCAAACCTCAGCCTTAGCACTTGTAGAACTTCCAGCATAGTAGGAGCTGCACCGCTTCTTATGATTTGCGGCTCTTCTTTTCTTCAATTCCAGATTGTGCAAACCTCAGCCTTAGCACTTGTAGAGCATCTTCGACTTTCACTCCTTTTCTAGAGAGCAAAACCAAGGCATGATAGAGCACATCAGCCATTTCTGAAGCAGTCCTAGATGGCTCCTCATTTTCCTCTAGTGTTCGGCATAACTCATCAGCCTCTTCCCTGCAAAAACCAATGTTCAGAAACCGACATTTTTTTATCAGTCTTTGAGCACAAATCAGACACGACCTTAGAGGCGGGAATTTGAGACCAGCTGAAGAAAATGATTGAGCTGGGACTTTATTTTGCTGGCCTGACCCAATGGGTTTGACAGGCCGAATTGGCCCAGTTTTTCAGGCTGACTAATAATTACTAGTTAAAATTTCAATATTGGTCTGGGCTGAGCGTCTAAAATTCTGGCCCCAAGTCAGTTAAGTCCGGTTTGCCGCTGGCATATTGAACAAAAGACCAAAATTTTGCAAATAAAGCAAATCACACCTGATTTTTGAGCACAAGAGCTTTTCATCAAGTAACAAGCGCTTGGTCCAGGATGGTTTCCCATCTGAGCTCTCTGACAATTCTTCTTTTCGTTTAGATATAGTTGATTCCAGTGAGTACAGAGTTGTCAATGCAAGCTTATTGCCATCAACCTGCACAAAGAAGTAGCAGTATCAATATCCTTGCACTTTCCCAGTAAGATATAATGGTAAATAAGTTCCAGTCTGGATAAATTCATTACTTGTGGATCATTTAGGACTTCATCAACTGAAGTGTAATAACATGTCTCAGCCCCAGTGTGACAAGTTGGTCCATCAGGCTTCCCGAGATATATTATCTGGCAGGAGAATGAAACTATTAATTTTTATGATAACTGACAAGGCAATGATAATGAAAATAGATTGTGCAAGTGTACTGGAACTTACAGAATCACGATCACAATCAAGAAAAATATCACGGACATTGATGAAATTCATTGAGGTCTCTCCCTTTGTCCACAAAGTTGACCGTGACCTGCTAAAAAATGTTGCCTTCCTGGAGGAAATGGTCTTTAAAAGGGCCTCTCTGTTGACAAATCCTTGCATTAGAATAGCTCCAGTATCAACGTTCTGAGCTATTGCCACTGCCAAGCCTTTTTCATCCCACTTGACACTATCCAACAATGGATCAACCTATACTAATTAGTTAGACAAACAAAACCAATATTGCATTAAGAACATTTTCAAAATACCAGTCTGAGTACATGCTGGAGAATACTTAAATTATGCAAAAATTCATGGAAGAGCAAAAGCACAAGTCCACGGTTCAAGAATTGATAATTAAGCAGAACAACAACTTTTTTTCTAATAACAGCGAAGACAATTAAATGAAAATGGGCGTTTAAATAATTGACACAGCCTTCTTGATAAGGTTAGGTGTTCATTTCTCATCATGGAGCATATAAAAACTCTTAAATCAACTTATCTACTAACCAAGGAATCTAGTCTCCAAAATAAATGAAATAATCTTCAAATGTTGTGCTCAGATGTAGCTCATGCAATCATTGAAGTTAGATTACAAAGCAACAATGAGCACCACCTTCCTATACCAGATGTTCAACGGTCTAAGCAAAAAAGGCAAGTGCTAGACACCTGCCTATGGCTGGTATGTAGTGAGGTCACAAGTTGCGATTGTACGGTCAGGCAAACAGAAAAAGGCTCACAAGTTATAACTCATTCATTCAAGAACTCTCATTCTCAAGTCTCGACAACCAGGATAATGGTAGACACCGTTGTATGTCTGGTGAAATTTATGAAATATATATTTGAAAGTCATAAGGATCAATAAGAAAGGCCACACAGCAAGTTTTTCAAGAAAATAAAAAACTCTAACCAACCATTCTCAAGCTGCATTGAAGAGTAAGTCCACTAAAATTCTATTTGAAGCAAGTACACAACAAGATTAAGCACAACACATCAACTCAAGCTTGACAACAACATCTTCCAGCTGTTAGCTAGTTATATCCATTACCATAAGCATAACGATAGTATTGGCAAACCAGTAACAAGAAAAAGAACCAAGAACAAATCACTCAACTTAACAATGGAACCACTCATTACATTCTAAAAATAGGTAATATGGGGTCCAGATGTAGCTCAAATAATTATAAGATAAATTATTGAGCAACGATGGACACCTCCAAGATAAAGCACAATGACAGATGAGAAACCCACCAATCATCTTCCTTCACTATCTTCTATTTACCAGATATGTAACAGCATTCACCATAAGAAAATAATGAACACCTGACTAACATCTGGCGCGTGAGGCTAGCATGTTAGTGTGAAAAGTGGAAGAAATATGAATATAGCAAAGCCTGGAACCATGGACTTAAATAGAAAATGGAGACATTGGTCTAAAATATATCAAAATACTCCTTCATTTAAAAAAAAAAAAAAAAAAAAAAAAAAAAGGACCACTGTATAAGAAATAAGTAGCTATTGAATATAACAACATAGATACAATGACTTTGCAGTTTGGAACCACTAATAGAGGTTAATCAAGAATTTCTCACACTTCAGCTACACAACACACGTTGACCATTACAGAATCATCCATATGTTAGCAGTGTGTGATTCTGCAGAGTTTAATACATCTATCCATGAATCTGAGATGCAACAATATGAACCACCGAAACTCTTGATGCAGCATCTGATATTTAATGTGCTAAATTATAACGCCAAACCATCCTACGATCATATTCATATTACATGACTAAGCGAAGACAGGTAAATTTTCCGTGGTAAAGAGAAGGCAGGTTTAAATCAAAGCAAACATTTAAAGCAAGTTACCTTGGCTTCCGAATGCAAACCAGAGCTGGAAGTTCTAAGGCAAGCATACACAGGAGAAAACCTGGTCGAGAGCCCAGTGGAAGAGCTAAAAGTGCAGCATTTTGGATAAGCTTTTTGAAGTTGAAAGCAGTTGGTATATGGAACTGCCATTGATGTTGAATCTCCTTGAATCAACAATTTAAACACATGCACACACACAAGAAAGAAACGTGCATCAGCTTTAAGTTGGAAATCGCGATGATTGATGAGTAATCAATATGGAAGTTGCCAGGCTTTCAAAACTGGGATCCAAGTAAAATTTCTCAGAGGCTGAAACCAGGAAAGCAAAACAAAACCAGACAAGAAAAGAAGACACGCAGTGAATCAACAGCAAAGCGTTCAGCTTGAATGCATCAAAATTTGTCACTTATCATCCTTCAGATTCCTAACCAGCTACACAAAACAAATTAAGAAACTGATAATTCCACTTGTTGAACGAAGGTCCCAGTTCTTTTTTAGCAGTTAAAAGACGCAAAGAGGTATTTCTTCTTAGCCATAGAAATGAAAACCATCTAGCTTAAATATAGAAAAATACCGAATTTAATCACAAATAAACAAAATGTATCCAAAAAATGAGAAAAACAAAAATGTTAGCATAAAAGTGAGACCTTTCCTCCGAAAAACAATAGAAGGCTTTCAATGCTTGTTTTGCAATAAATCACCAGAGAATTTGAGCACACGAGGCTTAACAAGTTAAATACTTAAGCAATCCCCAATCAACGTCATGATGTCTGTGTATTGGGGGAATATTTTCTGTGTGTAAAGAACACAGAATTAGGGCAACAGTGTTGGGCATAGTCAAATTGGGCCAGCGATGTTCGGTTTAACATTGGGCCTATTGCATTACAGACTTATATCAAGGTGCAGGGTGAAGAGAGCAGAAGCAAATTAATCTTTTATTGTGTTTTAATTAGGATTTTAAATAGATAGACACGTGGAGTTTCATTTAAGGGCGTTGGGAATAATGTTTGCTTATAATAGATTAACAATTCGTAAAAGAGACTTGGTTTGTCTCTCGAATTGTAAGCCACTTTTGCCTTGCGAACAATTATCAATATTATTAGGTTCATATTTTTTTGTATGACTGGCATTGTTTGTACTTTTAAATTATCTAAATATTTTTTAATAGTTATATACGTTCATTGAAAATTTAAAATACTTTTTTTTTTACTAAATAAATTTCATTTATAACAATTTTACTCTTTTAATTTAAAAACAAAACTACAAAAATAAGAACAAGAAGAAAACAAGAAGAAGAGAATTGGTCCAAATTAACCGAACATCTTCGAAAGGTCATATTTTTAGATCGAACATCATAGATAAGTTGAAGAACTTCGCAGGTATGTATAATTTATGTCATATATTCTGGATACGTGATGGTTTATTGTGTTTTTTAAATATTTTTTTAGGGTTTGTTTATATATTGTGAAATCATAGTCAATTATTGAATTTTGTATATTTTATATGTGTTTTAGATGAAAATATAAATTAGGAGTAGGATTTGGTTTAGCACATTCGTGCTTTGTTCGTTTTTCATGGTTTATGTTTTAAACCTGTCGCAAAACTGCTCGTATATGTTTGAACCTAGTATGTGGAACACATCTATTTGTGTTTGACTGGCCAAGTCAAACAAGGATTAACATTATGGTGCAAGACTCGTTTGGAACATATTGCCGAATAGCTAAAATAGTGTTTGGCTTGTCGAATGCCACTTCACTTGTTCGACAATATGTTCTGAACAAGCCTTAAGCAGATTGAGCAATCATTTTCCGTTCTGCATATACTTTCGAATATTTACTGATATGTTCAAATATTTCAAACATTAGCGTCGACCAATTTTAAACTTGTTCAGTTGTAAGTTTTGAAAGCTAATACTTTCAATTTTTGTTGATTTACAAGGCGTGTTTACAATAGAGACAGGGTACGATTAAATATATCTAAAGAAGCAATGGAAACAATGCGAACTACGATGTCAAACTGAAGGCCACTAAAAATGTACCAAAGACGTTGCCAGCGTAAGAGAGACACTTCCAATGCAAGAGGAACTAAATGTGTCAGTATGCATAATTTATTAACTGGCAGTTCCTGATTCTGGTTTGAACCGTTGGTTTCCAACAATTGTTTAATATCAGTTGTTGAAGATCAACGGCTAATTAAATCTCAGTCGTTGATGTTTAATGGCTAGTTTGCTAAAATTGGTTCAAACCACATCCTCATTGAGATGTTCTTTCTTCTTTACAAATAATATAGGTGCTTCCCACGGATAGGCACTTGGTTGAATAATTTTTTTGTCTAACAACTCTTGTATTTCGATCTTCAATTACTGTAGCTCATTTGGTGTCATCTAATAAGGGGTTTTGACATTGGAGCCGCTATGAGAATTAGATTAATGGTAAACTCCATTAATCATTGTGTTGAAATTCCTAGGAAATCTTTTGAAAAATTATTGAAAAATAATGTCAAATCATTTCATGCTTATTACGAGTAAGTTGGCTTCCATCTCATGTCCATCAAAATTGAACTCCACGTTTCTAGCTATGCTCCTTATGTTTTCCCTTGAATGCACTTTAACTTCTAGAAGCATAAAATAATTTGCTTAAAATGAAGTCACGTATTGATTATCTATTACCTAAAATAACCAAATCTAATTGATACACATGTAGTATATTTTAAGTAACTTCCTCAAGTAATTTATACCTTATGCCTAAACTAACATACCTAAACAACGCACAATATATATAATGTAATTCATTAAATATTTCAATATTAAGTAATTAAATTAATAACTGTATATAAATAATATTACAAAAACTGCCAAAAATAGCAAGAAAAATGGACGGAATAAACCATACGTTTCTATAAATGAATTGTATTATGTTATTATTAGATATATAGATATCAAAGATCACAAACACAAAAATAAGATAATAGAAACAGAAATTAAAAATAATTCAATGTAATCTGCCAATCCGTACAATTTACGGACAGGGTCATCAGAATTGACAACAATTTACGTACAGGGTCATTCTATTTTACATATTAAATTAAAAAATATATTATATTAAAAGGGCCGCCAGCACTATGTTGACGCGTGAAACATTAGGAAATGTTGTCATAAATTAAACGAATAATATTATTACTAACTGCGATTCATTTCATTCAATTTTTCTGCATCTGACTCTGACCATCCATGGCTTACAATCTCGAATCCCTCATAAAGATTCTTCAGCAGATCCTGCAACCCGATCGCAGCCATAGATGGATTCTTGATCCTACCAAGAAACCAGAAATTAAATCCCTCCTGGAAAAAGCTCTTTTCTTGAAACAGTGCTTTGGAAATATTTCACCATTAACTAGCTATGAGATAGAAAGTTTGGAGAGTCGAGTGAGAGACGCATCACATGAAGCAGAAGATATTCTTGAGTCCAATCTAGCCGATCAAATTTATTTAAATGGCGAGGGTGAGGGCTTCATGATCTCTCCTCAAGGCCTGCAGGGAGTGATTGCGGAATTTGATTCTGCAGTCGGCGATATTAAGAAGATCACGGACGACGGAACCCAATCGCTGAATTACACACTGCAAGCTGTTTCACCAATGGTGGATCCATATCCTAAGGAGATCCTGGTGGGAATAGACCAAGACTCCATTCAATTGAAGGATCGACTCACTGGGCCAGAATCTAAATTGGTGATCATTCCAATTGTAGGCATGGGAGGGATTGGGAAGACTACTCTTGCTCAAAGTGTTTATGAAGATCCATTAGTTATATCCCACTTTCACACGCGTGCCTGGGTTGCAATATCACAGCACAAGCACAATGATGAGAATAATCTTAGAAGAATTCTTCTTGGCCTTCAAGAAGAGATGCTTACTGATGGAATTCTTGAACAAGAAAATGAACAATTAGGTGAGCATTTGTATAAAAATTTAATTGGTAGAAGATATCTAGTTGTGTTGGATGACATGTGGGTAACTGATGATTGGGATGATTTGAGAAGGTTCTTTCCAGATGACAAAAATGGAAGTCGAGTAATGGTAACTACTAGGGAAACAGATGTGGCTAATTACGCAAGCTCAGATAGCTTCCATCACCAAATGCAGCTATTAGATGAAGATGAGAGCTGGAATCTTCTTCGTCAAAAGGTATTTGCACAAGAACCCTGTCCTCCTGAGTTAGAAAAAATTGGGAGAAGGGTAGCAAATAGTTGCAAAGGACTCCCTCTGGCTGTTCATGTGATTGGAGGAGTCATCGCACAGGGTAAGAGGACGCAAAAATCATGGGGAAAAGTCGCCAAGGATGTAAACTCGATTGTAGCTGACAATGATGAACAATTCCCAAAGATATTATCTTTGAGTTATAACCATTTGCCGAATTATCTTAAACCATTTTTTCTTTATATGGGTGCTTTCTCAGAAGATGCTAAGCTACGGAGATCCAGACTTATTAGGTTATGGGCTGCGGAGGGGTTTCTAAAACCAATCCCTGATAAGAGCTTGGAAGAGGCTGGAGACCTATATTTAAAGAATCTTGTTGACAGGAATCTCATCTCTGTTCGACAAAAAGAGACTAATGGGATCGTAAAGAGCTATAGCATGCATGATCTCTTGAGGGACTTATGTGTAAAGAAAGCTTCTCAAGAGAGATTCATTCACGTCCTTAATGGGCGGATGTCCAAGCTCCAAAAGGGCACGGTATGTCTACGCCGTGTGATTGATGATTCATCTTGTTATGATAGTGATGTTTGTCTTGCAATGACGCATTCCCGTTCCTTTCTACTTACTGGTTATAGATCAAGTCATGAGATTCTAGCTGTGGTTTTCCAACTGCGGTTGCTAAAGGTGTTGGACATTCTGGAAATAAAACTGGGAACTTTTCCAGATGAAATGCTACAACTAATCAACTTAAGGTACCTTGCTTTTGGGTGTTACTCACATTTATCTTCTTCAATATCTTCCCTCAGAAATCTTGAAACCATCATTTTTGAATACACAGGAGCTATTTTAGCACTCCAGTTAGATCCGTTTATATCATCCCGCGTAATGACTGCAGTATTAAATATGCCTCGACTACAACACTTCAGAATCAAGAGGGCATTTTACATCTGTAAATTTCGTGATGGTAATAGTTTTCTTGTTAACGAAAGCTTACAAACTCTGTCTGGAGTAGTAAGCAATCAGGATTTTGTCAAGCTCCTCAAATCATTTCCTAGCCTAAACAAACTAGGACTTCTTCGATGGAACTTGCCATCTTCCTCCAACGACATAGACCTGTCCTCTCTTCTTAAATTGGAATCATTCAAATGTCGTTCCCCCCGTTCTTTTCTCCATTTAAAGAGTCACCCGTCTTTCTTCATTTTTCCACCTTCCCTGAAAAAGTTAGCACTGATACTCTGTGAAATTTATCCTCAGCATCTGAATGTAGTTGGCAATTTGCCAAACCTGCAAGTGCTCAAACTGCGACAATGCAACTTCGTAATACCAAAATGGGAGCCAGTTGAAGGGGAATTCAGCCGACTGCAGTTTCTGCTACTTGAAAAGTCCAATCTGGAAAACTGGGCAGCTGAAGAAACCAATTTCCCAAGACTCGAGCGCCTGGCTGTCCGATACTGCTCTAGATTGGAGGGGATACCTATAAGTATTGGAGATATTCCAACTCTTGAAATTATTGAGCTGCACAGATGCAGAAGGCCTGCAATGGATTCAGCAAGAAAAATACAGGAGGAGCAACTTGAGTTGGGGAACTATGGCCTTCAAGTTTGCATCACCCGTTGATCACACTTATGCTCATCTACTTTGTATTATAGAATCTTTTGCAATATTTACCATATTCTCTATCGATTATTCTAATGTAGCTCATGAGTACACAAAAATTATTTGCAACAGAGGATCTCGCGCGATACAATACTCATCAGAAAAGCACTTCCAATAAGCGATAATTTTACATGTTCTTATCTAAAATCGAAACTGCTGGACATAAAAATAAGAAGGGCGACTAAGAAATGCTAAAAGTTTAGTTCTAGTTTTGTTAAATTCATGGGTGTTACTACTTCATATTGATTGTAGCAAGATTTCCAGTAGAGTAGGATTCAGTACCATGGCAAGCAGAATTTACTAATTAGATATTTCTGTTGAAAGTGCAAATTACACAAGATACATAATTTTACCAAATTACAATCATATAAAGTGATTCAAATGTTACCACACTTAACCGTCACTCATGGTGGAAAAACGTATTATGCACACATAAAATTGAATATGTATAATTGTCTTAAGTATTTGTAAATAAATTAAAATTAAATGATGTTATAAAATAAATTGAATGATTTCAATTTAAAAAAATAATGTAGAAATAATTATCTTTTAGTTTTTTATTTTAATAAATTTTCTATAACTTATTTAATTTTTATTTTGCAGCTCAAATCCAGCAAATCAATCCCCATAATAATAAATACACAAATGTAACTCAAATAATCAACCAACAAATAATTGTTATTTTTTAATCAAAATTTCTTATTAAAAAAATGCAACATTAATGTGAAAATGATAAACTTGATATATTATATGTAAATATTTGATAAAAATGTAAAATGTTATTTGTATTTTAAATATTTGAAAAAAAAAAAAACTAATTTTTGATGAAATTTTACTATTGCCAAGTTATTTTCAGTATAGATTTAAGATGGTTAGAGTTCTGAAAATCAGTGTGTGGTTTGCACACAACAGCAGAGAGTTGGAATATTGATCTTTGGCCTTTCTCACTACTGATTTAGTTTGGATTAAGTCATATTTTCTGAAAATGGTATTCGTGTTGATCAACGATGTAGTCAATCAAAAAACAATGTAAAATTTGGCAATTTATATGTCGATCTCCTAGAAAAATTGTAAAATTCTACCTGTAAATTATAGATGATCCTAAAATTAATCTTTTTTTTTTTTTAATTTCATCATTTATCTTTTTAATTACTCGATTTTGGTCCTTTTTGTTTGAAAGTAGAAATTCTTGCCGAATAATTGAATGTGCACCACATATAACTGTACCAAATTGAGGTTTTCTTTCCTCCGACCAATTTGTGGTTCTCAAGATCCATTAATTTGGTATTTATTCTTAGTTGGCAAAATTTTAAAAACATTATTCTCTAAGTTTGCTGGTCCAAATGTTTAGCGTCCTTTGATGCTGGATCCAAATAATAAATATTATGTTTTTATAATTTTCCCTCTTTCAATATGTCTTATGATAACAAGGTATTATATATCCTGATATTATGCTTTTATAAAAGAAAATTAATGTGTTAATCATTTGAGTGAGTATTTTGTGAAACGGTTGTACATACAATACTATTATTTGTTTAACTATAAAGTATTACTCGTTTAACTATAACGTATCACTATTTTTAAGGTAATTTAATCAGAAGTAATACACTTTAAGTAATAAGTAATACTTTATAGTTAACCAAGTAATATTTTATAGTTAAACAAGTAATACTTTAAATCGTGTCACACGTACAATCGTTTCACAGGAGTTTTGTCGTAATTATTTATCCATAAATTTTACAATTATAAGAATTATATTGTAATTTATTGGTAATGATCATTAGCATGAAATGTTTTCATCTTAGCTAGCTGATGGCAAACTATTGGGAATATTATAAAACTATAATTTATGTGCGGTTTCAAAATCAATTATTTATATTTTGTTTCTTGAATTTGAACATTTTTCAGCTAGTCCAAGTAGTCCAATTCGGGCATTCTGCCCACCTTGTTATCCTGACTCCGATTGTTATTACAATAGCACACCATTCAGCTTGTTGCGACAGAAACTCATGATCATATATCGTTACACCAAACAACTGAATTTGCAGCGCTGAGTTCGAAATAGCTAATTACAATAATGGCATGTAAATCTGGGATCTTTGCAAAACTCACTTTCAAATTACCTTTTCTTTTAAACTCTCCTCCGCTGCCGCTCCTCCCTGTCTCAGCCGACGCCATTGCCGAACACCCCACTGTAGAAACTTTGCGAGATTATGAACTGATGGCGTGACTATTTGATGCTGGAAAAGATTTCATAGTTTCTCACAAATATTGTTAATTTTTAAATTTAATGTTATAATTAAAAATTGACTTATAATTTATAATATTTTATTTAATTAACTCTTGATAATTTATATTAAATTTGTGTATTTATAGTAGACTGGGCTACTTGTGCTACATCTCAACAACAAATATTAAAGTTAAGCAAATATATATCTACCTATATTACTAATAAAGTGGTTAATAATCTGATTCTTGAGGAATTATATAACATATAATTATTTTTTGTTATAGTAGATAATTGTAGTATATTAAATTTTTAATTATTTTAGAGTGAGTGAGATATAAATGTATAGAATTTGTAACTTACAATGGTATTATTTGATGTGGAGGTGTGAAGAGTTTTAATAAAAGTTCCATTGATATTAAATTAATGTCGATATTATTTTTATAAATATTAAAACACTTATGATGTATTTGAATGACTTTCACCTGCAGGTGACAAAGTAAGATTACACATGCGTGTGTGTGCTCAACTCGGCTCGAACTTGGTCTTGGCCTCAAATCAAACTTGGCCTCGACCGTGGGTCGTGCACCTTGGGACTTGGATCTTAGGCCTTGTGAATTAGGCTTTTGGGTTTTGGATTTGAGCTTTGTTAGCTTTAACTTGGCTCGATTCAATGAAATCGAGTCTTGCAACTAAAAAATAATCATGACTAGACCCGTTCATAATTCATGCAGTCGTTAAAGACCCAAATGAATTTGGTCAAACGGGCGTCCAAGTTTATTGTAACTGTCAGGAGTAAATCTCTTGAAGTAATTGACATCATATGTATTGTAACCTCCGAAAATTCTGTAAATTATCCAATTGGGTTACTTCAATGCCGTAGCGCCTCGAGCTCGAAAGGTTACACCTGAGGCATCAAATGCCTCAATACCCTATAAATGTTAGTTTTGAATCCTCCACGAGCTAGGTCATTGTAGCTGCAACATAAATACACGCAAAATTATGCCTACATAGCATTTTGCAAAAGTTTTCCTGCATAAAACATTTTGTTTATTAATGAGCACCCGGTACTCACATATTTCTTGTCAATTCGTACTTCTAGTCTAATGGTTACACTATCCAGAAGAAGAAAGTAATTTCATTTTTAGGAACAATACGTTAACCGTGAGCACTATCTATAAGAAGGTCTAATCTCAACTCGACTTCCTCCTATTCTAGTTCAAAACGTCCCACAATTTCCTCATCATTCTGACGGTGTTTACGCAGGTCACATGCCTAGATCACCCTCGTTTTGTACCTGCATTTTTATGGTTCAATTGAGAGTGATCAAGAAGATGAATGTGTGGTTCTTGTGCAATTTATGTGTGGTTTGCTAAACCGGAGAGAATTCCTATTAGTATCGGAGACATCACAATTTTTTCTTTCCTAGTTCCTTATGTATTGCAGATGATCGATCTAAAACATTGCAAATGCCATCGAGAAGATCTTAAGATCTTTGAATCAAGTTTCCATATTTCCTCATCCAATTTATAAATTTTTTACTTCTGGTGATTCTTGGATCTTATCTAATCTGCAAGAGCATAAGGGATAAGATTGGCTAGCAGAATAAGACACCACAACAGAAAAGAATGTACAATGTAGTTGGCTTTTCCTCATAATACAATACAATACATAATGAGCACTCTTTCATAGTAAGTTAAGATGACAAAGATTATCCGTGAGATACTCTTTAAATTCTGCGAAAACTCGGACTGCAGTTGATGAGGACAAGACTGAACTATGATACTAGTTCAAAGTTGTTGTGGTAAGAGGTGAAGATATAAATTGTGCAGAAAAGAAGGGACATTGAATTGTTTTAGTACATTACCTTGGTTTAATCAAGTACAAACTACACAAGCACCACATAAAGGTGTTAGGTGTTTTTGTCCCCCTCCCATGTATTTTGCACCATAAATTCTAGTTCAATTAACGAGACTTGTGTTTTGGAGGGTATTGTTCCAGGAGATTTGAATCTAGGGATATTGTGTTAGCCAGTTGGGAGTGCTTTTGACATTTTCTTTTGTCTAATTTGCTAGGTTTATTGCATCATCTTTGCTTGTGGTGTCAATTTAAGATAATTTGTCAAGTCATGTATTATTTAAAATACAAAATAATTTTTTCACTTCTAATCCATCTTTAATATATATAATACATCAAATTAATAACGTGACGTAAATTAATTTTGAAAACTACAATATATATTTGTTCTTTTGTTTGTGTTCAGTTATATTATTCACTGGAAGCTGAATTATTTTGAATTTTAGATATAAATAAAAATTAGCTAAATAAGTTTCTATAATAAGATTATCTATTAGTTTTATTTTATTTGAGTCATCTTAATTTATCCTATAAATAAATCTATATCTATATTAATTTAAGTAGAGATGTGACTAAATAGATTAAGTTAACCAATTAATTATTTTAATAAATATTAAAATTTGGGATTATTTGAATAAGAAAAAAACTAATTCTTAAACAATATTTTCTATTTCATTTTATTTATTATATTAGCTTCGTAATTTTTTTTAATATTTTTTGTTATTTACATATTTGTAGTTAATTGAAATATTTGTAATTGTTCACAAAGACAAAATGGCTACGGATCGACTACAAGCGTATTTGAATTAAAACAAGAATATATCAATTTAAGAAATATATATTTTTTGTTATAGTTAACATTTTATCTTAAAATTATTACATAAAAAAATATTTATAAAAAAATAAGTACAGAAAATTTCCAAGAATCGGTTAACTATGTTGGACAACATAACAACTGTTTCATGAAGTATAATATCATCATCAATGTCTATAAAAAAATTAATTGTACACAAAATCTGTGAATGTTGTTTATATGGGAGAAAATACTGACGAAAAGTTCACAAAATAGAGGGTCGGAAGTCACACCCCAGCCACAGAGCACTAGGATTCATTATACTACTTTCCAAGCAAACGACGGGTGCGCTGATTAGCACCTTTGACGCGGAAATTTAGCTCGTCCACATCATCATCTACATGATCCAAAGCTTTGTTTTGTCTGCAGTCGTACAAAGCACCACCAGAGTAGTTTAATTAGCATCTCTCCAAGATTTAGTTGAATTTTGTCCCCCCCGGAGAAAAATGGAAAGTAACGAAAGGGATTTTCTTGAGAGAAAAACAGAATAACTAACCTTTCAATTTCAGATCCCATGTCAATAGCCATGCCCTTTAGCTCCCCCAAGATATTACTTAAATCTGAAAGGGCATCGTCTTGTTTTGCCTTTTCCACCTGTCATAATCCCGTGCAAATTACAATGAGTCCAGGCATATATGAAGATTGCCACATTGCACAACTCATAAGCTAACATTTGAGATGGGATGAATGGCAAGTTATTCATATTCCTCCAGTTAAGATTTGGGAAGACTGTAGTTAAGCCAAGTTATACATTTTAAGGACTTCAATAGGGTAAAATACATTCCCAGACCAAGCCGTATTCCACCTGGTGCATATCCACCGTTCATTTTGCACCCACCCACATGGGTGTGTGTGATTGTGTGAATGAGTGACTGTGTGAGCAAAATGAGCGGTGGACATACACCCAATTGAATATACTGGATGCCGGGTCTAAATAACCAACTTGCATATCTACAAGAATGGTGGACCACAACTAGAAACACTATCCACAATATTTTGAATCTTAAATCGGATAGAAGCTCAACTCATCAAGACAAGACTCTAAGTTGATTCACGTGATATTAACCTTAATAGCAAGCAGGAAACACAAAACACTATTGCTCAAATATCAACATCATGGACATACCTCAACTTTCTGCAAAATGTTTGTGGGTTCAGGAATTGGTTTACGTGTATGTGATGATCTTTCCTTTGAGTCAGAAGTCAACCCCAATCTTTCCCTCTGCTCCAAGTGGTTACCCTTTCTTTGTACTGGATCATCTACAGAACCATCAAAGTATTAGACCATAAGTTAAACCCTGCTACATGCCTACTACTTGTATAAACCTAAATATGACCCTTGGAGGCAGAAAATTGGTCAAATACCTCTAGTGATTACAGGGCCCATTATTGCTCGATTCTTCTTAGGCTTCCATGTCTTGGAGAACATTCCCCCAAGACTTCCTAAAAGCTTCTCCCCCTAAAAATAATCATCAAATAAATCAAGACCCTAAAATTATCAACAAAAGATAAGAATTTACAAGTGAACAAAGAAAGATTCAGCATCTTCAGAATTGAGTTGAATTATGATAAATTAGTGTGCAAATTTACAATCCATGAGATCAGATGTTATGTAGGCCAATATTGACATTTCTAGTTGCTCCAAGGAGCGGTGATCAGTTTTTCCAGGTGCAAATAACAAGAATCACCAAACTACAGTATTTTTTTTTTCCCTCAAAGGAAAGAGGTGAACACTTTGTTTCCAGTCAAAGCAGATGAAGGAAGACATGCTTATAATCAAAATCCATCAGGAAGACATTTCCAGATTAACTTCAGCAGATGATAATATTATGTAACAGGTTATGATAAGCATACGCTACAAGATTGTCAAGTGGTGAAAAGAAAAGCTGGAAAAACTGGGCCAAGCTCTATACTCCCCCCACAGGACACAGATCCATGAAAACTAAGGAAAGAAAGAACGGTCATATGATGATAGTAGCAACAGGTAAACGGAGTGATTAATCCATCAGTTTATGTTAAACTTGCGCTTCTCATAAGACTATACATAAAGAGAAAAATAGGAAACTCGTGAGAAATCAATACTTACTGAAACTATTGAATTGAAATGGAAAACACACGAATCTGGTTCCCTGCTTTATGTTTATTCAGAATCACCAACTCCCGCACGTAATTTTGGCGAAGAAGACAGAACAAAAAGCAACTCTAAACAAGCTAGGATCAGATAAAAATGCTCTCATGGAATATTTTAAAGCTTGCGGCAAACAATGTAGGTTGCATCATGTAACAATAATATTTTACTTGTATACATTAAAATAGAAAAACTCTAGCTTTTTACAAGGAAAGTATTGGTGCAATAACAGAATACAAGCAAAACATACCCTACTAAGATCATGGTCCATGTCAGCAGCAACCATGTGAGTTCTGGTAATCTGCTCTCCCTGCTGATGCAGAGTAACCAAAGTTTTAGTGGCATCTTCTCTCATGTCCTCAGCTATCTTTAGGCAACCATTGACAGCTTTAGTGGTCTCTTCAGACTTATACACAGCATAGTTCTCCAATTCCTCAACAGTCTGACTCTCTAACCCTCCAGCATCACGGAAATCGTTCTTGTATCTGTTTCTTGCTGATGAATTAAGAAAGCCTTGAGATGATGAGGCCCCTTTAATTTCATCATCATCAAAAGGATTTGTGCTCAAATCTGGGGTAGTAAGAGAGGGTTCTGATGATGTTCTTCCAGAAGATTTAAGGGTTTTCTTGTTGTCGAATTCGTCATCCGAGTCAAAAGGATTGGCCTTGGAATTAGCGGGAAGTTCATTGTCAGCTGACTTGTGCTTTGAAAACCTATGTAAGGGAGATTTCTTAAGACCAAACATTTTGCAGTAGTAAGAGAATGTTGGATCAAATTAGGCTGTGTTTTTTAGTGGAGCGTTTGCACTTTTGATAAAAGAGAATCTGGACCACTGTGAGCAAGACCTGAAGGTACAAAAAGAGCATGATATTAACACAAGACAAATTGAAGCCTGGCATCCCAAAGCCCCACTATCAAGAATATCATTTCAGTTAAACGTTCACTTTACAGAAATATGACAATAAAGATGTTATATTTGTTGATCATAGTTTGCCATAATAGAAAGCATCTGATCTGTATTTCTTTTTAATCCTTTTACGATTGATCCAGCAACATCAATATACTAGCAGATCAGCACATATGCAAAAGATTCATAAAACACATACCCACACACTTGCAACAATAAACCAAGAACTAGTTGGAAGGGTGCCCAAAAGTTCAAAAGTGAAAACAAGTAAATCAGAATCCATAAGCAAACACACAATTGATATTCATGAAATAATCAACTAAAACAAGTTATCCCACAAAAGGAAAAGAACAAAGTCAAAAGTCCACACAATAATCTCTAGAAGACCAATTCTCATCTTCCGCTGTAAGTAAAAGTCAAGACATCGGATTAGATAATACAGAGAATCAGTTCAACAAACACTGCACGACTCTAAATAAACAGTCAAATCGAGCCATCTCCTTCAGCAAGAAGAATAAGAAACCGGGTTATGATTAATCAGTGAATAATGAAGTAGAACGGCCGAAGATTTAATACTAACTGCGTTTCTAAATGGAAACTACTTTGTAATTTCCCAGAAGCACAAAAAACAACTTTAATTCACGAATCGCGCAAATTAAGAAAGAAAATACCGGGAGGAATACCTGAAAAATCTCAAGAAGAAAGTTGGATAATCTTGGCTTCAATATAACGAAGAGGTTCTTCTCTGTTTCTGAAAAATCCAACCAATCTAGAGAGGGAAAATCTTGAGAAAATTAGGGAGAGGAAATGAGAAGAAGGAAATTTTGAAGTGGATTAAGTTGAGGAACATGGGTAACACGTATACATAATAGGAGTACATGAAAATCTTTGTCAAGAGAATTGGTAAGAGGCTGCTGAAACCGGCAAGAAATTGCAGCTTGTGGAAAATTTCAAACACTCGGTTATTATTATTATTATTTTATTTGTAACGACTCCCATCTTGCAGAAAACCCCCTATAATAAAAAGAACAGCCTAAAACCACCCGTGTTAATAAGAATTGTGTGCAAAAATTTATATACATCATCTACAATATTTTAATATTATTTCTTAAAAAATTATTATTTATTTGTTTAAATTATATTATTATTAAATTTTTTATTTAAAAAAATAATTTTAAATAAATAAATAATATTTTTTAAATAAATAAATAATAATATAAATTAAATATATATTACACTCGATACATAAAAATCTCCCATAAAAACCATCACCAAAATTGACAGAGATTGGCAGGGGTATTATTTTATATTTGTTTAAATCATCCAAACAGCATTGCACGACACCGTACATATCAATTTTCTTCACAAATTTATGTCTATATTCTCTATTATATATAAATATTAAAGAATATAGACATACATTTATTTAAAAAAATAATATATATATATATATATATTATATAAATTACAACAAAATAAAGTAATTTAATTTTTTTCGCTAAAATAACTTGCTACTTTGAAAAACTTTGATAATCAATCAAATCTAACCTTTTTTTTTTCACCTCATACTTTAAAAGTTTATAATTTTAATTGTCTTGACTTCTTTTTTGTATGAAATATATATTTAAAATTAATAATATTTTTATAATATTTAGATATTCGTAATGCATATATACAAATAAATAACATAAAATACAATATCTTAAATTAATTATGGTATATTTAATATTCAAAATATTTTTATATAAAATAAAATTGTGAGGTATTTTTATTAAAAATAAATATTATTAAAATATATCTATATTTCTGTATATTTTTTAAAAACTATATTATTATTTTTATAATATTGTTAATTTATTATATTTTTTATAATTATTACAAATTATACCAGGGAGAAATATTAAATGTGGTTTAAAAAATAAGTCAAAATCGCACTTATTTTGGGCATTGGCAGATTTTTTAATTTACCAAAATAGTCTTAGCATCATCTTGTTGGCAATTTGCCGATTAGACAATTTTCAACTGTGCAGCCCAGTGGTATAAATTTATATTATTAACAAAAAATAATATAAATATTCATTATATATAAAAATTAAAGTGTAACTGTTTAGCACCAAACTATTCACCAAAGAATAATCTCCTAACACGTTTTTCTATTTATTATATTAATTTTTAAATAAAGTGTTCATATATTTACATTTTATAATCAAATAATAAAAATAATTAAATAAAATATTAGTTTATATCTTGTTAAATTTTAAAAGGACATATATATGTAGTTAAATAAAATAAATACAAAATATTTTTATACTAAAAATAAATGCAAAATTAATCCTTATACAATGCAAATGGCAAAATAAATTACATATTAATCGTCCTAATTAGTTCCTATTTTCATTTGTGTCATCGTTTTTGTGCAAGTTGTATTTATTTTTATTTTGTTACTTGTTTTTAATATGGCGTGTTAAAGGAAATTATTTATTTCATGAATTGTTTTTAATTTTCGTTATTATTGAGTGTAGTCAGCCTTTTTAAATATAAAAGGGTAATTATTTATTTCTTTTTATGTAAAAGAATAATCTAAATGTATAATTATGAAACAAAGCGAGAGGTTGTAGTGCAAACTAAATATGTATGAATACAAAATACTAAAAACCACATTTATATTGTTTAGCATATGTGCTTTTTCTTTTTCTTTTTCTTTTTCTTTTTTTTTTTTTAAGAACACAATAAATACTGCAATTTTAAATAGATTTTTTTATGCTTGTTTTTCTTTATTATATATATATATATATATTTTTTTTTATAAAATTAAACATCCAAAAGCACTTATAATGTGTATGTTAATATATAAAGTTATAAATATTAGAGTTTCACTCAATCAATTTGAAGTATACTTTCTTTGTGGTATATTATATAGTAATTTTTCAAAAGTTGTCACTAATAAATTGCACAATATTTTGATGTGAATTTATGAATTTAAATTCAATACAAATTGTTCTACCCATTGTATTTCCTCAAACTCAATATAGATATTTAAAATTACTAAAAAATTAAAGTGAAACAATTAATTATATACTTTTGAAAAGTATAATTTTTTTTATTGTAGCTCAATTATATATAAGAATCAAATTCATTCTATATTCATACATATCATACATATAAAAATATATATATAAGTCAATCCATAAAAATAATATTTGATATTTGAAATATAATATTATATTTTAATATCTGCAATACAGATACCAAAGTAAAGATTATGGAAAGAAGATTAATTTGATGTATTACATGTAAAGATTAATTTGATGTATTAAACTAATTATATTTCATGATCTTTAATTTGACATTTTGTTTTGCTTACATTAAAATGAGATGTTATATTTGAAAAATACATTTAACTTTTTATTAATGACTGTAAATTGAATTATTTATATTGGATTTGAGTCACAAAAAAATATTAACTAATAGTTTTTTTATAATACATATTTAATAACTTAATTATTTTTAAGATAAAAATATAAGGTTGAAATAATTGTGTCATAATACTTTACTAAAATAGTTAATACATTCTCACTTTAAAGTAATTTTCTTTTTAGACTTAATCTAACTGTATTTATTCTATAAATTAGAATGGAATACATTTATGAATATTATAGTAATTTTCAATTTTCTTTTTATCATTATTTGCAAATTCGAAAATTTGTATTACAACTATAAACAACACTTTAAAAGACTGAATATGTTATCACCTTGTTGTGTGTGTGTGTGTGTGTGTGTGTGTGTGTGTGTGTGAACAGAAGAAAGAAAAAAATGAATGGAAAAAAGAGACAACAACAGGAAGAAAGAGATGTGTTTTGTGAAGGTTCCCAACTTATTATTATTAATAATTGATGATGACATGTTAAAATTTATTTTACCAATTGGTTCAATTAATCAATTACTTCAATTACAATGCATTTAAATTGATTTATTTTATTATATTGCAGTTTATCAAACATTTATGTACACAACATATATTCCAAAAAAATATCATTATTTTTTCACAATTTAACATTAATTATGGTTTTTATTTGCAATAAGTAACATACTATAGTAATTATTTAAATTACATATATTTAATTATATAATGATATATAATTAGATGTGTGACTTGTCTAAGTTTTCACATTTTACTTGTTAATAGAATTATTTAGCTCCAATTTTATAATATTGGAAGATATCCAAATTCAATGCAAATACTCAAAACCATACAAAAATTTAAGATAATAAATAAAATTATATTTGTCTTAAAGCATAACTTTTTTAATTAAACATTATTGATTGATTTTTAAATCTATAAAAACTCGCAACAAATAGTGCAGTCTGCCAAAATAATAATATTTAAGTCAATCGCAAGTATTCATATTCAACACAAAAAAGAATATTAAGATAATAAATAAAATAAAGTGAATAATATTTACAAGATAAATAGTCTGATATTTATTATGATTAAAAATAATTCAATTAAGTTTATATTTTTCACAAACTATAAAAATAATAAAATTTAGCACAAAAGTCAAATCAAATACAAGACTACAACCACCAAATATAATTCATTACATATCTCTTATATTTGTCAAATTATAAAAACCACGTGGAACGTGCTATTTCATTTCTCAAAAAAAAAAAAAAAAAGTAATTTAAACTGAATTAACTTTAATACTTTTTTGGCTTGTATTTGTAGAGAGGAGAGGAGAGATAAAATTAAGGAATTTGATGGGTCACTATTTAATTACAAGAAATTAAAGGGTTTAAAAGTAAATTAACTAAAATAATTTACATAGGTGGGCGGGAAGAGGCAATGTTAAAACGGGTCAACGCCAAATAATTACGACTGTTTGTTAATTAAATGCTTGATGCGTCCACTAACTCGGCTTTCTCACAAATTATTTCATTAGAGCTTTGGTACTGGGGATATAATATTTGACTAGCTCTCTCTCTCTCTTTTTTTTTTTAATTATTTTTTTATTTTAAATATATATGATTGTAGACGATTCTATTAAATTAGGGAAAATTAATAATATAATATTCAATGACTTCATATTTATTTTAATTTCTATTATTTTAACATATTCATAAATCAACTTTTTCTTCACTAACTAATACTAAATACTCTAAATTGTAACGAAGAACAAATCACGTTTCCTATCAACCTAAAATTAGCACTGCCTCTATGCAATACATGGTTTGTTATATATTAAAAAATAATGTTTAAGAATAAATTAATGATAACATTTAAGTATTTTTTTATACTAGCATGTAAAAATAAAAGTCTTGTCTACAAAATAATATATTCCCTTCATTTTAAAATAAATAAATATATATATATATTGTTTATAATAAATTAACTTATTATATTATATATAATTTTTTTAAATATTTTAAAAAAAATTAGCTAATATTTATTTACAAATACACAGTAAATATTCAAATATAACTCCAAAATATTCAATATAAAAAAAGAATTGTTTTTATCTAATCTTTCATTTCAATATATGCGACATAAATGTAAAATTAAAGATCGTGGAGAAAAGAATTAGTTTGATATATTTTACAGTAAAAATGAATAGAAACAAAAAAGTTTATTTTGATGTTAACGAATTGATAAAAATAATTTATGAAAATAAAAGATTACTAAAATTCAACTAAGCAAAAGTTGATACATTTGAAGACGACGACTCAACTGACAAGTTCGGAGGGTGGTGGAAGAAATTTTGAGATGGAGGAAAAGAAAAACATTTTATGCTATGACTTTGTATGTAATTATTCAATTATGAGATCTTTTATTTACATGTACCAATCTTACCATTTTTAATTTTAGAAAGACTCTTGTTTCTTGTTATGAGGAACTAAACTCTAAACTTCTTATGAATCTTAATGATGTCTGTGTCATCCCATGATCTAATCTTTTCTATCCATAAATCTTCACATCGTACTGCAATTATACCATACTAAGGCTGAGATTTGGTATGAATTTGGTCTTGTTGTGTCATAGAGGTTAGAGATGGTGGGGCCTTGAGCCTGATTCTAAGGTGGGGGTTATCATAACGCTGAGAATTGGTATGAATTTGGTCTTGTTATCAACAAGTGTTGTGGCGCTCTTTTCCATTATATTGTATTTTCTGTTTGTTTTATAAAAATATTAGTCTGTTCTATCATGCGATGCAAAAAACATATTATTATAGTATAATATTATTAAATTTTAAAGATACATAAAATTTCTATTTTTAAAAAATATATAATTATGTTCAATAATTTATATATGTATCATGATTATAATAAGGATATAATATTACATATAAATCATATGTGAACATTATTAATTTTATTTATTAAATACAATAATCAAATTATCAAATATATAGTATTTTCTTTTGAAATCAAGAAAATTGAATAAAATCTGGTATATCAATGTGAATATTTTTTCATTATTATATATTGCATCTATTCTGCCATAAATTCATTATTGATTTGTTAAAATCAAGTAATTATGAAGATATATAATTTTTTTATTAGTTTTGATAAAATTAGTAACATTACCAATATTAACAAATAAAATATAAAAAATTAAAATGAAGGCTTATTGGTTAGCAATATAACACATTTTCAAAAAATTCGGCTTTTCATTTGTGAAAAGAAAAATGGTCGAAAAAATGATACTAACAAATATAGAAACAATCACTGTTTTGTACTTTTAATTTTTTAATACCTAACAGTACTTGGTATGTTTTGTTAAATCTTTTGTAACAATTAAATTAAATTCAATAATAATTTCATTTTAATATGAAAATATATTTTATTTATGCGCTGCACAGATAAAATACTAGAAGCATGAAAATGAGAAACTTTTCCACTGATTTATGAATTTCAAAGAAGGTAATTAAACTAATTAAGACCATCATTACATCGAAATAGTGGATAACTGATATACTGATGGCTTCATTAAAATCAACGGTTGGTCTTCACCTAATTTATGTATATATAAACTCTAAAGCCATTGTTAGGCAAGCTCTACATTATTATTTTATAATTTTAATTTTAATGAATAAACCATGAGTTTATGTAAATAGTAAAAGACATATTATAAATTAATTTATTAAATATTCTTTCCTAAAAAATGCATGGATCCAATTTGATCTGACCTATATCTGCTTATAATTACATGGATACCTACTCCTACTTTGTGTGTGAGATTTTGTTCCCTAAATATTAAAATCATAATAATTTTAGGTGAATAGTAATATTTTTCAGTAAAATCTAATTTGTTTGAGCAACTTAAAAAAATATTTTCATAATAATGTATCATGTTTTATTAAAAAAATATTACTTTTTTTCTTATTTCACAAATAAATATTAATATTTTTTAATAAAACATTAGTATTATAATAAAAAGTAAGATTTATAAAATTATTTAAAAACATATTAATATAATAATAAATTATTAATTTTTACCGAAATAATATTATGTTCTACCTGCATACTAGCAGGTGTGGTGCATATTAGCAGGTGTGGTTCTAATATGATGGGAGTGCAAATTTCTTATTTTTGGGAGGATTCACACTTTTTGAGTGGATCTAGATGGTTCAACCAATATTGCACGAACATCCGTGCACGTGGGGTACAAGATATATATTCATTTTTAAAATGACAAATAACAATTAGAATTTTTTTCGTGTGTTGTATGATTTAAAATATAATAATATAATAAATTTTTATAAGTGATACAATTTTATTATGTAACATATAATTTTATAAAATATATTTTAATATTCACATTAGAATGCAAGTATAAAACCTCATCTTTGAAATTTGAATTGTACAACTCTTGTTTCTTTACATTTTTGTTGAAATATTCTTTTGAAGATAATCGGGTACAATCATTTAATTTTTAAATATAAATATATATCTGTAAACTATAAATAAAATTCTAAATATTTTTTTATATGAATCTTATTAAATTACAACACTAGTAGATTTTATGCATTTTACAACACTAGTAAGAAACACTTGAGGAATTCTCAAAGTGTCGTGCATTATTCACTTTCTTGAATAGAAAATGAAACAACGTATAGTGTCTCATCTTCTTTTGCTGTAACATAAATACAAAAGAAAATGCAAATTAATGATTTCATGTATTAGTGTTTTTGCAGAAGCGGATGTTGCACCATTTGCAATAGGAGATTCCAAATCGATAGTAGTAACTTAATTATTAAGAAGCTTATTATAATTGGTGTGAAGGATTTGAAACAAATCCTGGGATATTTTGATCCATGCCTCAGTCCCATCCTCAGACGGAGTACTCATCAGAATCACTGTGTTCTTGAAGGGCGTGGTTGTAGTGCAAACCCAAACCGGCTTCCCCCAACCAAAATCTACACTGTACACTGGAAACCTCCACCAGCTCTGCACCTGATACCAATTCACCCATTTTGCTTAATCTTTTCAGATACTCCTCACTGTTAACCACTTTCTTAATGTAGTTATCGTCCACTGCCCTAGTGGCAACCCTCAAGTTGGATAACATGTCACTTCTTTCGGACGCAAATGCGTAGCATGTACTCATGCAGTTCCCAATGGTGTGATCTGGTATTGGAGGGACTGTTCTTGGCCTCAGGTTTATTGCATGAAGTGCAGCAAATGATGTTTTTTCCGTACCTGAAATGGCTTTGTGAGCCTCAATAAACTGCTGCCAAATGAAAACGGACAGAGCTTCCACTGTAGTAGGGTTCTTCACATCACTACCAAAGCCGCTTCTTGTTTAAACCTCTCTAACATTTCCCTACTGAAAACTAATCTGTTGGTTGTGATTTCCTCTTTTTGTGGATAAAAGCATGAGGGAGTGGAGTCCTTGGGAGGAAAATGCTGTGACAGATTAAAAGAAGGCAGAATTATAGGGCCACTGTCTCCACGATATGTGGCGGCCCATGCATTCATAAACACCTCAAAAGATGCAAAGTCGGCTACTTTATGGAATAAACAACCCCAAGAGCAATGCCACCACAGTCAAAGAAATTTAGTTTTACCAACAAAATTGCATCTTCATTATGGGCTATACTATCCACAGGGGTTGCGCAAGGCGAGCATGAACTCGAGCTTCAACAAACTCGATGCCCTTATTGATAAGGTAATTATTGTCAATATTATTCGAAAATTCTAATTAATTTATTATTGGTTGCAGATATTGTGGAGATATTCTTGGAAGAGAGTCAAGGTTGAATGAGAAGAGAAAAAGAAGGAAAGACACGGCTAAATACAAGGAGAATCAAGAGGAATCCGGTAACAACTCTTTGAAAGATATGATATATGCATATCAAGGCCATCTATACAAAGATATGTATATCACAACCAAGATATGAGAAGATACCGGCAGATTCCTTGGAGGACATAGAGAGACTATAAATACAACCTCAATCTGTGGAGGTTGGTAACTCTCCAAGATATTCAATTACCATTATATGGGCATAGAGAAATTGAGAGGCTGATGAGTGTGCTGTTATATTCGGGAGAATACAACAGACTGAGAAGAACTCAAGGGCGACCTGACAGAGAACCTCGCAGAGTCTTGATTACTTTGAGAATTCACCACACGTTGATTTCGGGATATTTCAACTTTGTACAAACGGGAGTTTGTATTCAAATCCATCTAGGGGACTAGTTGGTCAAGTAAGTGTTTTAGAAGATTAAGTTACAACGAGTAGACAAGCATTTAGGGGGAGCCAAATACGTGTAAGTTCTACTGTAACATTTGTGGGAACAAATATGTCTTCAAATGAAATTACTTGAGAGGAAGAAGGGATTTCTTCCTCGCTTAAAATCAAACTTTATTTTGAGCTTCCACATGTTCATTTACAGTTCGAACTACTGTTGAACACATACACACGCGCACATATTCTGATCTAACAATTGGTATCAGAGCAGGTTCCAGTTTTTTTAAAAACAGGTAGATCTAGGGACAGACACATGGGTTCATATGAAGGGACCACACTACGCCCACCCTCGCTTGATGGACAAAACTATCCGTTCTGAAAATCAATGATGATTATCTATCTAAGATCCAAACGATGTGGAGAAGCAATCCAAACAAAGTGGACGTGGCCTAAGATGCAGGATGGAACGGATATAACTAAGGTTGTAGACAAACCAAGAACACTATGGACGGAGGACGAAAAGTGTGCCGAAGAGGCAAACTACATAGCATTGTATGCTATTCATGAGACACAAGTTGATTATACACTGCTAAACCGCCAAAGATGCTTGGGATGCTCTACAAAAACAATTTGAAGGAAATTAGTTCGTAAGAAAATCAAAGTTGCAAAGATTGGCCACACTATTCGATGGAATACAAATGAACGAAGATGAAAACATTGAGATGTACTATGCTAGGTTCAGTGATATAGTAAATCAATGTTACACCCTCGGTGGTGCTATCAAGGAAGATGTTCAAATCATGAAAATCATGAGAACACTAGCTCCTAGATTCAGAGAAAAAATCACAGTTTTAGAATCATTCATGAGAGTCACACCGATGACATTAGATAACTTGATGGGAGAGTTAAGGACGTTTGAGTTGAACAATAACATGGACACACCTAAAAACAAAGGGATAGCCCTAAAGACGGAGACAACAACTGAACAATTCGAGAATGATGTAACAGCAGTTGCTGACAAAATGGCACTTCTCACAAAAAATTACAGCAAGCTTGTGAAAAAATACAATCAGAGGCAGCAGTTCAACAAAAGTCCGGACTCTGGAGAGAACATCAGAAAAAGTGGTAACAAATCTTCGAATACTAGGCAGGTAAATCGGAAGGACTCTGAACAATGCAGAGAGTGTAGTGGATACGGACACTATCAAGCAGAATGTCCAAATTTTCTAAGAAAGACCAAAGCACTAAAAGCCACCTGGAGTGAATCTGAATCTGAAGGAGAAGAAGAAACTGACGAACAAGAGACAGAATACCCCAGTAGCTTTACCATCTATACGTCATCAGAGGACCTGGGATGTCTCACATCTGTTGTTCGAACTGATAAGGAACTAGAGTACACTGAGGAACCTGATTTTGACGATCCAACTCTGGAAGATCTAGAGAGATTGTATCTAGACGTATCTGCCAGATGTACTACATTGGAGAATAAAGTAAGGGAATACAAAAGTAAAGGCGCACTAAGAATGGAAAATCAGGAACTCAGTTAAGTGAAACATGAACTGCAAATCACTAGGGAAGTAAATGAAAGATTGAGAGATGAATTGATTATGTCCCAAAAGAATGTGAGGAATCTCAAATATCAGGTCCAACTTTACGAGACAAAAATTGAGTCACTCAAAGCCAACTCTGAAAAGCCCGGACAACTACAAAAAGCAATCACCAGGTAAACTCTTCCCTTACAAATGAAGTAACAGATTACTTCTCAAAATTGCAGGATAAGGAACATGAGTTAGCAGAGTTATGAGCTGAGCTAGACAAAGCAGTGCGAACCATACAAGGACTGAACAAAGAAAAAGCTAAATTTGACAAAATCCTGGCATATGGAAGGCCACAAAATAATAAAACAGGAATATGATATATTGAAGAAAGAACATCGGGATCAACAGTCTTTGTACGAGCTACAATTCCTACGTTTGACCATGAGGGACAGAATACTACAAGACAACCTGAGAAACAAGACACAAAAGGTATGAGAAAATTTATTCCTATTTGCCATTACTGTGATGCACCTGGGCACATCCGACCAAGATGCTACAGAATGAAACAAGACCTACAATCAGGTAATATTTCAATTTGGAATTTATATGGTGTTTCTGTAAAAGATCATAGGCCTCTGGATTCCTCAAAAGTAAGAAAATTCAAAAACAGAAAATCAAATGTGAAAAAGGTTTGGGTTGTCAAGAAAAACATGTGTCTTACTTCATCAGTAGTCTCACTCGGGGCGAACAATACTGGAACATGGTTCTTTGACAGTGGATGCTCACTGCATATGACAGGTAATGAAGCATACTTATCTGATATCACCCCAATAAAAGGAGAGTCAGTAACCTTTGGAGATGGTAAGAGTGAGCGTGTCACTGGGAAAGGGACCCTCAATATTAATGGCATGCCTAAATTGTCTAATGTGTTTCTTGTTGAAAATTTTAAGGCAAATCTGTTGAGCATTAGCCAAATTTGTGACCAAGGACTCGAAGTAAACTTCACTCATGACAAATGCTTGGTGTTAAACAAAAATAATGAATGCATGCTTACCAGAACTCGGTCCACTAACAACTGTTATCTTCTTGACATGAGTCATGAATGCTACAATGTTAGCTCAGGAGCAACAGAGATATGGCATCAAAAATTGGGACATATAGGATACAAACACCTCATTGCTTTGTCAAAATCACAATGTGTACGAGGACTGCCTAAACTCCCAAGCAAAGATCAAGGTATATGTGGACCATGCCAACTTGGCAAACAGGTAAAAAGCTCACACAAGATAACACAAGATGTTTGCACAAAACAGATCATGGCCTTGCTACATATGGACTTGATGGGTCCTGTTCAAACAGAGAGTGCTGGAGGTAAAAGATATATTTTTGTTTGTGTTGATGATTCTCAAGATATACCTGGGTAAGATTTCTTCGTGATAAATCAGACACTTTTGATGAATTTGAAAAATTAATACGACTAATAGAAAATGAAAAACAGGATTCTGTTGTTCGAATACGAAGTGACCATGGTAGAGAATTTGAAAACACTGCATTCACTGATTTCTGTGCTTCTCGAGGTATTGATCATGAATTCTCTGCACCAAAAACACCTCAACAAAATGGAGTAGTAGAAAGAAAAAATTGCACATTGCAAGAAATGGTTAGAGCTATGATGATAGGCAAGGAAGTAGCCCAAAAATGGTGGGCTGAAGCCATAAATATAGCATGCTATGTTACAGATAGGGTATATCTTAGGAAAGGAATGAGAATGACTTCTTATCAAATCTGGAAAGGAAAAACTCCTAATTTAAGTCACTTCCATGTGTTTGGTTGTAAGTGTTAGGTATATAATGATAGACAACAGTTAGGTAAATTTGATGCCAAAAGTGATGTTGGTTTGCTCCTAGGATATTCAACCAACAGTAGAGCCTATCGTGTCTATAATCTGAGAACTCAAACACTCATTGAAAGCACTAACATTGTATTTGATAATTCTTTGATAAGATAGGAAGT
The DNA here is from genome assembly GCA_028749325.2 of Caryopteris x clandonensis. Lineage (NCBI taxonomy): Eukaryota > Viridiplantae > Streptophyta > Magnoliopsida > Lamiales > Lamiaceae > Caryopteris > Caryopteris x clandonensis. The sequence continues at coordinate 16,431,674 of JAPYKT020000001.1, forward strand.
TTACTTGGAAGAAGCAGGTTCTTCAGTTGGACGACCAATGGGAAACCAGAATAGTGAGGACATCACAGAAACTGACCAAGAACCGTCAAATGAGAACAGTGGGATAAAGACACGATGCAAACCAAAACCTGACTATCAAAAAATGGTTCACCATGCTTGCTACACCTCTATGGTCGAACCCAAAAATGTTAAAGCAGCACTGAAGGATGACAACTGGTTACTAGCGATGCAGGAAGAATTGGAGCAATTTGCTAGAAATGATGTTTGGAAACTTGTACCAAGACCTGACAGTGCGAACATCATCGGAGCAAAATGGATCTTCAAGAACAAAACTGATGAACAAGGTAACATCACTCGGAACAAAGCACGACTCATGGCCCAAGGATAGACACAGGTAGAAGGAATTGACTTTGAAGAAACATTCACTCAAGTTGCACGACTGGAGTCAGTAAGAATCCTTCTCTCTTTTGCATGTCTTAAAAAATTTATTCTTTATCAAATGGATGTAAAAAGTGCATTCTTGAACGGGTTCTTGAAAGATGAAGCATATGTTGAACAATCAAAAGGATTTGAAGATCCACACGTTCCGAACCATGTCTACAAACTAAAGAAAGCCCTGTATGGGTTGAAGCAAGCTCCAAGAGCATGGTATGAAAGACTAACAAAGTTTCTAGTTGCTTAAGGATACAAATGGGGAGGCGTAGATCAGACCCTGTTCATCCAGTGGTTGAACAATGACATCATTATTGCACAAATCTATGTAGATGACATTGTGTTTGGATCCACATCCAAACAAAAAGTGAATGACTTCGTCCAGGTAATGTCTCGTGAATTTGAAATGAGCATGGTTGGTGAAATTTCCTACTTTCTTGGTCTACAGGTCAAACAATGCAAAAGTGGAATCACGATACATCAAGAAAAGTATGCCAAGAACTTGGTAAAGAAATTTGGACTTGAAAGGTGCAGAGTAGCACACACACCCATGGGGACAAATACCAAATTATCCAAGGATGAAGGTGGAATAAGTGTTGACCCAACTCTCTACAGAAGCATGATTGGAAGTCTCCTGTACCTCACTGCTAGTCGACCTGACATAAGTTTTAGTGTTGGACTATATGCTAGATATCAATCAAATGCTAAGGAGTCTCATCTTAAGGCCGTAAAAAGAATTATACGATATGTGGCAGGTACCACTAACTACGGATTAAAATACTCCTTTGAGACTAAACCTTTCCTTGCAGGATACTATGATGCCGATTGGGCCGGCGACATGGATGATAGAAAGAGCACTTCAGGAGGATGCTTCTTTATTGGAAACAATCTTGTATCTTGGCTAAGCAAAAAGCAAAACAGCATTTCACTATCAACAGCAGAAGCTGAATACATGGCTGCAGGGAGCTCATGCTCTCAACTAGTATGGATGATGCACATGTTGTGCGACTATGGTATGAACCTGACTTCCATGACTCTATTCTGTGACAATCTGAGTGCTATTAATATGTCTAAAACCCCTGTGTAACACTATAAAACTAAACATATATACATTAGACACCATTACATCCGAGAGTTGGTTGAAGATGGAGTCATTACCCTTGAACATGTTCCTACCATAAGTCAACTGGCTGATATTTTCACAAAGGCCCTAGATGCACAAAAATTCATATCCCTGAGAAAATCTCTAGGGATCTGCTGTGCTATGTAAATGCTATATCAATAATAATAAAATAATAATAAAGGGGAGGTGGAAGTCTCGGATTGCCTAGGATAACTATAAGTCTAGCACATGTTCAAAATTTTGTTTTTCTTGAACTTTGAATCCATTATTTCTTCTCCCAGTATAAGGAAAAGAGCTACGACCTTGAAATGGTGCTGTGGAATGCTGTCACTAATGTGATAGAGCACCAAGCACAGAAAATGACAGGTCCCTGAAAGCTTCCTTAATAATGTTCACCTCTAAGTTGAACCAAACATAGGGGTTACAAGGTTTTGAACTCGTCACACAGGGTTTTCTCAGTGTGGTACTTTATTGTGTGGTTTGCGAGCTACTATACAAGGATTCGGTAGAATGAGCAATAAGGAAAAATCATATAACTCACTTAGCAATCAAAATAGGGTGAACATATACTGGAAGAGAAGACTTGCGGATTTTTCTTAGTGCATTTTCAAACATTGTTACCTGACTGAGACTTGTGTTTAATATGGTGATCTATGATTTCATTTCTCCAATAATTAAAAAAATAAAATTTCAGCCTCTCTTATTTTTCTCCTAGGATTATAAGAATTATTTTATGCAAAAAGGGGCCCGTATGATTATCCAGTCGTGACTTATTTTCAGAACACGTGTCAAAATAGGGACGTGGTCTTCCCCTTTTCAACTGTCTGGACGTGTGATCGTGTTTTTAATGACTATATAACTGTAATAAGTGGGAGTCGAAATAGGGTTTAATTAGCGCACATAAAATCTCGCAACATTGACAGGAATCGAGGCGTCAACTGCCCTTAATTCATATCTTTGTCAGTTTATGATTGACCATGCCTGACCTCTTTCAAAGTTCACCTTAACATCTGTGTTTGTGTGCTCTTTTTTCAACATCTCTTTATAGAGTTTTCATGGCGGACCAAGGAGATTCACCCAGCGGAAGACGGTCCAGCTGGATCTTGGTTTCATTCTTGAACCCAGAACCATTAGAGACAATCCCTCCTCCAGAATCTGATGAGCAGCCATTGGCCGACCAGGGCAAGGACCTGCCCCCTCCTGGTCCTTCGTCTCTGCCGTGCACCGATGCCCCGCAGACCGAAACCGCTCCAACAGATGTTCCGCATCCCAGTGTAACTACTCCGTCCCCTGTTACCATAGTTCCACAAGAAGGGGATCCTTCGTCTATGGAGGAATCTCCACTTCCTCCTCAAGATCTCCCTTCCAGGACGACCTCACATTTACATCCAAAGTCCAAGGTTCCCCACAAGGTAAAACCTACAGGCAAAACCCCAATTCCTACACCACGGCGTCGACATCTCATTGATGAGTCCTCATCCGAGGAAGAAGTGGCAAGATCTCCGCCTCGCCATTCGCACCGTCACAAAAAACCTTCTCCTGCTACCTTTACTGGGTCATCTCCAGGGCTCTTTTGCAACAAAAATGATGTACTGGTCCGAGGTAAGGCCTTCTCCAAGTCGTTCTACACGAAGGCAGCTTCCGACCGCTACAAATTATTTTCTGGTATGGACTTCTGGCCTGAACGTAATCTTGATCTTAAACATTTTGCAAAAACATTTGTTTAATAAGATTGATGCTTGCATTGGTGAATCAGTTTGATTGGGAGTTGCATCAAATGGATGTAACAACTGCATTCTGACATGGGAAACTGATAGAGAACATTTATATGCAAATTCCAGAAGGAGTTCATGTTGAAAATGCAGGGAGCAAGGCTTGTAAGCTTGAGAGGTCACTGTATGGGCTAAAGCAAAGTCCGAGACAGTGGTACCTTCGCTTTGATGACTACATAGTTTCAAATGGATTTAGAAGTGAATATGACAACTATGTTTACTTTAGGGTTGGAAAGAGCTACAGTGTATATCTACTGCTCTATGTGGATAATATGCTGATAGCTAGCAGCTCTGTAGCAGGCAGTGTAAGCACTAAGAAGATGCTGAATGTTGAGTTTGCTATGAAGGATCTTGGTGAAGCAAAAGTCATACTGGGGATGGAAATTAAAAGAAGCAGGCTTGAGAAGAAGATGACTCTAACTCAACAGTCATATATTGAGAAGGTGTTGTGCAGATACAACATGAGCTTATCTAAATCTGTATCAACACCTATCAAGTAAGGAGTAAAGCTGAGTAAGAGCCAAAGTCCCTAGAATGATGGAGCTAGGAAGGAGATGGCTTTGAAACCATATGCTAGCTCGGTTGGAAGTTTAATGTATGCAATGGTCTGCTGCAGACCTGATCTTGCATATGTGATGAGTGTTGTCAGCAGGTTTATGTGTGAACCTAGTAAAACACATTGGGAATCAGTTAAGTGGGCAATGAGGTACTTGAATAGAACAGATTGTAGAGGATTACTGTTTCAACAATGTACAGGAAATGAGGAAGCCCTACAGGGATATGCTGATGCAGATTATGCTGCAAATGTAGACACAAGGAAATCTTTGAGTGGCTATGTCTACACTCTCTTTGGAACAGCAGTCAACTGGGCTTCTCACCAGTCAGTTGTGGCACTATCAACCACATAATCAGAGTTTGTGGCACTAACTGATGCAATTAAGGATGGTATTAGGCTCAGAGGCATTCTGTCAGAGTTTGGTTTTGAACAGAAGCAGGTGATTGTCCACTATGATAATCAGAGTGCCATTCACTTGACAAGGCATTAGGGGTATCATGAACGCACCAAGTACATTGATGTGAAGCTTTATTATATTAGAGATATGGTGGAGAAGGGTTCTATAGTTGTAAAGAAGATTGACACTTCTGTGAATCCAGCAGATTGCTTTACAAAAGCTTTGCCAGCCCCTTAGTTCAATTTGAGCTTGGGACTGATTAGGATGGCTTGAATGGCAGACAAGTGAAGGAGTTTAGCTCAATGTGGAGCTATTCTCAGAAGTGGTGAGGAAAATAGAAGTTGCATTTGAAGCTTTGTAATCTTGAGTTACTGATTAAGTTCATCAGTGAGCTCAAGGTGGAGAATTGATGGAATCTGGAGGTTTAGTTTGAGCTCATGATTCTCAGCCATCAGATGAAGGTTAATAGTTATTTGTGGTCAAGATTGAGATTTAGCCTTGGTTCATGTTGCCGCATCTCAGCAGATAGAAAGCTCTATGTTTCAGCTGAAGGGGAATTGGAGTTAGTTGAGTCTTTCAGTTGCTTTGTGCCACGTGGATTAACTGATCGGTTGATGCGGTTATTGCGTGCATGAAGCTTGGAGCATAAGTTGTGATTTGCAGCTAGAAATCAAAGAGGTTGAGAGAGAGAATGGAGAGAAGTTAGAGACCAAAACAAATACATATAAATTATAATTCTTGAGTGCTAATTTTCTTCTTGATTTTTCTGGGTAGTTTGTTCTTGGTTTTGAGTTAGTGATTGAGTGATATTTAAATTGCAATTGCATACTGCAGTAATAAGAATTTTTCTCTCTTGGCCGTGGATGTAGATCCTTTGTGATCGAACCACGTTATATTCTTATGTTCTTATCTTTGATTGCTTGCAAAATCATAGCTACGAATCCAACAGGTGGGTATATCATTTGGATTATCAATAGTTAGAAGAAAAAAAATAGAAGCAATTGGGAGAGACGAGCTTGTGAAGAACATTTTTAGAGGCGATAGGGTAGATTTAAAGTGATCGGGTAGGAGTGTGTATTTTCTCATCCCTTATCAAACTGTAGGTCTTGTGAGTGAAGTGGATGCTCAACCGGTTGAAAATGTTTGACAAGGTAACGTAAGTCGAGAAGGAAATAGAGAAATAGAGAAGATGGAATATGGAAATGGAGATGGAGATGGAGATGGGGAGAGAAGCATCATCTTCTAGTGTTGGAACTTCTAATTCTAATGCTAGACTAATTGTTGGTACGAGATGAATCTTGAAATGTCTAGAAGGCGAGTGAATAGATTCTCTTACAATTTTCAACATTTCTACTACCAAAAATCTACTTCTCAAAGTCTAACGTATTTGATAAGTTGCTTATATTATGTTTGGAGATAGTTTAAGAAGATATCATATCAACAGTCTACTAAGTAGAGTTGGACAAATGACAAACTAGCTTAGGACGAAATGCGTAGGCCATTAGACTCTTATATCTTATATAACATTTATTCTCTAAGATATTTTTTTTTACCAAATTAAGCAACTCTTACACACAATTTTTAACTTTAACCTCCATTACAATCTCATACATGCAAATTTGAGTTAAGAAATAAATCTAAAATGACGAATCTTCACTTGACTCTGAGCTCACTTTTGAAGATGTAAAGACTCTTGAGTTTGAGTTTAAGTAGACCTATTACAAACTATTACACATCGTTCATTTGAGGGAATCTCCAATTTTAATTTACAAAGTCTTCTATATCATCAAACCTAATAAATATATAAGCAAGAAGTTGTCCAAATTAGAGAAAAAGAAGAGAAATTGACATGATAGATATAATAATAGAAGGCTAACGAAAAATTATAATATCTTATTTTATTAAACGTAAACTAATTTAAATTATGGGATCAAATATTATATATTTAACATAGACAACATATTGAGCTTTTCTTCGTCCCATTTGAATTGTGTAATGAAGCTACACTTCCATCTTTCTAGAGGCCCATCTTTAAACCCATACTTCTTTGATGGTGGTTATTTGATACATCTTTTTGGAGAGTTTTTGGTGTAATTTTAATGATCATTATCCCTTCAACACCTATATTTTTTAGCAAATTCAGGTTGTTGCATGATTGTAGGAGATTATTCAACTTTGGAGAAAAAAAGGGGGCAACATATTCGGAAAAATCAAGTAGGGATTTACTGGAAGACGGTCGGTATGGGCATACCGACCAGTTGGGCTTGAACATAATATTTTTTAGCGGCCCAGGATCAATTTAAAGGCCCAATTCCACCACACATATGGGTTCCTACGGGATTTGATAGGAAGATATGAGTTAAACTTGTAACCATGGGCTTCATTAACATTGGATTTTTATATATAATTGAACTAGAGTTCCATTAGGATCATACTTTACATTATCATTCAACCTACTTCAAGAAACCAAGAAGGCAGCTGTTCTTCTCTCCAAGAAGCAGCCCGGTTTTATCTTTCTATCTTTTATTTGGTTTCTTGATTCTATTATGGGTTGTAGCTAAACTCTTTTATTCCTGTAACAATTAAGGAAACTTTAGCTTTTCTATTTTATGAGATCAAATCTGTTCGTATACTTTATTTTATGCAAGTATCTGTGATTCTCTGTGTTTACTGTGGTTAATTATTTCGGATCTATTGGGTAGTTCAAAATATTCATTAGACCGGAATTAATTAGTCGCCAATTAAATCGGCCATCCGTAATTGTGGTTTAGATTTAATTAGTGGTACATTGATTCTTTAGAATCAAGGGAAGATCAGTCTTAATTCAGTAATCCTGCGTCAGAGTTTATCGGTTTTGAATTGGGTCTCTCTAATTATTAATGCTGTCGGCTTATTAAATCCATAGAGCGTCTCTAGGGTTGTCAGTCGATTAGGGAAATAATTTGTGAAGCGTCTTCCTGATTATCAAGAAATTAAGGAGAGATAAGACCGAGTCAGAAGCGTCTTTGATGGTTATAACTAATTTATTTGCATGAATTAAAGTCAATTTTGCATCAATGATTGAAATAGTTAGATAGAGTAAAATTAATTGGAACCCGGAATATTTTACATATCTGATACAAATCCTTTTCTTAATTTTTGCTATTCAATTTCATTCTCAAAATACAAATCTTTGCTACTGATTTTTGTGATTATTGTCAGATCAGAAGATTAGAAAAATTCTCGCTAGTCCTTTGGGAGACAATCTTGCTTGCTGCTGTTCTGGTAAGTGTGGGCATACCGACCGCTGGTCGGATTATTTTTGGTAGAGAAACGATGCTACCAAAATTTGGCGCGGTTGCCGGGGAATGGTTTTAAGCAGTGATTATTTCTAATCTACTGATTTGACAATTTTTTTAGTTTATGTTTTTCAATTTTATGCCCTGTTCTTCACGTACAGGAAAATTGATTTTTGATCCGGAAGTGGAGAAAACTACCAAGAACATGAGGAAAAAAGCCAAGGAAGCTGTTATTTCAGAAAATATGGCTGATAATGAAGAACATGGACTCTTAGAAAGAGAAGAAGTTGAACCTCTTATAAAGGAATTGGGTCGTCACCGCAATAATCGACCAATTTGTATTGTGCTACCACATATTGCACAAAACGCTGAAATTAGACCTGGTTTTATCCAAGTGCTTCCCAAGTTTGGTGATCTACCCAGAGAGAGTGCACACAAACATCTTGCTGAATTTGACTTAGTTTGCTCCACTCTACGCCCTCAAGGTTTTTCTGAAAATAATTTGAGATTACTAACTTTTTCTCATACATTGTAGGAAAAGGCTAGAGACTGGCTGTTTGACCTTCCATCGGGCTCCATTCGGACTTGAAATGAATTGGAGAAGCAGTTCTTGCGAAAATTCTTTCCAGAATCAAGGGCTGCCAATCTAAGAATGACTATCAGCAGCATTAAGCAAAAATCAAGAGAGAGCCTAGCTGATTATTGGGAGAGATTCCCGCAGCTATGTTGTAAATGTCCCGACCACGAATTTTCTGAATATCAATTGCTAACTAATTATTTTTATCGTGGTATGTGTTCATTTGACAGGAAAATAATTGATGCTGCTTTTGGAGGATCCTTAACCAACAAGATATTGGCCGAAGCAAAATATTTCATTGTGGATATGGTTTCTAATGGCCAACAATATGAAGATGAGGATGATGATAGATATTGGCCTGTAAGAGGAGCCGAAGGAATAGAGAGTTCAAGTGTCAATGATAGGATTGATGCTCTCATCTCTTTAGTTAGAGAACTTGCTGTTGGTCAAACTCAAAAAATTATATGTGAAATTTGTTCGGAAAATAGTCATACTAGTGATTTTTGTCCTATGTTGCAGAATTCTCAACCCGAACAAGTATGGGGGATGCCCAATACGATGCACAAAGGAATAAGAGGAATGATCCATTCTCAAACACATATAACCCAGGCTGGAGAAATCACCCAAATTTCAGCTGGAAACAACAAAATCCGAAGGTCCCTGGGAATCTGCCATTCAGACAGCCGCAGGACGGTCAGTATGGGCATACTGACCGATCAGAACCCAGCATGAACGATATTTTGAAGACTCTTGCACACATCAGCGAAATTGTTAAAAATATGGTGCAAAGTCAGCAAGCTTTCCAGCAAGAGACACATGCTGCCTTGGGCAGTATGGGCACACAAATCACCCAACTTGCCACTCAAGTGAACAAGATACAGCAAATCAAGGCAAACTTCCATCCCAAGTTGAGATAAATCCTAAGGAGAATGTTAGTACTGTAACTTTGAGGAATGGAAAGGAGCTGGTCGAGCAAGAGGTTAGGAAGAAAGAGAAAGAGACGAAAGATAAGGTTGAAAATCAAATGAAGGAAGTTGTTGAGAAGGCACAACAACTGGATCAACCTCTTCCCCCTAAGGTAATCGTGAATTCTAAAATTTCTAATTCTCAATCTATTTTGGCAGGCCCTTTTCCTTCCAGGTTGGTTCGAAATAAGAAAGAGGATGATGAGGAAGAAATTCTTGAGTTGTTCAAAAAGGTAGAAATTAATTTGCCCTTGATTGATGCCATTAAACAAATGCCCAGTGCTGGAACTGAAGGTACTGCCTCAACATCTGAAATACGCATTCTTAGGTGAGAAGGAGTCGCTGCCCGTCATCATTAACAATGAGCTTTGCAAGGAACAAGAGGAAAGGTTGGTCGAGCTCTTAAAGAAGCATAAAATGGCAATTGGGTGGACTTTAGCCGACATAAAAGATATCAGCCCCTCTATATGCATGCATCGAATTTTACTTGAACCAAATTGTAAACCTTTTAGAGACCAACAAAGAAAATTGAATCCTGTCATGAAAAAGGTTGTGCTTAAGGAAATCCTTAAATTGTTAGAGTTAGGGATTATTTATCCAATTTCTGATAGTGTTTGGGTTAGTCTTGTTCATGTGGTCCCTGAATAGTCTGGATTTTAGTTGGTAAAAAATGAAAATAATGAATTAATCCCAATGACACTTCAAACTGGTTGGCGTATGTGCATGGACTTTAGGAAATTGAATGATGCTACTAGGAAAGATCATTTTCCATTGCCTTTTATTGATAAGATGCTTGAAAGATTGGCTGGAAAATCATTCTTTTGTTTTCTTGATGGTTATTCGGGATATTTTCAAATTTTTGTGGCACAAAAGGATCAAGTAAAAACAACTTTCACTTGTCCATTTGGAACTTTTGCTTGCCGTCGTATGCCTTTTGGTTTATGTAATGCTCCTGGCACTTTCCTAAGATGTATGATGAGTATTTTTTCTGATTTGATAGAAAATTGCATTGAGATTTTCATGGATGATTTTACTGTTCACGGTGCTAATTTTAATCACTGTTTGAGTAATTTGGAACAAGTTTTGGAGAGATGTGTTGAAACTAACCTTGTGTTAAATTTTGAAAAATGTCATTTCATGGTAAAACAAGGTATAGTACTTGGACATGTTATATCTGAAAATGGGATAGAAGTGGATAAGGCAAAAATTGATATGATTGTGAAATACCTTACCCGTCTAACGAAAAAGATATTCGAGCTTTCTTAGGCCATGCAGGTTTCTATAGACGTTTCATTCAGGATTTTTCAAAGATTGCACAGCCCCTAACCAAGTTGTTGCAAAAAGAGGTGCCTTTTGTCTTTGATGAAAAGTGCAAGGAAGCTTTCGATCTCTTGAAGAGTCAGTTGACATCTACTCCCATAATCCAACCATCAAAATGGGGAATGTCGTTTGAGATCATGTGTGATACGAGTGATTTCGCCGTTGGAGCTGTGCTTGGGCAAAAGAACGGGAAAGAAAGCCATGTGATATATTATGCGTCAAAGACACTCAACCCTGCCCAATGCAATTACACGACGATGGAAAAGGAGCTACTTGCTGTTTTTTTTTGCTTGTGAAAAATTTAGATCTTATCTTATTGGTTCTAAAGTTGTTGTTTATTCCGACCATGCAGCTTTAAAGTATTTGCTCTCCAAGAAAGAATCCAAGCCACGTCTCATCCGCTGGATACTGCTGCTACAAGAATTTGACTTGGAGATCAAAGATAAAAAAGGGGCGAAAAATAACGTTGCTGACCATTTGAGTAGACTGAAAACAGAGTCAGACAGTATGCCCATACAGGACGATTTTCCTGATGAGCTGTTGCTAGCAGCTGAAGGTACGATCCCTTGGTACGCTGATTTAGTTAAATATTTAACCATTGGAATTTTCCCAAAAGGGACTAAAACAGCTAGAAAGAATAAGTGGAAGAGCCAAGCAAAATATTTCGTATGGGACGACCCTTATTTGTGGAAGACTTGTGCCGACCAAGTGATACGGAGATGCGTTCCTGAAAATGAAATTCCATCCATTCTGAATTTTTGTCATGCCCATGCGTGTGGTGGTTATTTTGGACCAAGAAGGACAGCTCGTAAGGTTCTGGATTCCGGTTTTTATTGGGAAACTATTTAAAAAAAACTAAGAAGATAAAAATCAAAGAGCTTGGGTTGCCTCCCAAGAAGCGCCCTTGTTTAACGTCTTAGGCTTGACATATTGGTGGTTGATCATGAGAGTATCTCGGGGGCTGCCAAGGTCATTCCATCGATGGAAGCTATTTCCATTCCCCCGTAGTAAGGTTTCAACAATCGTCCATCCACCTTCAACACCTTGGAAGTACTCAAACTTTGAATCTCGACAGCTCCATCAGGGCTTACATTTATTACTTCAAAGGGTCCCATCCAACGGGATTTCAGTTTATCCGGCATGATTCGAAGTCGGAAATTGAATAAGAGAACTTTCTGTCCAACTTTAAAGGATTTTCTTCGAATATATTTGTCATGGAGGAATTTGGTGCATTCCTTGTAGAGGCTGGCACTATCGTAGGCTTCCAATCGAATCTCCTCTAACTCTTGCAATTGAAGTTTCCTTTCTTGACCAACAAGCTCTTGGTCAAGACAACATTGCTTTACTGCCCAAAATGCCTTATGCTGCAATTCGACTGGTAAATGGCATTGCTTCCCAAAATCAGACGATAAGGGGACATTCTGATGGGTGACTTGTAAGCCGTGCGGTATGCCCATACCGTATCATCCAGTAGAAGACTCCAGTCTTTTCGGTTCGAATTTACTATTTTTCCAGAATATTTTTAATCTCCCGATTGGACACCTCAGGTTATCCATTCGATTGGGGGTGGTAAGCAGTAGCAACTTGGTGATGAACCCCGTATCTCTTAAAAAGAGCCTCTATCGTTCGATTACAAAAATGTGTTTCCTTATCGCTTATAATGGCACGTGGCACACTGAACCTATTAAAAATGTTAGTCTTAAGAAAATCTGCAACCACCTTAGAATCATTGGTGTGAGCAGCCTTTTCCTCAATCCACTTGGACACATAATCAACTGCCAATAAGATGTAAGAATTTCCAAACGAACTTGGGAATGGACCCATAAAGTCCATCCCCCACACTTCCATCTTTCTAGAGGCCCATCTTTATACCCATACTTCTTGAATATACACTTCTACCAATACATCTCAGAGTTAGAGATGTTAAACGGGCCAGCAATAACGGATTTTGGGTTAATCGGGCTTCGATTTAATCGGGTCATTTTAAACGGGCTTGTATTATGTGAACCTAACCCTAACCCTACCGGTTTTTGGGCTAATCGAGCCATTATCAGACTATGAGTCGAAATAGTCAAATTATATATTTAAATTTAAAATTTTAATTAAATGTATATTATACTCTATTTAAATTACAATTTTAGATAACAATAAAAAATTATATTTTTTATAATCTTTATATCATTATACAAAATTTAAAGATTCAAACATTTAAGTGATATACACTTTTCATGCTCTCAATTCTAGCATTAAGAGCATTCATGTCAAATTTGAAATCATGTTACATTTGAGTTCTAAATTTAAATGACAATATTTAGAATCTTCTAGTAATTAAACATAAATTTTAATATCTTCTACTAAAAATCAAATATGGTATATGAAAAATAATTTAAAATGATATATATTATTAATTCGATATTAAGAACAAATAGAAGAAATGTTTGGCTATCGGGCTAGCCTTATAGGGCTTTGGGCTAATCGGGCTCGGGCCAAACAGACTGATTTTTAAACGGGCTAATAAACTAAACCCTAATCCTATAATTTTTCAGGCTAAACGGGCCGACCCGTCGGGCCATCACCATTTTAACATCCCTACTCGTAGTCTACATTATTAGGCTTCTTCTAACTGAAGGTTTGGTAGACTTTACTTCATTTGAATAAGAATGATGAAGCCTGCTACCTCATTTTGCACAACTGGTTTTACTGTACTAGTTGAGCAGTCATCTCCTTCTTTTGCTTTACGGTTTCTACTCATTTCACAAAGGAATTAATAAAAGAAATTTTAAAAGATTCTAACTCTAAGTTTAGGGTGTTACAGAATTCTTGTTCAGGATTACAAAATGTTATGTGTTTGCTGTTTCATTTTCATCCCTGGAGAATCTCCTAACCTTCAATTAATTTCTGGCGATATTTTATTCTATAAAGATATTGACAAAAGGAACAAACGACATGACTAGTATTCATCTCTATAATATGATATATTTCATTATGAGTAATGTATACTATTTTATTATGACAAACGGGGTTTCTATAATATGAAATATATCATTATGAGTAATATATAATGTTTTATTGTGACAAATGGGTTTATCTAAGGTAGAAATTATGCTTTACTCGAACATTTGTGTGTAAATTTTGTCATTTTTTACTACTTTTTGCCTTGATTTTATAATTTTTGGAAAGTGTACACGAGTGCACAATTTTCACATATTTTGTAGGAAAATTGTATGAAAAAATAAACTCATGGATCAAACCGAAGAAGCAAGAAAAGGGAAGAAAATAAGAGAACGTGCAAAAAAAAGAGTGAGAAATTTCAGAAATTTTAGCTCACTCGGCCAACTGAGTGAAGTAGCTGACCGAGTGGATCAACGGAGTGAAAAAGCTCACTCGGCCAGCCGACTGAAGTGGTTGATCAAGTGGATCAACCGAGTGAAGAAGCTCACTCGGCCAGCCGAGTGAAGTGCCAACCGAGTGAAGAAGCCACTCGGCCAGCCGAGTAGAGTGCACAACCGAGTGGGCTGGCCGAAAGGAGAAACTTCAATAAAATTCTAGAAATTTTGATCACTCGGCCAGCCGAGTGAAGTGATGACCAAGTGAACCAACCGCGTCACTACCACCACTTGGGTGCCCGAGTGACTGCTAGACTGAATCAACCAACCGAGTGGCGTCTATTTTCTCCTCTTTTCACGGGTTTCAGGTCAAAACCGAATTTTACCCATTTTTTCATTTGCCTTAGGTCAAAAATTCAGTAATTCTCATTTTTAGAAAGAAAGACTTTTCATTAGCCAATTTTGGACACACATTTACACATAGTAGAGTGGGTTTGGAAGAGAAAGGAGAATTTTGAAGAAGAGAGAAGAATTCCTTGAAGATTCTGACAAGATTCAAACTCCAATTTCTTCATCCAAATTCCTTCTTATCTTTATTACTCTTTATTATATGTATTATGGATGTTTATGTATAGATAATCATAATAATTAGTGAGTAGTTTTCTTTTTGATCTGGGATAATTTCCCCATGTCATTGATGGATTAACATTTGTTTTGGATTCAATATATAGACTTTTATGCTTTCATCCATTGATTTCATGCTTAAAATGTTATGTGTGAGAACTTGATCAATTTTTTGCATGTCTATTGAGTGTAGAATTAATAGATGTAATAGGTGTTGATTCTTCAAATGTCTTGAAGTAAATGATATATTTGATTTCATGATAAAAAAATATCTTATTAAATATTATTGAGTCTTAAAATTCTTTTGGAGTTATGTGTGGATAATTAGGACCAAAAGTGGATTTATCATATCTTAATCTACATGATTAGAGATATTATAAATAATAAATATATTCAACACAAGCGACCTCCATATGAAGGTATATGCAACTTCATTATTGAATCATTTTCTAAATTGTGGGCATAATATAAAGGTAAACTTTCAAGGACCACCTTTAAATTAATTAATTAAGAAAATTCAATAATTATTTTAGTGTGAATTTAGATTAAGGTATTTCTTGTGTTTTTATTTATTTATTTATTAGTTAATTAACCAACCTCTTCAATTTTGATAGTTTAAATAGTAGTTCAAGTTAAATTTAAATAGCCATATAAAATTTTATATATACCTATTTTTTGTGGAATCGATACCCTTACTTGAACCGATTATTACAATAACCGTGCCTATTTTGAGTGAAGCTAGACGTAACTTACTTTCGCTTCATATTACATAATATCATACTGAGTTTAAAATAAAATATGATATACCATTTGCAATACACAACTCCCTCAAAGCCTATGTATTTGGCCAGCCTTTATTTGTTAAAATCCATAATAGTAGTTTAATTAAGAAGCTTATCATAATTGGTCTGAAGCATATGAAACAAATCCTCAGGCATGTTGATCCATGCCTCAATACCATCCCCAGATGGAGTGCTCATCAGAATCACCAAATTCTGGTAGGGTAAGGTTGTAGTGCTAACCCAAACCGGTTTCCCCCAACCAAAATCTACGGTGTACACCGGAAACCTCCACCAGCTGCTAAAAGTTAACAACTCCATACCGGACATAACTAATTCACCCATTCTTGAAAAGTTTCTAACATACTCCTCACTATCAACTTCCTTCTTTATGTAATTATCGTCCACTGCCCTACTGGCAGCCCTCAAGTTGGTTAACATCTCACGGCATTCGGTTGTATCTGACGCAATTGCATAACAAGCACTCATGCAGTTCCCAATGGTGTGATCTGGTATTGGAGGGACTGTTCTTGGCCTCAGGTTTATTGCATGCAATGCTGCAAATGATGTTTTTTCGGTACCTGAAATGGCTTTATGAGCCTCAATAAACTGCTGCCAAATGAAAATCGTCAGAGCTTCCACTGTAGTAGGGTTCTTCACATCACTACAAGAAGCCACTTGTTGCTTGATCCTCTCTAACTTTTCCCTCTCAAAAACTAATCTTGTCGTTGTGATTTCCTCTTTGGTAGTATCAAAACAAATCGGGGCCAACTCTCTGGGAGGAAAATGCACAAACAAATCGAAAGAAGGCTGAATAATACGATCACTGTCTCCACGACATGCGGCGGCCCATGCATTCATAAACAGCGAAACAGATGCAAAGTCAGCTACTTTATGAGATAAACAAACACCAAGAGAAATCCCTCCACAGTCAAAGAAATTAACTTTCACTAACAAAATCAAATTATTGGTATGGGAAATACTATCCACAGGGATTAATTGCCTCAGTTCCTGCATTTGTGGCTCTTCTGTAACTTTTGCAAGCCGCGCATGAACTCGAGCTTCCACGAACTCGACGCCTGTATCATTACATTCAACATATGAGTTTTCTCGAATCGCCCCTGCAAATGGGTGGTAAACATTTAGGATTTGGGACAAAGACTGTTTAAGCAATTCAGATGTTTCTGCATGTGGCTTAGCTTTTGATTCATCATATTTATAGAAGAAAATAAGGGGAATATAAGCTACAGCTGCAATTTGGTCCAGAAAGGATAGTTTGCAGTTTTGGTACTTGTCGGGTGTTGGAGATGATGGCCTAATAATATGCTTGGAGATTATCTCCTCCTTCAAAACCATCTTTGATATTCTTTTATGTGATTGAACTAAGACAAAAATATTCTGTAAATAGAAAATTGTGTTTGTATCTCCAAATATATATTAAGTACAACATCAAATACGAAATAAAAATATCAAAGTTTAGGGTCACCCCACGAATTTAATTAACAATTGTTAACATGTACAAAACATAGCACACTAATTAAAGTAGGCATCTACCTACACCTAAATTTAGATTGCTAACACCAACCAAAATTGCATAATTAAATGTTATGTATTTCATGTGAATCTGTTGCATGAATTCTAGAATCATCCAATCATGACTTGCTCAAATATTTGGAATCCTAGACTTAGAATCTTTTTTTAGGCCAACATAAAAAAATGTGTCAAACTAAAAATAAATAAAATTTTTGCATCTAACACGTGTGTCCCGCATCCAACACGAGAGCATCTTTCGCACAATTATTTTGAGTTTCTCGCTAGATATGTGTAATACATTTTAGATAATCGCAAATGTATTCCTCCTTAACTGTAGATGTATTACTATTCCATTAAAAATATTATTGTTTAATCGTAAAAGTATTACTAGTTGTTTTAAACACATATTATTGTTTAATTATAAATATATTACTTTATGTGTTGAAATGTATACTCTTTTTGTTGAAATGTACAATTGTTTTATTGTAAATGTATTGCTTTTTTTTTATTTATTGAAATATACTTTTAATTTAATAGTACATGTATTGTATTACTCCTTGATTGTAATGGTATAACTTTGTGTGTTGGAAAATATTGCCTATCGACCATAAATATTTTTTTTGTGTTAAAAAGTATTATCGTGACCTTAAATATATTACTTTTATATTGAAAAATATTATTTTTTGTGTTGAAGTGTATTATTATTTTGACCGTTAAAATTAATATTATTATTTTAATCATAAAGATATTATTGCATAGTTGCTCAAATCAATCCAACAACATTTTAGATGCTCAATTCGAACTTGATTATTTCAAATCTTTTCCTACAATAAACATAAAAATAAATTATATCAGATCATGTTCATTTCCTTTTTGTTATTTTTTTCATAACTTTTAAAATAAAAATACTCAATATAAATTTATTTATAATCGTCAAAACCTCACCCCGGAAAGGGATTGTCTAAAAAAATTCAAAATATCATAGCAAAAAAAAAAAAAAAAAAAAAAAAAAAAAAGAAACCATCATCCAAAAATCAGAAATAGAACTATATATATATATATATATATATATATATATATATATATATCAACGGGGATTCCTTTAGTTTCCTTTTCTTTTGAAAATCACTAGTGTGAAACACTTAGCGATGCACATAAGTTATTTTTGTATATTTTTATTATAGAAAAATATGTTATTTAGTACTAAAAATACTAGTAAAAAATAATAATAACTATATTTAATATCTTTTCTAAACTTAATTAATAACTTAATGATATGATTTTACATATCTGATAATTAAGAAAAAATTCAATTTTTGATATTTTATGAAACATTAATCAAGTAAACGCTATTAATTATTCATCAGCTTTTACCAGTTAAATATGATAAAATAAATTATAATTATAATATTAAAGTTAATCATAAAATTAAATAACTAATCAATAAAAAAATATTTAATTTTTTTTAATTTAGTAAATTAACTTTTTTTTATATGATTACAGTTTTTGAATTTTCATAACTAAAATGATTTTGTTTCTTAATTATTTTCTACACCGATATAGATCTTTATGTTTACCAATATATTAACACAATTATCTATAAATAGTAAAATTCCGTCATTTTTAATGTTTAAATTCAAGGATAATATTCAATATATATATATATATATATATATATATATATATATATTTTTTTTTTTTTAAAGAGAAAGAAAAAAAGACAGTAGATGAACAACATTCCCTTATTGCATAGGGGCCAAGAAAATATAAACATAAGTTGGAAAAATTTTAAAAATAAAACTTAGGCGATGTTAAAAATAAATCTTGTAAATTGGGTAATTTCAATTTTAGTCAGAGCTGAAATTTGGAGATGATGGCTTAATAATAATAATAATAATAATAATAATAATAATAATAATAATAATAATAATAATAATAATAATAATAGGGTTGGAGATTATCTTCTCCTTTAAAACCATCTTTGATGTGATTGTGCTAAAATTAGAATATCAAAGTTTAGGGTCGGCCTACGCATTCAATTAACAATTGCTAACATGTACAAAACATAGGCATCTACCTACACATACATTTAGTTGATAATAACTTAACACCAACAAAAAATTGCATAATTAACTATTCAGAATCGTTGACATGATCCAAATCATTTTAGGCCCGACATATAAAAAGAAAAAAATAATGCCAAACTAAACCCCCCAAAAAAAAAAAAAAAAAATTCATGTTTGGTACATTTGTGTCTCTTGTCAAACACGTGGGCAACACATGTCCAACGATTCTGGGTTTCTAATTAGGCACCAATAATATTTTTTAGTTAAATCAGTAATATATTTTACATATATAAATAATACATTTACATTAAACATGCAATATTGAGCAATTTTTTATATTTAATTTTCGTTGAATATATACTAATTGATCGTGCTGTCAGGGCAAGTCAAAATTAATTATATTTTATTTTACCCCGCTTTCCTCTACTATTTTGTAGTAGTGGGAAGTAAGGGTCAATTCCACAGAGAACGGTTGAATTATTTGTATATTTTTTATGTCAATTTACGAATGCAAATAAAAGGGGGTTGTTAATGGATTTATCTACTAAACTAATAAAATCAAATCTACTCTAATAAATAAAAATCAATCAAAATAAACAAATGACAAACAATAATATATAAGAAGTAATGCCGGTTTGTGGTTCAGTTTTCCTCCTATTCCAAGTTATATAATTATGTGACACTTTATCAATTTAATTGTAGAATTCCTACCCCTAAACCAACAATAAGTTATGTTGATTCGTTTTATCCCTTAAGTGTAGTTAATTAGAACAAACTCTTTAATTAACCTATTTGATCGAGCAGTCCAAAATACGCTCTTTGGATTTAATTCGTTAAATTCATTATCAATTAGGATAATAGAGTAGGCAGGTTATCGAATTTACACGCTCGATTCAATTAACCATGAATTACGTTGATTTTAATAATACATATTATTAGTTGCTACAAACGAATTCAACATCATAACAATTACGAATTGCATTTTAAACCATAACACTAAATATATAAATTATCAATTGAGTTGATCAATCACAATTAACAATATATATTATAAATCCATTCAAACAATCAACATTATAAATTCACACATATTAAATGAATACGACATCACAAAAATATAAATCACATAATATCGAAATAGGATTCAAATATCTCCTAAACCGATATATGAAATTTATTTACACATCACAAATCTAACAGTTAAAAATCAAAATATCAAAATAAAAGATATCAAAATCAAAACAAGGAAAAAAAGAGTAATCCAAAAATTTTCTCTCTCCTCCATTCTTCAATTTGGCCGCACAAAAAAAAAAAAACTGTATGAAAAAAAATGTATCTGCTGCTGCTTTCCTCTTTCCCTCTATGAATATCCAAAATTGTGGTTGCCACACCGTTTTGCCCTAATTCATGTTACGGGCTTAATTAAGTTTGTGGGCTTAATTAATTAAACTTTTAATAGTTTTTAGCCCACAAACTTTGTTGTAGTCTTTCTTACTGGATGGGCCTAAGGTGAAAAACTCCTTATGTGGATTATTGTAAGGATTTGCCCATAAAATACTGCAAATAACTACAAAAACAAAAGGAAAGTAGCCCTCATCGAAAAATTAATTAAATAGAAATTAAAGGGTGCACAAGAATTAATTTTATTAAAAATATAATTTTATCAATTAAACTATATCACTAATATATTGACAAAGTAATATAAGAATAGAATTTCTCATTTCCACCAATAAATAAATATTAATTAACAATTTCTAAAAAATGTTATTAAATTTTTAATTTTTAAAAAATTACTCAATTTATTATAGAAAATAAAAGTCTTATTTTAGAACATGGAGATTTGTTTTTTATATAAAAAATTAAACTTTTACATATATTCACCAATAAAAAAATAAAATCTAAAATATTGAGTTAATCAAAATTATATTATTAATATTTTTTTATTTAAAAATATATACTACGTGCATCGTAGAGGACAATACTAATGTGAATAATACCACATATTTTAGGATAAAAAATAATACATAAATAACAAATACTATTATGTTTTTTTTTTGATAAACCAACAATTCCTTTACAGTGAAGAATACTACTACTTAATCGTAGAGGTATTACCTTTTGTGTTAAAATATATTATTGTTTAACAATAAATGTATTACTCTTTGTGTTGAATTGTATTAGACTTTAATCATTGATATATTCCTGCTTAACCATCGATGTATTACTCTTAAGTTAAAAATATTTTTGTTTAAACGTAAATATATTACTATTTGTGTTAAAACATATTATTGTTTAATTGTAAATGTATTATTATTATTTTTTTGTTGAAAGATATATTCTTTTTATTGAAAGGTAGTACATTTAGAAATATATTACTACTTTAATAGTAAAGGTATTACTGATTAATCATAATGATATTATTACTTAATTGTAATGGTACAAATTCTTTGTGTTGAAAAATATTGCCTATTGACTATTAATTTTAAATATTTCAAATATTACGGATTAGTCTTAAATATATTACTTTTATTTTGAAAAATATTATTCTCCACGTTGAAGTGTTATTATTTTAACGATCAAAGTACTACTATTTGAACCGTAAAGGTATTATTGCATATTTGTTCAAGTCAATCCAACTCCATTTCATATCTTCAAATTGTCCTCAATTATTTCAAATTTTTTTCTACAAAGTGTAAATTTTATCACATAATATTTCATTCCTTTTTTCTTTTTTTTTTTATCCCGACTCTGATCTTGCTACATTTTGAATTTGGGATTTTTTTTTAATGAAAACCTTCAACATAAATTTAATTATAATCATCAAAACCTCACTCTTGAAAGTGACTGTCTTAGAAACTTCAAAATATCAAAGTAACACAGGACATAGTTTTGAAAAAACGTAACAAAAAACCATCATCCAAAAATCAAATAATGGAACTACATTAACCTGAAAACATCTCCTAATATTTCTCAATACCTTTTGTCTCCTACATGGTCATAGTTTCGTGGCGGCGCTACATTGATTGACCCTTCATCTTCTATGAGGACGACGCAGGCAAATCCTTCATACCCAACGATTCCAAAAAATCCACATTCTTCTAGTCACGCTCGATGCTATCAACCTTAATGGCCGACTCATCGGGCACAAACTTCATACGGTGCTCGTGCTCCTCCTCCCGCAACTTGAGTGAAGGAACTTCGGAGAAGATAAGAGTAGAAAATTTAATTAAAACTTGAAGATTGGGAGAGAAAGATGTATGAGGGGGTTTCTTTAAGAAAGATGATGATATTTTTTCGTGATCACTTATTTAACTCATTTCATACTTCATTTTAATATTTCGGACACTATACCTCATTTTAGATGCCCCAAACCATATATGTTCAAAATTTTTCAAATGAATTGAGAAATTTTCTTAAGATATTAAAATGTCATCTATTCGGCCAAAAAATAGTTACTCATCACCCAATCTTTGAATTTAGTAACCAACCATCTTCAAACTTATTTGCTTTTTTGTTTTACCATGATGCTAGAAAATGTATAATTTTGACGCACCCGTCCCTCCCCCCCCCCAATTTCGTAAAAGTTTAAAACATATCATATTCATTGTAAGAAAATTTTGTTACAATATACAACATTTAACGAAATATAGACTACAACTTATTGGAATGAAGAGAGTGCCTGCATCATTGCAACAAGAAGACGAAGTTGTGCAACTGTAAGTAGACTATATCAAGCATGCTGAATAGTCACAACACTGTTGTAAGGAAGACTTCCCACAACAAGAAGACAAAAATCTTATAATTAACAAACTGATAAAATTTTTACTGCAAGAAGATTAGTACATTGCAAAGCTAATAGTGGTTAAACCTTCTAATCAATGATAACAAGATAAATTCATTCATGATAGTACCAAATAGCAAAAATAATTTATTAAAAGGTGTACTTCTCGAGAACAGGAAAATCGGACGACTGTAGTACTAACAGATAGTAATTGATTAGAAGTTATACTTCTCAAGTGGTGGATATGCTCTCCTCATATTATTTGATTGTGGAAAGACTAATGTTTAATCTTTTTCTAACAGTGATTTTCATATATGATGTCAAATTCATTTTTTTTTCAGTAACACTTGATAAAGTAAGCATGTTGGCATATATATTGAAATTGTAATGAGGTTTGAATTACATGTAGGATATGACAAAGATACGAAAATCAAGGAAGATCAACAACCTAAGAGATCGACCGGCTGATTGAGAAGAAAAAAGATCATGAATCAAGGAAGGTCAACAACCTAAGAGATAATCAAGGAAGGAAAGATTGGTTGGTCAGAGACATTGAAGGAAAGAAGATCAAGAAAATATGCATAATCTTAAGTAAGATCAAACCAACAAACAAATGAGAGATTCAAGGAGAGAATCAAGGAATAGGAGATCCGCTGATGAGGAGAAAATTAAGGAAACAATCTGATGTACAAAGAAGAGATTTGATAGAAAATCATGGTCGAGATTGTGAAGATACTTTGACACTCACATGCAAATATAAGAAAACCACGGGCAGGAGAAGTTGATTATCTCTGTTACATTATATTCATTATCATATGCACAGAAAGAGATGTCCTATTTGAAAGTGATGGTTTTATTCGAGAACTTACATCGTAGTACAATTCCAGAAAAAGGGCGAACTGTTAATGAACCACTCATTGGTTTCCGCTGTGCTCGAAAGAGTACAACTTGCTGGGCTCGAAAGAGTTCAGATTTCTGCCGTATGCGAGTCGGTAGTCAAATCCATCTAGGGGACTTGATGGTCAAGTAAGTTGTTAGAAAAGAGTGGTATAGGGTTGGCTAGTATTAGAGGGAGTCTAATGACTTATAAGTCCAAACTATATAAATGTTAGAACAAACACTCTATCTAATAAAAATACTTGAGAGGAAGAAGGAATTCTTCCTTAAAATTATTGTAACTACTATTTCGCTTCCACATAGTTCAATTATAGTTCAAATTAGTACTGAACACAACACAATCTAACAATTGGTATCAGAGCAGGTTCCAGTTTTTTTGTTAAACAGGTAGATCCAGGGACGAACACATGTGATCATATGAAGGAACGTCACTAAGTCCACCCTCACTTGATGGACAAAACTATCCATTCTAGAAATCTATAATGATCATCTATTTGAGATCCAAACAGTGTGGAAAGGCGATTCAAACAAAGTGGACATGGCAAAAAATGCAGGATGGGAAAGATGTAACAAAGATTGTTGACAAACCAAGAACCCTATGGACGGAGGATGAAAAGTGTGCTAAAGATGCAAATTACATAGCATTGTATGTAATTCTAGCCTAGGTTGATGCAATGAGGCACGATCTTATCATACACTGTGAGACGGCTAAAGACACAAGGGATGCACTACAAAAACAATTTGAAGGGAATGAGTCTGTGAGAAAATCAAAACTGCAGAGATTGGCCACGTTATTCAACGGAATTCAAATAACTGAAGAAGAAACATTGAAATATACATTGCTAGATTTAGTGATATAGTGAATCAATGCTACACCCTTGGGGAGGCAATTAAAGAGGATGTTCAAATTATGAAAATCATGAGAACCTTAGCCCCTATATTTAGAGAAAAAACTACAGTCCTAGAATCTTTCATGAGAGTCACACCAATGACGTTGGATGACTTGATGTGAGAACTAAGGACCTTTGAGATAAATAATAGAATGGACGCAACAAAAAACAAAGGGATGGCACTGAATTTGGAGTCAACTACGGAACTGATCGAGAATGATGTAACATAAATTGCTGACAAAATGGTGCTACTAACAAAGAAATATAGCAAGTTCATAAAATAATACAACCAGAGGCAGCAGTTCACCAACAGTTTGAACCTTGGCGAAAATATCAGAAAAGGAGGAACCAGAACACCGAACTTCAAACATGGTAATCGAAAAGACTCTGACCAATGTAGGGAATGCAGAAGATATGGACACTATCTAGTTGAATGCCTGAATTTCCTAAGGAAAATTAAAGCACTGAAAGCCACCTGGTGTGAATCTTAATCTGAAGGAGAAGAAGAACCTGACGAAAAAGAAACAACATATCCCAGTAACTTTGTTACATATACATCATCGAAAGATCTGGTATGTCTCACTTCTGTTGTACGAACTGAAGAGGAACTGGAAAACACTGAAGAACATGACTTTAATGATCCAACTTTGGAGGATCTGGAAAGAATGTACCAGGACATAACAACAAAATGTACCACAGCCACTGAGGTTATTCAAAGACTAGAGAATCAAGTAAAAGAATACAAAAGTAGAGGTACTGTTGCCATGGGGCGTCAAGAGCTAAGTCAGGTGAAACATGAACTACAAATCACAAGAGAGATCAATGAAAGGTTGAGTGATGAACTGACTGTATCCCAAAGAAATGTGAGAAATATGGAACATCAGGTCCAACTCCAAACAACGGAAATTGAGTCACTCAAAATCAATCTAGAAAAAACACAAAAATATGTTCACGAAAACTACAAGGTAAGTACATCATTAACTGATAAACTAATATAAACTATATCTAAATTGCTGGACAAGGATAATGAGATGATAGAACTGCGGTATGAGTTAGACAAAGCCGTGCGAACTATACAAGGACTGAACAAAGGAAATACTAAATTTGATAAGATTCTGCCATATGGAAAATCATAAAGTAACAAAATCGGAATTGGATATACTGAAGAAAGATTATTTGGAACAACAATCTTTGTACCAGCTAGCTCCTCGACGGTCCAACAAGAAGGTCCAAATACTATAAGTGAGTTAGAAAAATAGGACACCAATGGTACGAAAAAATTCATTCCTATATGTCACTACTATGAAGCACCTGGACACATTCGACCTAAGTGTTACAGAATGAAACATGATCTACGATCAGGTAACATCTCAAATTGGAATATGTTCGATGTTCCTGTGAAAAGTTCTACATCACCAAAAACTATGAAGGTGAAGAATAACAATCACAGAATATCACATAAAAAATATGGGTAGTTAAAAACCGCACGTGTCTTACATCTTCAATAGTCTCTCTTGGTGCGAACAACATCGGAACTTGGTTTTTTGACAGCTGATGTTCACGTCACATGATTGGAAATGCCACTTATCTAACTAATATCATTTCAATAAATGGGGAATCTGTGACGTTTGGTGATAATAAGAGTGAATGTCTCATTGGACAAGGGACTCTTAATGTACGTGATTTACCTAAATTATCTAATGTGTTTCTTGTTGAAAATCTTAAAGCAAATCTATTAAGCATTAGTCAAATATGTGATCAAGGACTACGAGTGAATTTTACTCATGACAAATGTATGATTATTGACATTGATGATCAATGTATACTCACAGGAACCCGATCTACTAGCAACCGCTATCTTCTTAACAGGAATCATGTTTGTCATAATGAAAACACCAGGGTAACCGAAATATGTCATCAAAAATTTAGACGCATTGGATACAACCACCTTATTGCTTTATCAAAATCCCAATGTGTTCAGGGGTTACCTAAACTCCCAAACAGAAATCAAGGAATCTGTGGTCCCTGCCGATTTGGTAAACAGGTGAAAAACTCACATAAAGGAACTCAAGATGTCTGTACAAAACATATTATGGCCCTATTACACATGGACCTGATGGGACCGGTTCAGACCGAAAGTATAGAAGATAAAAGGTATATCTTTGTGTGTATTGATGACTTTTTAAGATATACCTGGGTAAGATTTCTTCGAGAAAAATCAGAAACATTCGGAGAATTTGAGAAACTGATAATACTACTTGAAAACGAAAACACATGATTATGTTGTTTGAATACAAAGTGACCATGGGAGAGAATTTGAGAAACTGATAATACTACTTGAAAACGAAAATAATGCTTTTATTGATTTTTGCACCTTACGTGGTATTACTCATGAGTTTTCAGCTCCTAAAACCCCGCAACAAAATGCAGTAGTCGAGAAAAAGAATCGTACTCTACAGGAAATGGTCAGGACTATGATGCTAGGCAAGAATGTCGCTCAAAACTAGTGGGCTGAAGCGATAAACACTGCAAGCTATGTTTCAAACTGTGTCTACTTAAGGAAAGGAGTGGGAATGACCTCGTATTAAATTTGGAAAGGTAAAACTCCCAAACCAAGCACATTGACATCAGGTATCATTACATTAGAGAATTGGTTGAGGAAGGCGTTATTGTACTTGAACCTGTTCCTGCCCTAAGCTAACTTGCTGATATATTTACCAAGGCCCTGGATTCCCAACGGTTCATCTCTCTTAGAAAATCATTGGGCATTTGTTGTGCTCAATAATACAAAAACCAAAGAGAGGGAGGGGGGGGGGGGAGGAGAAGAACCTTGAATTCTCTCAAGTATATAAATGAGAAAAAAGGGGGTAGGAGGAAATATAACATAAATTCTCTCACTATGCAGTTTATAAATTCAGTTTGTCTTGAACTTTGAATCCAATATGTCTCAATTTATTATTTTCTTGGAAAGAACTATGACCTGAAAATGATGTAGTGACAAGCTATCAGCCGTATGATTGAGCATCATGCACAGGAAATGATAGGCCTGTAAAAGATACCAAAGTGTTCTCCTTTGGTTCGCACAAAAGGGGTTATAAGGGACAGTTGAGCTCGTCACACATGATTTTCCCAATGTGGTTCTTACTTGTGTGGTTTGTTAGCTATAACACAAGGTTTCTGCAGAAGAGAGTAATATGGAATCTACTTTTAAAACTGTGTTCTTAAAAAGAAAAAAGTGAACCGAAGAGACACCTATGAATTGAGAACCTGGATCTGTCTTAGTGCATCCTCAAACTGGATAGCCTGCTGAAAAGAGAATAAATGTCTGAACCAAATCCTACTTTTTATTCATTATATAGTCTTTATGTAGTAATTCTACATTATTTTATTTTAGTATCTCTCTTTAGAGGATCTGGAAAGAATGCACCTAGATGTAACAACAAAATGTACCGCAGCCACTAAGATTATTCAAAGACTGGAGAATCAAGTAGAAGAATACAGAAGTAGAGGTACTGTTGCCATAGGACGTCAAGAACTAAGTCATGTGAAACATGAACTACAAATCACAAGAGAGATCAATGAAAGATTGAGTGATAAACTGACTGTATCCCAAAGAAATGTGAGAAATCTGGAACATCAGGTCCAACTCTAAGAAACGAAAAGTGAGTCACTCAAAATTAATCTAGAAACAATACAAAAATTTGTTCACGACAACTACAAGGTAAGTACATCATTAAATGATAAACTAAAAAAACTGTATCTAAATTGTAGGACAAGGATAATGCGATGACAGAACTACGGTCTGAGTTAGACAAAGTGGTGTGAACTATATAAGGACTGAACAAAGGAAAGGCTAAATTTGATGAGATTGTGGCATATAGAAGATCACAAAGTAACAAAACCGTAATTGGATACATTGAAGAAATATTATCTCGAACAACAATCTTTGTACCAGCCAGCTCCTTGACGGTCGAACAAGAAGGTCCAAATACTACAAGTGAGTTAGGAAAACAGAACACCAAAGATACAAAAAATTCATTCCTATATGTCACTACTGTGAAGCACTTGGACACATTCGACCTAAGTGCTACAGAATGAAACATGACCTACGATCAGGTAACATCTCAAATTGGAATATGTTCGGTGTTCCTGTGAAAATTTCTACATCACCAAAAACTGTGAAGGTAAAGAATAACAATCACATAATATCACATAAAAAAATCTGGGTAGTTAAAAACAATATGTGTCTTACATCTTCAATAGTCTCTCTTGGTGCGAACAACATCATAACTTGGTTTTTTGACAGCGGATGTTCACGTCACATGACTGGAAATGCAACCTATCGAATTGATATCATTTAAATAAATGAGGAATCTATGGCGTTTGGTGATGGTAAGAGTGAACGTGTCATTGGCCAAGGGACTCTTAATGTACGTGGTTTACCTAAATTGTCTAATGTGTTTCTTGTTGAAAATTTTAAAGCAAATCTATTAAGCATTAGTCAAATATGTGATCGAGGACTACGAGTGAATTTTACTCATGAAAAATGCATTGTTATTGACATTGATGATGAATGTATACTCACTAGAACCCGATCCACTAACAACTGCTATCTTCTTGACATGAATCATGTTTGTCATATTTCAAACACCGGGGCAATCAAAATATGGCATAAAAATTAGGACACATTGGATACCACCACTTCATTGTCTTATAAAAATCCTAATGTGTTTGGGGAATACCTAAACTCCCAAACAAGAATCAAGGAATCTGTGGTCCCTGCCGATTTGGCAAACAAGTGAAAAACTCACACAAAGGAACCCAAGATGTCTGCACAAAATAGATTATGGCCCTATTACACATACACCTGATGGGACCGGTTCAGACCGAAAGTACTGGAGGTAAAAGGTATATCTTTGTGTGTATTGATGACTTTTCAAGATATACCTTGGTAAGATTTCTTCGAGAAAAATCAGAAACATTCAGAGAATTTCAGAAACTGATAAAATTACTTGAAAATGAAAAACAGGATTCAGTTGTTCGAATATGAAGTGACCATGGGAGAGAATTTGAAAATAATGTTTCCATTGATATTTGCACCTCATGTGGTATTACTCATGAGTTTTCAGCTCCTAAAACACCGCAACAAATGGAGTAGTTGAGAAAACGAATCATACTCTACAGGAAATGGTCAGGACTATGATGCTAGGCAAGAATGTCGCTAAACAATGGTGGGCTGAAATGGTAAACACTGCAAGCTATGTTTCAAATCATGTCTACTTAAGGAAAGGAATGGGAATGACCTCGTATCAAATTTGGAAAGGTAAAACTCCGAATCTCAGTCATCTTCATATGTTCGGCTGCAGATGTTATGTATACAATGACCAAGAACAATTAGGTAAGTTCGATGCCAAAAGTGATACATGTATATTTCTTGGTTATTTTACAAACAGTAGAGCATTTCTTGTATACAATCTAAGAACTCAAACACTTATTGAAAGTAATAATGTTGTCTTTGATGACTCATTGGAAAGACTGGACATTTATCTAGATGAAGCAGGTTCATCTGCTGTGCCACCTATAGGTAACCTAAATTGTGAAAACACAGGAGAGACTGCTCAGACTCTAAAGAGCGAAGAATCTGTAAACCATGAACCTTCCACCAGATTTCAAAAGGAACGTCCAAAAGAACTTATCATTGGAGATGTCAAAGAAGGTGTACAGACACGTGGAAAACCAAAACCCGATTACTGCAAAATGGAAGGGTTAGTACATCATGCATGTTATACCTCTATGATCGAACCTAAGAACATTAAAGAGGCTCTCAAAGATGACAACTGGATATTGGCCATGCAAGAGGTGTTGGAATAATTTGCCACGACCGGACAATGCAAACATCATTGAAACTAAATGGATTTTCAAAAACAAGACTGATGAGCATGGAAACATTACAAGGAACAAAGCCATATTGGTAGCTCAAGGATACACGCAAGTTGAAGGAATTGATTTCGAAGAAACTTTTTCCATAGTCGCATAACTAGAGTCTATGAGAATCCTTCTATCCTTTGCTTGTATTAAAAAAATCATACTTTATCAAATTGATGTGAAAAGTACATTTTAAAATGGTTTTTTAAAAGATGAAGCGTATGTAGAGCAACCCAAAGGCTTTGAAGATCCATATTACCCAAATCATGTGTACAAACTGATGAAGACATTGTATGGATAGAAGCAAGCCTCGAGAGCTTGGTATGAGAGATTGATGAAGTTTCTACTTGCATAAGGATACAAGCGAGGAGGGGTAGAATAGACCTTGTTCACCCAGTGGTCGAATAATGACATTATCGTTGTACAAATTTATGTTGATGACATTGTGTTTGGCTCTACATCCAAAAACGAAGTGAACAACTTTGTTAATGTAATATCATAAGAATTTAAAATGAGTATGGTTGGTGAGCTATCTTACTTTGTTGGACTGCGGTTAAACAAAACAAAAATGGAATCTAGATAAACCAGGGGAAATATGCCAGAAACTTGGTAAAGAAATTTGGTCTTGAAGGCTGTAAGATTGCTCAAACACCTATGAGAACCAATACCAAATTATCTACAGATGAAAGTGGAATTGGCGTTAACCCAACACTGTATAGAAGCATGATAGGGAATCTCTTGTACCTTACTGCAAGTACACTTGACATAAGTTTTAGTGTGGGATTGTGTGCTAGATATCAATCTAATGCAAAGGAATCAAACCTCAAGGCAGCAAAAAGAATTATAAGCTATGTTGCAGGTACTACAGACTATGGACTAAAATATTCTTTTGATATTAAGTCTATTCTTGCAGGATACTGTGATAGTGATTGGGCCGGTGATATAGACGATCAAAAAAGCACTTCAGGAGGATGTTTCTTTATTGGAAAGAACCCAGTGTCATGGCTCAGTAAGAAACAGAATAGCATATCCTTATCCACACTAGAAGCTGAATACATTGCTGCGTGGATTTCAAAGTCATAGTTGGTATGGAAAATGCACATGTTGTGCGACTACGGTATGAACTTGGACGCAATGACTTTTTTTTGCGATAATATGAATGCTATAAATATGTCTAAAAATCATGTACAACACTCCCGAACTAAGCACATTGACATCAGGTATCACTACATTAGAGAATTGGTTGAGGAAGGTGTTATTGTACTTGAACCTGTTCCTGCCCTAAGCCAATTTGCTGATATATTTGCCAAGGCCCTGGATTCCCAGTGGTTCATCTCTCTTAGAAAATCATTGCGCATTTGTAGTTCTCAATAATACAAAAAAAAAAAATAAAGGAAGGGGGGGGGGTAAGAACCTTGAATTCTCTCAAGTAGATAAATGAGAAAAAAAGGGGTTGGAGGAAATATGACATAAATTCTCTCACTATGCAGGTTTAAAATTCAGTTTGTCTTGAACTTTGAATCTAATATGTATCAATTTATTGTTTTCTTGGAAAGAGCTACGAACTTAAAATGATGTAGTGACAAGCTACCAGCCGTATGATTGAGCATCATGCACAGAAAATGATAGGTCTGTAAAAGCTACCAAAGTGTTCTCTTTGGTCTGCACAAAAGGGGTTATCAGAGACAGTTGAGCTCGTGATACTAGATTTTTCCAGTGTGGCTCTTACTTGTGTGGCGAGCTAATACACAAGGTTTCTGTAGAAGAGAGTGATAAGGAATCTACTCTTAAAATT
Organism: Caryopteris x clandonensis; assembly: GCA_028749325.2. NCBI lineage: Eukaryota > Viridiplantae > Streptophyta > Magnoliopsida > Lamiales > Lamiaceae > Caryopteris > Caryopteris x clandonensis. The sequence continues at coordinate 16,463,710 of JAPYKT020000001.1, forward strand.
GTGTTCTTAAAAAGAAAAAAATGAACCAAAGAGACACTTATGAATTGAGAACCTGGATTTATCTTAGTGTATCCTCAAACTGGATTGCCTGCTGAAAGGAGAATAAATGTCTGAACTGTATCCTCCTTTTTATTCATTATACATTCTTTGTGTAATAATTCCTCATTATTTTATTTTAGCATCTCTCTCTTGAGGATCTGGAAAGAATGCACCTAGACGTAACAACAATATGTACCGCAGCCACTAAGGTTATTCAAAGACTGGAGAGTCAAGTAAAAGAATACAGAAGTAGAGATACTGTTGCCATGGGGCGTCAAGAACTAAGTCAGGTGAAACATGAACTACAAATCACAAGAGAGATCAATGAAATATTGAGTGATAAACTGACTCTATCAAAAAGAAATGTGAGAAATCTGGAATATCAGGTCCAACTCTAAGCAACAAAAATTGAGTCACTCAAAATTAATCTAAAAAAAACATAGAAATATGTTCACGACAACCACAAGGTAAGTACATCATTAACTGATAAATTTAAAAAAATTGTATCTAAATTGTAGGAGAAGGATAATGAGATCATAGAACTACGGTCTGAGTTAGACAAAGTGGTGCGAACTATACAAGAAATGAATAAAGGAAAGGCTAAATTTGATGAGATTGTGGCATATAGAAGATCACAAAGTAACAAAACCGTAATTGGATGCACTGAAGAAAGATTATCTGGAACAACAATCTTTGTACCAGCCAGCTACTCGACGGTCGAACAAGAAGGTCCAAATACTACAAGTGAGTTAGGAAAACAGAACACCAAAGGTTGAAAAAATTCATTCCTATATGTCACGACTGTGAAGCACCTGGACACATTCGACCTAAGTGCTACAGAATGAAACATGACCTACGACCATGTAACATCTCAAATTGGAATATGTTAGGTGTTCCTGTGAAAATTTCTACATCACCAAAAACTGTGAAGGTGAAGAATAACAATCACAGAATACCACATAAAAAATATGGGTAGTTAAAAACAACATGTGTCTTACATCTTCAATAGTCTCTCTTGGTGCGAACAACATCGGAACTTGGTTTTTTGACAGCGGATGTTCACGTTACATGACTCAAAATGCCACCTATCTAATTGATATCATTTCAATAAATAGGGAATCTATGACGTTTGGTGATGGTAAGAGTGAACGTGTCATTGGACAAGAGACTCTTAATGTACGTGGTTTAACTAAATTGTCTAATGTGTTTCTTGTTGAAAATCTTAAAGCAAATCTATTAAGTATTAGTAAATATGTGATCGAGGACTACGAGTGAATTTTACTCATGAAAAATGCATTGTTATTGAGATTGATGATAAATTTATACTCACTGGAACCCAATCCACTAACAACTGCTATCTTGTTGATAGGAATCATGTTTGTCATAATGCAAACACCGGGGCAACCAAAATATGGCATAAAAAATTAGGACGCATTGGATACAACCACCTGATTATCTTATCAAAATCCCAATGTGTTCGGGGGTTACGTAAACTTCCAAACAAGAATCAAGAAATCTGTGGTCTCTGCCGATTTGGCAAACAGGTGAAAAGCTCACACAAAGGAACTCAAGATGTCTACACAAAACAGATTATGGCCCTATTACACATACACCTTATGGAACCGGTTCAGACCGAAAGTATTGGATGTAAAACATATATCTTTGTGTGTGTTGATGAATTTTCAAGATATATCTTGGTAAGATTTCTTCGAGAAAAATCAGAAACATTCAGTGAATTTGAGAAACTGATAAAATTACTTGAAAATGAAAAACAAGATGTAGTTGTTCGAATATGAAGTCACCATGGGAGAGAATTTGAAAAATAATGTTTCCATTGATTTTTACACCTCATGTGGTATTACTCATGAGTTTTCAGCTCCTAAAACACCGCAACAAATGGAGTAGTTGAGAAAAAGAATCATACTCTACAGGAAATGGTCAGGACTATGATGCTAGGCAAGAATGTCGCTAAACAATGGTGGGCTGAAACGGTAAACACTGCAAGCTATGTTTCAAATCATGTCTACTTAAGGAAAGGAATGGGAATGACCTCGTATCAAATTTGGAAAGGTAAAACTCCGAATCTCAGTCATCTTCATATGTTCGGCTGCAGATGTTATGTATACAATGACCAAGAACAATTAGGTAAGTTCGATGCCAAAAGTGATACATGTATATTTCTTGGTTATTTTACAAACAGTAGAGCATTTCTTGTATACAATCTAAGAACTCAAACACTTATTGAAAGTAATAATGTTATCTTTGATGACTCATTGGAAATACTGGACATTTATCTAGATGAAGCAGGTTCATCTGCTATGCGACCTACAGGTGACCTAAATTGTGAAAACACAGGAAAAACTGTTCAGACTCCAAAGAGCGAAGAGTCTGAAAACTATGAACCTTCCCCCAGAGTTCAAAAGGAACATTTGAAAGAATTTATTATTGGATATCTCGATGAAGGTGTAAAGACACATGGAAAACCAAAACTCGATTACCACAAAATGGAGGGGTTAGTACATCATGCATGTTATACCTCTATGATCGAACCTAAGAACATTAAAGAGGCTCTAAAAACTGACAACTGGATATTGGCCATACAAGAGGAGTTGGAATAATTTGCTAGAAATTATGTATGGACACTTGTATCACGATCGGACAATGCAAACATCATTGGAACTAAATGGATTTTCATAAACAAAACTGAGGAGCATGGAAACATTAGAAGGAATAAAGCCAGATTGGTAGCTCAAGTATACACGCACGTTGAAGGAATTGACTTCGAAGAAACTTTTGCCCCAATCGCACAACTGGAGTCTATGAGAATCCTTCTATCCTTTGCTTGTATTAAAAAATTCATACTTTATCAAATGGATGTAAAAAGTGCATTTTTGGATGGTTTTTTAAAAGATAAAGCATATGTAGAGCAACCCAAAAGCTTTGAAGATCCACATTATCCAAATCATGTGTACAAACTGAAGAAGACATTGTATGGACTGAAGCAAGCCCCAAGAGCTTGGTATGAGAGACTGACGAAGTTTCTACTTGCACAAGAATATAAGCGAGGAGGGATAGACCAGACCTTGTTCACCCAGTGGTCGAACAATGACATTATCATTGTACAGATTTATGTGGATTACATTGTGTTCAGCTCTACATCAAAAAACAAAGTAAACGACTTTGTTAAGGTAATGTCACAGGAATTTGAAATGAGTATGGTTGGTGAGTTACCCTACTTTCTTGGACTGCAGGTTAAACAAAGCAAAAATGGAATCTTGATAAATCAAGGGAAATATGCCAGAAACTTGGTAAAGAAATTTGGTCTTGAAGGCTGCAAAATTTCTCAAACACCTATGGGAACGAATACCAAATTGTCTAAAGATGAAAGTGGAACTAGCGTTGACCAAACACTATATTGAAGCATGATAAGGAGTCTCTTGCACCTTACTGCAAGTAGACCTGGCATAAGTTTTAGTGTGGGATTGTGTGCTAGATATCAATCCAGTGCAAAGAAATCACAACTCAAGGTAGTTAAAAGAATTATACGCTATGTGGCAGGTACTACAGACTTTGGACTAAAATATTATTTCGATACTAAGCCTATTCTTGCAGGAAACTGTGATAGTGATTGGCCGGTGATATAGACGATCGAAAAAGCACTTCTGGAGGATGTTTCTTTATTGGAAACAACCTAGTGTCATGGCTCAGCAAGAAACAGAATAACATATCCTTATCCACAGCAGAAGCTGAATACATTGCGGCAGGGAGTTTATGTTCATTGTTGGTATGGATGATACACATGTTGTGTGACTACGGTATGAACTTGGACTCAATGACTCTTTTTTGTAATAATATGAGTGCTATAAATATGTTTAAAAATCCTGTGCAACACTCCCGAACCAAACAAATTGACATCAGGTATCACTACATTAGAGAATTAGTTGATTTAGGTGTTATTGTACTTGAACATGTTCCTACTCTAAGCCAACTTGCTGATATATTTACCAAGGCCCTGGATTCCCAACGGTTCATCCCTCTTAGGAAATCATTGGGCATATGTTGTGCTCAATAATAAAAAAAAAAAAAAAAAGAGGAAGAACCTTGAATTCTCTCAAGTAGATAAATGAGAAAAAAGGGGGTTGGAGGAAATATGACATAAACTCTCTCTCTACGCAGGTTTAAAATTCAGTTTGTCTAGAACTTTGAATCCAATATGTCTCAATTTATTATTTTCTTGGAAAAAGCTACGACCTTGAAATGATGCAGGGATAAGCTATAAGCCGTATGATTGAGCATCATGCATAGAAAACGATAGGTCTGTGAAAGCTACCAAAGTGTTCTCCTTTGGTTCGCACAAAAAGGGTTATAAGGGACAGTTGAGCTCGTCACACAGGGTTTTCCCAGTGTGGTTCTTACTTGTGTAGTTTGTGAGCTACTACACAAGGTTTCTGCAAAAGGAGTGATAAGGAATCTTCTCTTAAAACGGTGTTCTTAAAAAGAAAAAAGTGAACCAAAGAGACACCTATGAATTGAGAACCTGGATTTGTCTTAGTGTAACCTCAAACTGGATTGCCTGCTGAAAGGAGAATAAATGTCTGAACTGAATCCTTCTTCTTATTCATTATATCCTCTTTGTGTAGTAATTCCTTATTATTTGGTTTTAGTATATATCTCTCTCTCTCTACATACTGACGAGTAAACCATGGAAAATTGGGATATATGAGTAAGTGGGCCTGATGGCTAGGAATATAAGACTAGTGGCAATTAACCTCTCTCGCATGATCTCTAATGATGTGAATGTATGGTAAAATTTGCATGGAAAGTGAAGTGTTTAAGCAGTGTATTTGAACCATATCTAGCAGCACTTATTTTGTCACAGATTACAAAAAGACTTGAATCTTTTTTCTGCCCTAACCATTAATTCATATATGTTGTTCAGTTCCTGTTTGTTATGATTAAAGATATCTCTCACATTCACCTTGCGTTAAAAACCTAGTCTTTCTGCGATTTCTCTTTTCTATTCTCTTTCGCAGGAACATATGAAATGAACAAGGCGAATGGTCCCAATTCTATCATCAGGCGAACAGGATAATGAAATTTTGAATCCAGTCCTTTTGAAATTCTTGACCAGTCCGCACCAACACTGAAAATGGCTTTTATGGTAGCTGAAATTGTTGTTAAAAACTGTATTTCACTAACATTCGTAAATCTCTAGATGTTCTCTTGAATTCAGGTCCTTTTATGTTCACCAATCCTTTGTCAAAAGGCTCGAAAAAGGGGGAGATGAAGACAGTGATTAATACAACAGTGAAAAAGCTCAAATTAAGGGGGAGTTGGTTGTCAGGGGGAGATTATGCATATTTTGAAACTCTACGTGTGATATTCTTGTGGTTACTAACTAACTGTGCTATATGCATGATCTGGCTGATTCTGTATTATGTAATATTCATTAGTTTATCTCTATCCAATAACATTTCATACTGGGAGTCCTGAGTTCACTGTCTATTCAAACTGTAATCAGATTGTTGTGTTTAAAAATGTTTGCAGGACAGGAGATTTTCGATCCAAATGCCAAAGGGGGAGATTGATAAAGTAAGTATGTTGACATATATATAAAAAATCTAATGAGGTTTGAATTACATGCAGGATACAAAAATTAAGAAAGGTCAACAACCTAAGAGATAGACCGGCTGATTGAGAAGGAAAGAGGATCATGAATTAAAGAAGGTCAACAACCTAAGAGATAATCAAGGAAGGAAAGATTGGTTGGTTGGAGACATTGAAGGAACAAAGATCAACAAGATATGCATAATCTTGAGCAAGATCAAACCAACAAACAAATGAGAGATTCAATGAGAGAATAAAGCAATAGGAGATCAGCTGATGAGGAGAAAATTAAGGAAACAATTTGATCTACAAAGAAGTGATTTGATAGAAAATCAAGGTCGAGATTGTGAAGATACTTTGACACTCACATGCAAATATAAGAAGACCACGGGCAGGAGAAGTTGATTATCTCTGTTACATTACATTTATTATCATATGCACAGAAAGAGACATCATATTTGAAGGGACTGTTTTATTTGAGAGCTTACATCGTAGTACAGTTCAAGCAAAAGGGAGAACTGTTAGTGAACCACTCGTTGGTTTCCACTGTGCTCGGGAGAGTACAGCTTGCTGGGCTCGGGAGAGTTTAGATTGTTGCCATATAGGAGTTGGCAGCCAAATCCATCTAGGCAACGTTTACTTTGGTAAACAGGGATTAGGTAGGATATGATAGGATTGGATATGATGGGTAAAATAAATAATATTTCTGAATCCCATCCCAGGTTTACTATGACAGATGGATAGGATTGGTTATCCTATCCTGCGTTTACATAGATGTATACAAGTGATTAATTGTGATGAGTTTCCATTTATACCCTTGTATTTTTTTGACATATCCATATCAGCCCCCAGTTGAAGACAACGTCGTGCGAATGAGGAGGAATTAGGGCAAGTTCGGTTTCTTCCCCTTCCCACCTTCGCCCCCACGCAGCCAGAGAGGTTCATACGGCCATACGTCGGCGAGCCGCCGGTCCTGTAGGCCTGTTCCTCGCGACAATTTTCTATCCCGTTGGATAATTTATTCTCCCAGGTGCGTTCGTGTTTAATTTGAGGTATGAAAATTTTTCAAATTTTTCGTGAATTTGTTTTCTGATTTTGCGATGGGTGATTATATAATCCATGTTACATGTCCGATTTTAAGGCATTTGGCGTGGATCGAATGATTCGCTGAGGAAATGTCGACCATTTCATCTGCTAAGGGCTCCGCCTTCATCGGTAAATCTTCCATCAGCTTCTTTCCCACATCCGGGTCGTTCGTTCGATTTATAATTTTTGTGTGCGCTTAGATTCATACCTTGAATCCAATTTTCATTTTCATGTATACGTGTGGCCTTCATTATTACCTGCCTGATTTTGTGTTAATAATGAAATACATAAAGCGGTGGTGAGATCTGTGTTTATGTTTTTGGTATGTAGATATAATTTAACCGCATATGATAAATTGCTGAGGGAGAATGTTGTAAAATGCCTTATACATTTCGATTGATGTAAAACCTCATGAATTCCAATGTGCTGTATATATATTGATTATGTTGTTCTTCTTTGTGCCTAACAATCATCATCGTTTGTGAGTGATGCATACCTATATTAGTCCCTCGAACTGTTCAATCTTGTTTTGCAAAAACATTAACTGCATTTCATATGCTAATTTCCTGAGTGAGAGTATTACAGGGAGTGATGACAGTTGCACGACGATCCCGAGTATAAGTTCAACTATAGAAGAGGGATTGGATGGAGCTGCTTCAGGACATAGTGTTGTTGGACGGCTGCATGAGATGATAGAAGATCTGCAGGTTGCAGCCGAAGTGCAACAGTGTAGGGAAATTTTTTTGTTCGACATATTAGAGGAACATAATTGTAGGGAAAAAGAGTTGCAAAATCATGTAGCTCTTCTCCAGCAAATTATTCTGAGGTTCAATGCGTCGGAGCGTAGGGAGGGGCGGTGTCATCTTCTCTTGTTCGTGGGAATATTGATTTCAATGCTTTTTATTTTCGTATGTGTGAGGGGGGGGTGTACATACTGTTGTGATAGGTAAAATCTGTTTAGTAATGCTGTTAACTTCTTCCTTGAATGCCTTTTAATTTGTTAATGTCTCTTTGAACATAAAAATAAATTTGTAAAGGATGTTTTGTTAGGGATGTGGCTGTTGTTGTAAATGATGTTTTATTAGGTTTCTGGCTGTTGGTGGTAAAGATGTTTTATTATGTTTGTTGGTGTTGTTGTATTAGGCTGCTTATATAATTTCTCAACATGACTGATGTCGACATGTTATGTTAGGCTGCTGCATTGCTTTGTGAGATCTTTGTAAGTTTGGATCTTGTGACCCCTGTTACACTAACTCTTTACTTTTGTTCTGAAAATTGGAAAGTTTGTTAATTTTCATTTATTTTGGTAAAATCAGTTCTCACATGTATTTCCAATGTCATCCCCCATGACTGGCATCTACACACCATTCTTTAAAACACAATTTAACACAATTAAACATTGACGGAAACGCAGTGGTATACCGTACACCTACATACAACATAATATAGTATGCATCTAGTTCTGCATTTCCTAATCTTACAACATCTCTAATATTCTAACGTTGTACACCGACATCACATGATACATTACACTGACATCATTCAACAAAGCCAACTTCAGTTTCTAAATACATACATTTTACATTCTTCCAGTAGCCATCAACATCACCATCCGAGCTTGAGCATCTTTTGGGAGACTGAAAAATAGCTCAAGTTCTTTGTTATTATTGATCAATTCCTTAGCCACCGTTAACTGCTGATCTACAGTCAATACGCCCAAGCTGCCCAACATTTCGAACAATTTTCCCCGTTTCTCCGACATCATGACCTCGTATCCAATTCGCTTTCCAATGGTCTGCAGATTCTCATTAGTTTGTTCGCAAAACTTACCTATTAGATTTACCATTTGCTCCCCCGTTGTGTCCTCTGCCCGGCGTTTCCTCATCCTCATTTTCTTCCTGCTTGGCGCCGATCCTCCACCATCAGCTCCCGATACCGTTTCGGTGTCAACCGAAACTGAATCAATGAAAGCATTTAAATCACCATTTTCAGTCTCATCAGCTGCTTCTAGTTGGTCCTTATCGGCGGTGGGTAGATCCTCTGCCAATTCTCCAGTCGCCCGATCTTTTCCAAATACTTCACACCAATCATTGTACAGAGGGTAAGACTTGTTCTTCATGCTCTTTGCATGCGTATCAGTCTGTACGAATATTAAAGAAAGAAGATAAATTTTAGAACTACTTGAAGAAATGCTTATTTAAATTACAAAATACTATGTTCTTACCGCTACATATTCATTCCACAGCTTATCGTCGTGCACAACCACCATGCTATTCACATCGTCCCACTCAAATCCTGACCGGCTAAGCATGGATTGAAGACTTCCGTGATGCTTCTTCCAGACATGTATCTTATTGCATATATGTGGGTCAGGCTTCAAATCGGTGTTGGGTAGGTATCGTTTCATGAGACGGGCGAGTTGACCCAAGTATCCAGTCCGAAATCCATTCTCGCATTTCCAGCCTGTCTGGATGATGTCCTTCAATGCCATTATCAGAACTTGTTCTTCCCTACCCGTCCAAACTCGTCGCTTTGCAGCATTGGTCTTTGATGATGGATTGCTAGTTTCCCCGCTGCAGCTGATGTCTTCCATATTCCTGTGCACTACTCCACACAGAAAAAAAAAAGTTAATATAAATGAAATCAATATAAAATATCAATACCCCCGTTACTAATGTCATAGTAGTGGAAATATGACATATAACTCCACAACGATCAAAGAAAAACCATGTCACGACAATATAAGAAATATCTCCGTTACATAGGTTAAGGCAGAAATAGCCAACATCGAAAAACCAACATCAGAACAAAGAACAAATGCAACTGACATAGGGGAACACTGTTTAGCGAAGCCAGTCATTATACATGTTGGCTGCTAAGTTGTCTCTCCATGCTGTCCATTCAGGACTACTCTCGACCACGTTAATAATTCCTTCTACACCAGCATCCGCATTCTGAAAATTTTCGTCAATTTCTGCCTCTAAAGGATCAACGACCATGGTGTTTCGAATAAAATTGTGAATGAGGCAACAGGCTAGGATGATTCGGTTTTGGACTCTAATAGGGTAGTACGACGCACTTCGGAGTATTGCCCATCTTTTTTTCAAAATTCCAAATGATCGCTCTATTACGTTTCGTGCCTTCGCATGCTTCATGTTGAAGAATTCTTCTTTGTTTTGGGGGGCAGAATTGGCAGACCCCTATTCATCCAAATGGTACCGAACCCCACGATAGGGAGTCAAGAAACCAGCCCCGTTCGTGTATCCATTATCGCACAAATAGTAGTTCCCTATGACATCATAATTACACAATTGTTTGTCACGCTGATTACATAATAAATATCCCAGTCATAGGCAGTCACATAGAAATTTGTTACCTTGAGGAATTTTTAAACCGTTGTTCCTCGTGACAGCATCCCGCAACACACGACAGTCAGCGGCGCTGCCTTCCCATCCACTCAACACGTGTATGTAATTCATATTAACGTCACACACGGCCAACACATTAATGGAAACGCGACCTTTTTTATTTCGGTATCGTGCTCGGTTCGCCTTCAGAATAGTGGCATCAATGTACGTCCCATCTAGTGCTCCTAAACATCTCTGTTTTAACAGATATGTGTTCAAAGTGGAGTCAACGAAATTTTTTGGAAAAATGCAGTGAGAAAAAATGAAAATGTAGATGAATCATACCTTGAAGGAGCTCCACCTATCATTCGTGCAGGTTTCGTCAATCGCCGTTAGTTTAACTAACAGGAGAGGATGCAATCGAATAATGGAGTTCAACACACCATGGAAGTGTTTGCTAACAGTTCTACCCGACCGTTTATAATTGGACCTCACGATACGATTTTTGGTGTGATGCGTAATTATTGATAGAAACATGGCCAATTGCTCAGGGGCACTGCAATGTCGTGTGGATTTTAACCCACCATATGTCTCAAGCATATGGCACAATGAAGAGAATGCTCCTCGACTCATTCGTAAGTGATCTATGCACTCTTCATCCGAGCAACCAATCACATAACGCAGGTATCTTAACTGCCTAGGGACCCTACTAAGTAGACTATATTTTGCTTGAATATGCGCTGTAAATTGTGACATGGGAATATGGCGTTTGTGATCGAAGAAAATGCAAACCATGTTAAAAAAGAAAATACATGCATTCATTATGCCATGTAACAGGGCCAACAACTCCTCCTCGGTCATCCCCATTTCTAACATACCAATCCCATTTTCCATCCTAAACAAAAATTATGCAAATCAAACACATCATCACAAACCAAAATACATACCCACTTCAATCATACTCCAATAACAAAATTGCTAAGTTCCACTTCAAGAATATCACACAACGAAGAGAACAGCAAAGTACCAGGTCAATAACATAAAATTTCCCCACTTATAATTTGAATTTCACAGGCCCAACAAATATAGCTGAAAGAACTTCACGGTATAGGGTGACAGGCGGAAGAGGTAATTTTGTTGGACTTACCTGCTGCTATGCATACGGCGACGACTTGGACCGCGCGCGCGTTGCTGGGCAGTGAAGAAACGGAGGCCGTCGACTGTGGAGTGCCAAGTAGGTGGAGGATTTCGAAATCCCCCTCTTCTGCTGAAAATGTCGGTGCTTGTCGGTGGATAGGTGAAGTAAAATGGGTGGTTGGGGTAAATTTGAGCCCGGCTTTGACCGAGGCTTGACCCCCCCTTTGCTGCCACTCATTTTGTCCTATATCTCACGTGATAATTGTTAAATCAATAATGTTTTGTAAGAACTTAAAGAAATGGACACAAAATTTAAATCTACAAGTTGTTATTATATTATTTTATGTATTTATTATTAGGATTTTTTTTCTATAATTTATATGAATTTCAGACATGGTGAATCCAAATCCCAAGTCTAACATTATATAATCCATAAGCTAAATTAAATTATTGTAATTTCTAACATTCATCTTTCAAGTAAGTAATATATAATTTCAATCAACCTAACATTTTTTGAATCTGCCAAAAAATTTTTATGTCTATAGAAATAAAGTGTTTAAAAATTTAGGTATGACACATTTTATTAAAAAAAAAAAAACTTACAAACATTTTTTCTCAAACATAATTGTTGAACAATATGGCAGATAGATGCTGCACAATTGCAGGTTACTCAACCACTTTTCCAAGTTTTGGTTGGAGTGTTTCGTATGAATGGTTCACATGACAATAGTTCTAATAATTATTGAATAGGTGGAAGTTATTCTGCATGCATTTTTTACATGGATTTCTTTCCTTGTCTGTACATCTATATTTGTAAATTAGAATATCCAACTTTGGTTTAAGGCCGTCTTAAAATTTAAAATTTCCAAGTACGTCACTAGGCTCAAGTTAGTTTTGAATGATGCTTCCCTGGAAGGTACTTAATATATGACACCCAGAATGAAAAATTGAGAAGTATGGTATACTATAATTAAAAACATGAATTTTGTTTAAATTTGGGTGGATCACAAGCGTAATAGTGGGTGTGAAGATGAATGTGATTGACTGCAAGACTTTGTCTCCTTTTGGTTCACGTGGTGCCGTACCTATTCCATCATGTATGTGTGAGAAGGGATTTCCCATTATATAGGATTGTGGTTGAATGAAATAATACACCAAAAATAATGTCCCAAAAAAAATCCCTCCACAAGAGTTCTTCTTATACAACGATGGTTGGAATGAAGAGATGGATGCCCGTTTCATTGATTGTCTTATTGAGCAGAAACAACTTGGCAACTGGAATGCACAGCTGCAAGGAAACTTCCACGCGCTACTCATGGCACGAGGCATACTGAACGAAGATCCTTGTGTAAATACTACTTGGGAACAAATCGTTGAACGGCAGACCATGTTAAAGAGTAGGTACCAAACATTTCAGAAGATAATTGAGACGGGCGGCACAGCGTGGGATCGTTCCAACAACAAAGTCCATGGAAGTCGCGCCACATGGAAGAAAATGTTGAAGGTAATAGTTGTGGGAAGATACATCTATATTTTGTTATGAAATTATAATTGCGATATTGCTCTGCACAAATTTTTTTCCCGGTGTCAAAATTGTCTAATTTCATAGGAAAATGCATTTGTGGGGGCATATTTTCACGCTGGAGAACCTCATTATGAGAAGCTTGAAGTTTTATTCGCTGATCGTAATTCTCGTGTGCCATTGCAAAATGAAATCTTCGACATATCAGATGGAAGCGTGCAAGCGGAGGATCCTCCTGCAGAAAACACCGGAACGGTAATCGTCGTATCTGATGATGATCAAGAAGTTGTATCTGCAGTAGGTGCATCTTCACGTCCGCCCCAAGGTAGTAGAGCTTTTCCGACTCAAAACTTTTATCCCCCCAGGCCTAGAGATGCCAGTTCAGATAACCAAAGCGAAGAGAGCTCTTGCGCTTCTTCAAGCCCAGTGAAATGGTTTTCTTTTAAACGTGGGAATTGGTAAGTTTGTAATGATCCAACTATAGCGGCATGTAATAGCTCTTGTTTCCCGGGGTTCATCAATATGCATCCTTAAAGATGTTGATGTTTAGTATTTGAGTGTTATTTCGCCGGTGGCATCGATATTTGTAAGTGTTGTGTCCTTAACCGTTGTCAATTTGTACTGATGTTTTAAATAACCGAGTACTTAATGCAATAAACACTACATACCCGAGTTCATGAAATAAATTGTTCCCATTCTGAATTTGTACAACTGAATAGTGGCAGTGAAAAGAGGAAAAAGCCAAGGAGTAAGAAAACTCATTGTCATACCAAAAGCAAAAGGCAAGGACTACGACAGGACAGTGTTCTACCAAAATCAAAAGGCAAATAATACAAATTAGAAATAAAACAGAATTACACGGATATCCAAAGTAGTAATAAATAAGATAGAAATCAGTTTGCTTAGTACATTTCATTCAATTACACGGACAGTGAAACCCAACTGATAGCTGGAGTCCAACTCAATTACGCATCTGTGGCCGACGACTATGCCATTCTCCTGTAGGAAGTCTGGCAGTTTGTTCCTTAGTGCAATACGAGATGATTGCTTGTTCAGCCCGATAGACCATGTTCTTACTTTCATTGTCACATTCACACGCTTGCCCACACGTTTTTTCCCGACAATATATGTATTCCAAAATTCAATTGGAATAGGCTGCATGCAAGACCGAGGAATTATGCAAGGCATATAATAAATAAAATAAGAAACTTAAATCACATATGTTTAATACACATACCAAATGAGGAGTATCAAAATACGACTTGCGCATAACAAGTTCGTATCGGGCTGAGCCACCTTCATCGGCATGACTAGGGCTGATCACCTCAGTATTCACGTTACGAGAACCACGCATCCTGATGTCAATCCCATCCTCATCACTCGAAGCACTTGTAATTTCTGTTAAATCATTCCTTCCATTCTCCGGCATGTGTTCGGGTCCAACCTCCGCTGGGTGACTACCTTCTCCCCTGGTTCGTTCTCTTCCCCGTGCACTGCCCCTGACATCCAATTTCTCGAAACAACTGACCTCAAAGACCTCCACCCAGATCCCCACTTCGTCTAGTTTATTCAAAAAGATAAACTCCCCAACTCTTATGTTATTCTCCTGCACGAATTCCTGCCACCCATATGTCAGCCGAAGTCGACCACATTCCTGAATCTCCGTCTTAACTTCCCACCGAACACCATACTTGTTTATCAGAGTAAGCTTGTTGGGTAGATTTTCCAGAAAGTTCAGAGTGAACTTGGGCGGAAGATCCTGTAACACTCAGATTCAAGTCAGTTTCAGAAGACAGACGACAAAATCAAGTAAGCTTGTCTGATGATTTCAAATTATTCAGCGAAGTACAAACGTACCACATAAACATCCATGGGCATTCTTGGAGTAGGAAGGAAAACCTTGAAGCAACGGTTCAACCTACTTGTCGTACCAACGTCACCTATAAAATAATACCATGAATTAATTGTCAATCGAATGAATGCAATGTTACAGATGTTATTAAAGATCATATATAATCAGGACTGGAATACGATACCGTGTAGAGGCGTAATGGTTTTTTGGCATGCATCCTTGGTGAAAACAATCACACGGAATATACACCCTCCGTCAAAGTAGAATAAGCACAGGTCCTGATGTTCGATGTTGTTCGCATCCCGGAACTCGGGCCACCCTTCAGTGAAGTAGATGATCCCACCTTCGCGTATCGCTGTTGTGATAGTCCATTGCACGCCAAAATCATTTTGAAGTTGGACAGTTGGTGGCAAACTACCCCCGCATTTTCTACAAAATTTGGGTGGAATTCGCTGCATAAAAAATAAATATTACAACCCAAATTGAAACAAAATTGTTCCCAACAACAAACTAATTTAGTAACTATTTACCAGCCCGTTGGAGGAGTAAATGAAGTTCCTATGGCACAACTTCATGAACTTCAGTTCCCCAGCACGTTCCATTGTCAACCTTGAAATTCATCAAGGAATTTCAGATTGTTAAAAAAGGTATGAGCCAAAAAAAACTAAAAAACAAATGTAAACATTCACGGGTACAAAAGGGTTCAGACGCTAATTAAAAAGGAATCGGCGCAAACATTCTAATTATTCGTCTCAGAGCATTCCCGGGTAAAAACAAATGTGAACATCTATGCATGAGATTCACATACTCCAGTACACGATATGTTACGCTCCACATATACATTTCATAAAATGAAATAATTCACAGCAAGTTTGTCATCATGACAATATATCCCTCGAAACTACATGAATGAAAAAATTTAAAACTTTCTTATTGATTCACAGGAAAAATGAACAGAACTGAAATCTGACCACAACTAGCAAGGAAAAACGAACTTTCACGCCACGTGATATTTACTCAATAAGAAATGCAGTGCTGTGCTTTCATAAATTACAAGTTAAATATGCAACAAGTTCCGCCATTTATAATTATACAGCATATATTTTGGGGGAAAAATACCTAGCATAAAAGGAAAGCCCTAATAGCAAACAACACCATGACCGCAATATATTCATCCTTCTACATATAAGGAACAACCAACCCTCCACAACTTATAATGAAATCACTACATAACTATTTCACAAAAGCCCAGGCAAACAAATGAATAAACAAATAAATTTTATACAAACTGGTGTTAACTTTTATACCTTCCTCAGTTGGTACAAAATCCGAACAAAGTCGTCCTAACTTTCAGCGATTTTGGACCACAATGACCTACCACAAATGAAAACATAACAATTTCACAAAAGGCCCGGCACGCATATGAATAAACAATAAAAATTAATATAAGAAGTATTTACTGATATACCTTCCTCAGAGTATTCCCTCCGAACAAGTCCTCCTCCCTTTGAACGATTGGGACCACAATGCCCTACAACATTCAAAACAGACGATCGTAAATCAGAAACTTATTGACATAAATCGCATTTAAAAAAAATGAAGGGGACACCGGCGGGGAGGGGGGGAACGGGGGAATGCCGAAACGGCGGCGGAGGCGGTACGCGGTGGAGCGGGGGAACGGGGAAAGGCACCACGGCAGGTCAGGGGATGTGGGGGAGGGGAACGGGGAAGACCACAGGTGCAGGTCAGGGGATGCGCGGGGAAGCAGAGGGGAGGGCAAGGGGAGGTGAAGGGCACAACCGCGTCGGAGATGGAACCGAACGGCAGTCGGGGGAGCGGGGAAGTAACCAGTTTTTGACAGCGGCGCTGGGAGTAAAAAACCCTAGCAACAGTTTCCCCCCTCACATTTTGTTGGACAAAATGAAGTTATAGTTGCCCTTAGGGGCATATCAGTAAAATTGGCAGGTGGGATTGCGGGGGGATAACTTATCCCACCCTCGATGAGGGGATGCCATGTCCGCCCTTTTTGCATCGGTAAATGTGTGTATCCCGGGTCCCGGGATAAATGAAAATTAACAATCCTATAAAGTATCCGTGGGATAAGCCGGGATACCGAGTCCGAATCCAGGCTTATCCCAAAATGTAAACGCAGCCCTAGGGTACTAGATGATCAAGTAAGTTGTTAGAAGAGAGTGGTATAGGGTTGGCTAGTATTAGAGGGAGTCTAATGACGTATAAGTCCAAACTATATAATTGTGGGAACAAACACTCTATCTAATAAAAATACTTGAGTGGAAGAAGGGATTCTTCCTCGAAATTGTTTTAACTACTATTTCGCTTCCGCATAGTTCAATTATAGTTCGAATTAGTACTGAACACAATACACGCACACAAATTCTGATCTAACAACATTAACAACACTTTTTTATAAAAAATATTAATAATTAATATTAATTGCATTACAATGCAGTTTAAAATTTTGTATAAAAATATTTGAGATAAAATAATTTATAAAGAAATAAAATGGAGGATTAATATTAAATAAAGTAAGTCACATTTTAAACTCTATTATAAATAAATTATAGGACTAAACTAAGATAAATATTAATTATAATAAATAAATAAATATCTATTTTAAAATTAATTAATTCTTATATGATACTCAAGCACACACAATCGCTTCTAACATTCTTCACATATGTGATTAATTGGATAACATACAAGTAATGAAAATAATTTCAATAATCTTTTAAGTAATAAATGTTGGTTATACATGCATTTTGGGGTGAAATAAGTTGTTTGGTCCCATTTTATTATATTAAGTGTATATGACGTGATGGTTCATTTTGTAGCTTTTTACTCCATTTTTGAAGCTAAACGAATAAACATGAGCAGATAAAAGGCAAAAGAGCTAAAAGCAGAAGCAAAACGATCGAAAAATGTGTAAAACAGCGAAGGAGAATGGTCGAGCAGAATTGGTGTTCGCCCAAGCCAAATTCCACTCGATGGAGCGGATGCACACATAGCCTACTAGACGCAATCAAGCGCATCTGCTTGACCAAGTGACCAACCCCTCGATCGGGCATAATGACAAAGTAACGAGGTCGAGCACCCGAACGCTCAATCGATCGTTCACCGCTCAACCAAACACTCGACCAGGCCAAACTTATGCTCAATCGAGCGCACTCGTTCGACCACCCACTCGACCAGTTCAACTAGGCGCTTGACCGCCCATTTTCCACTCGACCTAGCCAAAACAAGCGCTTGATCCACCATTCTCGCTCAAACTGAGCCATTTCCCACTCAACCGAGTTGTTTTCTACTTGATCGAGCGTCGAATGCAGAATTTTGCATATATCTTTGTATTTTCTCTAGATTTGACGGTCGGGACAAGCTTTAGTATGTTTTTTTCCTATAAATAGATAATACTTTATCATCCCTTGACCATATCATACTCTACACATCTACATATATACCTCTCTAAATTCGCCAACTTATCAAGAGAAAGAAAGGTTGAGGCAATCCTCCATCCACTCGATGTGTTTCAACGGATCATTCGTTAGAATTCCTACAAAGTTCTAGAGTTTCCTTTATTCTTTTTATTTTGTTTAATGCTAGACATAGTTACAATTAGATTTCTTATGATGCTTAATTCTACTATGTATGGCTAAACCATCGTAGTCTTAGGGCATGTTTGATACAATTATGTGATTATATTAATTTATTTTAAGTTCATATTTGAGTTGTTTGTTTGAGTTCTTATTCATATATATGATTTGATGTTCCTTGGTTAATCATGTGGCCAATAATTATGCATGTCTGATATATATTGATCAAGATTCGAAAGATAAGACCCCACATAAATCTGATATTTATGACATAAATATTTATATGATTGTTTGTCTGCAATATTTATGAAGAATTATGAGTCTTATTATAGATCTTTTGAAAATTGATTATTTATGTGAAATAGAGATATTAGCATAGATAATTAATCTAAAAAATTGCATGCACTTCGAAAGAATAAGTGATTTAATATAGTGAATGCCTTATAAGTACAAGGAATGAATGAATTTGATTGAACTAATTTAGCAATATAATTGTTGGTTGTTGAAAATATGATCCTAGGACTCGTTTCTCTTTCTAATTTCTTCACATTTTTGTCTATCTATCTTTTGATTAATAGATTTGTATGTTATTTCTTTTTATGTTTCTTGGTAATTAGATAAACACTCTCTTTATTCGATCATCTTGATAAAGTAGAAGATAAATTACAAGACTTGATAGTTTCCACATGATACAACCTTGTGCTCTATTATTCTTATGAAATAGGTTCCTAGTCCACTGAATTTTATGTTCTAGACCGTTGTTTCAGTTTCATCCTTGGAGAATATCCTGAACTTCAATTATTTTTTTACGATATTTTATTCTATATAGATATTGAAAAAGGAAAAAACGGCATGACTAGTATTCATCTCTATAATATGAAATATTTCATTACGAGTAATGCATAATGTTTTATTACAACATTATCAAAAGAGTTTAAAATAAAATATGACATGCCATTTGCAATACACAAATCCCTCAAAGCCTATCTATTTGGGCAGCCTTTATTTGTTAAAATCTATATATAGCAGTAGCTTAATTAAGAAGCTTAACATAGTTGGTCTGAAGCATATGAAACAAATCCTCAGGCATGTTGATCCATGCCTCAATACCATCCCCAGATGGAGTGCTCATCAGAATCACCAAGTTCTGGTGGGGAAAGGTTGCAGTGCTAACCCAAACCGGCTTCCCCCAACCAAAATCTACGGTGTACACCGGAAACCTCCACCAGCTGCTAAAAGTTAACAACTCCGTACCCGACATAACTAATTCACCCATTCTTGAAAATTTTCTAACATACTCCTCACTATTAACTACTTTCCTTATGTAATTATCGTCCACTTCCCTAATGGCAGCCCTCAAGTTGGTTAACATCTCACGGCATTCGGTTGTATCAGACGCAAATGCATAACAAGCACTCATGCAGTTCCCAATGGTGTGATCTGGTATAGGAGGGGTTGTTCTTGGCCTCAAGTTTGCTGCATGAAATGCAGCGAACGATGTTTTTTCCGTACCTGAAATGGCTTTATGAGCCTCAATAAACTGCTGCCAAATGAAAATTGTCAGAGCTTCCACTGTAGTAGTGTTCTTCACATCACTACTAGAGGCCACTTGTTGCTTGATCCTCCCTAACTTTTCCCTCTCAAAAACTAATCTTTTGATTTTGATTTCCTCTTTTGTAAGATCAAAACAAAGGGGGGCCAACTCTCTGGGAGGAAAATGCGCTAACAAATTGAAAGAAGGCTGAATAATATGATCACTATCTCCACGACATGCGGCGGCCCATGCATTCATAAACAGCGAAACAGATGCAAAGTCAGCTACTTTATGAGATAAACAGACACCAAGTGCAATCCCTCCACAGTCAAAGAAATTAACTTTCACTAATAAAATCAAATTATCATCATGGCAAATACTATCCACAGGGGTTAATTGCCTCAGTTCCTCCATATGCCGCTCTTCCGTAACTTGTGCAAGCGGAGCATGCACTCGAGCTTCCACGAACTCGACGCCTGTATCATTACATTCAACATATGAGTTTTCTCGAATCACCCCTGCGAATGGGTGGTAAACAGTTAGGATTTGGGACAAAGACTGTTTAAGCAATTCAGATGTTTCTGCACGTGGCTTAGCTTTTGATTCATCATTTTTATAGAAGAAAATGAGGGGAATATAGCATACAGCTGCAATTTGGTCTAGAAATGATAGTTTGCAGATTTTGAATTTGTCGGGTGTTGGGGATGATGGCTTAATAATGTGCTTGGAGATTATCTCCTCCTTCAAAACCATCTTTGATGTTCTTTAATGTGATTGAACTAATACAAATATATTCTATTAATAGAGATTATGTTTGCATATCCACGTGTAGAATGTCATCACAATACTTTAAATATATATTAATGTAGTTAAGTACGAGATGAAATACAAAATAATAGGTCAAGCCACAAATTTAATTAACAATTGCTAACATGTACAAAACATAGCCTAGTAATTAAAGTGGGCATCTACCTACAAACATACATTTAGATAACTAACACCAACCAAAATTGAATAATTAAAAGATATGAATTTAATGTGAATCGGTTGCACGAATTCTAGAACCATGCAACCATGGTCCGTCCAAAACTTCAGAATCATAGACATGATTCGACTCTTTCTTTAGGTCAGATATTAAAAAAAAAATTAAAAAAATGTACCAAACTAATGAAAAGAAAAAAAAGCGTCCCACACTAGAGTTGCTTGTGCCCAATTATTTTAAATAGGTACGTGTAATACATTTTAGATAAATTAGTAATATTGAGTAATTATTTTGTTCACACTTTGTTGAATCTATACTAGTTTATTGATGGAGTAGTTTAAAAATAGAATTTATCTCTCATTTCATCCCAATAAATAAATATTAACTAATAATTCTAAAAAACTTATTAAAATTTTAATTTTTAAACCAAATAATCAATTGATTATAGATAACAAAAATCTTATATATTTTAAAACATGGAGAATTGTTTTATTATATATATAAAAATATAACTTCTACATACCTTTACCAGTAAAAATAATAAAATCTAAAATATTGATTTAATCTAAAATTATATTATTAATATATTTTATTTTACTTTTAAAATATATACAAACTAGCATCGTACACAGAACAATACTAATGTGAATAATATCAGATTTTTTTCAAAATGATAATCTTCAATATAAATTTAATTATAATCGTCAAAACCTCACCCAGAAAATGATTGTCTAAGAAACATAAAAATAACATATAACACAAGATATAGTTTACCAAAAAAACAACAAAATCAAAAAATCAGAAATAAGACTATAATAACCTTAAAACATCACCTAATTTTCTCAATACCTTTATAATTGAAAAATAATATTGCTCAACCACGGCCGCACTAATTAATTGACCTTTACGACCATAGTTGTGTTAGTAATTTCATGTTCACAATTAAACTTATCTAGATTATATACATACATGTCAACGACATTACTAGCTTACTGAATATCTAACATTATCTTGGAAATTTATTAGATATTTTTATATTCACAAAAAAAAAAAAAAACCTTTTTATTTATATTAATAAATAAGAGAATCAACAATAACTAGTAAAATCTTGTCAAAAATTAAAACATTGATTTTATTTTGTCAAATTTTATTTAAAAAACAAAGAAAAAACAATAGATGACAACTTGTGATTGATTCAGATATTTTTTCTTTTTTATATTTAAAAGAAAATATTTTTTTTGTTTCTTATCAATTTTTGAGATACAATATATCAAATTAGTCATCCCATATTTTGCATATTTCAAAATAAGATATTACATATGAAAAAGTGCAATTAGCTTTTCATTGATTATTTGAATTAGAATGGTACAATGATTGTGGGGTTATTTGTATAGTGTCTACTACAGATAAAATTAATTAATATTTTTATAAAAATACTATTAATACTTTTTAAAATTTCTTTTATATTAAATATTCAATTTATTTTATTGTTAATCTTAATTATTTTCATTACAAATATAAATCTTTGTTTTTCAATATAATAACATAATTATCTATAAATAGTAAAATCTCACCATTTTCAATTTTTAAATTCAAAGATAATATTCAACAATATTTTTTTTAATAAAAAAAAGATAGTGCGTGAACAACATTCAATTATTGCATACGCCGACATATGGATCGAAATATAAAGATATGTGAAAAAAATTAAAAAATTTATAGTCATGTAACTTAGACTATGTCCAAAATAAATCTTGCATGTCGCGTAATTCCAACTTCCGTCCAGTATAGAGCTGCAATTTGGTCTAGAAATGTTAGGTTGCAGTTTTTGGTATAGAGCTATCAATTTGGAGAAGATGGCTTAATAATAATAATAGGGTTGGAGATTATCTTCTCCTTTAAAACCATCTTTGATGTGATTGTGCTAAAATTAGAATATCAAAGTTTAGGGTCGGCCTACGCATTCAATTAACAATTGCTAACATGTACAAAACATAGGCATCTACCTACACATACATTTAGTTGATAATAACTTAACACCAACAAAAAATTGCATAATTAATTATTCAAGGCCAGCCCCAAAATTCAGAATCGTTGACATGACCCAAATCCAATTAGTTCAGCCCGAAAAAATAATTATCACATCTGAAACACGAATATCTCATGTCTACATGCGCACAACTTGCATTCAAGGTTTCTAGATTTTTCATTGAACACTAGTAATACTTTTTAGTTAAATCAATAATATTTTTAAATAAACAATAAATACATTTATGTTAAACAAGTAATATTAAATAATTTTTTTATTCAATTTTCATTGAATCTATACTAATATACGAAAAAGTAGTCTAAGAATATAGTTTATTGTTCATTCCCTACTTATAAATAAGTATTAACTAACAATTTCTATAAAACTTATTAAAATTTTAATTTTTAAAATAATTAATTAATTTATTATAGAAAGTAAAAGTCTTATCTTAGAACGTGGAGAATTTTTTTTATTATTAAAAACTAAATCTTTTACATACATTTACCAATGAAAATAATAAAATTTAAAATATCGAGTTAATCAAAATTATATTATTCATATTTTTTATTTCATTTTAAAAATATATGCAAACGTATAGGACAATACTGATGTGAATAATACCACATATATTAGGTAAAAAAAAATACACATTTTTAGTTAAATTACTAATATTATTTTTTTTTTGGTAACCAGCAATTCATTTACGGTGAAGAGTACTACTACTTAATCGTATATGTATTGCTCTTTGTGTTAAAATGTAATATTGTTTAACTATAAATGTATTACCTTTTTGTATTAAAATAAGATGTTCGTCTGTGTAATGCACATGATAGAATATATTTAATTATATTATTACTATGTTATAAAATTATATTATTGTTATAAGAGGTTATAAAATATATAAATGATATGAAAACAAAATTAAAAGATATAATTATTTAACAAAGCAAGAGATTATAATGTAAACAAAATACTTATGAAATATAAAAGACAAAGAAAAATTAATAAATTTTGTGTCTTGGCTTACACACATTTGTAGATCATTTTCTTACATGATACAAAAAATAAATTAAAATATCGCATTTTCTAAATATATTTTTGTGTGTATTTCTTTTCCTTTATAATTTAAATTTTTTATGTTTATAAAATCAAATATCAAATGACATTCGTAATATTTAGTGGATATCAGAAATTAGAAATTAGAAATTTTCACTCAAATCAATTTGAAGTATAATTTCATATGTATGCTGCATTGTCAATCTCTCAAAAAGCTTTTTCTAAGAAATAAAGAAAATAAAAAAATTATATGAGGAAGTGAATTTTAAAATTCAAACTCAATCCAACCTATCATAATTTCTCAAAGTCAATACAAATATTTAAAATTAGTAAAAAAAATATTAAAATGAAACAGTTAAATATATAATTGAATAATATAATATATTTTAATTTAAAAACGTTTATTATTATTTCTACAAAAATATAAAAATATTTTTTATTTGTCTTAAATTTATATTAGAATTTAACCCATTTTTATTCAAAATTAATACATATTTCAAATAAAAATAAATAATTTAACTATAAAAATTGATTTATATTTTAAATATAGTTTTACTTTAATATGTGAAATATTTGTATCAAATTAAAGATAGTAAAAAGATGATTAATTTGATGTATTACATGTCAAAACGGATTCAAAACATAAAGGTTATTTGAAATTTAAAATATTAGTAAAAAAAATTATTTACATAAAACTAATTTTTTAACGTGTAATATTTCTTACTATATTTAAGTAAAAATGCAGAAATTTTCTAGAAGTGACATATTTCTTTTTAGCATATTTTTAAGAGTTTTGTATTTATGTTAAATATATTTTTTTTATGACACATGTTACGGTGTTTCTATTTTTATATTAAGTAAGAATACATTACTACTTTAATAGTCATGATGGCCGAATCTTTCATAAATCGGAAAAATCCATCGCCTCATCCTCTAAAATATTACAAATTTTTTAAGGGTCCAAAATTATAAATGTGTGTGTGTGTGTGTGTGTATGTATATATTAAATTGAAATATGATATAAATTGTAGCCCTGCAAGAGTTATCTCATATGTTAGAGAACCCTTAAATTGCTTTGGGCAAGGGGCTGCTGGAGGCCTTGGGCCTGCAAGAGTGCTGCTCTGGGTGGTCCTTTTTTTCGGTTTTTTTTTTTTTTTGGTTTTTTTTGGTTTTTTTTTTTTTTTTTTGTGTGGATGTGTTTGTGAATCTCCAATCACTTATGATTTGTAAAAAATGAACAAATAATCGTTGGTGGTTAGCCGTGTGTTTATACAAATTTTGTGAATCTCCTGTTAAGGCACTCGGGTGGGCTGCCCGGGATCCACAAGAGTTCTTTCTCCGTTCGAATTCTCCAGACGGGTGACCCGCGATCACGACGTCCAATTCAAGGTGTTGTACTGTGGGATATGCCATTCGGATCTTCACGCAGTCAAAGATGATTGGGGCATCTCTACATACCCGCTTGTGCCCGGCCATGAAATTGTCGGAGTGGTGATAGAAGTTGGGTCAAAGGTTAAGAAGGTTAAGGTGGGAGACAAAGTGGGCGTCGGATGCTTGGTCGGCTCGTGCAGGAAATGCGATCAATGTGCTAATGATCTCGAGAATTATTGCCCTCAACCGGTACGTAACATTATCAATTTCTACAGAGAGAGAGAGAGAGAAAAAAAAGAAAAAGAAAAAGAAAACACACACACATACAAAGACAATTATCTAATAATGTTTTATGAATATTTCAATATTACCAAGAATTGTCATATTTATTAAATGACATTACCAATATATAATTGATATATATTGGTACGAAAATTTTCCTAATTTAATTTTCATACAGATGACCGGACACCTACACAAGGTCGTCATAAAATAAATGAACGATTCAATAAGCGCATAAAGAAATAAATGACTTAACGAAAATTCTAAATGACTTAACGAAAATTCTAACTATAATATGTTCTTTGGCTTCCCCTTCACTTAGACATGAATACGGTTTCGATTCCAAACCCATATCAACTGTCAACTTTTTGATTTAACTGTTGATCCAATTTCAGTGCATAGGGAGAATCAAAATTGAAAAATGGTTGTTTTGATTTTGCGATTTTAGAATATCTGATTAATGAGTTACATCAACATACCCAATATCTGATTAATGAGTTACAAACATATTCTTTGTCCGGTCATGTGTATGAAAATTAAATTAGGAAAATTTTCGTACCAATATATATCAATTATATATTGGTAATATCATTTAATAAATATGACAATTCTTGGTAATATTGAAATATTCATAAAACATTATTAGATAATTGTCTTTGTGTGTGTGTGTGTGTGTGTTTTCTTTTTCTTTTTTTTTTTCTCTCTCTCTCTCTGTAGAAATTGATAATGTTACGTACCGGTTGAGGGCAATAATTCTCGAGATCATTAGCACACTGATCGCATTTCCTGCACGAGCCAACCAAGCATCCGACGCCGACTTTGTCTCCCACCTTAACCTTCTTAACCTTTCACCCAACTTCTGTCACCACTCCGACAATTTCATGGCCGGGCACAAGCGGGTATGTAGAGATGCCCCAATCATCTTTGACTGCGTGAAGATCCGAATGGCATATCCCACAGTACAACACCTTGAATTGGACGTCGTGATCGCGGGTCACCCGTCTGGAGAATTCGAACGGAGAAAGAACTCCTGATGGATCCCGGGCAGCCCACCCGAGTGCCTTAACCAAACGATTTTGTGAACATATTTTCAAATACAGTTACTGATTAATCGTAACGGTACACGTTTTTAAATATATTTACCTAGTGACCACAAATTTTTTTTGTGTTCAAAAGCATTACCGATTAACTTTAAATATATTACTTTTGTATTGAAAAATATTATTCTCTGTATTGAATTGTTATTATTTTAACCATTAAAGTATAGCTATTTGAACCGCAAAGGTATTATTGCATATTTGTTCAAGTCAGTCCAACTCCATTTCAGATTTTCAAATTGACCTCAATTATTTCTAATCTTTTTCTACAAAGTGTAAATTGTATCACATTATATTTCTTTTCTATTTTTCCCCACTCTGATCTAGCGACATTTTGATTTTAGAATTTTTTTAAAATGAAAAACATTCAACATAAATTTAATTGTAATCATCAAAACCTCACTGATCTTGAAAGTGATTGTCTTATAAACTTCAAAATATCAAAGTAACACAGGACATAATTTAAAAAAAAAAAAAAAAGTGATAAAAATCCATCATCCAAAAATCACAAAATAGAAGTACATTATTAACCTGAAAACATCATCGTAGTTTCCTGGCGGCGCTATATTGGTTGGCCCTTCATTTTCTATGAGGACGACATCAGGCAAATCCTTCATACCAAACGATTCCAACAAATCCATAATCTTCTGGTCAAGCTCGATGTTGTCGACCTTAATGGCTGACTCATCGGGCACAAACCTCATACGGTGCTCGTGCTCCTCCTCCTGGAACTTGAGTGAAGGAACTTGGAGAAAATAAGTGTAGAGGATTTAATTGGAACATGAAGATTGGGATATAAAGATGTATGATAGAGAGGCTTTTCTCTAAGAAACTTAGGTTCGAGGCGATGGTATTTTGTCATGAACATTTATTTTAACTCATTTCATACTTCATTTTAATATTTAGGACACTATACCTCATTTTAGGTGCCCCAAACCATATGTTCACAATTTTCCTAATGACTTGAGGAATTTTCTTCAGACATTCAAATGTCTTATATTCGGCCAAAAAATCTAGTTACTCATCACCCAATCTTTGAATTTAGTTACCAACCATCTTCAAACTTATTTGCTTTTTTATTTTACCATGATGTTAGAAATATTTTATGTATAGTTTTGACGCCCCCGTCCCCCCATTTCGTAAAAG
Organism: Caryopteris x clandonensis; assembly: GCA_028749325.2. NCBI lineage: Eukaryota > Viridiplantae > Streptophyta > Magnoliopsida > Lamiales > Lamiaceae > Caryopteris > Caryopteris x clandonensis. Next base: position 16,491,405 of record JAPYKT020000001.1, read on the forward strand.
TTTAAAACATATATACATATTCATTGTAAGAAAAATTTGTTACAATATACAACATTTAACGAAATATAGACTACAACCTATTGGAATGAAGAGAGTGCCTGCATCATTGCAACAAGAAGACGAAGTTGTGCAAATGTAAGGAGACTATATCAAGCATGCTGAATAGTCACCACACTGTTGTAAGGAAGGCTTCCCACAACAAGAAGACAAAAAGCTTATAATTAACGAACTGATATAATTTGTTACTGCAAGAAGACTAGTACATTGCAAAGATAATAGTGGTTAAACCTTCTAATCAATGATAGCAAGATCAATTCATTCATGGCAGTACCAAGTTGAGAATTTGTTATTGTAGAATTCATATAACTATGAAAGATCTCTTTGTGTGTAATATATTGATCAAATGCTGGATAATTCATTTCCTTCAAGTTGAAGGAGCATAATGGACGTAGAAGGATTACCTCACCTTCGAACCTCTATATCTAAAAAAAAAAAAAAAAAATTATGCTATTTATATTTGGTTATAATGATTCACAAGCACAAACATTCACAAGTATTGATTTTACTATATGAAAAAAACTATGCGTTATTTATATTTCATATAATGGTGCCTACAATGGTTGTATATGGAGCTGGGTAAAGGAGTTGACCCAACTCCTTCACCAATATATTGAGTTAGGTTTATGTCACGTAGATAACCCAACTCCAAAAAATTGGAGTTGGGTACAAAAGAGATGGAAACAGAAAAAGGCGGGCCCACAACTTGAAATTGAGCAGCACATAGGCCCTTATTGGCGGGTGCACTGTATGCACGCGTGGTCGTGGGGCCCGCTGCTAGTCCTGTCAACCACCACCTCTTTTTTTTTCTTTTTCTTTTCTTTTTTTCCTACCTACATTATTAATATGGTAGAGAGAAAGATCTTCCTTTCTTTAACATCATTATATATCCGTTGCAATTTTCTATCTTCTGTTACTTCTTCTTCTTTCTTTTTTTAACGTTGCAGATTCATAAAAGAAAAAAATTTTGAAATGATCATTAAATCATCAAAATGACCATTGCAAGGCGATCATCATATTTTACTTTATAAAAAAATTAATATTTTAAAATTTTACATAACATTAAAAAAATATTATATTATTTATATTAAAAAATATTATATTATTTATTAATTAAATTAATACGTAACATTATATTTTAAAATTATACTAAATAAGATGATTATCATAAATATATATTTAGTTCAATATATAAGTGAAAAATAAAAATAAAAATAATACATAAAAAATATAGAAATGATGTGTAAATAGGTGGGACCCATTAAAAAGCTCGGGTTTATGATTGTAGAGAAACTTGATAAATGTAGTGAATTTTTAACTTTTGACTTGGCGATGATGTGAAAGTGACGTGGCGTGTAAGAGTTGAATTTTGGGGTTAATGGTTGAGGGTACCCTATGCTCTATTTTACAGAAGTATGGTGGTAGCGTCGTTTCTGCACAAAAAATAATACGACCAGCTATCGGTATGCCCACACTAAAACAGAACAGTGGCAAGTAAGATCGTCTCCAAAAGTACCGGTGAGGATTTTTCTAATCTTTTGATCTGTCAATTAACACAAAGTCAGTAACAAATATTTTTAGTTTGAGAATGTAATTTAATAGCTAAAATTGAGAAAAGGATTTTTATCAGATATGTAAAACATTCCGATTTTCAATTAATTCCACTCTAGCTAATTATTTCAATCATCGATGCAAAATTGACTTTAATTCATGCAAATAAATCAGTTATAACCACTGAAGACGCTTCTGACGCTGTCTTATCTCTCCTTAATTTCTCGATAACCAGGAAGACGCTTCACCAATTATTTCCCTAATCGATTGACAACCCGAGAGACGCTCTACAAATTTAGTGAGCCGACATCATTAATAATTAGAGAGACCCGATTCAAACCCAATAAACTCTGATGCTGGATTACCGAATTAAGACTGATCTTCCTTTGATTCTGAAGAATTAATGTACCACTAATTAAATCTAAACCACAATTACGGATGGCCAATTTAATTGGCTACTAATTAATTCCGAACTAATGAATATTTCGAACTACCCAATAAACCCGAAACAATTAACATCACTAAACTAAAATAATCACAGATATTTGCATAAAATAAAGTATACGAACATATTTGATCTCATAAAATAGATTAGCTAAAGCTTCTTTAATTGTCACCGAAATAAAAGAATTTAGCTACAACCCATAATACGATCAAGAAACCAAAATAAGAAGATAGAAAGATAAAACCGAGCAACTGCTGTGGAGAGAAAAAACGGCTGCCTCCATTGGGTTCTTGGAGTAGGACTAAATGTGATGATGTTTCTAATCAAACCCTAATTAATCTATATATACAAATTCAAAACTAAAAAGACCATGTTTAAATGTTAATGAAGACCATAGTTAAAAGTTTAAGCTGATATCATGTTGTTTAGTCTCGTGGGCAGCACATATGTGTAGTGGAATTGGGCCTTTCAATTAATCTTGGGTCGCTAAAAATCTGTTCAGGTCCGACTGGCTGGTATGGTTATACTGCCCGTTCATCAAGTAAATCCCCTGCTTCGACTCTTTCGAAAATTCTGCTCATTTTCCTCCAAATTGAGTATTCACCCACAATTATTTACCAACTGGAATTAGCTCGAAAACATATGTGGTGAAGGGATATTGATCCTCAAAATTATACCAAAACTCTCCAAAAAGATGTAGCAATTAATCACCCATCAAACCCCCCCACACTTAGCCAATGCTCACCCTCGAGCATAACTTACCAAAAAGGAAAACCTGACTTGATATTCAAAAGACAAACCAATCATTGGAAACATTTTAACGGACAATAATCAAAGCATGATCATCCACAAACCACCAACCATTCTCTTGTGTCAAAAATGTGCAGTAGCTCTTCATTCAAGTTAAGTTTATGCATAATCAATCCTGCGTTTCCAAGTTTCACTTCAATTTCCTTAAAAAAAAGAAATAAGGACAATTTCATTCACTCAAATTGCAATTTGACACTATCAGACACAGGTTTGCCCTTATGTCACTGTCTCCACCCAAATATGAGATAAATGCACAAATCAAAAGGTCTTTGTAGGGTTGTAACGTGGCTAGGGAAAAAGGTAGGATGGAGGGATAGAATGGTTCAATTATGAAAATATACGAGCATATCAAAATATACGAGCCACTCCCTTTAATAATATCATCTTCATAAAAACAAGATGATTTTCAATTGGACAAGGCATAACCGACATCAAACAATTAACATGCACAACCCCTTTATTCTTTTTTTTTCTTTTTCTTTCTTTTTTTTCACATAACAGGAGTTGAACTCTCCTTTCTGTTTTTCTTTTTGTTCTCATAACAGGAGCTGAACACTTCTTTTTTTTTTTTTGTTATAAACAGAATAGAGGCTGAATATTTTTTTGAGCAATTCAGCATTTTGTTATTCACAAAGCAGGAACATATTTCCACAAAAATCAGCATTTCAGCATATAACATCTTCAAAGTAACAGGAGCTTTCATTTTCAGCATATTCCAATATACTAGGATATTTCCATGGGACAAAAGCAGGCTAAAACAGGTTCTGGCTTAATGGTTTAGTGGTTGTTATCAATATAGAACAGCTAAGGCACAATAGACTCACTAGTGGATATGCAGGGTTCGGATAATATATTCAGGCCAAAACTTGGTTAATCATAAATGCCTTAATCATTTTCATGCAAGAACCTTAAAGGGTTTCAACTATGGCAATTGGGCAAACCATAAATCCAGCATACAAGTTCGATACACTCTTTAAGAAACAAATTGAGCAATTTTCAGATGTTAAATCATGCCTATCAGGCTCAATTCTCACAATATAGAAAGCTTCAATCATGTGATCAACTATGCATTTTTTGTCATCCTAGAACACATACGAGCATAGACACAATTTCAGCACAAAAGAATAACAACCAAGCAAGCCATAAACCAACTTTTCATATTGACGACCATTTCAATGCTGCCAACGACTTAACCAAGACTTTTTTTAGACAAAATACGTATACTCCCCCCTCTCCCACACTGAGAAAATACAATATTCTCACTGTGGAAAAGGGAAATATATGACAAAATCTCAAAAGCAAGAACTAAAAAGGAGAGAGCAACGAAAACTCCCCTAGATTGGTGGGATTCATGGGTGGGGCTTGGTCGAAATCGTGCTCTTCAGTTATTGAAGGCAACTGGCTTCCCGTCGACGGAGTTTGGGCAGTTTCTGATGGCGGCGCTCCATGGCGATGGGTTATTCCTTTGGGGGCTATCAGAGTTGATAATGTTTGTGAAAGAGTGAGTGGAGTGGATGCAGCAAACAGGATTCCAAGCGAGCAAAAAGGTGGACCGGTGCGAGAGGGAGGCGGGTGAGGGAATGGAAATTATGGTTTGATTTTCCCAAATTAAAACCCTTCACTCTTTTTTCAATTAAGTCCCTGGACTTTCCACTTCACCAATTCGGCCCATTCTTTACTTTTGAGCATGAAGTTTGGTCCCCATACCTGTTAATAATCTGGCAACAATACCAAAATGAAATGAAATTAACACTATAGGATTATCAATTTGTAAAGCTTTTTTTGTTTTTTTGTTTTTTTTTAAATAGACTAGCATAAAAAAAACTAAGAAGATAAAAATCAAAAAGCTTGGGTTGCCTCCCAAGAAGCGCCCTTGTTTAACGTCTTAGGCCCGAGGTATCAAGTGATTGATCATGAAAGGATCTCGGGGGCCGCTAAGGTCATTACATCGATGGTGCCTATTTCCAATCCCCCGTAGTAAGGTTTCAAAAATTGGTCATTCACATTTAACACCGTGAAAGTACTCAAACTTTGAATCTCGACGGCTCCATGAGGACTTACATTAATTACTTCAAAGGGTTCCATCTAATGAGATTTCAGTTTACCCGGCATGATTTGAAGTCAGGAATTGAACAATAGAACTTCTGTCCAATTTCAAAAAGATTTACTTCGAATATATCTGTCGTCGAGGAATTTGGTGCTTTCCTTGTAGAGGTTGGGACCATCGTAGGCTTCCAACCAAATCTCCTCTAATCCTTGCAAGTGAAGTTTCCTTTCTTGACCAACAAGCTCTCAGTCAAGACAACACTATTTGACTGCCCAGAACATCTTATGTTGCAGTTCGACTGGTAGATGACACTGCTTCTCGAAAATCAAACGGTAAGGGGGCATCCCAATGAGGGACTTGTAGGCAGTACGGTATGTCCATACTACATTATCCAGTCGGAGATTCCAGTCCTTTCGGTTTGGGTTTACTGTTTTTTTCCAGAATGTTTTTGATCTCTCGATTAGACACCTTAGCCTGTCCATTTGATTGCGAGTGGTAAGCAGTAGTAACTCGATGGTGAACCCCGTATCTCTTAAAAAGAGCTTCTAATGTTCGATTGCAAAAATGTGTTTCTTGATCACTTATAATGGCACGTGGCACATCGAACCTATTAAAAATGCTAGTCTTAAGAAAAACTGCAACAACTTTAGAATTATTGGTGTGAGTAGCCTTTACTTCAATCCACTTGGACACAAAATATACTGCCAATAAGATGTAAGAATTTTCAAATGAACTCGGTAATGGACCCATGAAGTCCATCCCCCACACATCAATAATTTCACACTCCAAAATAGGAGTTTGAGGCATTTTATTTCGAGATGAGATGTTACCTATTTTTTGACAGCGGTCACAATTTTTGCAGAAAAAATAAGCATCCTTAAAAATGGTCTCCCAATAAAAACCGGAATCAAGAACCTTACGGGTTGTCCATCTTTGTCCAAAATGACCACCACATGCATGAGCATGATAAAAATGCAGAATGGATGGAATCTCAATTTCAGGAACGCATCTCCGAATCACTTGGTGGGCACAAGTCTTCCACAAATTGGGGTCATCCCGTATGAAATATTTTGCTTGGCTCTTCAACTTATTCTTTCTAGCTGTCTCGGCCCCTTTTGGACAAATCCTAGTTGTTAAATAATTAACCAAATCAGCACACCAAGGAATTGTACCTTCAGCTGTGAGTAACAGCTCATCAGGAAAATTATCTGATATGGCCATATTGTCCCACTCTATTTTCAATCTGCTGAAATGGTCAGCAACTTTGTTTTAGCCCCCATTTTATCTTTGATCTCCAGGTCAAATTCCTGTAGCAACAGTATCCACCAGATGAGATGCGGCTTGGATTCCTTCTTGGAGATCAAATATTTTAAAGCTACATGGTCGGAATAAACAACAACTTTAGAACCAATAAGATAATATCTAAATTTTCACAAGCAAAAACAACAGCTAGCAGCTCCTTTTCTGTCGTTGTATAATGGCATTGGGCAGGGTTGAGGGTTTTTGAAGCATAATATATCACATGACTCTCTTTCCTGTTCTTTTGCCCAAGCACAGCTCCAACAACAAAATCACGTGCATCACACATAATCTCAAACGACATTTCCTATTTTGGTGGCTAGATTATGGGAGTAGAAGTCAGCTTGCTCTTCAAGAGATCAAAAGCTTCCTTGTACTTTTCATCAAAGACGAATGCCACCTCTTTTTGCAACAACTTTGTTAGGGGCTGTGCAATCTTCGAAAAATCTTGAATGAAACGTCTATAGAAACCTAAATGGCCTAAGAAAGCTCGAATATCTTTTTCGTTAGAAGGGTAAGGTAATTTCACAATCATATCAAACTTCGCTTTATCCACTTCTATCCCATTGTCAGATATAACATGTCCGAGTACTATACCTTATTTTACCATGAAATGACATTTTTCAAAATTCAACACAAGGTTAGTTTCAAAACACCTCTCCAAAACTTATTCCAAATTACCCAAACAATGATCAAAAGTAGCTCTTGAACAGAAAATCATTCATGAAAATCTCAATGCAATTTTCAATCAAATCTAAAAAATTACTCATCATACATCTTTGGAAAGTGCCAGGGGAATTACATAAACCAAAAGGAATACGATGACAAGTAAAAGTACCAAATAGACAAGTGAGAGTTGTTTTTTCTTGATCATCTTGTCCCACAAAAATTTGAAAATATCCCGAATAACCATCAAGAAAACAAAAGAATGATTTTTCCAGCCAATCTTTCAAGCATCTCATCAATAAAAGGCAATGAAAAATGATCTTTCCTAGTAGCACCATTCAATTTCCTAAAGTCTATGCACATACGCCAACCAGTTTGAAGTCTCATTGGATCAATTTATTATTTTCATTCTTAACCAGCTGAAATCCAGACTTTTTAGGGACCACATGAACAGGACTAACCCAAACACTATCAGAAATTGGATAAATAATCCCTAACTCTAACAATTTAAGGATTTTCTTAAGCACAACCTCTTTCATGACATGATTCAATTTTCTTTGTGGGTCTCTAGATGGTTTACAATCAAGTTCACATAAAATTTGATGCATGCATATGAAGGGGCTGATACCTTTTATGTCGGATAAATTCTACGTAATTGCAGTTTTATGCTTCTTTAAAATCTCAATCAACCTTTCCTCTTGCTCCTTGCAAAGATCATTGCTTATGATGATGGGCAGCGACTCTTTTTCACCCAAGAATGCATATTTCAGATGTTGAGGAAGTACCTTCAGTTCAGCACTGAAGCTCTTTCACTATAGATGGTAAGATAGGTTCAGAATTAGTTGGCATGGGCATTTTGCTCGACAGATGTCGGGTGGCGAATTCACTAATGGAATACAGCTGCATCATGATATCTCAAATCTCATCATCATCTTCAATTGCTGCTTCTGTTCCAGTTATCCCATTAAGCAGTACGTGCTTCAGTTTGTCTTCCCTAAAATAATTGTCAACAAAATCGTCAATTAAAGAATCAACAACATCAACCATATACAAACCTTCACGATCCTCAACATGCTTCATAGCTTCAAAAATATTAAATGTAACAGTATCACCATCAAATTCAAAGCTAAGAATGCCTTTATCAACATCAATTTTAGTTCTTGCAGTTTTCATGAATGGTCTTCCTAAAAGAATCAAAGACCTAGTGCAGAAAAAGTATCATCCATGTGAACTATGTAAAAATCCACCGAAAAAAATTAAATCATTTACCTTTACCAAAACATCTTCCACCACACCTTTAGGATATGTATTTGACCTATCAGCTAATTGAATTATCACACGAGCTTCCTTCATATCTCCTAACTGCAGCTCCTTATACATAGAAAATGGCATAACATTGATGAAAGCACCTAAATCTAACATAGCTCTCTCAACTTTCTTACTACCAATGATGCAAGGAATAGTAAACATGCTAGGATCCCTATATTTTTTTGGTAATTTCCTTTGAATAACAGCTGAAAACATTTTCACCAACCTTGATTTTTGCATCTTTCCCGTATCTCATCTTCTTAGCACATAATTCTTTCAAAAATTTTATGTACCTAGGAACTTGCTTAATGGCATCAATCAAGGGCAAGTCAATTTCTACCTTTTTGAATAACTCAATGATTTCTTTCTCATCATCCTCTTTCTTGTTTCGAACTAACCTGGAAGGAAAAGATGCTGCCATTATACAATGAGAATTAGAAACTTTAGAATTCATGATTACCTTAGGGGGAAGAGGCTGATTCGGTTGTTATGTCTCCTCAACAGCTTCATTCGTTTGATCTTCATCCTTAGTTTTTGGCTCCTTCTATTTTTTCTTAACCTCTTGCTCGACCAGCTCCTTTCCACACCTCAAAGTTACAGCACTAACGTTCTCCTTAGGATTTATCTTAGCTTGAGATGGAAGTTTTCCTTGATTCGCTTACATTTTGTTCATTTGAGTGGCGAGTGGGGTGATTTGTGTACCCATACTTCCCAAGGCAGCTTGTGTCTCCTGCTGGAAAGTTTGCTAACTCTGCACCATGCTCTTAACAATTTCACTGCTGTGTGCCAGTGTCTTCAGAATATCGTTCATGCTGGGTTCTGAGCGGTCGGTATGTACATACTACCCGACCTGCAGCTGTGTGAATGGCAGATTCCCTGGTTTTTTCTGATTTTCCTGTTTCCAGTTGAAATAGAGGTGATTTCTCCAGCCTGGGTTATATGTGTTTGAGAATGGATCATTCCTCTAATTGTTAAAAAAAGAAAGAAGAAGAAGTAACAGAAGATAGAAAATTGCAACGGATATATAATGATGTTAAAGAAAGAAAGATCTTTCTCTCTACATATTAATAATGTAGGTAGGAAAAAAAAAAGAAAAGAAAAAGAAAAAAAGAGGTGATGGTTGACAGGCCTAGCCGGGGCCCCACGGCCACGCGTGCGTGCAGTGCACCCGCCAATAAGGGCCTTTGTGCTACTCAATTTCCAGCTGTGGGCCCGTCTTTTTCTGTTTCTATCTCTTTTGTACCCAACTCCAATTTTTTGGAGTTGGGTTATCTACGTGACATAAACCTAACTCAATATATTGGTGAGGGAGTTGGGTCAACTTCTTGACCCAGCTCCATATACAACCATTGTAGGCACCATTATATGAAATATAAATAATGCATAGTTGTTTTCATATAGTAGAATCAATACTTGTGAATGTTTGTGCTTGTGAATCATTATAACCAAATATAAATAGCATAATTTTTTTATTTTTTATTTTTTTAGAAATAAAGGTTCGAAGGTGAGGTAATCCTTCAACGTCCATTATGCTCCTTCAACTTGAAGGAAATGAATTCTCCAGCATTTGATCAATATATTACACACAAAGAGATCTTTTATAGTTCTATGAATTCTACAATAACTAATTCTCAACTTGGTACTGCCATGAATGAATTGATCTTGCTATCATTGATTAGAAGGTTTAACCACTATTAATTAATTATTTTAAAAATTAAAATTTTAATAAGTTTTATAGAAATTGTTAGTTAATACTTATTTATAAGTAGGGAATGAACAATAAACTATATTCTTAGACTACTTTTTCGTATATTAGTATAGATTCAATGAAAATTAAATCAAAAAATTATTTAATATTACTTGTTTAAAATAAATGTATTTATTGTTTATTTAAAAATATTATTGATTTAACTAAGAAGTATTGCTAGTGTTCAATGAAAAATCTAGAAACCTTGAATGCAAGCTGTGCGCATGTTAGACATGAGATATGCGTGTGTCAAATGTGATAATTATTTTTTCGAGCTGAACTAATTGGATTTGGGTCATGTCAACGATTCTGAATTTTAAGGCTGGCCTTGAATAATTAATTATGCAATTTTTTGTTGGTGTTAAGTTATTATCAACTAAATGTATGTGTAGGTAGATGCCTATGTTTTGTACATGTTAGCAATTGTTAATTGAATGCGTAGGCCGACCCTAAACTTTGATATTCTAATTTTAGCACAATCACATCAAAGATGGTTTTACAGGAGAAGATAATCTCCAACCCTATTATTATTATTAAGCCATCTTCTCCAAATTGATAGCTCTATACCAAAAACTGCAATCTAACATTTCTAGACCAAATTGCAGCTCTATGCTGGACGGAAGTTGGAATTACGCGACATGCAAGATTTATTTTGGACATAGTCTAAGTTACATGACTAAATTTTTTTAATTTTTTTCACATATCTTTATATTTCGATCCATATGTCGGCGTATGCAATAATTGAATGTTGTTCACGCACTATCTTTTTCTTATTAAAAAAATATTGTTGAATATTATCTTTGAATTTAAAAATTGAAAATGGTGAGATTTTACTATTTATAGATAATTGTGTTATTATATTGAAAAACAAAGATTTTTATTTGTAATGAAAATAATTAAGATTAACAATAAAATAAATTGAATATTTAATATAAAAGAAATTTTTAAAAGTATTAATATTATTTTTATAAAAATATTAATTAATTTTATCTGTAGTAGACACTATACAAATAACCCCACAATGATTGTACGATTCTAATTCAAATAATCAATGAAAAGCTAATTGCACTTTTTCATATGTAATATCTTATTTTGAAATATGCAAAATATGGAATGACTAATTTGATATATTGTATCTCAAAAATTGATAAGAAACAAAAAAAATTATTTTAGTTTTAAATATAAAAAAGAAAAAATATCTGAATCAATCACAAGTTGTCACCTATTGTTTTTTTAAATAAAATTTGACAAAATAAAATCAATTTTTTAATTTTTGAGAAGATTTTACTAGTTATTGTTGATTCTCTTATTTATTAGTATAAATAAAAAGTTTTTTTTTTGTGAATATAAAAATATCTAATAAATTTCCAAGATAATGTTAGATATTTAGTAAGGTAATAATGTCGTTGGCATGTATGTATATAATCTAGATAAGTTTAATTGTGAACTTGAAATTACTAACACAACTATGGTCGTAAAGGTCAATTAATTAGTGCTGCCAGGGTTGAGCAATATTATTTTTTAATTATAAAGGTATTTAGAAAATTAGGTGATGTTTTAAGGTTATTATAGTCTCATTTCTGATTTTTTGATTTTGTTGTTTTTGTTTGTTTGTTTTTTTCTTTTTTTTGGTGAACTATATCTTGTGTTATATGTTATTTTTAAGTTTCTTAGACAATCATTTTAAGAGTGAGGTTTTGACGACTATAATTAAATTTATATTGAAGATTTTAATTTTGAAAAAAATGTGATATTATTCGCATTAGTATTGTCCTGTACGATGCTAGTTTGTATATATTTTAAAAGTAAAATAAAATATATTAATAATATAATTTTAGATTAAATCAATATTTTAGATTTTATTATTTTTACTGGTAAAGGTATGTAAAAGTTATAGTTTTATATATATAATAAAACAATTCTCCATGTTTTAAAATATATAAGACATTTGTGATCTATAATCAATTGATTAAAAACTTTTAATAAGTTTTTTAGAATTATTAGTTAATATTTATTTATTGGGATGAAATAAGAGATAAATTCTATTTTTAAACTACTCCATCAATAAATTAGTATAGATTCAACAAAATGTGAACAAAATAATTACTCAATATTACTTGTTTATCTAAAATGTATTACTCGTACCTATTTAAAATAATTGGGCACAAGCTACTCTAGTGCGGGACACTTTTTTTTCTCTTTATTAGTTTGGTACATTTTTTTAATTTTTTTTAATATCTGGCCTAAAGAAAGAGTCGAATCATGTCTATGATTCTGAAGTTTTGGACGGACCATAGTTGCATGGTTCTAGAATTCGTGCAACCGATTCACATTAAATTCATATCTTTTAATTATTCAATTTTGGTTGGTGTTAGTTATGTAAATGTATGTTTGTAGGTAGATGCCCACTTTAATTACTAGGCTATGTTTTGTACATGTTAGCAATTGTTAATTAAATTTGTGGGCTGACCTGTTATTTTGTATTTCATCTCATACTTAACTACATTAATATATATTTAAAGTATTGTGATGACATTCTACACGTGGATATGCAAACATAATCTCTATTATTAGAATATATTTGTATTAGTTCAATCACATTAAAGAACATCAAAGATGGTTTTGAAGGAGGAGATAATCTCCAAGCACATTATTAAGCCATCATCCCCAACACCCGACAAATTCAAAATCTGCAAACTATCATTTCTAGACCAAATTGCAGCTGTATGCTATATTCCCCTCATTTTCTTCTATAAAAATGATGAATCAAAAGCTAAGCCACGTGCAGAAACATCTGAATTGCTTAAACAGTCTTTGTCCCAAATCCTAACTGTTTACCACCCATTCGCAGGGGTGATTCGAGAAAACTCATATGTTGAATGTAATGATACAGGCGTCGAGTTCGTGGAAGCTCGAGTGCATGCTCCGCTTGCACAAGTTACGGAAGAGCGGCATATGGAGGAACTGAGGCAATTAACCCCTGTGGATAGTATTTGCCATGATGATAATTTGATTTTGTTAGTGAAAGTTAATTTCTTTGACTGTGGAGGGATTGCACTTGGTGTCTGTTTATCTCATAAAGTAGCTGACTTTGCATCTGTTTCGCTGTTTATGAATGCATGGGCCGCCGCATGTCGTGGAGATAGTGATCATATTATTCAGCCTTCTTTCAATTTGTTAGCGCATTTTCCTCCCAGAGAGTTGGCCCCCCTTTGTTTTGATCTTACAAAAGAGGAAATCAAAATCAAAAGATTAGTTTTTGAGAGGGAAAAGTTAGGGAGGATCAAGCAACAAGTGGCCTCTAGTAGTGATGTGAAGAACACTACTACAGTGGAAGCTCTGACAATTTTCATTTGGCAGCAGTTTATTGAGGCTCATAAAGCCATTTCAGGTACGGAAAAAACATCGTTCGCTGCATTTCATGCAGCAAACTTGAGGCCAAGAACAACCCCTCCTATACCAGATCACACCATTGGGAACTGCATGAGTGCTTGTTATGCATTTGCGTCTGATACAACCGAATGCCGTGAGATGTTAACCAACTTGAGGGCTGCCATTAGGGAAGTGGACGATAATTACATAAGGAAAGTAGTTAATAGTGAGGAGTATGTTAGAAAATTTTCAAGAATGGGTGAATTAGTTATGTCGGGGACGGAGTTGTTAACTTTTAGCAGCTGGTGGAGGTTTCCGGTGTACACCGTAGATTTTGGTTGGGGGAAGCCGGTTTGGGTTAGCACTGCAAACTTACCCATCCAGAACTTGGTGATTCTGATGAGCACTCCATCTGGGGATGGTATTGAGGCATGGATCAACATGCCTGAGGATTTGTTTCATATGCTTCAGACCAATTATGTTAAGCTTCTTAATTAAGCTACTGCTATATATAGATTTTAACAAGTAAAGGCTGCCCAAATACATAGGCTTTCAGGGATTTGTGTATTGCAAATGGCATGTTATATTTTATTTTAAACTCTTTTGATAATGTTGTAATAAAACATTATGCATTACTCGTAATGAAATATTTCATATTATAGAGATGAATACTAGTCATGCCGTTTTTTCCTTTTTCAATATCTATATAGAATAAAATATCGTAAAAAAATAATTGAAGTTTATTATATTCTCCAAGGATGAAAATGAATCAACAGTCTAGAACATAAAATTCAGTGGACTAGGAGCCTATTTCATAAGAATAATAGTGCACAAGGTTGTATCCATAAGGATCGGTGGAAACTATCAAGTCTTGTAATTTATCTTCTACTTTATCAAGATGATCGAAGAAAGAGAGTGTTTATCTAATTACCAAGAAACATAAAAAGAAATAACATACAAATCTATTAATCAAAAGATAGATAGACAAAGATGTGAAGAAATTAGAAAGAGAAACAAGTCCTAGGGTCATATTTTCAACAACCAACAATTATATTGCTAAATTAGTTCAATCAAATCCATTCATTCCTTGTACTTATAAGGCATTCACTATATTAAATCACTTATTCTTTTGAAGTGCATGCAATTATTAGATTAATTATCTATGCTAATATCTCTATTTCACATAAATAATCAATTTTCAAAAGATCTATAATAAGAGTGATAATTCTTCATATATATTGCAGACAAACAATCATATAAATATTTATGTCATAAATATCAGATTTATATGGGGTCTTATCTTTCGAATCTTGACTCAATATATATCAGACATGCATAATTATTGGCCACATGATTAACCAAGGAACATCAAATCATGTATGAATAAGAACTCAAACGAACAACTCGAATATGAACTTGAAATAAATTAATATAATCACATAATTGTATCAAACATGCCCTAAGACTACGATGATTTAGCCAAGCACAGTAGAATTAAACATCATAAGAAATCTAATTGTAACTATGTCTAGCATTAAACAAAATAAAAAGAATAAAGGAAACTCTAGAACTCTGTAGGAATTCTGACGAATGATCCGTTGAAACACATCGAGCGGATGGAGGATTGCCTCAACCTTTCTTTCTCTTGATAAGTTGGCGTGTATTCGAATATAGAGAGGTATATATGTAGATGTGTAGAGTATGATATGGTCAAGGGATGATAAAGTATTATCTATTAATAGGCAGAAAAACATACTAGAGCTCGTCCCGGCCGTCAAATCTAGAGAAAATACAAAGATATATGCAAAATTCTGCATTCGACGCTTGATCGAGTAGGAAATGACTCAGTTGAATGGGAAATGGCTTAGTTTGAGCGAGAATGGTGGATGAAAAGCCCATTTTTGCTAGGTCGTGTGGAAAATGGGCGGTCAAGCACCTAGTTGAACTGGTCGAGTGGGTGGTCGAACGAGTGCACTCGATCGAGCATAAGTTTGGCCTGGTCAAGTGTTTGGTCGAGCGGTGAATGCTCGATTGAGCGTCTGGGTGCTCGATTGAGCGGTTGGTCGCTCGGTCAAGCAGATGCACTTGATTGCGTCTAGTAGGCTATGTGTGCATGCGCTCCGTCGAGTGGAATTTGGCCTGTCGAGCACCAATTCCGCTTGATCATTCTCCTTCGATGTTTTACGTATTTTTTAATCATTTTGCTTCCGGTTTTAGGTCTTTTGCCTTTTATATGCTCATGTTTA
This sequence comes from Caryopteris x clandonensis, assembly GCA_028749325.2. Lineage (NCBI taxonomy): Eukaryota > Viridiplantae > Streptophyta > Magnoliopsida > Lamiales > Lamiaceae > Caryopteris > Caryopteris x clandonensis. The sequence continues at coordinate 16,506,953 of JAPYKT020000001.1, forward strand.
TTCGTTTAGCTTAAAAATGGAGTAAAAAGCTACAAAATGAACTATCACATCATATCCACTTAATATAATAAAATGGGACCAAACAATTTAATTCACCCCAAAATGCATGTATAACCAACGTTTATTACTTAAAAGATTATTGAAATTATTTTCATTACTTGTATGTAATTCAATTAATTCATATATGTGAAGAATGTTACAAATGACTGTGTGTGCTTGAGTATCATATAAGAATTAATTAATTTTAACTTACTTGACCATCTAGTCCCCTAGATGCATTTGGCTGCCAACTCCCGTATGACAGAAATTTGAACTCTTCCGAGTCCAGCAAGCTGTACTCTCCCGAGCACAGTGGAAACCAACGAGTTGTTCACTGACAGTTCGTCATTTTGCTGGAACTGTACTACGATGTAAGCTCTCAAATAAAACTGTCCATCTCAAATAGGACGTCTCTTTCTCTGCATATGATAATGAATGTAATGTAACAGAGATAATCAGCTTCTCCTGCCTGTGGTCTTCTTATATTTGTATATGAGTGTCAAAGTATCTTCACAATCTCGCCTTGCATTTCTATCAAATCTCTTCTTTGTAGATTAGATTGTTTCCTTAATTTTCTCCTCATCAGCTGATCTCCTATTGCTTGATTCTCTCCTTAAATCTCTCATTTGTTTGTTGGTTTGATCTTGCTTGAGATTATGCATATCTTCTTGATCTTCTTTCCTTCAATGTCTCCAACCAACCAATCTTTCCTTCCTTGCTTATCTCTTAGGTTGTTGACCTTCCTTAATTTATGATCCTATTTCCTTCTCAATCAGCCGGTCTATTTCTTAGGTTGTTGACCTTTCTTGATTTTTGTATCTTTGCCATATCCTGCATGTAATTCAAACCTCAATAGATTTTTGATATATATGCCAACATTCTTACTTTATCAATCTTCCCCTTCGGCATTTGGATTGAAAATCTCCTATACTACAAACGTTTTTAAACACAACAATCTGATCACAATTTAAATATACAGTGAAGTCAGGAGTCCCAGTATGCAGTTTTATCGAATAGAGATAAACTAATGAATATTATATAATGCAGAATCTGCCAGATCATGCATATAGCACAATTAGTCAGTATCCACAAGAAAATAAAATGTAGAGTTTCAAAATATACATTATCTCCCTCTGACAACCAACTCTCCCTTAATTTGAGCTTTTTCACTGTTGTATTATTCATTGTCTTTGTCTCCCCCTTTCTCGAGCCATTTGACAAAGGATTGGTGAACATAAAAGGACCTGAATTCAAGAGAACATCTAGAGATTTACAAATGTTAGTGAAATATAGTTTTTAGCAACAATTTCAGCAACCATAAAAGCCATTTTCAGTGCTGGTGCAGACTGCTCAAGAATATCAAAGGGACTGGATTCAAAATTTCATTATCCTGTTCGACTGGAGATCGAATTGGGACCAATCGCCTTCTTCATTTCATATGTTCCTGCGAAAGACAATAGAAGAGAGAAATCGCAGAAAGACTAGGTTTTTTATACAAGGTGAATGTGAAAGATATCTTTAATTATAACGAACAGGAACTGAACAACAGATATGAATTAATGGTTAGGGCAAAAAAAATATTCAAGTCTCTTTGTAATCTGTGACAAAATAAGTGCTGCTAGATATGGTTCAAATACACTGCTTAATCACTTCCCTTTCTATGCAAATTTACCACACGTTCACATCATAAGAGATCATCCGAGAGAGCTTAATTGCCAGTTGTCTCATATTCCTAGCCACCAGGCTCACTTACTCATATATCCCAATTTTCCATGGTTTACTCGTTAGTTTGTAGAGAGAGAGAGAGAGAGAGAGAGAGAGATACTAAAATAAAATAATGAGGAATTACTACACAAAGATGATATAATGAATAAAAAGAAGGATACAGTTCAAACATTTATTCTCCTTTCAGTAGGCAATCCAGTTTGTTGATACACTAAGGTAAATCCAGATTCTCAATTCATAGGTATCTCTTTGGTTCACTTTTTTTTTTTTAATGAATACAGTTTTAAGAGTAGATTCCTTATCACCCCTTCTGCAGAAACCTTTTATAGTAGCTTGCAAACCACACAAGTAAGAACCACACTAGGAAAATCCTGTGTGACGAGCTCAACTGTCCCTTATAACCCCTTTTGTGCGAACCAAAGGAGAACACTTTGGTAGCTTTCACAGACCTATCATTTTCTGTGCATGATGCTCAATCATACGGCTGATAGCGAGTCATGCATCATTTCAAGGTCGCAGCTCTTTCCAAGAAAATAATAAATTGAGACATATTGGATTCAAAGTTCAAGACAAACTGAATTTTAAACCTGTGTAGAGAGATAATTTATGTCATATTTCCTCCAACTCACTTTTTTCTCATTTATCTAATTGAGAGAATTCAAGGTTCTTCCCCCTTTTTTTATATTATTGAGCACAAAAAATACCATATGATTTCCTAAGAGAGATAACCATTGGGAATCCAAGGACTTGGTCAATAAATCAGCAAGTTGGCTTAGAGCAGGAACATGTTCAAGTACAATAACACCTTCCTCAACCAATTCTCTAATGTAGTGAAACCTGATGTCAATGTGCTTGGTTTGGGAGTGTTGCACTGGATTTTAAAACATATTTATAGCACTCATATTATAGGAAAAAAGAGTCATTAAGTCCAAGTTCATACCGTAGTCGCACAACATGTGCATCATCCATACTAACTGTGAACATGAACTCCTTGCCGCAATGTATTCAGCTTCTGCTGTGGATAAGGATATGCTATTTTGTTTCGTGCTAAGCCATGACACTAGGTTGTTTCCAATAAAAAAACATCCTTCCGAAGTGCTTTTCTGATTGTCTATTTCACCGGCCCAATTACTATCACAGTATCCTGCAAAAATAGGCTTGGTATCGAAAGAATATTTTAGCCCATAGTCTGTAGTACCTCCCACATATCGTATAATTATTTTTAATGCCTTGAGGTGTGATTCCTTTGTATTGGATTGATATCTAGCACACAATCCCACACTAAAACTTATGTCAGGTCTACTTGCAGTAAGGTACAAGAGACTCCTTATCGTGCTTCTATATAGTGTTGGGTCAACGCTAGTTCCACTTTCATCTTTAGACAATTTGGTATTGGTTTCCATAGGTGTTTGAGCAATCTTGCAGCCTTCAAGACTAAATTTCTTTACCAAGTTTCTGGCATATTTCCTTTGATTTATCATGATTCCATTTTTGCTTTGTTTAACATGCAGTCCAAGAAAGTAGGATAGTTTACCAACCATACTCATTTCAAATTCTTGTGACATTACCTTGACAAAGTCATTCACTTTGTTTTTGGATGTAGAGTTGAACACAATGCCATCCAAATAAATCTATACAATGATAATGTCATTGGTCGACCACTGGGTGAACAAAGTCTGGTCTACCCCTCCTCGCTTGTATCCTTGTGCAAGTAGAAACTTCGTCAGTCTCTCATGCCAAGCTCTCGTGGCTTGCTTCAGTCCATACAATGCCTTCTTCAGTATGTACACATGATTTGGGTAATGTGGATCTTCAAAGCCTTTGGGTTGCTCTACATACACTTCATTTTTTAAAAATCATTTAAAAATGCAATTTTCACATCCATTTGATAAAGTATGTTTTTTTTAATACAAGCAAAGGATATAAGGATTCTCATAGAATCCAGTCGTGCGACTAGGACAAAAGTTTCTTCGAAGTCAATTCCTTCAACTTGTGTGTATCCTTGAACTATCAATCTGGCTTTATTCCTTGTAATGTTTCCATGCTCATCAGTTTTGTTGTTGAAAATCTATTTAGTTCCAATGATGTTTGCATTGTCCGGTCGTGATATAAATGTCTATGCATCATTTCTAGCAAATTATTCCAACTTCTCTTGCATGACCAATATCCAGCTACCATCTTTGAGAAACTCTTTAATGTTCTTAGGTTCGATCATAGAGGTATAACATGCTTGACGTACTAACCCCTCCATTATGCGCTAATCAGGTTTTGGTTTTCCACGTGTCTTTACACCTTCATCGGGATCTCCAATGATAAGTTCTTTCGGATGTTCCTTTTGAACTCTAGTGGAAGGTTCATAGTTTTCAGACTCTTCGTCTTTGGAGTCTGAACAATCTTTTCTGTGTTTTTACAATTTAGGTCACCTGTAGGTTACACATCAGATGCACCTGCTTCATCCAGATAAATGTGCAGTCTTTCCAATGAGTTATGAAAAGATAACATTAGTACTTTCAATAAGTGTTTGAATTCTTAGATTGTATACACAAAATGTTCTATATACACAAAATGTTCTACTGTTTGTAGAATAACCAAGAATTAGACCTGTATTGCTTTTGACATCGAACTTATCTAATTGTTCTTGGTCATTGTATACATAACATCTGTAGCCGAACATATGAAGATGACTGACATTCAGATTTTTACCTTTCCAAATTTGATACGAGATCATTCCCATTCATTTTATTAAGTAGACACAATTTGAAACATAGCATGCATTGTTTACCGTTTCAGCCCACCATTTTTGTGCGACATTCTTGCCTAGCATCATAATCTTGACCATTTACTATAGAGTATGATTATTTTTCTTGACTACTCCATTTTTTTGAGGTGTTTTAGAAGCTGAAAGCTTATGAGTAATACCACGTGAGGTGCAAAAATCAATAAAAGTATTATTTTCAAATTCTCTCCCATGGTCACTTCGTATTCGAACAATAGAATCCTGTTTTTCATTTTCAAGTAATTTTATCAGTTTCTCAAATTCTCTGAATGTTTATGATTTTTCTCAAAGAAATCTTACCCAGGTATATCTTGAAAAGTCATCAACACACACAAAGATATACCTTTTACCTCCAGTACTTTCGGTCTGAACCAGTTCCATCAGGTGTGTGTGTAATAGGGCCATAATCTATTTTGTGCTGACATCTTGAGTTCCTTTGTGTGAGCTTTTCACCTGCTTACCAAATCGGCAGGGACCACAGATTCCTTGATTTCTGTTTGGGAGTTTAGGTAACCCCCGAATACATTGGGATTTTGATAAGGCAATGAGGTGGTTTTATCCAATGTGTCCTAATTTTTCATGCCATATTTTGGTTTCCCCGGTGTGTGCATTATGACAAACATAATTTCTGTCAAGAAGATAACAATTGTTAGTGGATCGAGTTCTAGTGAGTATACATTTATCATCAATGTCAATAACCATGCATTTGTCATGAGTAAAATTCACTCGTAGTCCTTGATCACATATTTGACTAATGCTTAACAGATTTGCTTTAAGATTTTCAACAAGAAACACATTAGACAATTTAGGTAAACTACGTACATTAAGAGTCCTTTGTCTAATGACACATTTACTCTTACCATCACCAAACTTCACAGATTCTCCATTTATTGAAATAATATTAGTTAGATAGGTGGCATTTCCAGTCATGTGATGTGAACATCCGCTGTCAAAAAACCAATTTTCGGTGTTGTTCACACCAAGAGAGACTATCGAAGATGTAAGACACATGTTGTTCTTAACTAGCCATATTTTTTATGTGATATTATGTGATTGCTATTCTTCACTTTCACAATTTTTGGTGATGTAGAACTTTTCACAGGAACATCGAACATATTCCAATTTGAGATGTTACCTGATCGTAGGTCATGTTTCATTCTGTAGCACTTAGGTCGAATATGTCCAGGTACTTCAAAGTAGTGACATATATGAACGAATTTTTATGTACCTTTGGTGTCCTGTTTTCCTAACTCACTTATAGTATTTGGACGTTCTTCTTGGACCATCGAGGAGCTGGCGGGTACAAAGATTATTGTTCCAGATAATCTTTCTTCAGTGTATCCAAATCCATTTTTGTTACTTTGAGATCTTCTATATGACACAATCTCATCAAATTTAGTCTTTCCTTTGTTCAATCCTTGTATAGATCGTACCGCTTTGTCTAACTCAAACCGCAGTTCTGTCATCTCATTATCCTTGTCCCACAATTTAGATATAGTTTTTGCTAGTTTATCAGTTAATGATGTACTTACCTTGTGGTTGTCGTGAACATATTTTTGTGTTGTTTCTAGATTGATTTTGAGTGACTTAATTTTCGTTGCTTGGAGTTGGACCTGATGTTCCAGATTTCTCACATTTCTTTGGGATACAGTCAGTTCATCACTCAACCTTTCATTGATCTCTCTTGTGATTTGTAGTTCATATTTCACCTGACTTAGTTCTTGATGCCCCATGGCAACAGTACCTCTAATTTTGTATTCTTTTACTTGATTATCCAGTCTTTGAATAACCTTAGTGGCTGCGGTACATTTTGTTGTTACGTCTAGGTACATTCTTTCCAGATTCTCCAGAGTTGGATCATCAAAGTTATGTTCTTCAGTGTTTTCCAGTTCCTCTTCAGTTTGTACAACAGAAGTGAGATATACCAGATCTTTCGATGATGTATATGTAGTAAAGTAACTGGGATATGTTGCTTATTTTTTGTCAGGTTCTTCTTCTCATTCAGATTCATTTTTACTCCAGTTGGCTTTTTCCTTAGAAAATTTGGGCATTCAGCTAGATCATGCATATATCACAGTTAGTCAGTAACCACAAGAAAATCACACGTAGAGTTTCAAAATATGCATTATCTCCCCCTGACAACCAACTCTCCCTTAATTTGACTGTTATATTATTCACTGTCTTCATCTCCCCATTTTTCGAGCCATTTGACAAAGGATTGGTGAACATAAAAGGACCTGAATTCAAGAGAACATCTAGAGATTTATGAATGTTAGTGAACTACAGTTTTTAGCAACAATTTCAGCTAACTTAAAAGCTATTTTCAGTGCTAGTGCAGACTAGTCAAGAATATTAGAAGGACTGGATTCAAAATTTCATTATCCTGTTCGTCTGGAGATCGAATTGGGACCAATTGCCTTGTTCATTTCATATGTTCCTGCAAAAGAGAATGGAAGAGAGAAATCGTAGAAAGACTAGGTTTTTAACGCAAGGTGAATGTGAGAGATATCTAAAATCATAACGAACAAGAATTGAACAACATATATGAATTAATGGTTCGGGCAGAAAAAAGATTCAAGTCTCTTTGTAATCTGTGACAAAATAAGTGTTGCTAGATATGATTCAAATACACTGCTTAAACACTTCCCTTTCCATTCAAATTTTACCACGCGTTCACATCATAAGAGATCATGCGAGAGAGGTTAATTGCCACTAGTGTCATATTCCTAACCACCATGCCCACTTAATCATATATCCCAATTTTCCATGGTTTACTCGTCAGTTTGTAGAGAGAGAGAGAGAGAGAGAGAGAGAGAGAGAGAGAGAGAGAGAGAGAGAGAGAGATCTAGTGAGAGGTACTAAAATAAAATAATGGAAATTACTACACAAAGAGGATATAATGAATAAAAAGAAGGATTCAGTTCAGACATTTATTTTCCTTTCAGCAGGCAATCCAATTTGAGTATACGCTAAGACAAATCCAGGTTCTCAATTCATAGGTGTCTCTTTGGTTTACTTTTTATTTTTAATAACACAGTTTTAAGAGTAGATTCCTTATCACTCCTTCTGCAGAAACCTTGTGTAGTAGCTCACAAACCAGACAAGTAAGAACACTTCGGTAGTTTTCACATACCTATCATTTTATGTGTATGATGCTCAATCATACGGTTGATAGCTTATCACTGCATCATTTCAAGGTCATAGAGAGAGAATTTATGTCATATTTCCTCCAAACCCCTTTTTTTCTCATTTATCTACTTGAGAGAATTCAATGTTCTTCACTTTTGTTTTCTGTATTATTGACCACAACAAGTGCCTAATGATTTCCTAAGAGAGATGAATCGTTGGGAATCCAGGGACTTGGTAAATATATCAGCAAGTTAGCTTAGAGTAGGAACATGTTCAAGTACAATAAATACATTCCTCAACCAATTCTCTAATGTAGTGATACATGATGTCAATGTGCTTGGTTCGGGAGTGTTGCACAGGATTTTTAAACATTTTTATTGCACTTTTATTATAGCAAAAAAGATGTCATTAAGTCCAAGTTCATACAGTAATCGTACAACATGTGCATCATCCATACTGACTGTGAACATGAACTCCCTGCCGCAATGTATTCAGCTTCTGCTGTGGATAAGGATATGCTATTTTGTTTCTTGCTGAGCCATGGCACTTGGTTGTTTCCAATAGAGAAACATCCTTCCGAAGTGCTTTTTCGATCGTCTATATCGCCGGCCCAATTACTATCACAATATCCTGCAATAATAGGCTTAGTATCGAAAGAATATTTTAGTCCACAGTCTATAGTACTTGCCACATAGCATATAATTCTTTTTACTGCCTTGAGGTATAATTCCTTTGCACTGGTTGATATCTAGCACACAATCCCATACGAAAACTTATGTCAGGTCTAATTGCAGTAAGGTACAAGAGACTCCTTATCATGCTTCTATATAGTGCTTGGGTAATTGCTAGTTCTACTTTCATCTTTAGACAATTTCGTATTGGTTCCGATAGGTGTTTGAGCAATCTTGCCGCCTTCAAGAGTAAATTTCTTTACCAAGTTTCTGGCATATTTCCCTTGATTTATCATGATTCCATTTTTGCTTTGTTTAACCTATAGTCTAAGAAAGTAGGATAGTTCACCAACCATACTCATTTCAAATTCTTGTGACATTACCTTGACAAAGTCGTTCACTTTATTTTTTGATGAAGAGCTGAACACAATGTCATCCACATAAATCTGTTTAATGATAATGTCATTGTTTGACCATTGGGTGAACAAGGTCTGGTCTACCCCTCCTTGGTTATATCCTTAAGCAAGTAGAAACTTAGTCAGTCTCTCATACCAAGCTCTCGGGGCTTGCTTCAGTCGATACAATGCCTTATTCAGTTTGTACACATGATTTGGGTAGTGTGGATCTTGAAAGCCTTTAGGTTGCTCTACATACACTTTATTTTTTAAGAAACCATTTAAAAATGCACTTTTCACATCCATTTGATAAAGTATGAATTTTATAATAAAAGCAAAGGATAAAAGGATTCTCACAGATTTCAGTCGTGCGACTGAGGCAAAAGTTACTTCGAAGTCAATTCCTTCAACGTACGTGTATCCTTGAGCTACCAATCTGGATTTTTTCCTTGTAATGTTTCCATGCTCACCAGTCTTGTTTTTGAAAATCCATTTAGTTCCAATGATGTTTGCATTGTCCGATCATGGTACAAGTGTCCATACATCATTTCTAGCAAATTACTCCAACTCCTCTTGTATGGCCAATATCCAGTTGTCATCTTTGATAGCCTCTTTAATGTTCTTAGGTTCGATCATAGAGGTATAACATGCATGATGTACTAACCCCTCCATTTTGTGGTAATCCAGTTTTGGTTTTCAACCTGTCTTTCGAACTTCATCGAGGTCTCCAATGATAAGTTCTTTCAGATGTTCCTTTTGAACTCTGGTGGAAAGTTCATAGTTTTCAGACTCTTCTCTTTGGAGTCTGAACAGTCTTTCCTGTGTTTTCACAATTTAGGTCACTCGTAGGTCGTACAAAAGATGAACCTGCTTTATCCAGATAATTGTCCAGCCTTTCCAATGAGTCATCAAAGACAACATTAGTACTTTCAATAAGTGTTTGAGTTCTTAGATTGTTTACATGAAATGCTTTATTGTTTGTAGAATAATCAAGAAACATACCTGTATCACTTTTGGCATCGAACTTACCTAATTGTTCTTGGTCATTGTATACATAACATCTGCAACCGAACACATAAAGATGACTGACATTCAGAGTTTTACCTTTTAAAATTTGATACAAGGTCATTCCCATTCCTTTCCTAAAGTAGACACGGTTTGAAACATAGCATGCAGTGTTTACTGTTTCAGCTCACCATTTTTAGCGACTTTTTTTGCCATGTATCATAGTGCTGACCATTTTCTGTAGAGTACGATTCTTTTTCTCGACTACTCCATTTTTTTGTGGTGTTTTAGGAGCTGAAAACTCATAAGTAATACCATGTGAGGTGCAAAAATCAATGTCACTTTATATTCGAGCAACAGAATCCTGTTTTTCATTTTCAAGTAATTTTATCAGTTTCTCAAATTCTCTGAACGTTTCTCATTTTTCTCGAAGAAATCTTAACCCAGGTTTATTTTGAAAAGTCATCAACACACACAAAGATATACCTTTTACCTCCAGTACTTTCGGTCTGAACCGGTCCCATCAGGTCCATATGTAATAAGGCCATAATCTGTTTTGTGCAGACATCTTGAGTATCTTTGTTTGAGCTTTTCACCTGTTTGCTAAATCGACTAGGACCACAGATTCTTTGATTCCTGTTTGGGAGTTTAGGTAACCCCCTAACACATTGGAATTTTGATAAGGCAATGAGGTGGTTGTATCCAATGTGTCCTAATTTTTTATGCCATATTTCGGGTACCCTGGTGTTTGTATTATGACAAACATAATTCCTGTCAAGAAGAGAGAAGTTGTTAGTGGATCGGGTTCCAGCGAGTATACATTGATCATCAATGTCAATAACCATGCATTTGTCATAAGTAAAAATCACTTGTAGTCCTTGATCACATATTTGACTAATACTTAACATATTTGCTTTAAGATTTTCAACAAGAAACACATTGACAATTTAGATACAAAGATTGTTGTTCCAGTTAATCTTTCTTCAGTGTATTCAATTTCGATTTTGTTACTTTGTGATCTTCCATATGCTAGAATCTCAACGGATTTAGCCTTTGCTTTGTTTAGTCCTTGTATAGTTCGCTCCGCAGTTCTGTCATCTCATTATCCTTGTCCTGTAATTTAGTTACAGTTTCTGTTAGTTTATCAGTTAATGATGTACTTACCTTATTTTTGTCGTGATCATATTTTTGTGTTATTTCTGGATTGATTTTGAGTGACTCAATTTCCGTTGCTTGGAGTTGGACCTGATGTTCCAGATGTCTCACATTTCTTTGGGATATAGTCAGTTCAACACTCAACCTTTCATTGATCTCTCTTATGATTTGTAGTTCATGTTTCACCTGACATAGTTCTTCATGCCCCATGGCAACAGTACCTCTACTTTTGTACTCTTTTACTTGATTCTCCAGTCTTTGAAGAACCTTAGTGGCTGCATTTTGTTGTTACGTCCAGGTACATTCTTTCTACATCCTCCAGAGTTGGATCATCAAAGTCATGTTCTTCAGTGTTTTCCAGCTCCTCTTCAGTTCGTACAATAGAAGTGAGACATACTAGATCTTTCGATGATGTATATGTAGCAAAGTTACTGGGATATGTTGTTTCTTCTTCGTCAGGTTCTTCTTCTCCTTCAGATTTAGATTCACTCCAGGTAGCTTCCAGCACTTTGTTTTTCCTTAAAAAAATCAGGCATTCAGCTTGATAGTGTCCATATCCTCTGCATTTCCTACATTAGTCAGAGTCTTTTTGATTACCTTGGTTGAAGTTCGGTGTTCTGGTTCCACCTTTTATGTTATTTTTGCCAAGGTTCGAATTATTGGTGAATTACTGCCTTTGGTTGTATTTTTTTACGAACTTACTGTAGTTCTTTGTTAGTAGCCCCATTTTGTCAGCAATTTCTGTTACATCATTCTCAATCAGTTCCGTAGTTAACTCCAACTTCATTACCATCCCTTCATTTTTTGGTGCGTCCATTCTATTATTTATCTCAAAGATCCTTAGTTGTCCCATCAAGTCATCCAACGTCCTTGGTGTGACTCTCATGAAAGATTTTAGGACTATAGTTTTTTCTCTGAATCTAGGGGCTAAGGTTCACGTGATTTTCATGATTTGAACATCCTCTTTAATTGCCTCCCTAATGGTGTAGCATTGATTCACTCTATCACTGAATATAGCAAAGTACATTTCACTGTTCTCTTCTTCAGTCATTTGTATTCCGTCAAATAGCGTGACCAATCTCTGCATTTTTTATTTTCTCATGGACTCATTCCCTTCAAATTGTTTTTGTAGTGCATCCCATGCGTCTTTAGCCGTCTGACAGTGTATGATCAGTTTGTGCCACATTGCATCAACCGAGGCTAGAATTGCATACAATGTTATGTAGTTTGTATCTTCAGCACACTTTTCATCCTCTGCCCATAGGGTTCTTGGTTTGTCAACAATATTTGTTACGTCTTTCCCATCCTGCATTTTTGGCCATGTCCACATCGTTTGAATTGCCTCTACACACCATTTGGATCTCAAGTACATGATCATCATGGATTTCTAGAATGGATATTTTTGTTCAACAAGCGAGGGTGGACGTAGTGATGTTTCTTCATATGATCCATTGTGTCCGTCCCTCGATCTACCTGTTTAACAAAAAAACTGGAACCTGCTTTGATACCAATTGTTATATCAAAATTTGTGCGCGTGTGTTGTGTTCAGTACTAATTCGAACTATAATTGAACTATACGAAAGCAAAATTGTAGTTACAACAATTTCAAGGAAGAATCCCTTCTTTCTCTCAAGTATTTTTTTTTAGATAGAGTGTTTGTTCCCACAATTATATCGTTTGGACTTATACGTCATTAGACTCCCTCTAATACTAGCCAACCCTATACCACTCTCTTTTAATAACTTACTTGACCATCTAGTCCCCTAGATGGATTTGGCTGCTGACTCTCGTACGATAGAAATCTGAATTCTCCTGAGCACAGTGGAAACCAACGAGTGGTTAGCTGATAGTTCGCCCTTTTGCTGGAACTGTACTACGATGTAAGCTCTCAAATAAAACCGTCCCTCTCAAATAGGACGTCCCTTTCTATGCATATGACAAAGAATGTAATGTAACAGAGATAATCAGCTTGTCCTACTCGTGATCCTCTTATATTTGCATATGAGTGTCAAAGTATCTTCACAATCTCGACCTTGATTTTCTATCAAATCTCTTCTTTGTAGATCAAATTATTTCCTTAATTTTCTCCTCATCAGCTGATCTCCTATTCTTTGATTCTCTCCTTGAATCTCTCATTTTTTTTGTTGGTTTGATCTTGCTTAAGATTATGCATATCTTTTTGATCTTCTTTCCTTCAATGTCTCCAACCAACCAATCTTTCCTTCCTTGATTATCTCTTATGTTGTTGACCTTCCCTAATTCATGATCCTCTTTGCTTCTCAATCAGACGGTCTATCTCTTAGGTTGTTGACTATTCTTGATTTTCATATCTTTGTCATATCTTGAATGTAATTCAAATCTCATTAGATTTTTGATATATTCCAACATAAATTACTTTATCAATCTCCCCATTTGGCATTTGGATCGAAAATCTCCTATCATGTAAATTTTTTTAAACACAACAATCTGATCACAGTTTGAACAGATAGTGAACTCAGGACTCCTAGTATGCAGTTTAATCAGATAGAGATAAACTAATGAATATTACATAATGTAGAATTAGCCAGATCATGCATATAGCACAGTTAGTCAGTAACCACAAGAAAATCACACGTAGAGTTTCAAAATATGCATTTTCTGCCCCTGAAAACCAACTACCCCATAATTTGAGCTTTTTCACTATTGTATTATTAACTGTCTTTCTCTCACCCTTTTTCGATCCATTTGACAAAGGATTGGTGAACATAAAAGGACCTGAATTCAAGAGAACATCTAAAGATTTATGAATGTCAGTGAAATACAGTTTTTAGCAATAATTTCAGCCACCATAAACGCCATTTTTAGTGCTGGTGTAGACTGCTCAAGAATATCAGAAGGACTGTATTCAAAATTTCTTTATTTTGTTCGCCTGGAGATCAAATTGGGACCAATCACCTTGTTCATTTCATATGTTCATGCGAAAGAGATAGAAGAGAAAAATTGCAGAAAGATTAGGTTTTAAACACAAGGTGAATGTGAGAGATATCTTCAATCATAACGAACAGGAACTGAACAATAAATATGAATTAATGGTTAGGGCTGAAAAAAGATTCAAGTCTCTTTGTAATCTGTGACAGAATAAGTGCTGCAAGATATGGTTCAAATACACTACTCAAACACTTCCCTTTCCAAGTAAATTTTACCACGCGTCAACCTTGTAAGAGATCATACGAGAGAGATTAATTGCCACTAGTCTCATATGCCTAGCCACCAGAGCCACTTACTCATATATCCCAATTTTCCATGGTTTACTCGTCAGTTTGTAGAGAGAGAGAGAGAGAGAGAGAGAGAGAGAGAGAGATCTAAAGAGAGATACTAAAATAAAATAATGTGTAATTACTACACAAAGAGGATATAATGAAGAAAAAGGAGGACTTAGTTCAGACATTTATTCACCTTTCAGCAGGCAATCCAGTTTGAGGATACACTAAGACAAATCCTGGTTCTCAATTCTTAGGTGTCTCTTTGGTTCACTTTTTCTTTTAAGAATACAGTTTTAAGAGTAGATTCCTTATCACTCTTTCTTCAGAAACCTTGTGTAGTAGTTCGCAAATCACATAAGTAAGAACCACACTGGGAAAACCCTAAGTGATGAGCTCAACTGTCTCTTATAACCCATTTTGTGTGAACCAAAGGAGAACACTTTGGTAGCTTTCACAGACCTATCATTTTATGTGCATGATGCTTAAACATACAGCTGATAGCTTGTCACTGCATCATTTAAAGGTTGTAGATCTTTCCAAGAAAATAATAAATTGAGACATATTGGATTGAAAGTTTAAGATAAACTGAAATTTAAACCTGCGTAGAGAGAGAATGTATGTCATTTTTCCTCCAACCCCCTTTTTTCTCATTTATCTACTTGAGAGAATTCAAGGTTCTTCCTCCCTTCCCCTTTTTTTGGTATTATTGAGCACAAAAAATGCCCAATGATTTCTTAAGAGAGATGAATTGTTGGGAATCCAGGGCCTTGGTAAATATATCAGCAAGTTGGCTTAGGGCAGGAACATGTTCAAGTAAAATAACACCTTCCTCAACCAATTCTCTAATGTAGTGATATATGATGTCAATGTGTTTGGTTTGGGAGTGTTGCATAGGATTTTTAGACATATTTATAGCACTCATATTATCTCAAAAAAAAGTCATTGAGTCCAAGTTCATACCGTAGTCGCACAACATGTGCATCATCCATACCAACTGTGACTTTGAACTTCCTGCCGCAATGTATTCAGCTTACTTCTGCTGTGGATAAGGATATGTTATTCTGTTTCTTGTTGAGCCATGACACGGGGTTGTTTCTAATAAAGAAACATCCTCTTGAAGTGCTTTTTTGATCGTCTATATCATCGGCCCAATCACTATCACAGTATCCTGCAAGAATAGGCTTAATATAGAAAGAATATTTTAGTCCATAGTCTGTAGTACCTACCACATTGCGTATGATTCTTTTTACTGCCTTGAGGTGTGATTCCTTTGCATTGGATTGATATCTAGCACACAATCCCACACTAAAATTTATGTCAGGTCTACTTACAGTAAGGTACAAGAGACTCCCTATCATGCTTCAATACAGTGTTGGGTCAATGCTAGTTCCACTTTCATCTTTAGACAATTTGGTATTGGTTCCCATAGGTGTTTGAGCAATCTTGCAGCCTTCAAGACCAAATTTCTTTACCAAGTTTCTTACATATGTCTGCTGATTTATCATGATTCCAATTTTGCTTTGTTTAACCTGCAGTCCAAGAAAGTAGGATAGCTCACCAACCATACTCATTTCAAATTCTTGTGACATTACCTTGACAAAATTGTTCACTTTGTTTTTTGATGTAGAGCCAAACATAATGTCATCCGAATAAATCTGTACAATGATAATGCCATTGTTCGATGACTGGGTGAACAAGGTCTGGTCTACCCCTCCTTGTTTGTATCCTTGTGTAAGTAGAAACTTTGTCAGTCTCTCATACCAAGCTCGCAGGGCTTGCTTCAGTCCATACAATACCTTATTTAGTTTGTACACATGATTTGGGTAATGTGGATCTTCAAAGCCTTTGGGTCGCTCTACATACGCTTCATCTTTTAAATAACCATTTAAAAATGCACTTTTCACATCCATTTGATAAAGTATGAATTTTTTAATACAAGCAAAGGATAGAAGAATTCTCACAGATTCCAGTCGTGCAACTAGGGCAAAAGTTTCTTCGAAGTCAATTCCTTCAACTTACGTGTATCCTTGAGGTACCAATCTGGCTTTGTTCCTTGTAATGTTTCCATGCTCATCAGTCTTGTTTTTGAAAATCCATTTAGTTCCAATGATGTTTGCATTGCCCGGCCATGATACAAGTGTCCATACATCTTTTCTAGCAAATTATTCCAATATCCACTTGTCATCTTTGAGAGCCTCTTTAATGTTCTTAGGTTTAATCATAGGGGTATAACATGCATGATGTACTAACACTTCCATTTTTGCACTAGTCGGGTTTTGGTTTTCCATATGTCTTTACACCTTCATCGAGATCTCCAATGATAAGTTCTTTCGGATGTTCCTTTTGAACTCTGGTGGAAGATTCATGGTTTACAGACTCTTCACTCTTTGGAGTCTGAACAGTGACTCTTGTGTTTTCACAATGTAGGTCACCTGTAGGTCACACAACAAATGAACTTGCTTCATCCAGATAAATGTCCAGTCTTTCCAATGAGTTATCAAAGACAACATTAGTATTTTCAATAATTGTTAGAGTATTTGGATTGTATACACGAAATGCTCTACTGTTTGTAGAATAACCAAGAAATATACCTGTATCGCTTTTGGCATCGAACTTACCTAATTTTTCTTGGTCATTATATACATAACATCTACAGCCGAACACATGAAATTGACTGAGATTTGGAGTTTTACCTTTCCAAATTTGATATGAGGTCATTCCTACTCCTTTCCTAAATTAAACATGGTTTGAAACATAGCATGTAGTATTTATCACTTCAGCCCACATTTTTGAGCGACATTCTTGCCTAGCATCATTGTCCTGACCATTTCTTGTAGAGTACGATTATTTTTCTCGACTACTCCATTTTTTTGCGGTGTTTTAGGAGCTGAAAACTCATTAGTAATACCACATGAGGTGCAAAAATTAATAAAACTATTATTTTCAAATTCTCTCCTATGGTCAGTTCGTATTCGAACAACATAATCATGTTTTTCATTTTCAAGTAATTTTATCAGTTTCTCAATTCTCCGAATGTTTATGATTTTTCTCAAAGAAATCTTACCCAGGTATATCTTGAAAACTCATCAAAACACACAAAGATCTACCTTTTACATCCGGTAATTTTGGTCTAAACCAGTCCCATCAGGCCCATGTGTAATAGGGTCATAATCGGTTTTGTGCAGATATCTTGAGTTCCTTTATGTGAGCTTTTCACCTGTTTACCAAATAGGCAGGGACCACAGATTCCTTGATTCATGTGTGGGAGTTTAGCTAACCCCCAAAAACATTAGGATTTTGATAAGGCAACGAGGTGGTTGTATCCAATGTGTCCTAATTTTTTATGCCATATTTCGGTTGCCCTAGTGTTTGCATTATGACAAACATGATTCCTGTCAAGAAGATAGCGGTTGCTAGTGGATCGGGTTCCAGTGAGTATACATTGATCTTCAATGTCAATAACCATGCATTTGTCATGAGTAAAATTCACTCGTAGTTCTTGATAACATATTTGACTAATGCTTAACAGATTTGCTTTAAGATTTTCAACAAGAAACACATTAGATAATTTAGGTAAACCACGTACATTAAGAGTCCCTTGTCCAATGACACGTTCACTTTTACCATCACCAAACGTTACATATTCCCCATTTATTGAAATGATATCAGTTAGATAGGTGGCATTTCCAGTAATGTGACGTGAACATCCGCTGTCAAAAAACCAAATTCCGGTGTTGTTTGCACCAAGAGAGACTATCAAAGATGTAAGACACATGTTGTTCTTAACTACCCATATTTTTTTATGTGATATTCTGTGATTGTTATTCTTCACCTTCACATTTTTTGGTGATGTAGAACTTTTCACAGGAACATCGAACATATTCCAATTTGAGATGTAACCTGATTGTAGGTCATGTTTCATTTTGTAGCACTTAGGTCGAATGTGTCCAGGTGCTTCACAGTAGTGACATATAGGAATGAATTTATTCGTACCTTTGGTGTCCTGTTTTTCTAACTCACTTGTAGTATTTGGACCTTCTTGTTAGACCATCGAGGAGCTGGTTGGTACAAAGATTGTTGTTCCAGATAATTTTTCTTCAGTGTATCCAATTTCGGTTTACTTTGTGATCTTCCATATGCCTGAATCTCATCAAATTTAGCCTTTCCTTTGTTCAATCCTTGTATAGTTCGCACCACTTTGTTTAACTCAAACCGCGGTTCTATCATCTCATTACCTTGTCCTGCAATTTAGATACAATTTATGTTAGTTTATCAGTTTAGATGTACTTACCTTGTAGTTGTCATGAACAGATTTTTGTGTTGTTTCTAGATTCATTTTGAGTGACTCAATTTCTGGTGCTTGGGGTTAGACCTGAAGTTCCATATTTCTCACATTTCTTTGGGATACAGTAAATTCATCACTCAACCTTTCATTGATCTCTCTTGTGATTTGTAGTTCATGTTTCACCTGACTTAGTTCTTGACGCCCCATGGCAACAGTACCTCTACTTTTGTATTCTTTTACTTGATTCTCCAGTCTTTGAATAACCTCAGTGGCTGCGGTACATTTTGTTGTTATGTCCAGGCACATTCTTTCCAGCTTCTCCAGAGTTGGATCATCAAAGTTATGTTCTTTAGTGTTTTCTAGTTCCTCTTCAGTTCGTACAACAGAATTGAGACATACCAGATCTTCTGATGATGTATATGTAGAAAAGTTACGGGGATATGTTGTTTTTTTCTCGTCAGGTTCTTCTTTTCCATCAGATTATGATTCTCTCCAGGTGGCTTTCAATGCTTTGTTTTTCATTAGAAAATTCAGGCATTCAGTTTGATAGTGTCCATATCCTCTACATTTCCTGCATTGGTCAGAGTCTTTTCGATTACCTTATTTGAAGTTCGGTGTTCTGGTTCCTTATTTTCTGATATTTTTGCCAAGGTCCAAACTATTGGTGACCTGCTGCCTCTGGTTATATTTTTTTACGAACTTGCTATAATTCTTTGTTAGTAGCGCCATTTTGTCAGCAATTTCTGTTACATCATTCTCGATCAGTTCCGTAGTTGACTCCAACTTCAGTGCCATCCCTTTGTTTTTTGTTGCGTCCATTCTATTATTTATCTCAAAGGTCTTTAGTTCTCCCATCAAGTCATCCAACGTCATTGGTGTGATTCTCATGAAAGATTCTAGGACTGTTGTTTTTCTCTGAATCTAGGTGCTAAGGTTCTCATGATTTTCATGATTTGAACATCCTTTTTATTTGCCTCCCCAAGGGTGTAACATTGATTCACTATATCACTGAATCTAGCAAAGTATATTTCAATATTCTCTTCTTCAGTCATTTGAATTTCGTCGAGTAGCATGGCCAATCTCTGCAGTTTTGATTTTATCATGGACTCATTCCCTTCAAATTATTTTTGTAGTGCATCATATCCGTCTTTAGCCGTCTGACAGTGTTTGATCAGTTTGTGACTCATTGTATCAACCGAGGCTAGAATTACATATAATGCTATGTAGTTTGTATCTTCAGCACACTTTTCATCCTCCGTCCATAGGGTTCTTGGTTTGTTAACAATCTTTGTTACGTCTTTCCCATCCTGCATTTTTGGCCATGTCCATTTCTTTTAAATTGCCTCTCCACACTATTTGGATCTCAAATAGATGATAATCATTGATTTCTAGAATGGATAGTTTTGTCCATCAAGCGAGGGTAGGCTTAGTGACGTTCCTTCATATGATCCCATATGTCCTTCACTGGATCTACCTGTTTAACAAAACAATTGGAACTAGCTCTGATACCAATTGTTAGAAAAACATTCGTGCGCGTGTGTTGTGTTCAATACTAATTTGAACTATAATTGAACTATGCGAAAGCGAAATAGTAGTTACAATAATTTTGAGGAAAAATCCCTTCTTGCTCTCAAGTATTTTTATTAGATAGAGTGTTTGTTCCCACAATTATATAGTTTGGACTTACATGTCATTAGACACCCTCTAATACTAGCCAACCATATACCACTTTTTGTTACGAATAACTTACTTGAACATCTAGTCCCCTAGATGGATTTCCAACATACTTACTTTATCAAATGTTAATGAAAAATTGAATTTCGCATCATATATGAAAATTATTTTACAAAAAAGATTAAACAATAGTCATTCCACAATCACATTATATAAGGAGAGCATATCCACCACTTGAGAAGTACAACTTCTGAAAGTATGGTACCGAATGGAAATAGGATAGTAAGATGAGAATAATCCGATATAAAATTTTCACAAGTCAAGAATGACTTGTGAAGCTAGCAGGGCGAAAGTTATTCACTAATTGGAGGTGAATTACAAAAAGAGAATCGAATATCTCTTCTACGATTCTGAACATACTTGAAATCCAAGGTGAATTTCAAGTTGAATAAACTAACTAAGAAAGCAAACTTAAAGAAACAATGTATCACTCGTGAACTCTCTCTTTGAAAATATCAACAATCTCCCACTTTTTGCCTTTCTTCCCAATTTCCAAATTTTTCGACTGAAGACAGCAATTATTTTAAAGATCAGTTTTGCACATGTTTTTATCCCCCCCTGTACCCAATAATCCAATATTTTTCTCCCCCTAACTTCAAACTCCCCCTTAACAAGTTTCAAAACACCTCTCCAAAACTTGTTCCAAATTACCCAAACAATGATCAAAAGTAGCACCTTGAACAGAAAAATCATTCATAAAAATCTCAATGCAATTTTCAATCAAATCAAAACAATTACTCATCATACATCTTTGGAAAGTGCCAGGGGAATTACATAAACCAAAAGGAAATACGAGGACAAGCAAAAGTACCAAATAGACAAGTGAAAGTTGTTTTCTCTTGATCATCTTGTCCCACAAAAATTTGAAAATATCCCGAATAACCATCAAGAAAACAAAAGAATGATTTTCTAGCCAATCTTTCAAGCATCTCATCAATAAAAGACAATGAAAAATGATCTTTCCTAGTAGCACCATTTAATTTTCTAAAGTCTATGCACATACGCCAACTAGTTTGAAGTCTCATTGGGATCAATTTATTATTTTCATTCTTAACCAGTTAAAATCCAGACTTTTTAGAGACCACATGAACAGGACTAACCCAAACACTATCAGATATTGGATAAAAAATCCCTAACTCTAACAATTTAAGGATTTCCTTAAGCACAACCTCTTTCATGACATGATTCAATTTTCTTTGTGGATCTCTAGAAGGTTTACAATCAAGTTCATGTAAAATTCGATGCATGCATATGGAGGGATTGATACCTTTTATGTCGGCTAAAGTCCATGTAATTGCAGTTTTATGCTTCTTTAAAAGCTCAATCAACCTTTCCTCTTGCTCCTTGCAAAGATCATTGCTTATGATGACGGGCATCGACTCTTTTTCACCCAAGAATGCATATTTCAGATATTGGGGTAGTACCTTCAGCTCAGCACTGAAGCTTTCACTACAGATTCTAAGATAGGTTAAGAATTAGTCGGCATGGGCATTTTGCTTGACAGATGTCGGGAGGGGGGGAATTCACTGGTGAAATACAGCTGCATCATGATATCTCAAATCTCATCATCATCTTCAATTACTGCTTCTGTCTAGTTATCCCATTAAGTAGTACGTGCTCCAGTTTGTCTTCCCTAAAATGATTGTCAACGAAATCATCAATTAAAGAATCAACAACACCAACCATATACAAACTTTCACGATCCTCAACATGCTTCATAGCTTCAAAAATATTAAATGTAATAGTATCACCATAAAATTCAAATCTAAGAATGCCTTTATCAACATCAATTTTAGTTCTTGCAGTTTTCATGAATGGTCTTCCTAAAAAAATCAAAGACCTATGTGCAGAAAAAGTATCATCCATGTCAATTATGTAAAAATCCAGCGAGAAAATTAAATCATTTACCTTTACCAAAACATCTTCAACCACACCTTTAGGATATGTATTTGACCTATCAGCTAATTGAATTATCACACGAGCTTCCTTCATATCTCCTAACTGCAGCTCCTTATACATAGAAAATGGCATAACATTGATGGAAGCACCTAAATCTAACATAGCTCTCTCAACTTTCTTACTACCAATGATGAAAGGAATAGTAAACATGCTAGGGTCCCTATATTTTTTTGGTAATTTCCTTTGAATAACAGCTGGAAAATTTTCACCAACCTTGATTTTTGCATCTTTCCCGTATCTCATCTTTTTAGCACATAATTCTTTCAAAAATTTTACGTACCTAGGCACTTACTTAATGGCATCAATCAAGGGCAAGTCAATTTCTACCTTTTTTAACAACTCAATGATTTCTTTCTCATCATCCTCTTCCTTGTTTCGAACCAACCTGGAAGGAAAAGGTGCTGCCATTATAGAATGAGAAATAGAAACTTTAGAATTCATGATTACCTTAGGGGGAAGAGGCTGATCCGGTCGTTATGTCTCCTCAACAACTTCATTCGTTTGATCTTCATCCTTAGCTTTTGGCTCCTTCTTTTTTTTTTCTTAACCTCTTGGTCGACCAGCTCCTTTCCACTCCTCAAAGTTACAACACTAACGTTCTCCTTAGGATTTATCTTAGCTTAAGATGGAAGTTTGCCTTGATTCGCTTGCATTTTGTTCATTTGAGTGGCGAGTGGGGTGATTTGTGTACCCATACTTCCCAAGGCAGCTTGTGTCTCCTGCTGGAAAGTTTGCTGACTCTGCACCATGTTCTTAACAATTTCACTGCTGTGTGCCAAAGTGTTCCGAATATCGTTCATGCTGGGTTCTGAGCAGTCGGTATGTACATACTGCTCGACCTGCAGCTGTGTGAATGGCAGATTCCCTGGTTTTTTCTGATTTTGCTGTTTCCAGCTGAAATTTGGGTGATTTCTCCAGCCTGGGTTGTATGTGTTTGAGAATAGATCGTTCCTATAATTGTTAAAAAATGAAAGAAGAAGAAGTAAGAGAAGATAGAAAATTGCAACGGATATATGATGATGTTAAAAAAAGAAAGATCTTTCTCTCTACCATATTAATAATGCAGGTAGGAAAAAAAAAGAAAAGAAAAAGAAAAAATAAGAAGTGGTGGTTGACAGGACTAGCCGCGGGCCCCACGGCCACACGTGCGTGCAGTGCACCCGCCAATAAGGGCCTTTGTGCTGCTCAATTTCCAGCTGTGGGCCCGCCTTTTTTTGTTTCCATCTCTTTTGTACCCAACTCCAATTTTTTGGAGTTAGGTTATCTACGTGACATAAACCTAACTCAATATATTGGTGAAGGAGTTGGGTCAACTTCTTGACCCAGCTCCATATACAACCATTGTAGGCACCATTATATAAATAATGCATAGTTGTTTTCATATAGTAAAATCAGTACTTGTGAATGTTTGTGCTTGTGAATCATTATAACCAAATGTAAATAGCATAATTTTTTATTTTATTTTTTAGAAATAGAGGTTCGAAGGTGAGGTAATCCTTCTACGTCCATTATGCTCCTTCAACTTGAAGGAAATGAATTCTCTAGCATTTGATCAATATATTACACACACAGAGATCTTTTATAGTTCTATGAATTATACAATAACTAATTCTCAACTTGGTACTGCCATGAATGAATTGATCTTGCTATCATTGATTAGAAGGTTTAACCACTATTACCTTTGCAATGTACTAGTCTTCTTGCAGTAACAAATTATATCAGTTCGTTAATTATAAGCTTTTTGTCTTCTTGTTGTGGGAAGCCTTCCTTACAACAGTGTTGTGACTATTCAGCATGCTTGATATAGTCTCCTTACAGTGGCACAACTTCGTCTTCTTGTTGCAATGATGCAGGCACTCTCTTCATTCCAATAGGTTGTAGTCTATATTTCGTTAAATGCTGTATATTGTAACAACATTTTCTTACAATGAATATGTATATATGTTTTAAACTTTTACGAAATGGAGGGAGGGGGAGGGGGCGTCAAAACTATACATAAAATATTTCTAACATCATGGTAAAACAAAAAAACAAATAAGTTTGAAGATGGTTGGTAACTAAATTAAAGGATTGGGTGATGAGTAACTAGATTTTTTGGCCGAATATAAGACATTTGAATGTCTGAAGAAAATTACTCAAGTCATTAGGAAAATTTTGAACATATGGTTTGGGGCACCTAAAATGAGGTATAGTGTCCTAAATATTAAAATGAAGTATGAAATGAGTTAAAATAAATGATCATGACAAAATACCATCGCCTTGAACCTAAGTTTTTTTAGAGAACACCCTCTCTATCATACATCTTTCTATCCCAATCTTCATGTCCCAATTAAATCCTCTACACTTATTTTCTCCAAGTTCCTTCACTCAAGTTCCAGGAGGAGGAGCACGAGCACCGTGTGAGGTTTGTGCCCAATGAGTCAGCCATTAAGGTCGACAACATCGAGCTTGACCAGAAGATTATGGATTTGTTGGAATCGTTTGGTATGAAGTATTTTCCTGACGTCGTCCTCATAGAAAATTAAGGGCCAACCAATATAGCGCCGCCAGGAAACTGCGATGATGTTTTCAAGTTAATAATGTACTTCTATTTTGTGATTTTTGGATGATGGATTTTTATCACTTTTTTTTTTTTGTTTAAATTATGTCCTGTGTTACTTTGATATTTTGAAGTTTATAAGACAATCACTTTCTAGATCAGTGAGGTTTTGATGATTACAATTAAATTTATGTTGAATGTTTTTCATTTTAAAAAAATTCTAAAATCAAAATGTCGCTAGATCAGAGTGGGGAAAAATAGAAAAGAAATATAATGTGATACAATTTACACTTTGTAGAAAAAGATTAGAAATAATTGAGGTCAATTTGAAAATCTGAAATGGAGTTGGACTGACTTGAACAAATATGCAATAATACCTTTGCGGTTCAAATAGCTATACTTTAATGGTTAAAATAATAACAATTCAATACAGAGAATAATATTTTTCAATACAAAAGTAATATATTTAAAGTTAATCGGTAATGCTTTTGAACACAAAAAAATATTTGTGGTCACTAGGTAAATATATTTAAAAATGTGTACCGTTACGATTAATCAGTAATACCATTATGATTAAATCAGTAATATCGCCGGACCTAGTTATATTTAACCTTGAATTGAATTTTTAAAACAGACCCATAAATTATATTTTTTCCAATGTACAAACTTGAAAAAATTAAAGCATTTGTAATACTTTAGATATAAAAATATATCATCATAAAAAATAAAAGATAAACAAGTCAAAAATATTATTTAAATACAACCCTCCTCACAGTTTCGGCAGAAAAATATTAATCAACTTCGTATAATCAAGTTATTGAATAGTGTCTTCCATTGATAATTTTTTTTTTCTTGAACCGCTTCACATAATGTTAAAATATTCTTGATATATGAATAATCTCAAATTATTTACTTTAATTTTTTTTTTTTATTCCAATTCTTAGTTGTTATTTTACAAATCATAAGTGATTGGAGATTCACAAACACATCCAAAAAAAAAAAACCTAAAAAAACGACCACCCAGGAGCAGCACTTCTGCAGGCCCAAGGCCTCCAGCAGCCCCTTGCCCAAAGCAATTTAAGGGTTCTCTAACATATGAGATAACTCTTGCAGGGCTACAATTTATATCATATTCAATTTAATGTATACATATATATATATATATATATATATATATATACGTACACACACACATATATATAATTTTGGACCCTTAAAAAATTTGTAATATTTTAGAGCATGAGGCGATGGATTTTTCCGATTTATGAAAGATTCGGCCGTCATGACTATTAAAGTAGTAATGTATCCTTATTTAATATAACAGTAGAAACACAGTAACATGTGTCATAAAAAAAATATATTTAACATAAATAAAAAAACTCTTGAAAATATGCTAAAATCAAATATGTCACTTCTAGAAAATTTATGCATTTTTACTTAATAAATATAGTAAGAAATATTACACGTTAAAAAATTAGTTCTATGTAAATAATTTTTTTTTACTAATATTTTAAAATTCAAATAACCTTTATGTTTTGAATCCGTTTTGACATGTAATACATCAAATTAATCATCTTTTTACTATCTTTAATTTGATACAAATATTTCACAAATTAAAGTAAAACATTATATTTAAAATATAAATCAATTTTTATAGCTAAATTATTTATTTTTATTTGAAGTATGTATTAATTTTGAATAAAAATGGGTTAAATTCTAATATAAATTTAAGACAAATAAAAAATATTTTTATATTTTTATAGAAGTAATAATAAACATTTTTAAATTAAAATATATTATATTATTCAATTATATAATTAACTGTTTCATTTTAATATTTTTTTACTAATTTTAAATATTTGTATTGACTTTGAGAAATTATGATAGGTTGGATTGAGTTTGAATTTTAAAATTCACTTCCTCATATAATTTTTTTATTTTCTTTATTTCTTAGAAAAAGCTTTTTGAGAGATTGACAATGCAGCATACATATGAAATTATACTTCAAATTGATTCGAGTGAAAATTTCTAATTTCTAATTTCTGATATCCACTAAATATTACGAATGTCATTTGATATTTGATTTTATAAACATAAAAAATTTAAATTATAAAGGAAAAGAAATACACACAAAAATATATTTAGAAAATGCGATATTTTAATTTATTTTTTGTATCATGTAAGAAAATGATCTACAAATGTGTGTAAGCCAAGACACAAAATTTATTAATTTTTCTTTGTCTTTTATATTTCATAAGTATTTTGTTTACATTATAATCTCTTGCTTTGTTAAATAATTATATCTTTTAATTTTGTTTTCATATCATTTATATATTTTATAACCTCTTATAACAATAATATAATTTTATAACATATTGATAATATAATTAAATATATTCTATCATGTGCATTACACGGACGAACATCTTATTTTAATACAAAAAGGTAATACATTTATAGTTAAACAATATTACATTTTAACACAAAGAGCAATACATATACGATTAAGTAGTAGTACTCTTCACCGTAAATGAATTGCTGGTTACTAAAAAAAAAAATATTAGTAATTTAACTAAAAATGTGTATTTTTTTTTACCTAATATATGTGGTATTATTCACATCAGTATTGTCCTATACGTTTGCATATATTTTTAAAATGAAATAAAAAATATGAATAATATAATTTTGATTAACTCGATATTTTAAATTTTATTATTTTCATTGGTAAATGTATGTAAAAGATTTAGTTTTTAATAATAAAAAAAATTCTCCACGTTCTAAGATAAGACTTTTACTTTCTATAATAAATTAATTAATTATTTTAAAAATTAAAATTTTAATAAGTTTTATAGAAATTGTTAGTTAATACTTATTTATAAGTAGGGAATGAACAATTAACTATATTCTTAGACTACTTTTTCGTATATTAGTATAGATTCAATGAAAATTGTATAAAAAAATTATTAAATATTACTTGTTTAACATAAATGTATTTATTGTTTATTTAAAAATATTATTGATTTAACTAAAAAGTATTACTAGTGTTCAATGAAAAATCTAGAAACCTTGAATGCAAGTTGTGCGCATGTAGACATGAGATATTCGTGTTTCAGATGTGATAATTATTTTTTCGGGCTGAACTAATTGGATTTGGGTCATGTCAACGATTCTGAATTTTGGGGCTGGCCTTGAATAATTAATTATGCAATTTTTTGTTGGTGTTAAGTTATTATCAACTAAATGTATGTGTAGGTAGATGCCTATGTTTTGTACATGTTAGCAATTGTTAATTGAATGCGTAGGCCGACCCTAAACTTTGATATTCTAATTTTAGCACAATCACATCAAAGATGGTTTTAAAGGAGAAGATAATCTCCAACCCTATTATTATTATTAAGCCATCTTCTCCAAATTGATAGCTCTATACCAAAAACTGCAACCTAACATTTCTAGACCAAATTGCAGCTCTATACTGGACGGAAGTTGGAATTACGCGACATGCAAGATTTATTTTGGACATAGTCTAAGTTACATGACTATAAATTTTTTAATTTTTTTCACATATCTTTATATTTCGATCCATATGTCGGCGTATGCAATAATTGAATGTTGTTCACGCACTATCTTTTTTTTATTAAAAAAAATATTGTTGAATATTATCTTTGAATTTAAAAATTGAAAATGGTGAGATTTTACTATTTATAGATAATTGTGTTATTATATTGAAAAACAAAGATTTATATTTGTAATGAAAATAATTAAGATTAACAATAAAATAAATTGAATATTTAATATAAAAGAAATTTTAAAAAGTATTAATAGTATTTTTATAAAAATATTAATTAATTTTATCTGTAGTAGACACTATACAAATAACCCCACAATCATTGTACCATTCTAATTCAAATAATCAATGAAAAGCTAATTGCACTTTTTCATATGTAATATCTTATTTTGAAATATGCAAAATATGGGATGACTAATTTGATATATTGTATCTCAAAAATTGATAAGAAACAAAAAAAATATTTTCTTTTAAATATAAAAAAGAAAAAAATATCTGAATTAATCACAAGTTGTCATCTATTGTTTTTTCTTTGTTTTTTAAATAAAATTTGACAAAATAAAATCAATGTTTTAATTTTTGACAAGATTTTACTAATTATTGTTGATTCTCTTATTTATTAATATAAATAAAAAGGTTTTTTTTTTTTTTTTGTGAATATAAAAATATCTAATAAATTTCCAAGATAATGTTAGATATTCAGTAAGCTAGTAATGTCGTTGACATGTATGTATATAATCTAGATAAGTTTAATTGTGAACATGAAATTACTAACACAACTATGGTCGTAAAGGTCAATTAATTAGTGCGGCCGTGGTTGAGCAATATTATTTTTCAATTATAAAGGTATTGAGAAAATTAGGTGATGTTTTAAGGTTATTATAGTCTTATTTCTGATTTTTTGATTTTGTTGTTTTTTTGGTAAACTATATCTTGTGTTATATGTTATTTTTATGTTTCTTAGACAATCATTTTCTGGGTGAGGTTTTGACGATTATAATTAAATTTATATTGAAGATTATCATTTTGAAAAAAATCTGATATTATTCACATTAGTATTGTTCTGTGTACGATGCTAGTTTGTATATATTTTAAAAGTAAAATAAAATATATTAATAATATAATTTTAGATTAAATCAATATTTTAGATTTTATTATTTTTACTGGTAAAGGTATGTAGAAGTTATATTTTTATATATATAATAAAACAATTCTCCATGTTTTAAAATATATAAGATTTTTGTTATCTATAATCAATTGATTATTTGGTTTAAAAATTAAAATTTTAATAAGTTTTTTAGAATTATTAGTTAATATTTATTTATTGGGATGAAATGAGAGATAAATTCTATTTTTAAACTACTCCATCAATAAACTAGTATAGATTCAACAAAGTGTGAACAAAATAATTACTCAATATTACTAATTTATCTAAAATGTATTACACGTACCTATTTAAAATAATTGGGCACAAGCAACTCTAGTGTGGGACGCTTTTTTTTCTTTTCATTAGTTTGGTACATTTTTTTAATTTTTTTTTTAATATCTGACCTAAAGAAAGAGTCGAATCATGTCTATGATTCTGAAGTTTTGGACGGACCATGGTTGCATGGTTCTAGAATTCGTGCAACCGATTCACATTAAATTCATATCTTTTAATTATTCAATTTTGGTTGGTGTTAGTTATCTAAATGTATGTTTGTAGGTAGATGCCCACTTTAATTACTAGGCTATGTTTTGTACATGTTAGCAATTGTTAATTAAATTTGTGGCTTGACCTGTTATTTTGTATTTCATCTCGTACTTAACTACATTAATATATATTTAAAGTATTGTGATGACATTCTACACGTGGATATGCAAACATAATCTCTATTAATAGAATATATTTGTATTAGTTCAATCACATTAAAGAACATCAAAGATGGTTTTGAAGGAGGAGATAATCTCCAAGCACATTATTAAGCCATCATCCCCAACACCCGACAAATTCAAAATCTGCAAACTATCATTTCTAGACCAAATTGCAGCTGTATGCTATATTCCCCTCATTTTCTTCTATAAAAATGATGAATCAAAAGCTAAGCCACGTGCAGAAACATCTGAATTGCTTAAACAGTCTTTGTCCCAAATCCTAACTGTTTACCACCCATTCGCAGGGGTGATTCGAGAAAACTCATATGTTGAATGTAATGATACAGGCGTCGAGTTCGTGGAAGCTCGAGTGCATGCTCCGCTTGCACAAGTTACGGAAGAGCGGCATATGGAGGAACTGAGGCAATTAACCCCTGTGGATAGTATTTGCCATGATGATAATTTGATTTTATTAGTGAAAGTTAATTTCTTTGACTGTGGAGGGATTGCACTTGGTGTCTGTTTATCTCATAAAGTAGCTGACTTTGCATCTGTTTCGCTGTTTATGAATGCATGGGCCGCCGCATGTCGTGGAGATAGTGATCATATTATTCAGCCTTCTTTCAATTTGTTAGCGCATTTTCCTCCCAGAGAGTTGGCCCCCCTTTGTTTTGATCTTACAAAAGAGGAAATCAAAATCAAAAGATTAGTTTTTGAGAGGGAAAAGTTAGGGAGGATCAAGCAACAAGTGGCCTCTAGTAGTGATGTGAAGAACACTACTACAGTGGAAGCTCTGACAATTTTCATTTGGCAGCAGTTTATTGAGGCTCATAAAGCCATTTCAGGTACGGAAAAAACATCGTTCGCTGCATTTCATGCAGCAAACTTGAGGCCAAGAACAACCCCTCCTATACCAGATCACACCATTGGGAACTGCATGAGTGCTTGTTATGCATTTGCGTCTGATACAACCGAATGCCGTGAGATGTTAACCAACTTGAGGGCTGCCATTAGGGAAGTGGACGATAATTACATAAGGAAAGTAGTTAATAGTGAGGAGTATGTTAGAAAATTTTCAAGAATGGATGAATTAGTTATGTCGGGTACGGAGTTGTTAACTTTTAGCAGCTGGTGGAGGTTTCCGGTGTACACCGTAGATTTTGGTTGGGGGAAGCCGGTTTGGGTTAGCACTGCAACCTTTCCGCACCAGAACTTGGTGATTCTGATGAGCACTCCATCTGGGGATGGTATTGAGGCATGGATCAACATGCCTGAGGATTTGTTTCATATGCTTCAGACCAATTATGTTAAGCTTCTTAATTAAGCTACTGCTATATATAGATTTTAACAAATAAAGGCTGCCCAAATACATAGGCTTTCAGGGATTTGTGTATTGCAAATGGCATGTTATATTTTATTTTAAACTCTTTTGATAATGTTGTAATAAAACATTATGCATTACTCGTAATGAAATATTTCATATTATAGAGATGAATACTAGTCATGCCGTTTTTTCCTTTTTCAATATCTATATAGAATAAAATATCGTAAAAAAATAATTCAAGTTTAGGATATTCTCCAAGGATGAAACTGAATCAATGGTCTAGAACATAAAATTCAGTGGACTAGGAACCTATTTCATAAGAATAATAGTGCACAAGGTTGTATCCATAAGGATCGGTGGAAACTATCAAGTCTTGTAATTTATCTTCTACTTTATCAAGACGATCGAAGAAAGAGAGTGTTTATCTAATTACCAAGAAACATAAAAAGAAATAACATACAAATCTATTAATCAAAAGATAGATAGACAAAGATGTGAAGAAATTAGAAAGAGAAACGAGTCCTAGGGTCATATTTTCAACAACCAACAATTATATTGCTAAATTAGTTCAATCAAATCCATTCATTCCTTGTACTGATAAGGCATTCACTATATTAAATCACTTATTCTTTTGAAGTGCATGCAATTATTAGATTAATTATCTATGCTAATATCTCTGTTTCACATAAATAATCAATTTTCAAAAGATCTATAATAAGACTGATAATTCTTCATAAATATTGCATACAAACAATCATATGTCATAAATATCAGATTTATGTGGGGTCTTATCTTTCGAATCTTAACTCAATATATATCAAACAATTATTGGCCACATGATTAACCAAGGAACATCAAATCATGTATATGAATAAGAACTCAAACGAACAACTCGAATATGAACTTAAAATAAATTAATATAATCACATAATTGTATCAAACATGCCCTAAGCCTACGATGGTTTAGCCAGACATAGTAGAATTAAACATCATAAGAAATCTAATTGTAACTACGTCTAGCATTAAACAAAATAAAAAGAATAAAAGAAACTCTAGAACTTTGTAGGAATTCTGACGAATGATCCGTTGAAACACATCGAGTGGATGGAGGATTGCCTCAACCTTTTTTTCTCTTGATAAGTTGGCGTGTATTCGGATATAGAGAGGTATATATGTAGATGTGTAGAGTATGATATGGTCAAGGGATGATAAAGTATTATCTATTCATAGGCAGAAAAACATACTAGAGCTCGTCTTGGCCGTCAAATCTAGAGAAAATACAAAGATATATGCAAAATTCTGCATTCCACGCTCGATCGAGTAGGAAATGACTTGGTTGAGTGAGAAATAGCTTAGTTTGAGCGAGAATGGTAGATCAAGCGCCCGTTTTTGCTAGGTCAAGTGGAAAATGGGCGGTCAAGCGCCTTGTTGAACTGGTCGAGTGGGTGGTCGAACGAGTGCACTCGATCGAGCATAAGTTTGGCCTGGTCGAGTGTTTGGTCGAGTAGTGAATGCTCGATTGAGTGTCTGGGTGCTCCACCTCCTTACTTCGTCATTATGCCCGATCAAGTGGTTGGTCGCTCGATCAAGTAGTTGCGCTTGATTGCGTCTAGTAGGCTATGTGTGCACCCGCTCCGTCGAGTGGAATTTGGCCTGTCGAGCACCAATTCCGTTCGATCATTCTCCTTCACTGTTTTACGGATTTTTCGACCGTTTTGCTTTTGCTTTTAGCTCTTTTGCCTTTTATGTGCTCATGTTTATTCATTTAGCTTAAAAATGGAGTAAAAAGCTACAAAATGAACTATCACATCATATCCACTTAATATAATAAAATGGGACCAAACAACTTAATTCACCCTAAAATGCATGTATAACCAACGTTTATTACTTAAAAGATTATTGAAATTATTTTCATTACTTGTATGTAATTCAATTAATTCACATATGTGAAGAATGTTACAAATGACTGTATGTGCTTAAGTATCATATAAGAATTAATTAATTTTAACTTACTTGACCATCTAGTCCCCTAGATGCATTTGGCTGCCGACTCCCGTACGATAGAAATTTGAACTCTTCCGAGCCCTGCAAGCTGTACTCTCCCGAGCACAGTTGAAACCAACGAGAGGTTCACTGACAGTTCGTCCTTTTGTTGGAACTGTACTACGATGTAAGCTCTCAAATAAAAATTTCCCTCTCAAATAGGACGTTTCTTTTTCTGCATATGATAATGAATGTAATGTAACAGAGATAATCAGCTTCTCCTGCCCGTGGTCTTCTTATATTTGCATGTGAGTGTCAAAGTATCTTCACAATCTCGCCTTGATTTTCTATCAAATCTCTTCTTTGTAGATCAGATTGTTTCCTTAATTTTCTCCTCATCAGCTGATCTCCTATTCTTTGATTCTCTCCTTGAATCTCTCATTTATTTGTTGGTTTGATCTTGCTTAAGATTATGCATATCTTCTCGATCTTATTTCCTTCAATGTCTCTAACCAACTAATTTTTCCTTCCTTGATTATCTCTTAGGTTGTTGACCTTCCTTAATTTATGATCCTTTTTCCTTCTCAATCAGGCGGTCTATCTCTTAGGTTGTTAACCTTTCTTGATTTTCGTATCTTAGCCACATCCTGCATGTAATTCAAACATCAATAGATTTTTGATATATATGCCAACATACTTACTTTATCAATCTCCCCCTTTGTCATTTGGATCGAAAATCTCCAATCCTACAAACATTTTTTAACACAACAATCTGATCCTAGTTTGTACAGACAATGAACTCAGGACTCCCAGTATGCAGTTTTATCGGATTAAGATAAACTAATGAATATTACATAATGCAGAATCAGCCAGATCATGCATGTAGCACAGTTAGTCAGTAAGCACAAGAAAATAACAAGTAGAGTTTCAAAATATGCATTATCTCCCCCTGACAACCAACTCCCCCTAAATTTGAGCTTTTTCACTATTGTATTATTCATTGTCTTCGTCTTCCCCTTTTTCGAGCCATTTGACAAATGATTGGTGAACATAAAAAGACCTGAATTCAAGAGAACATCTAGAGATTTACAAATGTTAGTGAAATACAGTTTTTAGCAACAATTTCAGCAACCATAAAAGCCATTTTCAGTGTTGGTGCAGACTGCTCAAGAACATCAAAATGACTGGGTTCAAAATTTCATTATCCTGTTCGACTGGAGATCGAATTGGGACCAATCGCCTTGTTCATTTCATATGTTCCTGCGAAAGATAATAGAAGAGAGAAATCGCAGAAAGACTAGGTTTCTAATGCAAGGTGAATGTGAGAGATATCTTTAATCATAACGAACAGGAACTGAACAACAGATATGAATTAATGCTTAGGGCAGAAAAAAGATTCAAGTCTCTTTGTAATCTGTGACAAAATAAGTGCTACTAGATATGGTTCAAATACACTGCTTAAACACTTACCTTTCCATACAAATTTTACCACGCGTTCACTTCATAAGAGATCATGCGAGAGAGGTTAATTGCCAATAGTCTCATATTCCTAGCGACCAGGCCCACTTAATCATATATCCCAATTTTCCATGGTTTACTCGTCAGTTTGTAGAGAGAGAGAGAGAGAGAGATATTAAAATAAAATAATGAGGAATTATTACACAAAGATGATATAATGAATTAAATGAAGGATTCAGTTCAAACATTTATTCTCCTTTCAGCAGGCAATTCAGTTTGAGGATACACTAAGGCAAATCCAGATTCTCAATTCGTTGGTGTCTCTTTGGTTCAATTTTTTCCTTTTATGAACACAGTTTTAGGAGTAGATTCCTTATCACTCCTTCTGCAGAAACCTTGTATAGTAGCTTGCAAACCACACAAGTAAGAACTACAGTGGAAAAACCATGTGTGACGAGGTTAATTGTCCCTTATAACCCCTTTTGTGCGAACCAAAGGAGAACACTTTGGTAGCTTTCACAGACCTATCATTTTCTGTGCATGATGCTCACTCATATGGCTGATAGCTTGTCACTGCATCATTTCAAGGTCGTAGCTCTTTCCAAGAAAATAATAAATTGAGACATATTGGATTTAAAGTTCAAGAAAAACTGAATTTTAAACCTGTGTAGAGAGAGAATTTATGTCATATTTCCTCCAACCCATTTTTTTTATCATTTATCTACTTGAGAGAATTCAAGGTTCTTCCCTTTTCTTTCTTTTTTGTATTATTGAGCACAAAAAATGCCATATGATTTCCTAAGAGAGATAACCATTGGGAATCCAAGGCCTTGGTAAATATATCAGCAAGTTGGCTTAGAGCAGGAACATGTTCAAGTACAATAACACCTTCCTCAACCAATTCTCTAATGTAGTGATAGCTGATGTCAATGTGCTTGGTTTGGGAGTGTTACACAGGATTTTTCAAACATATTTATAGCACTCATATTATCGAAAAAATGAGTCATTGAGTCCAAGTTCATACCGTAGTCGCACAACACGTGCATCATCCATACTAATTGTGAACATGAACTCTCTGCCGCAATGTATTCAGCTTCTGTTGTGGATAAGAATATGCTATTTTATTTCTTGCTGAGCCATGACACTAGGTTGTTTCCAATAAAGAAACATTCTCCCAAAGTGCTTTTTCGATCGTCTATATCACCGGCCCAATTACTATCACAGTATCCTGCAAGAATAGGCTTAGTATTGAAAGAATATTTTAGACCATAGTCTGTAGTACCTGCCACATAGCGTATAATTCTTTTTACTGCCTTGAGGTGTGATTCCTTTGCGTTTGATTGATATCTAGCACACAATCCCACACTAAAACTTATGTCAGGTCTAATTGCAGTAAGGTACAAGAGACTCCTTATCATGCTTCTATATAGTGTTGGGTCAACGCTAGTTCCACTTTCATCTTTAGACAATTTGGTATTGGTTCCCATAGGTGCTTGAGCAATCTTGCAGCCTTCAAAACCAAATTTATTTACCAAGTTTCTGGCATATTTCCCTTGATTTATCATGATTCCATTTTTACTTTATTTAACCTGCAGTCCAAGAAAGTAGGATAGTTCACCAACCATACTCATTTCAAATTCTTGTGACATTACCTTGACAAAGTCGTTCACTTTGTTTTTGGATGTAGAGTTGAACACAATGCCATCCACATAAATCTATACAATGATAATGTCATTATTCGACCACTAGGTGAACAAGGTCTGGTCTACCCCTCCTCGCTTGTATCCTTGTGTAAGTAGAAACTTCGTCAGTCTATCATACCAAGCTCTCGTGGCTTGCTTTAGTCCATACAATGCCTTCTTCAGTATGTACACATGATTTGGGTAATATGGATCTTCAAAGCCTTTGGGTTGCTCTACATACACTTCATTTTTTAATAAATCATTTAAAAATGCACTTTTCACTTTCCATTTGATAAAGTATGACTTTTTTACTACAAGCAAAGGATAGAAGGATTCTCACAGAATCCAGTCGTGCGACTAGGGCAAAAGTTTCTTCGAAGTCAATTCCTTCAACTTGCGTGTATCCTTGAGCTACCAATCTGGCTTTGTTCCTTGTAATGTTTCCATGCTTCTCAGTTTTGTTTTTGAAAATCCATTTAGTTCCAATGATGTTTGCATTGTCCGGTCGTGATATAAGTGTCCATACATCATTTCTAGCAAATTATTCCAACTCCTCTTGCATGGCCAATATCCAGTTATCATCCTTTAGAACCTCTTTAATGTTTTTGGAGAGAAACAACGGCTGCCTCCCTTGGGTTCTTGGAGTAGGGCTAAATGTGATGATGCTTCTAATTAAACTATATATACAAATTCAAAACTAAAAAGGCCATGTTTAAATGTTAATGAAGCTCATAGTTACAAGTTTAAGCTGATATCATGTTGTTTAGTCTCGTGGGCAGCCCATATGTGTAGTGGAATTGGGACTTTCAATTAATCTTGGGTCGCTGAAAATCTGTTCAGGTCTGACTGGCTGGTAGGTCATACTACTCGTCCATCAAGTAAATCCCCTGCTTCAACTCTTCCAAAAATTCTGCTCATTTTTCTCCAAATTGAGTATTCACCCACAATTATTTACCAACTAGAATTAGCTCGAAAACATATGTGGTAAAGGGATATTGATCCTCAAAATTACACCAAAACTCTCCAAAAAGATGTACCAATTAATCACCCATCAACCCCCCCCCCCCCCACACACCTAGCCAATGCTCACCCTTGAGCATAACTCATCGAAAAGGAAAACCTGACTCGATATTCAAAAGAAAAACAAATCATTGGCAACATTTTAACGGACAATAATCAAAGCATGATCATCCACAAACCACCAACCATTCTCTTGTGTCAAAAATGTGCAGTAGCTCTACATTCAAGTCAAGTTTATGCATAGTCAATCCTGCCTTTCCAAGTTTCACTCCAATCTCCTCAAAAAAAGAAATAAGGACAATTTCATTCACTCAAATCGCAACTTGACACTATCAAACACAGGTTTGCCCTTATGTCACCGTCTCCACTCAAATATGGGATAAATGCACAAATCAAAAGGTCTTTGCAGGGTTGTAACGAGGCTAGGGAAAAAGGTAGGATGGAAGGATAGAACGGTTCAAATTATGAAAATATACAAGCATATCAAAATATCCGAGCCACTCCCTTTAATACTATGGTCTTCATAAAAACAAGCTGATTTTCAATTGGACAAGGCATGACCGACATCAAATAATTAACATCCACAGCCCCTTTATTCTTTTTTTTCTTTTTTTTCACATAAGAGGAGCTAAACTCTCCTTTCTGTTTTTTTTTTTTTTTTTTTTTGTTCTCATAACAGGAGCTAAACTCTTCTTTCTGTTTTTTTCTAAATACAGAATAGGGGCTGAATTTTCTTTTTTTTTTTTCAGCAGGTCAGCATTTTGTTATTCACAAAATATGAACATATTTCCACAAAAATCAGCATTTCAGCACATAACGTCTTCTAAGTAACAGGAGCTTTCATTTTCAGCATATTCCAACATACTATCATATTTCCATGGGATAAAAGCAGGCTAAAACGGGTTCTGGCTTAATGGTTTAGTGGTTGTTATCAATATAGAACGGCTATGGCACAACAGGCTCACTAGTGGATATGCAGGGTTCGGATAATATATTCAGGTCAAAACGTGGTTAATCATAAATGTCTTAATCATTTTCATGCAAGAACCTCAAAGGGTTTCAACTATGGCAACGGGACAAACCAGAAATCCAGCATACAAGTTCGATACACTCTTTAAGAAACAAATCGAGCAATTTTCTGATGTTAAATCATGCCCATCAGGCTCAATTCTCACAATATATAAAGCTTCAATCATGTGATCAACTATGAAATTTTTGTCATCCTAGAACACATACGAGCATAGACACAATTTCAGCACTAAAGAAGAACAACCAAGCAAGCCACAAACCAACTTTTCATATTGATGACCATTTCAATGCTGCCAACGACTAAACCAAGACTTTTTTTAGACAAAATACGTATACTCCCCCCTCCCCCACACTGAGAAAATACAGTATTCTCACTGTGGAAAAGGGAAATATATGACAAAACTCTAAACCAAGAACTAACAAAAGGAGAGAGCAACGAAAACTCCCCTAGATTGTTGAGATTCGTGGGTAGGGCTTGGTCGAAATCGTGCTCTTCAGTTATTGAAGGCAACGGGCTTTCCATCGGTGGGGTTTGGGCAGTTTCTGATGGCGATGCTCCATGGCGATGGGTTCTTCCTTTGGGGGCCATCGGAGTTGATAATGTTTGGGAAAGAGTAAGTGGAGTGGATGCAGCAAACAGGATTCCAAGTGAGCGAAAAGGTGGATCGGTGCGAGAGGGAGGCAGGTGAGGGAATGGAAATTAGGGCTTGATTCCCCCAAATTAAAAACTTTCACTCTTTTTTCAATTAAGTCCCTGGACTTCCCACTCACCAATTCGGCCCCTTCTTTACTTTTGAGTATGAAGTTTGGTCCCCATACCTATTAATAATCTGCCAACAATACCAAAATGAAATGAAATTAACATTATAGGCTTATCAATTTACACAGCTTTTTTTTTTATTTCTTTTAAATAGACTAGCATAAAAAAAACTAAGAAGACAAAAATCAAAATAATTGGGTTGGCTCCCAAGAAGCGCCGTTGTTTAACGTCTTAGGCCTGAGGTATCAAGTGATCGATCATGAAAGGATCTCGGGGGCCGCTAAGGTCATTCCATCGATGGTGCCTATTTTCATTTCCCCTTAGTAAGGTTTCAACAATTGGTCATTCACATTTAACACCGTGGAAGTACTCAAACTTTGAATCTCGGCGGCTTCATGAGGACTTACATTAATTACCTCAAAAGGTCCCATCCAACGGGATTTCAATTTACCCGGCATGATTCGAAGTCAGGAATTGAACAATAGAACTTTCTATCCAATTTCAAAAGATTTTCTTTGAATATATCTGTCGTGGAGGAACTTGGTACGTTCCTTGTAGAGGTTGGCACTATCGTAGACTTCCAACTGAATCTCCTCTAATTCTTGCAAATGAAG
The DNA here is from genome assembly GCA_028749325.2 of Caryopteris x clandonensis. Lineage (NCBI taxonomy): Eukaryota > Viridiplantae > Streptophyta > Magnoliopsida > Lamiales > Lamiaceae > Caryopteris > Caryopteris x clandonensis. Next base: position 16,546,896 of record JAPYKT020000001.1, read on the forward strand.
TTTCCTTTCTTGACCAAAAAGTTCTCGTTCAAGACAACACTATTTTACTGCCCAAAACATCTTATGTTGCAGTTCAATTGGTAGATGACACTGTTTCCCAAAAATCAAACGGTAAGGGGACCCCGATGGGGGACATGTAGGCGGTACGGTATGCCCATACTGCATCATCCAGTCAGAGACTCCAGTTCTTTCAGTTTCGGTTTACTGTTTTTATCCAAAATATTTTTGATCTCCCGATTAGACACCTCAGCCTGTCCATTTGATTGAGGGTGGTAAGAAGTAGCAACTCGGTGGTGAACCCTGTATCTCTTAAAAAAAGCTTCTAACGTTTGATTGCAAAAATGTGTTCCTTGATCAGTTATAATGGCACGTGGCACACCTTAGTCTTAGGAAAACCTGCAACAACCTTAGAATCATTAGTGTGAGTAGCATTTACCTCAATCCACTTGGACACATAATATACTGCCAATAAGATGTAAAAATTTTCAAACGAACTCGGGAATGGACCCATGAAGTCCATCCCCCAAACATCAATAATTTCACACACCAAAATAGGAGTTTGAGGCATTTCATTTCGAGATGAGATGTTACCTGTTCTTTGACAGCGGTCACAATTTTTGTAGAAAAAATAAGCATCCTTAAAAATGGTCTCCTAATAAAAATCAGAATCAACAACCTTACGGGTTGTCCTTCTTTGTCCAAAATGACCACCACAAGCATGAGCATGATAAAAATGCAGAATGGATGGAATCTCAGTTTCAGGAACTCATCTCCGAATCACTTGGTGGGCACAAGTCTTCCACAAATAGGGGTCATCCCATATGAAATATTTTACTTGGCTCTTCAACTTATTCTTTCTAGATGTCTCGATCCTTTTTGGACAATTTCCAGTTGTTAAATAATTAACCAAATTAGTGCACCAAGGAATCGTACCTTCAGCTGTGAGTAACAGCTCATCAGGAAAATCGTCTAATATGGCCATATTGTCCGACTCTGTTTTCAATCTGCTCAAATGGTCAGCAACTTTGTTTTAGCCCCCTTTTTATCTTTGATCTCCAGGTCAAATTCCTATAACAGCAGTACCCACCGGATGAGACGCGGCTTGGATTCATTCTTGGAGATCAAATACTTTAAAGTTGCATGGTCAGAATAAACAACAACTTTAGAACCAATAAGATAATATCTAAATTTTTCACAAGCAAAAACAACAGCTAGCAGCTTCTTTTCTGTCATCGTATAATTGCATTGGGTAGGGTTGAGGGTTTTTGAAGCATAATATATCACATGACTCTCTTTCCCGTTCTTTTACCCAAGCACAGCTCCAACAGCAAAATCACTTGCATCACACATAATCTCAAACAACAATTCCCATTTTGGTGGCTAGATTATGGGAGTAGAAGTCAGCTTGCTCTTCAAGAGATCGAAAGCTTCCTTGCACCTTTCATCAAAGACAAATGCCACCTTTTTTTGCAACAACTTTGTTAGGGGTTGTGCAATCTTCGAAAAATCTTGAATGAAACATCTATAGAAACCTAAATGGCCTAAGAAAGCTCGAATATCTTTTTTGTTAGAAGGGTAAGGTAATTTCACAATCATATCAACCTTCGCTTTATCAACTTCTATCCCATTTTCAAATATAACATGTCTGAGTATTATACCTTGTTTTACCATCAAATGATATTTTTCAAAATTCAACAGTAGTTTCAAAACACCTCTCCAAAACTTGTTCCAAATTACCCAAACAATGATCAAAAGTAGCACCATGAACAGTAAAATCATTCATGAAAATCTCATTGCAATTTTCAATCAAATCAGAAAAATTATTCACCATACATCTTTGGAAAGTGCCAGGGGAATTACATAAACCAAAAGGAATACGACGACAAGCAAAAGTACTAAATGGACAAGTGAAAATTGTTTTTTCTTGATCATCTTGTCCCAGGAAATTTGAAAATATCCCGAATAACCATCAAAAAAACAAAAGAATGATTTTCCAGCCAATCTTTCAAGCATCTCATCAAAAAAAGGCAATGAAAAATGATCTTTCCAAGTAGCATCATTCAATTTCCTAAAGTTTATGTACATACGCCAACCAGTTTGAAGCCTCATTTGGATCAATTTATTATTTTCATTCTTAACCAGCTGAAATCCAGACTTTTTAGGGACCACATGAACAAGACTAACCCAAACACTATCAGAAATTGGATAAATAATCCCTAACTCTAACAATTTAAGGATTTCCTTAAGCACAACCTCTTTCATGACATGATTCAATTTTCTTTGTGGGTCTCTAGAAGGTTTACAATCAAGTTCAAGTAAAATTCGATGCATTATGGAGGGGCTAATACATTTTATGTCGGCTAAAGTCCACGTAATTGCAGTTTTATGCTTCTTTAAAAGCTCAATCAACCTTTCCTCTTGCTCCTTGCAAAGATCATTGCTTATGATGACGGGCAGCGACTCTTTTTCACCAAAGAATGCATATTTCAGATGTTGGGGCAGTACCCCTCAGTTCAGCACTGAAGCTTTCACTACAGATGGTAAGATAGGTTCAGAATTGGCCGGCATGGGCATTCTGCTCGACAGATGTCGGGTGGGGAATTCACTGGTGGAATTCAGCTGCATCATGATATCTCGAATCTCATCATCATCTTCAATTGCTGCTTCTGTTCAGTTATCCCATTAGCCAGTACGTGCTCCAGTTTGTCTTCCCTAAAATGATTTTCAACAAAATCATCAATTAAAGAATCAACAACATCAACCATATACAAACCTTCACGATCCTCAACATGATTCATAGCTTTAAAAATATTGAATGTAACAGTATCACCATCAAATTCAAAGCTAAGAATGCCTTTATCAACATCAATTTTAGTTCTTGCAGTTTTCTTGAATGGTCTTCCTAAAAGAATCAAAGACCTATGTGCAGAAAAAGTATCATCCATGTCAACTATTTAAAAATCCACCAAAAAAGTTAAATCATTTACCTTCACCAAAACATCTTCCACCACACCTTTAGGATATGTATTTGACCTATCAGCTAATTGAATTATCACATGAGTTTCTTTCATATCTCCTAACTGCAACTCCTTATACATAGAAAATGGCATAACATTGATGGAAGCACCTAAATCTAACATAGCTCTCTCAACTTTCTTACTACCAATGATGCAAGGAATAGTAAACATGCTAGTATCCCTATATTTTTTTGGTAATTTCCTTTGAATAACAGCTGAAACATTTTCACCAACCTTGATTTTTGCATCTTTCCCGTATCTCATCTTTTTAGCACATAATTCTTTCAAAACTTTTGCGTACCTAGGCACTTGCTTAGTGGCATCAATCAAGGGCAAGTCAATTTCTACCTTTTTGAACAACTCAATGATGTCTTTCTCATCATCCTCTTTCTTGTTTCGAACCAATCTGGAAAGGAAAAGGTGCTGCCATTATAGAATGAGAATTAGAAACTTTAGAATTCATGATTACCTTAGGGGGAAGAGGTTGATCCGGTTGCTATGTCTCCTCAACAACTTCATTCGTTTGATCTTCATCCTTAGCTTTTGGCTCCTTCTCTTTTTTCTTAACCTCTTGCTCGACCAGGTCCTTTCCACTCCTCAAAGTTACAGCACTAACATTCTCCTTAGAATTTATCTTAGCTTGAGATGGAAGTTTGCCTTGATTCGCTTGCATTTTGTTCATTTGAGTGGCGAGTGGGTGATTTGTGTACCCATACTTCCCAAAGCAGCTTGTGTCTCCTGCTGGAAAGTTTGCTGACTCTGCACCATGTTCTTAAAAATTTCACTGCTATGTGCCAGAGTCTTCAGAATATTGTTCATGATGGGTTCTGAGTGATCGGTATGTACATACTGCCCGACCTGCAGCTGTCTGAATGGCAGATTCCCTGGTGTTTTCTATTTTGTTGTTTCGAGCTGAAATTGAGGTGATTTCTCCAGCCTGGGTTATATGTGTTTGAGAATGGATCATTCCTCTTTTTCCTTAGTGCATCATATTGGGCATCTTCCGACCCATAGCAGACTTGTTTGGGTTGACAATTCTGCAAAATAGAACAAAAATCAGTAGCATGACCATTTTCCGAACAAATTTCATATATAACTTTTTGAGTTTGAGCGACAGCAAGTCCTCTAACTAAAGAGGTGAGAGCATCAATCCTATCATTGACACTTGGACTCTCTATTCCTTCAGCTCCTTTCACAGGCCGATATCTATCATCATCCTCATCTTCATATTGTTGGCCATTGGAAACCATATCAACAATGAGTTGTTTTGCTTCAGCAAAGGTCTTGTTGTTTAAGGATACTCCACAAGAAGCATCAATGATTTTTATGTCAAATGAACACATACCACGATAAAAATAATTAGTTATCAATTGATATTCAGAAAATCCGTGGTCGGGGCATTTACGACATAAATGCTGAAATATCTCCCAATAATCAGCCAGGCATTCTCTTGATTTTGCTTTATGCTGTTGATCGCCATTCTTAAATTAGCAGCCCTCGATTCTGGAAAGAATTTACGCAAGAACTGCTCATACAAATCATTCCAAGTCCGAATTGGGCCCGATGGAAGGTCAAACACCTAGTCTCTTGCCTTTCCTTACAATGTATGAGAAAAAATTAGTAATCTCAAACTATTTTCAGAAAAACCTTGAGGGCGTAGAGTGGAGCAAACTAAGTCAAATTCAGCAAGATGTTTGTGTGCACTCTCTCCAGGTAAATCACCGAACTTGGGCAGCACTTGGATAAAACCAGGCTTAATTTCAGCATTTTGAGCAATATGTGGCAGCACAATGCAAATTGGTCGATTGTTTCGGTGATAACCAATCTTTTATAAGAGGTTCAACTTCTTCTCTTGGTAAGAGTCCACGTTCTTCATTATCAGCCATATCTTCTGATTCTGAAATAACATCCTCCTTCAGTTCCTTGACTCTTTTCCTCAAGTTCTTGACAGTTTTCTCCACTTCCAGATCAAAAAATCAATTTTCCTGTACGTGAAGAATAGGGCATAAAACTGAAAATAAAAATAAAAAACAGTCAAACCAGTAGATCATAATAATCATTGCTTAAAACCAGTCCCCGGCAATGGCTCCAAAATTTGGTAGCATCGTTTCTCCACCAAAAATAATCCGACCAGCTGTCGGTATGCCCACACTAAAACAGGACAGTGACATGCAAGATCGTCTCCCAAAGGACCGGCGAGGATTTTTCTAATCTTTTGATCTGTCAATTAACACAAAAATTAGTAACAAATAGTTGTAGTTTGAGAATGTAATTTAATAGCTAAAATTGAGAAAAGGATTTTTATCAGATATGTAAAACATTTTGGTTTCTAATTAATTCCACTCTAGCTAACTATTTCAATCATCGATGCAAAATTTCCTTTAATTCATGCAAATAAATCAGTTATAACCACCGCAGATGATTCTGATGCGGTCTTATCTCTCCTTAATTTCTCGATAACCAGGAAGACGCTTCACCAATTATTTTCCTAATCGACTGAGAACCCGAGAGACGCTCTACAGATTTAATAAGGTAACAGCATTAATAATTAGAGAGACCCGATTCAAAACCAATAAATTCTGACGCTGGATTATCGAATTAAGACTGATCTTCCCTTGATTTTAAGAAACAATGTACCACTAATTAAATCTAAACCACAATTACGGATGGCCGATTTAATTAGCTACTAATTAATCCCAAACTAATGAATATTTCGAACTACCCAATAGACCCGAACAAATTAACATCACTAAACTCAGAGAATCACAGATATTTGCATAAAATAAAATATACGAACAGATTTGATCTCATAAAATAGATTAGCTAAAGCTTCTTTAATTGTCACCAGAATAAAAGAATTTAGCTACAACCCATAATACGATCAAAAAACCAAAATAAGAAGATAGAAAGATAAAATCGAGCAGCTGTTGTGGAGAGAAAAACGGCTGCCTCCCTTGGGTTCTTGGAGTAGGGCTAAATGTGATGATGTTTCTAATCAAACCCTAATTAAACTATATATACAAATTCAAAACTAAAAATGTCATTTTTAAATGTTAATGAAGCTCATAGTTACAAGTTTAAGCTGATATCCTGTTGTTTAGTCTCGTGGGCAGCCCATGTGTGTAGTGGAATTGGGCCTTTCAATTAATCTTGGGCCGCTGAAAATCTGCTCAGGCTCGACTGGCTGGTATGGTCATACTGCCCGTCCATCAGGTAAATCCCCTACTTCGACTCTTCTAGAAATTCTGCTCCTTTTCCTCCAAAATTGAGTATTCACCTACAATTATTTACCAACTGGAATTAGCTCGAAAACATATACGGTGAAGGGATATTGATCACAAAATTACACCAAAACTCTCCAAAAAGATATAGCAATTAATCACCCATCATATGGTAACCAAGATAGTATGTTTTAAGGAACCACGGTAAGAAAACTAACTATTAGTTGCTTAACTGTAAGTTTGACTATAAGAAAATTTTCTTACATTCAACTAAAAAGAAACTATATTTTTTTAGAAAGTTTTTAAAAAACTAAGAGGTTTGTTCATCCCCATTCTTAACATCTTCCACTTGTAAACTCTTCCTGGTGGTCTACGTGATGATGAATTGTCTACATCTTTGGCTTAAAAGACAACCAATATTCAAGGAGCTCTTGATTAGGGCATATGAATAGTTGGCCAAATATTCATATAATGTTGTGTTATTTTTAGCTGTGGGAGAGAAAGTTCTAAGGTCCATAAGAATAGTGAACTTTTCTGTGGTGGATATGCTCTCCTCATATAATGTGATTGTGGAAAGACTAATGTTGAATCTTTTTCAAACAATGGTTTCCAGCGTATGATACGAAATTGAAAAAAAAAAAATTCATTAACAGTAACAAAACATTTTTATAAAAAAAAATTAATAATAATGCAGTTTAAAGTTTTGTATGAAAATATTTGAGATAAAATAATTTATAAGGAAATAAAATGGAGGATTATTATTAAATAAAGTAATTCACATATCTAATTCTATTATAGATAAATTATAGGATTAAATTAAGATAAAATTTTAATTATAATAAATATAAAATATCTATTTTATAATTGATTAATTCTTATATGATAATCAAACACACCTATAGTCATCTGTAACCTTCTTGACATACCTGAATTAATAATAAAAATACTTTGAATAATCTGATAAGTAATAAACGTTGTTTATACATGCATTTTGGGGTGAATTAATTTGCTTAACCCCATTTTGCTAGATTAAGTGGATCTGTATTTGTTCCTTTCGTAGCTTTTTACTCCATTTTTAAGCTAAATGAATAAACACGAGCACATTAAAGGCAAAAGGGATGAAATCGGAAGCAAAACGATTGAAAATGTCTAAAACTGTGAAGGAGAAGGGTCGAGCTAAATTGACGCTCAACCAAGCCAAATTCCTCTCGACCGATCGATGCACACATAGCCTACTAGATGCAGTCGAGCGCATTCGCTTGACCCAGCGAAATGACGAAGCCGATTCGCACAGCCATTGGACGAGGTCAAGGGCTTGGACGCTCGATCGGGCATTCACCGCTCGACCACCCGCTTGACTAGTTCAAATAGGCGCTAGACCGCCCGTTTCCACATGACCCGGCCAAAACGAGCGCTTGATCCGGCCAACCATTTCTCACTCAACGGAGCCTTTTCCCACTCAACCAAGTCCTTTCCTACTCGATCGAGCACCGAAAGCAGAATTTTGCATGTATCTTCGTATTTTCTCCATATTTGATGGTCGGGACAAGCCCTAGCAGGTTTTTCTGCCTATAAATAAATGATACTTCATCACCCCTTGACCATCTCATACTCTACACATCTACATATCTCTTTACATTCAAATACACACCAATTTATCAAAAGAAAGAAAGGTTGAGGCAATCCGTCATCCACTCGATGCGATCATTCGTCAAAATTCCTGCGAAGTTCTAGAGTTTCATTTATTATTTTTATGTTTTTTAATGCTAAATATAGTTAAAATTAGATTTTCTATTATATTTAATTCTACTGTGTCTGGCTAAACCATCGTAGTCTTATGGCATATTTGATACAATAATGTGATTATATCGATTTATGTTAAGTTCATATTTGAGTTGTTCATATGAGTTCTTATTCATATATATGATTTAATGTTCCTTGTTTAATTATGTAGCTAGTCTTATGCATGTTTAATATATGTTGAGTCAAGATTCGAAAAATGAGAACCCACATAGATCTGATATATATGACAAATATTTATATAATTGTTTGTCTGCAATATTTATGAAGATTTTATAAGAATTATTATTTTTTGAAAATTGATTATTTATGTGAAATAGAGATATTGACATAGATAATTAATCTAAAAACTACATGCACTTCGTGAGAATGAGTAATTTAATATAGTGAATGTCTTATAAGAACAAGCAAGGAATGAATTTGGATTGACCTAATTTAGTAATATAATTGTTGATTGTTGAAAATTGACCCGTAGGGCTCATTTCTCTTTTTAGTTTCTTCACATATTTGTCTATCTATTTTTTGATTAATTGATTTGTATGTTATTTCTTTTTATGTTTCTTGATAATTAGATAAATATTCTCTTTATTCGATCATCTAGATAAAGTAAAACGTAAATTATAATACTTGATAGTCTCCACCGATCCTTGTGGATATGACATTACTCACTACTATTCTATAAGTACCATGTACTTGCAGGATAGTGTATTAGATATAGGCGAACAATAAGGAAATTAGATTTTTTTTAAAATATTATCATATTTTCTATTATATTAATTAGTTGAATAATTTTATATAATTAATCATGTTTATGTTTATGTTATTATAGGTATAGATTTACTTTTTGAATGAATTTAAGGTTAAAAATAAAAGTAAATAAATTGATTGATTGTATTTTAAAAATTTATAATTATCTAATAATATAATTAAAAGAAAATTTTATAACTATTTTTTTTATTTACAACATATACTCACTATAAATAGTCCAACTCACAATAAATAAGAAAATCTAACCTAAATAATATATTAAAAAGAATTTAAACTTTAATATATGTATTATGGTTGTGACATGAAAGATTGTGAAAAGATAATTAAGTTGATATATTATATGTTAAAAATATATTTAAAATAAAAAAATTATTTTCATTTCAAAAAAATAAAAGAGTTTTAAAAGAAGGAAAAAATAAAACAAACCAATAAGATTGTGATAGCACACAATTTGTGTGCACACCAACTTTAACAATAGAAGACCAAAAACATATTGTGGTTCATAATTGGGGAGGAAATAAAAATAAAATATATTTAGAATTTTAACATTCATTTTATTTTAAGAATATACATAAATGACAAACCAATAAGATTGTGATAGCACACAATTCTATTATAATTAAAATCAGTATTTCGTGAAACGATTGCATGTGTAACACGATTTAAGGTATTATTTATGCAATTATAAAGTTTTACTAGTTTAATTATAAAACATTACTATTTTTTAAGATAACTAATCCGAAGTAATACATTTAAAAAATACTGATACTTTATAGTTAAATAAGTAATACCTTAAAAAGTATCACACATGCAATCATTTCACAAAAAAATTTACATTATAATTATACTATTTTTATCATTACAATCATTTGTACTGCATACGCACCGACCGTGAATAAGTGCTAACATATCCATCACCATCACTAATATATTAAAATAATACCCATAAATTTTAAATAAAAGAATATTTTTAATTTACATCAGCAAATTTTTATTAATTCATTTTAAGGCATCACAATTGTTTTTGTCCAACGGTGAGCTCAAATGAAAAATCTTACAACTTTCTAGAGACAATTATTCTGTTGTAGAGGGCTATTTAAGTTGTTGGGCCAACAATATGGGCCCTGGCCTCATGGCCCATTTGGTTATGGCAATCCATAAGCCCAAAATGTTGCAATGAAGTTGGAAAGTTAATCTAGTTATGTTCATTAATTATTTATTTAATTAAATATGATGAGTAGAGAGCAACTGAAGGTATCCTAAAATTGTGAGTACAATATATTTACATACTCTTTTAAATATGGTTCTACATTTGGGACAGTTTGGTGCACAACTCCTACGATGCTTATTTCTTTCCTTCCAATTATGTTCTAGTACCCAAGCCCCCTTTTCCAGCGATTTTTTTAATTTTAATTTTTTTTATTTTTTTATTTTTGGTTTGAGGTGCTTTGGGTTTTGATTTTTGATATTCCAAAATCCGGCGATCAACCCTAGTGTTGCTACTTCTGGAGGTTGTGTTGGCAAAGAAATTAGTGGAGCTGATAAATAGTGGTTTTGGATCAAGTATAGGCAAATGATGCGACTCTCAATCATCAAAATGCCTAAATTAGGTGCTCATCTACACACAAATAATAAGCCTTGAAATCTCATTATAAAAGTATAACAAAATATTGCAGAAAATTCATTCTACAAATACTTTTAGATAATACTTCTTTAATTCTACAACCTTTGAAAGATAATAGAAAATAATTTTAAAAGCTTGCAAATTTTCAAAATGAATTTTAAGAAAATGTATTCGATATGGTAAAAATAGTGATGGCGGTGATGATAGTTGTCATATGGTATTATTGGAGGGGGCTGATGTTGCATATTCATGCAGTGAACATGAATTCTATGTTGATCCCAAATGTTGTTCCCCTGCCCGTCGTGCCATTGTCAAAGCTGCTAGACAAATCCTCAAGTTTAATGCCAATGGAGGAGGAGCATTCTAATAAAAAGTTACTTCTCATCATAAACAATGAATTCGATCAGAATTCTTTTCACGCTGCGTGTTTGGATTGAGAGATCTGAATTCCTTATTTCAATTTAACGTGGATTTGTGAATGAATTTTGATTTCGTGAATTGATTACTTATTGTGTTTGTTATTATGCTTAATGATTGGAAGAACCACAATTTAGTCCTATGTCTTATGGGAGTGGCACTTCAAATCTTGAACAAGATTCCTATAAATTTCAATTAAGTGGATTCATACATTGAGCACAATAATTGTAATTGGGGATTCCTATAAATTTCATGTTAGTTACCTCATTTGTTTCACGTGGAATCACAGTTATCGCATATCTTATGTAAACACTTTATGAACACTTATAAACCAGATATAAGTAAAGAAAATAAAAATTTCTCTCAATATTTTGCAAATTAATTAGTTTGCAAAGTGATTTCTACATCAAGATTAATTTTATTTTAAATTTAAAGAGGAATTCCTTTGATCCAATCAACTGCATGCTACATATATACACCATGACAACACGTGATGCAAAAGTAAAATCAATTATGTGAGTTGTTGAAGTCTAAAGCAATTTGTGGGTGTTATTTCTTTAGACACACTAATTTTGAATTGGTAAAGGATAAAGCTACATTAGTGACAATGGAAGTATAACTAATACTTATAATGCCTGATCAAAGAGCATTACTAACACTAATAAAATTAATAATGTGGCTTTGGTGGTGTGTGTTAGGGTTAGATCTTGGATGGTGTTGAATAGTGGGAAGAAATTGACAAATACAACCAAATAAAGGCATCTCTCTACTTCATAATATCACTTACAAGTGTGTGTGTGTGTGTGTGTGAGAGAGAGAGAGAGAGAGTGGCCAACTTTGTTTTTTGCAAGATGGTATTCTTGTCATTTTCAGCATCACTTTAGAGTTAAGAGGAAAAAGTCTTTCTACTCTTGGCTCATAAGTCACAACATAAAAATAAGATGCAAAAAAATGAATCATTATATATATTGTTAAGCTATGGGGGTTGTGTGTGTGCAGACACACATTGACACATACATTGATGGAGTGGGGTGACAATGTGTCGGAGTAGAATAGTTGTGGGTCAACATATATATATATATAACGGGACAACTCATTTTGAATTGAACTTTTTTTACTATAATAATAATACATAATATTATTAATCAAAAATTAAATATGAAACTAAAATTTTAAATAAATAAATGATATTGAAAGCATGTTTATAAAATTTATGTTTACTTTTAATATGTTGGTCTTATTTACAATTATTAACTACAATATAATACTATATCTAATATTATATTTTATAAATAAATATCAGTTTATAAAAACTATAAAATTGAATTATTGGTATTTATGATATATATATATATATAATAAGTATAGAAAATACATTGATACATCATATTTATGTATATCACATATGATATATAATATATATATATATATTATATATATATATATGGGAGAATTTCAGTAGAATACACAATTTACTCTGAAGCTTTTAATATTAGGCTCAAATTTCAAAACTTTTCAATTTGGGGCTCAATTTTTATTTTTTCTCAATTTAAGTTCTATCCCCAAAATTTTATTCTCAATATAGTGCTTATGACTAGTAGAAAATTAATGATTTCTGCCTCTCTTTACCCCTTCATTCTTTTGAAGCATGAAAAATTAAAGTAGGTAGACGAACACGGGAAATTTTACAAAAAGATTACATGCACAAAAAATTATAAATATATGCACACAAAAAAAGTACAAATACAAGCACAAAAATTACAAATAAAAAAATCTGTCACACCTACCACCACAACACTACAACCCATGTTGTCAGAGCTAATTGCTACCATGAGAAAATCAAATAAAAAAATACAATGAATTGATGTGTGTGTGTATATATATATATATATATATATATATATATATATATATATATATATTGTTAGGCTTGATCGCTTAATTGAGAATCAAAATTTCACGAAGTCTTAAATTGAAAAAAAAATTAAAAAATTATGTCCTCTAATTGAAAAGTTTTGAAAATTGGATCTATAATGTAAATTTTATGATAAATTAAGATTTTTATAAAAAACAAAAAAAAAAACTTTGATATATATTTTAAAAAATAATAATATAGAACGAGTTAGAATGAAAAGAGATAGTCAAACTCATCCCACAACACGTCCGCAGAACAAAAGTGTCCAAATAAAAGCGGTTAGGGCAGCCAATTTGTGATCCCTATTTCCATCTTCTCCTTCTGGAGACTTAAGGATGTTCTTTTGTGGATTAATATGTTCACTGCAGTAATTTGAATTTGATTGTGGAATTCCATCTTTCATAATTATGTTTGACTAAATAAGGAGGCAATACGTATATTTAACTATCTTTTTTCTAATGCATACCTAAATAAGAAGTTCACTTGTGGGGTTTATCTCTAATTAACTCCTCCATTGTCGTTAATAAATGCATATACTAAAATCATTTTTAGTTAATACTTGATAAATTAATAATATTACTAATATAACTTTTTTTTTCTATTCAAACTCTGGTTTTATAAACTAAATTAATATTTGATATATTAATACCTTTTTTTATTTATTAATTTTGATTGATTTCAATCTTATTTATTAAGGAGGTTTACTGTATTTATGCACTATTACATACATCTTATTTTGACCACCTTATTTATCTTGCTAGTACTGCTTTCGTGCAATACATTGTTTGTAATATAGTTTTAAAATAAAAAATTATATATTTATACATTATTTTTGAGTTATTAATATTTAAGAATATATAAAATATTATATTATTTTACTAGTAAAGACATGTAAAACATATAATTTTCTATTAAAATATACATTCACCCCGTTCCATAATAAAATATTTATTTCTATAATAACTTGATTAATTGTATAACTTTAGCTAAATCCAATACAACGGGATAATTCAATACACGTTAAATACTAAAATCTAACAACAAATAATCAACCAAAAAAATTATATTTTTTGCATCTAATATCTCATTTTATACACATACGATATGGGTGTAAAATTAAAAATTATGAACAGAAAATTAATTTTTATTTACATTGAAAATAAAAATTCTCAAAATTAAAAAAAAATCAACTAATTAAAAAATGATGCAATATTTTAAAAAAATATTATTTTTTTAAGAAAATAAAAAATGAACAAAAAAATCTATATTTAGACTACTTCATTATTACAGTTGTATAAATTATGTGAGAGGTCCCTTTAATTCTTTTCTAAATGACAATCTTACCCTTATGGTGATATTTCCTGAAATTTCTTTAGAATAAATTTTACTCCAATGTAGATATATAGCCTAATTTGTGGTCCTCCAAGGTGGGTGAGAAACATTTGGACATCATCACTTGTTGGGATTAGGACAATTTTTTTATTTAATTATTCATAGATTGGTATCCTACCTTAATCCCATTCACTAATATATTAAGGAAAAAGATGCAATTAATTTTAACAAATTGTTTTTCTCTTTTTTTTTTCTTTTTTTTTTTTTTTTTTTATATTTGCAGTATTTGCTAATCATTGAATGACAAAATTTTACTCATTGCCTGGTCACTAGAAGGATTGCGTATATGCAATAATTGGAACAGCAATATTCTTATATTTCTTTTTTATTTTAGGGAAGGAAATGCACTTTATACCACTTCTTCTTCTACATATCGAGGTGATTTTATGCTACTTTATGAGCTAGTATGTTAACTTTATTATATATATGTTACATATCATATTATTCAAAATTAAAAAAAAAATTAATCATTGATATTTAATAATGTATCATATAATATACATTTAATGTATTAAGGCACATTCCCATGTAGATAGCATAACAATTTATGTTGTTTGATGGTATAACCATTTTAATTTTCAACTCCATTGCAATTTAACCTAATCACTATCAAAGGATCGTTTAATTATAGATTGGATTAGATCAAGAATAAAAAGAAAATGTGTTGTTTTCATTTTTCTATGTTAATTAACTAAACTGCATTACTTGATAAAAATAATGAAAGGTTCACATGTTACTCACCAACATTGAAGGAAGAGATACTAACTTATTAGCATAATGAACTGCTTCTTCTATCACCAATTAATTTTTAATGAAATTCACTATTATCATCAATAAATTTTATGATGAAATTTAATTTGTAATAAGTCATCCTTAATTTAATATCGTATAAATGTGGACCCAATGTTCAAGTCGGATGGGTTGTCAATATGACCGAGTATGATAGGACATATCACACATTGAAATATTGAAGGAAGGAAAACTAGCTATGTGGTTAGTAATCTACTCTTTTTATCACCAATTGATTTTATAATAGAAACTCGCGAGGAATGATTCGTCTCTTCTTTACATATTGGGTATGTTTTAATATATAACTGTAATAAGTTCTATTTAATTTAATAAGGTATCATAACAAATCTCATATTCGAGTTGAATGTACTGTCACGATGTAATATGAGAGGACATACCCTCCGTTAAAATATTGAATGAAGAGAGATAACTTATAAGGTTAGTCAATTGATTCTTCCATTACTAAGGGGACTAATTTATAAATTTAGTGAGCTACTTCTTCTTTATTAATTAGTTTTAAAATATTATAAATGGTTAGTTTCTTTTTTACACGTTGGATATGCTTCAATGTGTAATATTTTGCCAATTTACCAAAAAATATCATAAATTCCTACATAGTCCATGTAAGAATGTCCTTTCTGTAAGTGTCGTAAATGAATGAGATATTAATTGAAGTGAGTAATGGACCTCTAATCATTTCAGCTGTTAGGGGAGGGAGAGAATATGACCCATCAAAAGATGAACCCACTATCACAATGTGCAACCACATGTCAACACACACACCACCACCCCCCCCCCCCCCCCCCCCCCTCTCCAAATAATAAAAAATAGAACACCAGATATTCTCTCTCCTCTCCTAATTGTATGAAAAGAGACGTGCTTACCGATCAGTTAAGAGTTCCAAGGAGAAAGGAACAAATAGGGAACATAATAAGATGGAGAATGTACAGCTAAACGTTGCAAGGAAATGCCGCCTCACAATTACAATGCGACACTGAACGCTGCGGTTAGTGCAATGATCAAAGCCGGCTTCTTCTTATTAAACTTTGCTTCTCACCAAAGGCCTGCACTTGTGCTCATTACTCAACTGCCTATTGCCGAATCACTACAAACCATCAACCTCTCACAAACTTGCACAACCAACCTTGTTATAACCATGAAATTGCTTCCAATTCCAGCAACTCCGATTAAAAAAAAAAAAAAGCACTTTTTCTTGTATTTTTTTCTTAATTTTAATATATTTTTACAATTTACCCCACAAAACATTTCTACATCAATTTGCATTCATCAAATTAAGGGTGTTTTTCACCAAACATCTCGAATTTTTTTTATTAATAATTCTTATCCCAAATACTATCTACTATTACTTATAAGCAAATTTGAATGATCTCTAAATTTAGTTCAATATATGGTTTCGTTTAAAGAACAAAAAATAAAAAGTTCATAAGGAATATAAGGCAAACAATAAAGAACCCAACTTATGCCAGAGGGTGAAAAGTTAGCTTCATTAAAATCTACTTACGAAATATTTTATAGAAAAATTCATAATAAAAAAAAAGAGTACCAATTGTACAAGAAAATACATAAATTTTAAGTATTATGCACATAAATCCTTGGTAAGAAGAGATCGCACGAATTCAAGAATCAAATTCAACCAAGTGATTCAAGAGAATACTTGATGTTAAAGATTTTAAAAATAACTTGTTAAGTAGTTTTTAGAAAATAAACATTTTACATGGGAATATGAGAAAAATGATAGACAAGCTAGAATTTGTTGCAATGTTTTTTGAGATGATTAGTGTAGGGGATTTTTGGGCACCTAAGTTAGAAAAATGTCGGTTGACAAAATAACATTGGAAAAAATGCTATATTTTCTATTAATTATTTTTGCTCAGAATGGTTGGGACATGGTTGTGCAGTTTTTCTTCTTGGTCGGGAGAAATGTTGCTTAGAGCCGCGCAAGGATTGTTGTTGGCTGTAGGGATTGCGATCGATCACAATAGGGTTGTCGTTGGTTGGCGACTGGGTTGTGAAGGACCAAAATAGCCTAAATATTATGAATTTATAACATTTTTCCTTTTATTTTATTTTTTTAATCAAATAATATTTGTCCATGCTAAAAATGGAATCTGCCCAAATTTTCCATAACTTAGGCAGTGCCATGTGGCTTTAGTGCAAACTTTGTATGCTTAGAATTCACTTAAAAATCTGAACTTTATTAACATTTATTTTTAGGATGCAAACTTAAAATGTCTTTAGTGCAAACTTTGTAAAACATTTTCCCCCTTTGTTTTGTGCAACTATTGCAAATACATTATTTAATTTGCAGACATTTATAAGTCTGAACTTGAGACTACCTACCTCGACGTGGCCATAGTTATAGATCCTTAAAAATGCACGATTAATTTGCATATAAAATAAAATGGTTCTTGATAAATGGATATCAACACCTTGATAAATATTTAAAAATAGTCCTTTATTAAATCAGCTACAATAATAATAATAAGAATATTTTATTTTATTTGGGGGGAAAAATAAATGCAAGAATATTAATGAACCAAGTTGGTGAAGAAAAATACAGAATTTTATTCTAATGTTTGGACCATGTTATGGAAGCTTAGATGAGTAGAGTTGCTGAAATAAAGAGCAGTTGACAACTTAGAGGGGGGGACCCACCCCCATATACTGTGGATCTTTGATTTCATTATATTGAAAAAGTAACAATTTAAAATATATTGGAAAAAAGTCCAAAAGAATAACTCCCAAAAAAAACAAAGAGTGGAAATCCCATCTTTCACTTGGCATTGTGGCCTTCCTTAATATCAAGACAAAGAAAAGAATACTATTTCTGCATTTATTTAGTTTCCCTGCTTTCTTATCTTCTCTCTCATCCATTGGATTTCTCCCCTTGGACAATCACAGCCGTTGGATTAGGCTGGTGTGGGATTCTCAGTTGGAGTACATGTGCTGCTATCTTTCATTGCTTTTATATATATGTATATATGTGTGTGTGTGTGTGTGTGTGTGTATTTTCTCTCTCTTTTACCTCTTTTTTATCTTTGCTTTCATGCATGGATTTCTCCTCCCAAACATAGTGTGAGTCAGATACAAGAGTTCATTTCTTTTTTATTTCTTTATAACTTTTTTCCCTTAATGTTAGCTTGTTCATGGCCATCATTTGCAACAAAGTTTCTTCATCTTTGATTTTTTCTTCAAGTTTCAACTACCCTATAGCTACTACTGCTTCTAGTAAGAGCAACAAGAAGGGAGGGGAGAGAGAGAGAAACAAAAAGAGAGAGTCTGCCTTAGTTGCTAGCTAACTTATCTTTCTTTGCTGCATACTTTCCTTGCTTATCAGATCTTCTTCTACACCAGAGCTTTGATCGAATCTTGAGTTTATATTTTTCTATATAAGCTCAAGATTCAAGAAACTATAATCCCACTTCAGTCTTGACCTTAATCTTCGTTTCTTGATCTGTTTTGATCTGTGCTTCTCTGAATTTCTCTGCTTTTCGACATCGGTTATGGAGAAAGATCAGGAACAAAAGCATATCTGCAAGTTCTGCAGCAAAAGCTTCCCCTGTGGTAGATCCTTGGGGGGCCACATGAGGTCTCATTTGATCAACATTTCATCGTCCGATCATCCAAAACCGGGTGAAAAGCTTCCAAAGAAGAAACTCCCCCCGCTCGTTAATGGTAAACCTGACTTTGCAGTGGACGGTGGTGATCAACTTGGTAATCGGAAGAAAAGCAAGTCCTTGAAGCCAAGTGACGAAGATACTTTGCTTCAAGATAAGGCCTGCAAGGAATGTGGAAAAAGTTTCCAGTCTTGGAAGGCCTTGTTTGGTCACATGAAATGCCACTCTGTCAATGGAAAGATGACAAGCAATGTGGAGGAAGATTCTTGGGACAGTTGTAATGATCATCGCAAACTGATTATGGACAGCCAATCAGATAACGAAGCAGCTACTCCATTTTGCAGGAGAAAGAGATCAGACAGAATGAAAAGGTACACAGCTAATACGAATTCTTCGATTTCTGAGATTGATCAGCAGGAACAAGAAGAGGAGGTTGCTTTGAGTTTGATCATTCTTTCAAGGGATAAAGGGGATTGGGGTGGCATAAGCTCTGCTGTTGAATCTTCCGACAATAGTTCCCAGCTTTTCGAAGCCAAAAAAATCGCAAAAATTTCAGTTTTCGACTCAAAAGTTATTGGTGATAAGTCTTTCAAGTTCAAGAAACTGAGAAATGTGAAGAAATTAGAACTGAAAAGTCTATCTGTTCCCACAAGAAAATTAGATGTTGAGTTTGGTATTGAGTGCAAGAATTTGATCAAGAAAAATGGGATTGCTGAGCTTGAAACAGAGAGCAAGAATAGCAAATCAAGAAAGAGGAAGCCCATTAATGGACATGATACTGATGTGTACAAAAACTTGCAAGATTTTGAGGCGCAAACAAGCAAATTCGCATGCTCAATCTGCAAGAAATCCTTCCCATCTTACCAAGCTCTAGGGGGACACAGGGCCAGCCACAAAAAGTTCAAGGGCTGCTGCTTCCCAAGAAGCGAAAACAGCCTAGAAACCGAAAATTCGCAAAATCAAAGCGAAAATCAGATTTCAGAAAAGGCACAAGTTGGATGCAAGCCAAACAAGGAGCATGAGTGCCCTATTTGCTTCAAAGTTTTCTCATCAGGCCAGGCCTTAGGTGGACACAAAAGATCACACTTAATCAGTGATCATCAAGCCAGAAATAATCCGACAGCTGAAATGGAGCAGCCGGTTGAAGAAATCCGAGGTTTTCTTGATCTAAACATGCCTGCACCCAATGAAGAAGAATGCAGTGAGTTCAAGCCATGGTGGATAGGAACAAGCCAGAAGCAGCAGCAGCCGCTGCTCGGCCTACTTTCGTGATCCTGCTAATCAGCTTCTGCTTATGGGCTTATTATTAGCTTCTGCTTATGGAACTAGTGTACAGATTCATTGATTCATTACAGAACATTCAAGAGCTTCCTTGGGGGTAATAGTACCATGATTAGGCACATCTTCAGCAACTATACTTCGGAAAAAAAAAAAATTTCATTGCAGTTTTTCTTGGCCAATTTTTGACATGTTTTTTTTATCCATTTATGGACTATGTAAAATTTGATCATTACTATTTTGTTCCATTAAATTCAAATGCTAACACTTTTGAAGTTTGAAATTATTCAGCTCTTTTTATATGATCTGTTCTTTGTTTGGAATCTGATGAGCAACAATTCCTAATTACCCTTCAAGTATGTGAAATTATAAAAACTACCATTTCATTCAATGTTCCAACTTCCCTTATGTATTCCATGTGTACATGATACATCATCAATGAACACATGATGTATAATGATGAAGTTCAAACATGTGATGAAACATAAAATAGAAAAGTTGATCCCAACCGATCGAAACTAAGGTCGGGTGGCTTGTATTTAGTTATTTGGGGTTTTTCATTCATCAAATTCTGCTTAAATAAGTGTTTTATAGCACGACAACACTGTTCATTGCAGACCGTAAGAGAGCACACTATGGAGCAGAACTGTACAAAAAAAAAAAAAAGCACACACACATACACACAAATTTTAAGTCAGCAAAATTCTTGTGGTGTAATAAGTGTAATAAGTTTAACTTAGGGGTGAAGGGAAAATGAGTAGTAAGTGAACTGGTAATTAAGTCATAAGCAGTTGGAGGCATTATATAATGTAAAATAGGTTATTACAAGTGAGCTGAAAGTGGTTGCATCTCCACCTACCTTGTAACATGACTACCCATCCATTTCTGTTCATTCATTAATCTCAATTATACATCACAAATGTAGGCTTTGTATATATATTTATTTCATTGACACTGCTTGTATTAGTGTCATCACACTAGGGCCACTTGTAATACAAAATCTTGTCCAAACACACATCTATACATACATATATATATATATATAGTGAATCATCTCATCAAATGTAAGAAAAACAAAAAATGGTATAGTTGTTGTTTAGTGATGTAGAAATAACTAAAAGAGTTGAAAGCTTGATATCTTGTAAGTGGAGATTAAGTAAGGTTGTGGATAAGTTAGGCAGACTTAATCCACAGTTTTGACCCAAACTGAAAAGGAAATGGTTGCAAAAGGGGCTAGTTTCATCTTCTAACCCACAATATTGACATCTTCAAGTCTCAAGTCTTTAGAAGAGCACCAAAAAAAAGGGAGGGAATATAGATTACCAAGGGTGTGCTTAGTGATGCAAAAAATAAAAAAATTAAACATTTTTTTCCCATGAGTGATAGTGATGAAAGTTTTGTTGGATGAAAAGTTGGTGTGATATGTTTGTTGGAAATGTGAGTATATAAATATCAAAATACACATAAATTTACAAATATAGTTATATATAAATATATAATTACAATATATTTAATGTTAATACAAAATATAGATATATCAGCTATGTAAGTATTATATTATATAAAAAAAATATAATGATGTTGTGCAAACTTTTATATAAGTTTAAATGGGTTAATACACATACAAATATATTTTTAATATATAATACTAGGAATACATATTTGCAGCGTATTATTATATAGTATATATTTAAAACTAACATATAAATATAGAAAATAAATATTTAATATTTTTCATTTTTAAATATATTATAAATTTACAAATAAATATTACAAATAAATTGGGGTTATTTTCAGCAGGCTGCCTAAGATAGTAAATACTTTTTGTTGTGGTAGTGGCTAAGCTTGTTCCATAAGCTATGTTCTTTGTTGGTTCCATTTCTCGAAGTTAGGATCTCCATCTAGGATTATAAAGTGTTTTGAGTATGGATCATATTTCCTCCCACGGTAACTTCTTAAAGGAGAATGTAATTTAAATTGCTTGCCTTATTCAATATACAACATTGCTTTATATACAAAGGCTAACCATTACGAGATTTTCGGCTAGAATATATACTAATATCTAAAGTATAAAGATATGATATCCGCATATTAGGAACTATCTAATTATATAAAGATATGGTCAATAATTTACTTAAATAAATTTAAATACTCTATCACAACCCTGTAGTCTTAGCGGGAGGTTGTCGAATGCGGAGACTATGCCGAAAATCTTCAAATAAGACGCGCGGAATATCTGCAGTCTGATAGCAAGACAGGACAGGTATGACATACACTTCTCCTTTCTTACCTTTTCACGAACAAAGTGGATGTCCATTTCAATATGTTTACTGCACTAATGTTGGACTGGATTCCCGAATAAATATATCGCACTAACATTACCACAGTAGACCAAAGTAGCCTTTTGGATTGGGCATATAGCTCAAGAAGCAGATTTATAATCCAATAGGACTCAAAGACAACATTAGCTAAACCCCTATATTCAACTTCAACACTTGATTTGGATATTTTAGGTTGTCATTTCGAGGACCAGGAAATGAGGTTGTCACCAATGAAAACGCAATAACCCAAGGTGGAACGTCATGTGTCAGAACATCCACCCTAATCTGCATATATGTATGACAAGATAGATTGAACTAAAGTTTTATATAAGTGCAAACCAAAATCAATCGTAACTTGCACGTAACAAAGAATTCTCTTTAAGGCCTTCATGTGTTCGACCTTAGGGTCATGCATAAATAGGCAAACATGTTGGACCTCATATGAGATGTCAGGTGTTATAAAAGTAAGATATTGTAGAGCACCAGCTAAACGACGATATTTGGTGGGATCATCAAATGGCGCCCCAGAGTCGGAGCTAAGCTTGCCCTTAGTATCAACTAGTGTAGGACATGGTTTGCAGTTTGACATTATAGTTCTTTCTAATAACACAATTTGTATAAATAAATTTATATACTCTATCCCTCTTGTCACCAACAACTTAGACATGTGCCCCAATCTCATTGATGGGTGATTATTTGATTCATCTTTTTGGAGATTTTGGTGTAATTTTGATTATCAATATCCCTTCACCATATATATTTTAAAGCTAATTCCAGTTGCTAAATGATTGTAGGTGAATATTCAATTTTGGAGAAAAATTAGCAGAATTTCTGGAAGAATCGAGCAGGGGATTTACCTGGTGGACGGGCAGTATGACCATACCAGCCAGTTGGGCCTGACCAGATTATTTTTTCAGCGGCCCAAGATTAATTTAAAGGCCCAATTCCACTACACATATGGGCTCCCCACGAGACTAACAGTAGTATATCAGTTTAAACTTGTAACTATGAGCTTCATTAATATAAAAACATGGCCTTTTTAGTTTTGAATTTATATATATAGTTGAACAAGGGTTTGATTAGAAATATCATCACATTTAGCCCTACTCTAAGGAACCAAGGGAGGCAGTTGTTCTTCTCTCCACAACAGCTGCCCGATTTTATCATTCTATTTTCTTATTTTGGTTTCTTGATCGTATTATGGGTTGTAGATAAACTCTTTTATTTCGGTGACAATTAAGGAAGCTTTAGCTAATCTATTTTATGAGATCAAATATGTTCGTATACTTTATTTTATGCAAGTATCTGTGATTCTCTGAGTTTAGTGTTGTTAATTGTTTTGGGTCTATTGGGTAGTTCGAAATATTTATTAGTTCGGGATTAATTAGTAGCCAATTAAATCGGCCATCCGTAATTGTGGTTTAGATTTAATTAGTGGTACATTGATTCTTCAGAATCAAGGGAAGATCAGTCTTAATTCGGTAATCCTGCGTCAGAGTTTATTGGTTTTGAATCGAGTCTCTCTAATTATTAATCTTATCGTCTCATTAAATCTGTAGAGCGTCTCTCGGGTTATCAGTCGATTAGGAAAATAATTGGTGAAGCGTCTTCCTGATAATCAAGAAATTAAGGAGAGATAAGACCGCGTTAGAAGCGTCTTCGGTGGCTATAACTGATTATTTGCATGAATTAAAGTCAACTTTGCATCAATGATTGAAATAGTTAGCTAGAGTGGAATTAATTGGAAACCGGAATGTTTTACATATCTGATAAAAATCCTTTTTCTCAATTTTAGCCATTAAATTACATTCTCAAACTACAAATATTTGCTACTAATTTTTGTGTTAATTGGCAGATCAAAAGATTAGAAAAATCCTTGCCGGTCCTTTGGGAGACGATCTAGCTTGCCATTGTCCTGTTTCAGTGTGGGCATACCGACCGCTGGTTGGATTATTTTTGGTGGAGAAACCCACACTTAAACAATGCTCACCCTCGAGCATAACTCACCGAAGAGGAAAAACTGACTCGAGACTCAAAAGACAAACCCAATCATTGGCAACATTTTAGCGGACAATAATCAAAGCATGATCATCCACAAACCACCAACCATTCTCTTGTGTCAAAAATGTGCATTAGCTCTTCATTCAAGTCAAGTTTATACATAGTCAATCCTACATTTCCAAGTTTCACTTCAATCCCCTCAAATAAGAAATGAGGACAATTTTCATTCACTCAAATCGCAACTTGACACTATCAAACATAGATTTGCCCTTATGTCACCGTCTCCATCCAAAGTATGAGATCAATGCACAAATCAAAAGGTCTTTACAGGGTTGTAACGGGGCTAGGGGAAAAGGTAGGATGGAAGGATAAAACGGCTCAAATTATGAAAATATACGAGCATATCAAAATATCCATTTTTTTATGACACGAGCAACTCCATATAACACCATCGACTTCATAAAAACAAGCTGATTTTCAATTAGACAAGACATGACTGACATCAAACAATTAACATCCACAACCCTTTATTCTATTTTTTTCTCTTCTTTTTTTTTTTTGATTTTTTTTTAATTTTGTTTTTTACACATAGTGCTGAACACTCTCCATTCTAATTTTTTTCTTTTTTCTTTCGATTTTTCAATTTTTTTCGATAGAATAGGGGCTGGATGTTCTTTTTTTTTTATTTAAGCAGGTTAGCATTTTGTTATTCACAAAACAGGAACATATTTCCACAAAAATCAGCATTTCAGCACATAACATTTTCTAAGTATAGGAGCTTTCATTTTCAGCATATTCCAACATACTCGCATATTTTCATGGGACAAAAGCAGGCTAAAACATGTTCTGGTTTAATGGTTTAGTGACTGTTATAAATAAAGAACAGTTAAGGCACAACAGGCTCACTAGTGGATATGCAGGGTTCGGATGATATATGCAAGCCAAAACTTTGTTAATCCTAAATGCCTTAATCACTTTCATGCAAGAACCTCAAAAGGGTTTCAACTATGGCAACCGGGCAAACCAGAAATCCAGCATACAAGTTCCATACACTCATTAAGAAACAAATTGAGCAATTTTCAGATGTTAAATCATGCCCATCAGGCTCAATTCTCACAATATATAAAGCTTCAATCATGTGATCAACTATGCAATTTTTGTCATCCTATAATGCATACGAGCATAGACACAATTTTACCATAAAGGAACAACAACCAAGCAAGCTACCAACCAACTTTTCATATTGACCATTTCCATGCTGCCAACGACTCAACCAAGACTCTTGTTTTTTTTAGACAAAATATGTATACTCCCCCCCCCCCCCCACACTTGGAAACTAAAGTGTCCTCACTGTGGAAAAGGGAAAGATACTACAAAAACTAAAAAACAAACAAGAACTAACAAAAGGGAAAAAAAAAAAAAAAAAAACTCCCCTGGATAGGGTGTCAAGGCTTCAAAGAACGGGACATCCGGCGGATCGCTTGTTCCACAGCTGTAACTAATCTGCCAACAATACCAAAATGAAATGAAATTAACACTATAGGCTTATAAATTTAGACAGCTTTTTTTTTTTTTTTAAATAAACTAACATAAAAAAATAAAAAACTAAGGAGATAAAAATCAAAAAGCTTGGGTTGCCTCCCAAGAAGTGCCCTTGTTTAACGTCTTAGGCCCGACGTATCAAGTGATTGATCATGAAAGGATCTCGGAGGCTGCTAAGGTCATTCCATCGATGGTGGCTATTTTCATTCCCCCGTAGTAAGTTTTTAACAATTGGCCATTCACCTTCAACACCTTGGAAGTACTCAAACTTTGAATCTCGACAGCTCCATAAGGACTTACATTTATTACTTCAAAGGGTCCCATCCAACAGGATTTCAGTTTACCCGGCATGATTCGAAGTTAGGAATTGAACAAGAGAACTTTCTGCCCGATTTCAAAAGATTTCCTTCGAATATATTTGTCGTGAAGGAATTTGGTGCATTCCTTGTAGAGGCTGGCACTATCGTAGGCTTCCAACTAAATCTTCTCTAATTCTTGCAACTGAATTTTCCTTTCTTGACCAACAAGCTCTTGGTCAAGACAACAATGTTTACTGCCCAGAACGCCTTATGCTGTAGTTCGACTGGTAAATGGCACTGCTTCCCGAAAATCAGGCAGTAAGGCGACATCCCGATGGGGGAATTGTAGGCAATGCGGTATGCCCATACTGCATCATCCAGTTGGAGACTCCAGTTCTTTCGGTTTGGGTTTACTATTTTTTCCAGAATGTTTTTGATCTCCTAGTTGTAGCAAATCGATAGTGAACCCAATATCTCTAAAAAGAGCATCTAACGTTCGATTGCAAAAATGTGTTCCTTGATCGCTTATAATAGCACGTCGCACACTGAACCTATTAAAAATGTTAGTCTTAAAAAAACTTGCTACAACCTTAGAATCATTAGTGTGAGTAGCCTTTACTTCAATCCACTTTGACACATAATCAACTGCTAATAAGATGTAAGAATTTCCAAACGAACTCGAGAATGGACCCATAAAGTCCATCCTCCACACATCAAAAATTTCACATACCAAAATAGGGGTTTGGGGCATTTCATTTCAAGATGAGATGTTACATGTTCTTTGACAGTGATCACAATTTTTGCAGAAAAATAAGCATCCTTAAAAATGGTTTCCCAATAAAAACCAGAATCAAGAACCCTATAGGCTGTCCCTCTTGGTCCAAAATGACCACCACACGCATGAGCATGATAAAAATTCAGAATAAACAGAATTTCATTTTCAGAAACACATCTCCGTATCACTTGGTCGGCACAAGTCTTCCACAAGTAAGGGTCGTCCCATATGAAATATTTTGCTTGGCTCTTCAACTTATTCTTTCTAGCTGTTTCAGTCCCTTTTGGAAAAAATTTAGTGGTTAAATAATTAACCAAATCAACATACCAAGGAATCGTACGTTCAGCTGCCAGTAACAGCTCATCAAGAAAATTGTCTGATATGGCCATACTGTCCGACTCTGTTTTCAATTTGCTCAAATGGTCAGCAACTTTATTTTCCGCCTCCTTTTTGTCTTTGATCTCCAGGTCGAATTCCTGTAACAGCTGTATCCACAGGATGAGACGTGGCTTGGATTCCTTCTTGAAGAGCAAATACTTTAAAGCTGCATGGTCGAAATAAACAACAACTTTAGAACCAATAAGATAAGATCTAAATTTTTCACAAGCAAAAACAACTGCTAGCAACTCATTTTCTATCGTCGTATAATTGCATTGGGCAGGGTTGAGGGTTTTTAAAGCATAATATATCACATGACATTCTTTCCCATTCTTTTGCCCAAGCACAGCTCCAACGGCGAAATCACTTGCATCACACATGATCTCAAACGGCATTCCCCATTTCGGTGGTTAGATTATGGGAGTAGAAGTTAGCTTGCTCTTCAAGAGATCAAAAGTCTCCTTGCACTTTTCATCAAAGACAAATGGCAGCTCTTTTTGCAACAACTTTGTTAGGGGCTGTGCAATCTTCGAAAAATCTTGAATGAAACGTCTATAGAAACCTGCATGGCCTAAGAAAGCTCGAATATCTTTTTCGTTAGAAGGGTAAGGTAATTTCACAATCATATCAACCTTCGCCTTATCCACTTCTATCCCATTTTTAGATATAACATGTCCAAGCACTATACCTTGTTTTACCATGAAATGGCATTTTTCAAAATTCAACACAAGGTTAGTTTCAACACATCTCTCCAAAACTTGTTCCAAATTACCCAAACAATGATCAAAAGTAGCACCATGAACAGTAAAGTCATCCATGAAAATCTCAATGCAATTTTCGATCAAATCAAAAAAAATACTCATCATACATCTTTGGAAAGTGCCAGGAGCACTACATAAACCAAAAGGCATACGACGACAAGCAAAAGTACCAAATGGACAAGTGAAAGTTGTTTTTTTTATTCTCTTGTGCCACAAAAATTTGAAAATATCCCGAATAACCATCAAGAAAACAAAAGAATGATTTTCCAACCAATCTTTCAAGCATCTCATCAATAAAAGGCAATGGAAAATGATCTTTCCTAGTAGCATCATTCAATTTCCTAAAGTCTATGCATATACGCCAACCAGTTTGAAGTCTCATTGGGATCAATTCATTATTTTTATTTTTAACCAGCTGAAATTCAGACTTTTTAGGGACCACATGCACAGGACTAACACAAACATTATCATAAATTGGATAAATAATCCCTAACTCTAACAATTTAAGGATTTCCTTAAGCACAACCTCTTTCATTACAGGATTCGATTTTCTTTGTGGGTCTCTAGAAGGTTTACAATTAGGTTCAAATAAAATTTGATGCATGCATATAGAGGGGTTGATACCTTTTATGTCAGCTAAAGTCCACCCAATTGTTGTTTTATGCTTCTTTAAGAGCTCAACCAATCTTTCCTCTTGCTCCTTGCAAAGATCATTGTTTATGATGATGGATAACGTCTCTTTTTCACCCAAGAATGCATATTTCAGATCATGGGGCAGTACCTTCAGTTCCAGCACTGGAGCTTTCACTATAGATGGTAAAATAGGTTCTGAACTGGTCAGTATGGGCATTCTGCTCGACAGATGCCGAGTGGGGAATTCACTGGTGGAACACAGCTGCATCCTGACATCACAGATTTCTTCATCGTCTTCAGCTGATACTTCTGTTTCAGTTATCCTATTAAGCAGTACCTGCTCCAGTTTGTCTTCCCTAAAATGATTTTCAACAAATTCATCAATTAAAGAATCAACAACATCAACCATATACAAACCTTCACGATCCTCAACATGCTTCATAGCTTCAAAAATATTAAATGTAACAGTATCACCATCAAATTTGAAGCTAAGAATGTCTTTATCAACATCAATTTTAGTTCTTGCAGTTTTCATGAATGGTCTTCCTAAAATAATCAAAGACCTATGTGCAGAAAAAGTAACATCCATGTCAACTATGTAAAAATCCATCGGAAAATTAAATCATTTACCTTTACCAAAACATCTTCCACAATACCTATAGGATATGTATTAGACATATCAACTAATTGAATTACAACACAAGTTTCCTTCATATCTCCTAACTGCAGCTCATTATACATAGAGAATGGCATAACATTGATTGAAGCACCTAGGTCTAGCATAGCTCTCTCAACTTTCTTACTACCAATGATGCATGAAATAGTAAACATGTCAGGATCCCTATATTTTTCCGGTAATTTACTTTGAATAACAGCTGAAACATTTTCACTAACCTTTATTTTTGCATATTTCCCATATGTCATCTTTTTAGCACATAATTCTTTCAAAAATTTTGCATACCTGCGCACTTGCTTAATGGCATCAATTAAGGGCAAGTTAATTTTTACCTTTTTGAACAACTCAAGGATTTCTTTCTCATCATCCTCTTTCTTGTTTCGAACCAACCTAGAAGGAAAAGGGCTTCCATAATAGATTGAGAATTAGAAATTTTAGAATCCACGATTACCTTAGGGGGCAAAGGTTGATCCGGTTGTTGTGTCTCCTCAACAACTTCCTTCATTTGATCTTCATCCTTAGCTTTTGGCTCCTTCTCTTTTTTCTTAACCTCTTGTTCGACCAGCTCCTTTCCACTCCTCAAAGTTACAGCACTAACATTCTGTGAGACCCCACACTTATAACCCACAATATATGTTACATATAACCTGGTTAAACCTGTACATTTTTTTCACCTGTAATATATTTACGAGATATAATTTATCTCCTAAACAACGGCTCAAATACACCCATAGGCGAAGATCACCTGTAACATTTTTAAGAGTTGTAATTTATTCCCTAAACAACGACTCATTCATACTCAAGCAAAATCCACAATAGATGCAAACGTATTCACCACAACCACACCCATATTTACCTGCCCAACAATTTATTAACATTATACAAACCCAAACTGAATAACATAAATAGACCCCGAAAGCATAGTACGCCCATGGTTTAGCCCCAAAGGTCGTCATCCATGTATACCGATCCCAAAAACTTGTTGAGCACGAACAGCATGCCCAGTAGCCGTAAGCTTACACATCATCAACATGCTCACCTACAATGCACAAACTAGGTGAGCTATAGCCCAGTAAGCAGAAATCATGCATGTATGATAAATTAAATTCTTGCAGAAACATTAAAAGAGATGTGAAATGCATACTACTAAAACCCTAACAAATGTTATGGATATTTTATCTTTATAGGGCCCGTGACCCACCTACTGTGCACCGGAAAGAGCTAGCTAAATAAATAACCATAATCTTAGAGTCTATCCATGTCTCACATGCCACCGACCCGACAAACCGAGCCTATCCATGTCTCACATGCCACCGACCCGACAAACCGAGCCTATCCATGTCTCACATGCCACCGGCCTGACGAATCAAGCCTATCCATGTCTCACATGCCACCGGCCTCGGTACACTAGTAGTGGTCAACATTACATTTTCGTTTCTTTTCATCACACAATGAATGCAAAGCAGGCTATATACGACCCATGCGTACACATGCCAATGCTCGTGAATGTTATGTTTGTACAATAATAAATCAATCGTTCACGCCACGTAATTCATATCAATCAATATCAAGAGGCAAAAATTACCAATATTCCATAAGATAATATTCATATCTATCAATATCAAAAGGCACAATTCACCAATATTCCATAAGATAATATTCATATCTATCAATATCAAAAGGCACAGTTCACCAATATTCAATAAATAACCCAAACAAATACTAGGTCTATGCATTGTAGGTACAAATGGATTTCCACTTACCTCTTTCCCGATAATATATATCCGAGACTTCTACACGTATGATCAAGCCAGTAATTTTTCCGGAACCGAAGGCTTGCGTTCCCAAATTTCTCTTCTCTCTTCTTCTCTCTCCCTCTCTCTCTCTCTCTCTCTCTCTCTCTCTCTCTCACTGAACCTCTCCTTCTTCTTTTTTTTTTCTTTTCTTTTGCTGGACTCTCCTATAGCTTCCCAAAATGAACCTCTCTCCCTTTTTGTTTTTTTTTCCTTCACTTCTAAGGCATAGGATAGCCGCATCACTTATAATATGTGTGCATATATATATATATATATATATATATATATATATATGCACACACAACACACACTTAATTATATATATAATAACACACGCACACACACATAATTATATCTATATATATATATAAACCTACCACTAATTAGGATTAGTATTATTTTATTGTTAATTATCATCTACACTAATTACATATATATATATATATATATATATATACGCCATCAGCATTATTATTATTACTCTTATTATTATTATTATTATTATTATTATTATTATTATTAGCTCGCCCCGTGTAATCGTATTTTATTAGAACTTGACACATTATCTCTTTCTCAACATTTGGCCTAAAGGGTTCCAACCTATAATGTGAACCCTACAAAATTTAACGGCGTATATCAAGCATAATTAAATACGAACTACGATACCAATAAAATGCAATTTAAATAGCAAATAAAATTATAAAATGAATTCAATGCATGAATTATATTGACCAGTGAGTAGTGAGAGGCTTGGGATATCACACATTCTTCTTAGGATTTATCTCAGCTTGAGATGGAAGTTTGCCTTGATTCACTTGCATTTTGTTCATTTGAGTAGCAAGTTGGGTGATTTGTGTACCCATACTTCCCAAGGCTGCTTGTGTCTCCAACTGGAAAGCTTGCTGACTCTGCACCATGTTTTTAACAATTTCACTGTTGTGCGCCAAAGTCTTCAGAATATCGTTCATGCTGGGTTCTGAGTGGTCGGTATGTACATACTGCTCGACCTGCGGCTGTCTGAATGGCAGATTCCCAGGTATTTTCTAATTTTGTTGTTTCCAGCTGAAATTGGGGTGATTTCTCCAGCCTGGGTTATATGTGTTTGAGAACAGATTATTCCACTTATTCCTTAGTGCATCGTATTGGGCATCCTCCGACCCATAACATACTTGTTCGAGTTGAGAATTCTGCAAAATAGGACAAAAATCAGTACTGTGACCATTTTCCAAACAAATTTCACATATAATTTTTTGAGGTTGAGCGACAACAAGTCCTCTAACTAAAGAGGTGAGAGCATCAATCCTATCATTGACACTTGAACTCTCTATTCCTTCAGCTCCTTTCACAGGCCGATATCTATCATCATCCTCATCTTCATATTGTTGGCCATTGGAAACCATATCCACAATGAGTTGTTTTGCTTCAGCTAAGGTTTGGTTGGTTAAGGATCCTCCACAAGCAGCATCAATAATTTTCCTGTCAAATGAACACATACCATGATAAAAATAATTAGTTAGCAATTGATATTCAGAAAATCTGTGGTCGGGGCATTTACGACACAGCTGCTGAAATCTCTCCCAATAATCAGCCAGACTTTCTCTTGATTTTTGCTTTATGCTGTTGATCGCCATTCTTAAATTAGTAACCCTTGATTCGGAAAAGAATTTACGCAAGAACTGCTCCTCCAAATCATTCCAAGTTCGAATTGAGCCCGATGGAAGATTAAACAGCGAATCTCTAGCCTTTCCTTGCAATGTATGAGAAAAAGTTAGTGATCTCAAATTATTTTCAGAAAAACCTTGAGGGCGTAGAGTGGAGAAAACTAAGTCAAATTTAGCAATATGTTTGTGTGCACTCTCTCTGGGTAGATCACCGAACTTGGGCAGCACTTGGATAAAACTAGGCCTAATTTCAGCATTTTGAGCAATATGTGGCAGCACAATGCAAATTGGTCAATTGTTGCAGTGACGACCCAATTCCTTTATAAGAGGTTCAACTTCTTCTCTTGGTAAGAGTCCACGTTATTCATTATCAGCCATATCTTCTGAAATAACAGCTTCCTTAAGTTCCTTGGCTCTTTTCCTCAAGTTCTTGGCAGTTTTCTCCACTTTTGGATCAAAAATCAATTTTTCTTTACGTGAAGAACGGGGCATAAAACTGAAAAAATAAAATAAAAAATTGTCACACCAGTAGATCCGAATAATCACTACTTAAAACCAGTCCTCGGCAATGGCGCCAAAATTTAGTAGCGTCGTTTCTCCACCAAAAATAATCCGACTAGCTGTCGGTATGCCCACACTGAAACAGGACAGTGGCAAGCAAGATTGTCTCCCAAAGGACCGACGAGGATTTTTCTAATCTTTTGATCTGCCAATTAACACAAAAATCAGTAGCAAATATTTGTAGTTTAAGAATGTAATTTAATGGCTAAAATTGAGAAAAGGATTTTTATCAGATACGTGAAACATTTCGGTTTTCAATTAATTCCACTCTAGCTAACTATTTCAATCATCGATGCAAAGTTGACTTTAATTCATGCAAATAAATCAGTTATAACCACTGAAGACGCTTCTGACGCGGTCTTATCTCTCCTTAATTTCTTGATAATCAGGAAGACGCTTCACCAATTATTTTCCTAATCGACTGACAATCCGAGAGACGCTCTACAGATTTAATGAGCCGACAAGATTAATAATTAGAGACACCTAATTCAAAACCAATAAACTCTGACGCAGGATTACCGAATTAAGATTGATCTTCCCTTGATTCTGAAGAATCAATGTACCACTAATTAAATCTAAACCACAATTACGGATGGCTAATTTAATTGGCTACTAATTAATCCCGAACTAATGAATATTTCGAACTACCCAATAGACCCTAATCAATTAACAACACTAAACTCAGAGAATCACAGATACTTGCATAAAATAAAGTATACAAACAGATTTGATCTCATAAAATAGATTAGCTAAAGCTTCCTATAGTGTCATCGAAATAAAAGAGTTTAGCTACAACCCATAATACGATCAAGAAACCAAAATAAGAAAATAGAATGATAAAACTGGGCAGCTGTTGTGGAGAGAAGAACGACTGCCTCCCTTGGTTCCTTGGAGTAGGGCTAAATGTGATGATGTTTCTAATCAAACCCTAGTTCAACTATATATACAAATCCAAAACTAAAAAGGCCATGTTTTTATGTTAAGGAAGCCCGTAGTTACAAGTTTAAACTGATATAATACTGTTAGTCTCATGGGGAGCCCATATGTGTAGTGGAATTGGGGCTTTAAATTAATCTTGGGCCACTGAAAAATAATATGTTCAGGTCCGACTGACTGGTATGGTCATACTGCCCTGCCCGTCCACCAAGTGAATCCCCTGCTCGATTCTTCCAGAAATTCTGCTCATTTTCCTTCAAAATTGAATATTCACCTACAATCATTTATCAACTGGAATTAGCTCAAAAATATATGTGGTGAAGAGATATTGATCATCAAAATTACACCAAAATTCTCTAAAAAGATGTATCAAATAATCATCCATCACTCATCACTTACAATCTTACAGTCATCCATCGTATGCTTGATAGTGTCACAGATACGACATGGTTTGACTTGTAGATTGCCCCTACAACAATAATTCTGACAAAAGAGGTTAGCTCAGTAATTTGTCATCAAGGGATGAATCATTTACCTCATTTTACTAAAACTTTGGATGTTGGAAAATATATATGTAGGAATAAAGTCACTATCTAAGTTCCCACTATTTCAAAAAATAAAAGATAGATTCAGTTTTTTGCTAATTCCTTCTGGAAATGTGAAAAAGCTTGCAATTTCACTTGTTCTTTAGTCACTTCTATAGTCTTCATACTAGAGCAAACCACATGTTATTCAGTCACATAGGTATGCTCAATGCATCAAGGTCGAACCATTTAATAGTTAAGAAAGTACTGAACAAGATCTAGTGTCAGCATTTTATATCCTAGGTTGACGCCCTGACCTGATCTCACAGCAATCCATAGTGACCATACACACATAATTGATAAATGATATGTATTTCCATCAACACATGCACCAAGGATATAAATACTCATAAATTAATAATCAGGATAATGTTACACCTATTTTCCAATAAAAGAATTTGTAATTTCTTATTTATCCCGAACTCACTTGAGCCTCAAATTTCTTGTTTCGCATGTTTTATTCGCCAGTTTACCCTAACGTCCACCTTAAAACTATAAAGACCTAAATTCATATACAAATTCACGATGTAGAGATATATCCATATCATAGTTCGATATGCTACTCAAAGATATTTACAAGAAATTTGTAAAACCTTACCATGACATATTTTTGTTTTTATGAGTGGCTCAATTATCTTTTTATTTTGATCTAAAAATAAGATTAATCCATTCATTAATTATATTTCTTAAATTTATGTAAGTTATATCAATTAACTTGTTTGTTAAAAAAATGTTCAATTATTACTCTATATATTGGAAAAAAAAAAAGTTTATTTCCGACAGATCGACCTTTTAACAAGATTTATTTCCAATAAAGAATCAAAGGAAAGATCTGAGAAAAATGTTATTCCTAATGATGAAGGAAAGAACAACACAATGAAGTGTAGTGATGGAAGAATTACATGTAATCAAATCCAACCGGTCTAATAAACTATGTTTGTAGACAAATGCACTTAGGCCCAACCACTTAATAGCTGAGAAATTATGAAATAGAATCTAGAATCCAAGTCACCAACAATGGTTTTCAATAAGTAGTACAAATAAAAGAAAAGTAGAAATTACATCTTTTCAGATTATGTAATATGATTGGAGTATAGCATCTTTGCCTTTTGGACTCTGGAACAATTTTAATAAAACTTAGAGATAGAGATAGGTACTAAAATACTGGAATGAATGAAATCAAGTTGAGGTACATCTTTCTGCAAAATGATGCATCGTTCCCAAAAATTAAATGAGTGACGTATTGTTCCCAAAAAATAAACGATTGACGTATCCTTCCGAAAAATTAAATGATTTCCGTCTTCCAAATAGTAGCACCACTAAACTAGAAGTTACAATGAACTAGAACAACATGAAAATTGGACGCTCACTAAAAGCCTCGAAAATTTTTGTAAGGTTTTCAAAAGTGCCATGCCAAATTGTAAGTGGTTTTCCATGCACTAAAATGACTAATTTATAGGCATCAAATTCAATTATGGAATTAATTGTTTTGAATTGATGGTGTTTGTGCATTCGAGCCCCTGGGAATAATTCTTGAAGGTTATTCCCCCCAAAACCTCAACTTCATTTAATCGAATTAAGTCTACAAAGTCCAACCAAGCCAAAATAAAGCCGACAAATCCCAATTGAGCTAAAGTCGACAAAGTCCAAGACCTACGGCCAAATTCAAGTCCGAGTCTAAGACCGAGCCGAGCCAAGCACATGTGCATGTGTAGCTCAATTACCTAAATATTGTGAAAAAAAAAATAAAGAATTCACGTTTTATAGTGCTTTTAAATTTTTTTGCCAATGGTCAATCTGAAATTAAAAACGTCAAACCCACTTACGTCTCTAATTTTCAAATATGTATGTACATATATTTTTTGGCATGCCATGCATTCATTACATACATGTATAACATATATATACACACTATATATAGGACACATCATTGACACATATATGCTATATAATATATATATATATATATATATATTCCATTTGAATTTTTATTAATTTTTCTGAATCAATATATATATATATAATTCTATTCTTTTTTCAATTATAAATATATATTTATTTATTTATAATATTTTTAGCATATGTTATATTAAAATTAGGTTTATCAATTATAATAAATGAGTAAATAAAATAATAGAATGTTATATACATTATATATATAATATAAATATATATATATATAGAATTAAATTTTTTAAAAAGGATGAAACGTCATGTCCACTGACATTTTATTGAAAACGTAGTGGGGCCTGACGTTTTCAGTAAACTTTTTTTTCCTATCAGGACATGTATATATATATATATATACTATAAATATGTAATTAATATATATAATATAATTCTTATATATAATTAAATATATATATATATACATATATAATTAATACTCTTAAGTTGTAAATATTATTGAAAAAAAGTAAAAGTTATATTGTATTTTTTCAATAATTCTTTGTTGGTTCGCATTTATATATATATATATATATATATATATATATTTATCTTATATATTTATATATAATTAATATATATATGTAATTCTATTATTTTTTAAATAATAAATAGAATTGAAAAAAAGTAAAAAACTTATCTTTATTTATGTATAATATTTTTAACATATATTATATTAAAATTTAATTTATCAAAATATTATAAATTAAATAATAAAATAATAGAATGTTATATATATAATATAAATATATATAGAATTAAATTATCTTAAATACATAAATATACATCTACGAAAAAATAAATTATAAAAAGGGATGAAACATCCTGAGACCTGACGTTTCTTTCAAGACATGTATGTATATATTATCTATATAATTAATCATCAATACATATTTTTTTCATTCAGGACATATATGTTTATATATTTATATTATATATGTAATTAATATATATATATATATATAATATTTCTTATATATATAAATATATAAGATAAATATATATGCCACTAACAAAAAATATTGAAAAGATAACAAATATAATTTTTTACATTTTTTCAACAATATTGTAATTTAAGAGTATTAATTATATATTTTTTAATTATGTATATAAGAAATATTAAAAATATACATATTAATTATATATATAATATAAATATGAATACATATATGTCCTGGATGTAAATAATTTTTTTATGAAGCGTCATACCACCTGACGTTTCATCCCCCCTTTTTTTAATATATATATATATATATATATATATATATATATATATATATTCTTTATATTTTTCACAATATATAGGTAATGGAGCCTTGCATGTTTACCCTTCCTTGATCACTCACAAGTGAATCACATTAATAGTATCATAAGTGGTTTAATATTTATACCAAAATTAATGTTAACATTAATTCAATGTGAACTAAATTTCCATTAACTCTTTTTACATCCCAACATCACATAACCCTCTTTGTAATTAACAAAATTTATGGATTAATTTTCTACTCATTGAAAATTAATTTTGAGAAGTGCAAGACACTATAATTATCTATTCAAAATATAAATTAATTACATGTTATTAATTTCTCCAAAATCAAATCTTCAAATACTTAAAAAAAATATGACAAAGTAGATTTGACACATTTCATAAACCAATTTTCCAACATCTTCTATTCCATGTTGATGGCACTGTCCTGTCTCGTAATTGTTAATCGATGAGCGACACATATCATCACCTAAATAGAAAGACTTACTATGTAGTAATAAAAATAGGTTCTAACACCTTCTTCTTAAAGCATTGGATCAAAAGTATTAAAGTAAGTCTGGTATATATACTTGTATGAAATTATTTTCTTATAACTGGTTCAATTATGTTTTTATTTTCGATCTAGAAATAAGATCAATTCATTCATTAATTATATTTTCTAACATTTACGTAAGTTACCACAAATAAGTTGTTCATCAAAAAACAAAAACAAAAACAAAAAAAACAATTAATTTGTTACTTTGCACGCACAAAAAAATATTGTTTATTTTAAATAGATGGGCCTTGTAACATGATTGGTTTGAACAATGGTTTAAAAGAGCCTTCATCCAACTTCTCCTCTAGTTTTTGCCTAATCACAAAATAAAATAAGGGCACAATCTAAATATTCAACATTCGACATTATTTCATTTATTGAAAATAAAACAATATGAAACAGAAGACAGTAAACTAAATCAACTCAAAAATATATTTTAAATTCACGAATTTTAAATTTATTCAGAAACTCACGTTAAAGCAAGATAAGGAATTCAGATCCCTCAATCCAAACGCACAATATGAAAAGAATTCCTATCGAATTCATTATTTATGATGAGAAGTAACATTTTATTAGAATGCCCCTCCTCCAATGGCATTAAACTTGAGGTTTTTTCTAGCAGCTTTGACAATGGCATGAAGAGCAGGTGGACAACATTTGGGATCAGCATAGAACTCATGTTCACAGCAAGGATATGCAACATCAGCCCCCTCTAATAATACCATCCCCGCAATCATCATCATCACCACCACTATTTTTACCACATCGAACCTTCTTGAAATTGTTTCTCTCCCCATTTCGAAATTTCCTTAGCTTTCTTAATTATTTTTTATTACTTTTCTGAGATTGTACGAATAAAATTATCATTACAGACCTTTATATAGAGGTTTTGGAGTACATTTTGTGTGATTTGAATGTTCATGTTTATTTGATTCCACAAATTTTGTAATTAAGAATAATTATTTGATAATTGATACTAATTTATAAAATCTTGGAAACTAGATTCACTAATTTGGTATGCGAGTGCACATAATATGAACACATGATTTTTTTATTTTTTTATTTTGAGATTCTTAAATCTCTTTCTATATATATATATATATATATATATATGTAGAGAGAGAGATTTTTCTTTTTTTTTGGGTAGGATTTTGTGTATATGAATTGTTGGTATGCAATAGTCAAAATTGATATTTAGGAAATATTATAATTATTTATGTGATTCTATAAGATCAAGATTAAGGACAAAAATGAGGCTGTGTTAATAAATATATAATTAATTTCGCATATGATTATTCAAAATGATTTGAATGGTCCCAATTTCCAAAGAAATATGATCTAGAAGTATTTGTATTATGAATTTGCTTCTTTTATATTTCAAGATATCAGACTTTTATAATGAAATTATTTGTGTCTACCATAAATAGACACTAAATATCTAGATTTATAATTTAAGATAATATTTTTTAACTTCTCATGAATTGAAGACACTACAAAATTCCAGCTAATTGTCAAATGCACTACACATGACCACTTGATTTAGGCATTTTGATCATTCCAAGTCTAAGTTTTTCTTTTTTTTTTTTTTTTTTTTTTTTTTTTTTTTTTTTTTGTAACATTTGCATCCAACGTCATGTTAGCAAAATATACCTAGAATATAAGTATACCTTAAATTTTTATTATCTTAAAATAAATTTCAAAACGTTAGATAAATCTCAAAATTATTATTAATTTCATATATATTAATTAAATAAAGCTGAAAATGAGATCTGAATAAATAAATAAAAAAAAACTAGAGTTTACCAAAGAATCGTTTATATAAATTGAAAAACTATATAAAATAATTTGAAATTTACTTTCAAAATCTAAGAATCAAAAAAAGAAATTATGAAAAAATGTCTTGAATGATGCTGATGATAATAATAATAATAATAATAATAATAATAATAATAATAATAATAATAAGAAGCTCCTACAATTCCTTTGCCTATATTTCAGCTCCAAATCCATCATTGCGCCGAGTCCAGTATCAATACTATAGCCGATTAGGTTTGAGCGCCTGATTATCAAAATTAAGGATTTGTACCGCAAATCAAAGTGAAGTCACCTCGGGGTGTTCTCTACTCATGATATTTGATAGAAACTAGTAAGTTCTCTCATGTGATGCACGAACATATTATTATAGTATCATATCATTAAATTTAAAAAATTTATAATATTAATATTTTAAAAATATGTATATATAATTATGTTCAATAATTTATATATATAGCATGATTACAATAAAGATATAAATATTATATATAAAATCATATATATAATGAGCAAAATTGAATAACATATATTTTACTAAATTTCACAATTAATAGATTCCTTAACATATATTTTACTAAATTGCATATATACCAGCTACAACAAAATTTCATCAACTGTAGGCTAGAATAACATTATTATATAAGTCAACTTTAATACTTTTTATTCATGAAATTATAATTTGTAACCATCTTATATTTATTGGGAAAAGATACATCCATGACCCTAAACTATTGCTCTCGGTACAACCAGGACCCTAAACTATTTTTTGGTTCAAATAGGCCCTCGAACTATGGGAAAAGGTACATCCATGACCCTAAACTATTGCTCTCGGTACAACCAGGACCTTAAACTATTTTTTGGTTCAAATAGGCCCTCGAACTATTATTTAGAGAACATCTAAGCCCTCCTGTTAAAAAAGCTAACGGATTCATACGGAAGATAATTAAACAAATTTACTTGGATTGACAAATTTGACTAATTCTAATTAAATGACCCTAATCCCTACTTTAATTCATAATTAGTGGAATTTTATTTTTTAAATTAAGTAAATTAATTCATAATTAAATGAGAAGACTAAAATTAAGCAAATTAATTTATAATTAAAGAAACTTTATCTATTAAATTTCATAAATTAAGCAAATTAATATTTAAATAATATATTACAAGGAAGATAAAAATATGGCACTAATTACTTGTGACCTGAGAAGTCGCACTATATAGACAATCTCCATATTTTTATCTTCCTTGTAATATATTATTTAAATATTAATTTGCTTAAATTATAAAATTTAATAGATAAAGTTTCTTTAATTATAAATTAATTTGATTAATTTTAGTCTTCTCATTTAATTATGAATTAATTTACTTAATTTAAAAAATAAAATTCCACTAATTATGAATTAACAGGAGGGCTTAGATGTTCTCTAAATAATAGTTCGAGGGCCTATTTGAACAAAAAAATAGTTTAGGGTCCTAGTTGTACCGAAAGCAATAGTTTAGGGTCATGGATGTACCTTTTCCCTTATATTTAATGTACACACACACACACACACACACACACATATATATATATATATATCATCTCATTACATTTTTTTATAGAAAAAGGTTATTTCAATATTGCTTATTTAAATATATTCAACATATATTTAAAATTTAGATAATATTTATCAATTATATATATTATATGAAAAAATGTATAAATATTTATATATAAAAGTACAATTAAATGTATAATTATTCATTTTATAAGAAAAAATTAATCTTATGCTATATTTTCAAATATTATTAGAACGTAAAATAAAGTAATTTTTTTGTTTTCTCGTTTCATGTATATATATATATATATTATATGTCATGAAATATATATTGTTAATACACGATACTTGCATTCATTTTACAAAATATTTTAATTGATTTGTATAGATCATTGTATACACAATCATATCCAAATACTTTGAATTTAAATTATGTTTTAGCAATTTATACCTTAAGAATTATAAAAAGTAATATACTTAAGTATATCAATTATATAATGGAACCTTAATTGCATTTCATTTTATGATAAACTATTTTTAATCTTTATTATTTATGTAAATGAGAAAAGTTACGTTATTGTAAAAGATATTATATTCCCTTTTTTGGTCGGTCTTTTTTTCAGTTAATTATATAAATATTTATTTGATTTCACTCATATTTGGTTTATATTGATAAACCTAATTAATATTGTATACATTAATTAATTATTATTTTAATTTTATGCAATTTAATAAAATATGAAATGGAAAAATCAATGTAATAATTATTTCCAAATATTAAACAAGAATAAGAAAGTATGAAAATAAACATAAGTTATTACATCAGTATGTGGATTCTTGATACTTGAAATAAATATAATTTATAATTTACAATAATTATATAATGTATTCGGCTATTCATACCTGAAATCTAAAATATACCTCGAAGTCTAAATAGTAAAATTAATTATTCTCTCTTTTTATTAAATATACCCCATTTATACCTCTTATATCATTCTCACTAAAAAAATTATTATCCTCCTGAAAAAAAAAATTTAAATTTTTTTTCTCTGTGCAATTTCTCTATCTATCATAAATTTATCTCCATTTTAACCTGCATTTCCTCTCTTCTCTACCCAAAAATTTAAAAAATGAAAAATTGTTTCTCATATGAGTAACAACAAGGAGAGATTAGTAATAACAAAGCCAGAGAAAAATAATTCTTGCTGAAATTGAAAAATAACACAAATTTAAGACCACCTGACGGAATTTTTATAATTATGAAATAAAAACAAAATAAAAAATATAAATATAAATATATAAAAATATTTAACTTATTTAAATTTAATTTTGTTGTAATTATTATGGGTATATTTGAAGATGTTGAAGGTAAGAATAGCATCAACTTATATAATTTGCTGCAATTTTTTATTCAGTTAACCTGCAATTTATATTAATCTTATTTATAAATTTGTGTATTGCACATTCACACGGACACATTTTATTTCTTATTTCATATTTCATATTCAATATAGGTCACCCAGGAAATTTTGCAGAAGAAATTGTATCACAGAGAAATCAAATCAACTAAAACTCGTCCGTCGCCTTCCCTCTCGCACATTCCGGGAACCACCGTCGGCGCCGCA
Source organism: Caryopteris x clandonensis (assembly GCA_028749325.2). NCBI lineage: Eukaryota > Viridiplantae > Streptophyta > Magnoliopsida > Lamiales > Lamiaceae > Caryopteris > Caryopteris x clandonensis. The sequence continues at coordinate 16,590,406 of JAPYKT020000001.1, forward strand.
GTACGACTTTCTCTCTCCACCAATAAGCCGCTTCTGGCATCTCTCTCCCTCTCTTAGGCATCGTTTACTTTAGTGTTGCCTAGTGGCTTGGCGTTGTTTCTCTGTCTCTCAACGGTACTGAAACGAGGGTAATTCATTTTATTCTATTGTATTAATAATTTCGGCTATTGTTTCTTGCTTTGCAGCAAGTATGCCCTTACTTGAGAATTCAGGGATTCTGGTTAATGTTTCTTCTATTCTGCAAGCTTGAGATATGGGAAAAATGTTGTTCTAGTGATGAAGAAATTGGTTTCCTTATTTTGTCCTTATGACGCAGAACTATCGCTACGAATACACCTCTGTATAACTTCAAAATCCTTATGTTTGTCTTGGCCTTTTAGTTGTGTAATTCTATGTTAAAGTTGCAGAGTCAAGAACCGTAGACCATAATTTCATTGGAATGAAGGGTTCATCGACTTTTAACGATTACAGATATCCAAATTTTAGCTTCACCTGCTACAATGGTTAAGCTAATTTGACATCTTTCTTCTTTCATGTTACTGCAGCTAAAATGGGTGATCTGAAGACCTGGGTTTCTGATAAATTAATGTCCCTTTTGGGGTTTTCGCAGCCCACTGTTGTGCAATATGTTATAACATTGTGTAAGTTGATGTTCATTGCTTACCTCTTCTTTATAAAACATGTATCTTTGTTTGTTTTTCATCTCTGTGGCCATACAGTACATGCTTTGCACACAACTTTCTACACTTTAAGATTATTCAACCTATGGATAGTAGTTTTTATTTATTTATAATTAGAATCTTGTTTGTTTGCTGTATTAATGCAGCTAAGAAAGCTTCATCTCCCTCTGAGATTGTAAATCAACTGGTAGATCTGGGAATCTCATCATCTGCTGAAACATTAGTGTTCGCCAAAGAAATTTTTGCTAGAGTGGAGCATAAGACTTCAGGGCCAAATGTGAGTGTTGCTTGTCTTCTGACATCAAATTAACCGGAGCATTTTTCTTACACGCTATTAGCACCATCTATCGTAATAATATTTTTTTTTTTCTCTCTCCCATGTTAGCTATACCAACAACAAGAAAGGGAGGCTGCAATGCTTGCACGAAAACAAAAGACATATTCACTTTTGGAGGAAGATGATGATGCTGATGATAATGTTCCTGTTGCTCCGTTACCCAAAAAAGAGGAATCTCGAAGAAAGAAGTTCAGGAAAAGAAGTGAACCTCAGGATGACATAGATGATGAGGCACTCATTCTTATTCTTTGATTTGATAGTATTTTTATTGTCTTTTAGTAGAAGATACTTCATCAACTCTTTTTGCATCATCAGTAAGATGCTTTTGTATTACTGAATTTGGTGGTGTAGGTTGTAACAAATGAACGCGAAGAAAGACGCGTAAGAAGCCGGACTGCCCATAATGAAGATGATGGTTCTGAGGTACTTTATTTTTATATGAGGCTATGGACTCGTTCTATTTGAAATCTGCTTCATATTGGATAAGTCTTTTCAATTGGTTGCCTCTCACAGTATGTGGCTCTGGTTGTAGACATTGATTCTTGAGCTTGCTTTTTACGAAATGTAGTCATAATAGAAAAAAAAAAAAAAAAACAGTAGTACAACTATTTTTATGAATCGTGTGAAAAGTTCTTTTTGGTACTCGATAACGAGTGGTTATATTGAAACCTAGTTTGGAGCACTGGCCTAGGCAAACTTAGGGAATGTTTGTGATTGCTTTGCTTTTGCTTTTGAAGAAGTGATTAAAATGATTGAGGGAAAATCATTTCATAGTAAAAGTTGGTAGAGTTCGAGATAGGAAGTGATTTCTTACAAAAATCAGTAGTTAGAGTGTTGGATGAAAAATAACTTATTCCCTTCAAAATTACCAAAATGCCAAAAAGAACTTCATCATTTTTTCAAGAATACCAAGAAGCATAAAAGAAACCCTTCAACTGCCTTTAGATGGTGCTTCAAACTGATTTTTTAAGCATAAGCAGTGAAATGCACACACGATTTTAAGCAGATAAGTGCAGTGCTCTAAAAGTCGTAAGGCGCCCTGAGGCGCCAAACCCTTCAACTGCCTTTAGATTGTGCTTCAAACTGATTTTTTAAGCATAAGCAGTGAATTGCACGCACGATTTTAAGCAGATAAGTGCAGTGCTTTAAAAGGCATAGGGCGCCCCGAGGCGCCAAACCCGTTTCACTGCCTAAGCGCGAGGCGTGAGGCAAGGCGCTCGCCTCACTAAACGAGGCGCCCAAACTAAAAAAAACATGTAGATATATATAAAAACATTTAACCATAATAGATTCATTAAAACATGATTAAACATAGAAGTCCAAAACATAATAACTAAGCATAATCACTAAGGCAAGGCACTACTCATCATCATTATAGTTCATGTCAATTTGTGGATTATCATCGTATTTGTATCCATCCACATCATCGGTTTCCGGTGGAAGGGTCGCGGCGGGAGGGTCGCCGGTGGGAGGGCGGGACTTAGGAAGGGTTTCAACAAAAAATGGTGCTGGGGGCTTAGGGCTGGGATGGCTGGATTGGGTGGGTTAGGGTTTTTCTCCTTTGTACATAATATAAATATATTTAATTAAAAAAAAAAATGACAGATTGGCGTGCCTCGCCCAAGCTCGCCTCGCCTCGTACCCCCAAGGAGCTGCAGGCCAAAATATTGGCGCCTAGCGCCTAAGCGTGCCTTTTTAAGCACTGGATAAGTGTTTTCTTAAAGCGATGGGATGCACTCCCTTAGGTTTGCAACCAACGTACAAAGAAATGCTTAAGCCATGTTGACAAGTAGGAGTTGGTCAATGCTTTACATACCAGTCACATTTCTTCACAACTGGAATATAAGACATGTTTTAGGTCTTGAACTAATATGTTCATTGTTTCCTTCATGTATATATCTTTCGTTACAATTCTTCTACTCTTTTGTTGGAAACCTCCATCTTTTCTATGTTTTACTGTAATTATTTGCTCTTTGCTTTGTTCACTTTCTTTTTATTTCCTGAACTTCCCTTTTCTATAATATTCCATGCAATCTTTCTTTTTATAGTCAGAAGAAGAAAGACTGCGTGACCAGAAAGAAAGGGAGGAGTTGGAACATCGTCTTAGAGAACGTGATGCAGCGGGGACCAGAAAGGTACAAATGAATGAATTAGATCTCTTTGATCTCGTGTTTGTAGCTCTTCTTCCATGCTCATTTGAGGAATTTTTCATCTGTTATTTACTAACCAATAAACAAATAAAACAGTATACTGCTTGTCATAATTCAAGTACTTGCAGCAGCCACTCTAAGTATATAATGCTGAACTCCTTACACTGGATTCTAGTGTTCTTCTTGGACATAGAACAGATAGAAATTTTTGAATTTGATACACTGATTTTTTTTATTTTTTTTTTAGAGCAATATCTGAGTAACAATATGTTCTTCCTTTTTATTTATTTATATAGTTTAGAAACATTTTCTAAAATAAAAATTAGAATGAATGCAAAGTGATGAGGAATCTCCAAAACAAACTATACTATCTAATGTACTGAGTAATAGGATATTTAAATAAAGAATCCAAACTCTTGGAACATTTTCACTTGATGTTTAAATGCATCTACTTGTCACATGCAAAGTGGCTGAGTATTAAAGGTATGGGGTGGGTTGCAGCCCTAATGGTTAAGAACTGCACATATCCCATTGCAGGAGAAGTTCTTCTATAACATATATGCACATCCACATCAAATTAAAAAGTTGTGCCCTCAAGTTTCTATACCAATTTTGCAGTGGTTTCCCCTGACTATCTACTGTGTGTTTCCTCATATATATTAACAAGTACCTGTATTATGTGTTCTGTTTTTTTCTTCCATCTCTCTAACAGGTCATATTACTTATATTTATATACGTGTAGATACATATGCTTGTATATTGGGTTTTATTGTGTCTGTGGTCAGACTTGTTGCACTTCCGAGAAAAATTGTCTTTCTACAATGTTCAACTCATTCTTCTTCTTCTTATTATTTTTTTCTGTGTACAGACGACTGATCAAAAGTTAACCAAGAAGGAAGAAGGTAAAATATCTAATTTAGAGACATGCTACTTGTGTTGTTTATTGTGTAAAACTGTATTATGTATCTGCATATTCAGCTTTCCCCACCCAAGGCTTCATCATGCATTTTATGCAGCTTGTACATATCCAGCACAACAATTTCATGCTGATGGTGATGCATGTCACTGTCAGCTTCTTAGCTAATGAACCACCTTAATGTTATTTCCTCTGTCATCTTTTTGTCAATTATTAATGTTTTTGGTCCTATTTCATATGTGATATCAATATGCAGTGCTCCATACAGTTGTACGTGCCTAAACTGTTCTTAATGGGTAATTGAAAGTCATGTTCCCATATCTATGCATTTTACAAGTAGCACCAGACCTGATTTAACATGTGCTAAGGCTGTGGCCTTCTAAAGTATAAATCTCAAAGGGACGAGTTTTAAGGAGTTTGTGCTGGTGGTGGTGGTTAGAACTGAGGTATCTTGTGATTGCTTTTTAGATGTGTGAACAAACGCACAGATTGGGATAGAAAGGAGAGGAACCAGCTTGCATAAGTCGAATCAGTTTCTTTCTAATGGAGTATACTCCACACACAAAATGCTAAAACAAAATTTGCTTGGTATTCTTGCTATGACTATGGTCATTATGATTTTGAGAGAAGTTTCTAATTGGTGTGTCATTTCTGCGAAACTAAGCCCCTAGTTAATCTCAGAATAATAAAGGGACCTAAGTAAGTCTTAGACTGGAAGTTTTGTTTGTAATTCTTCTTTTCATGGCCACATGCTAGAGTACATGGGTTGAATCACTTCATTTGGATTCATTTCTTAACAGAAGAGGCAATTCGGAGATCCAATGCTTTGGAGAATGATGGCATTCAGACGTTAAGGTTTGTCATTTCATTCTCCTTAACTGTATCATTGTCTCTATCAAGTTCCTATGCTAGGTGATATTGTTGATATTGGATTCTTTGTTCTTTTGAGACATTGGATTCCTCTTTCTTTTGACCTACAACTTTAGTTAAATAACCCTATTGAATGTAATGTTGATCTCATGAGCATAAAGTTTTGTGTGTTTTGATGTAGCAAATGTTGATTTTCCTTCGCGCTTGGTTCGCCCCTGCATGCAGTATCCTATAGGTGCTTTACGTGCATTTCTGGAAAATTCCGATCGGGGGGGAATTGCTAGGGTTCGGATTTTCTTGGTTGGATGTTTGAAGCAAAAGTATGAGCTCATGATAATAAAGTTTTTTGTGTATTGAAGTTAGTAAGAGAGATTTATTTAACCCTTGTAAGCTTTTCATTTTTCCATGGTTGCATAAAATAGAGCGGTGTTCACTGGCTGGGAACAAAGGACTCAGGTTTTTATCTTAGGTCATGATATGCATTTTGCAAACATGGTTGATTTGCAGACTTTTGATGTTCTCTTTTATCAAAGTGCACACAGGCATTCTTGTGCCAAGTAAAGGAATTATGCATCTTGTGTATCCATGTAGGCATGCATACATTCAATTGTTGTTTGCTGTGGCTTAGTCTTGTCGGGGTTTGAACTGTCTTTATTAGGATTCTGTTTGTTTTCCTTCTGTGTTCTTCTAGATTAATAACCCAATCTTGTGAGCCTGGAGTAGACTCTGATAATTCATCGAGCTTATCAAAGCTTGCTGAAATCCAAACCTTGACCCTGAAACTACAAAACTACTCACTTATGAAGATATTTAGTGATTTCAGATTGTTGACTGATAATTTTAATTCTTCCTTAAAGTTGTCTCAGACAACTAGGAGATGATTTTTCTTTGTTCTTTCATTTGTTCGGTAGTACTGTAGAGTTGTCAGGAGAATTCTATACTTTTTTCTGATGTTCTTTGAATAATTATGCAAAATTTGTACAAGGGGATTTGATATGGTCATGCCATGTTTTTCTGTAGAATTTGACTTAATAAAAAAACTGGATCGTCTTTCTTCAAGTGGAAAAAACGTAACTACCCTTTGATGCACTCTGGAGAGTCTAAAGTGGTTACATTTTGGGAATATCTTATTTTATTGTTTATTGCTTCTTTCTGCCAGATAAAACTCTTATTCATTTCTCTCTGTTATGAATCAACACTATCCTTTGGCCAACTTCTGGTAATTTTTCTGTACATTTTGTAAGAAAAAGACTTTCTTTGATTGCAATTGTGGTATTTGTGACTTTGTTTGTCAACTAAATGTCATTTTACATATGCAATTTGGACATGATTTAGTGTAACACTTATGGATATAACTTATGATCATAGGTGGAATCCACCTCAAGAAAATTGGTTCCTAGGGGAATGGAATGTTGTTAATATGTTTGTGTACCAATTCTTACTAATATTATGTATCGTGGGGATTGTTGCATTCTCCTCACCCATCCCAAGCATCACATTGTATTATGCAGGCCGGTCCTTTGCCCGACTGTTCCTTGTACTCCGAGATGGTCCTTTCATTCACTCCATGTAGTAACCTGTTTTAGATACCACTTGTCATGGTCCAAACTATTCCTGGAGAACTGCCCATAGGAAAAATTCCACAATGTAAGTTGGTGTTGTAGAGACCAGATGTGGAATGGGTTTTCTTGCTGCATTACGGTGAAGAGCCTCTAGTGCCACAACATTGTAGATAATTTATTGAGCCAGTCATATTATTAAGCTGGTTGCAGTCTGATACTTCTTTATTTTATTCTATTTTTTGGATCTTATAAGTGCTGCATAAGATTTTTCATTTATAAAGATACCAAATTGCTTCACATTAGATGATTCACTTTCACCGATGCATATTATGTTCTTTTCTGTATCAGGAAAGTGTCACGGCAAGAGTATTTGAAGAAAAGGGAGCAAAAGAAATTAGATGAGCTCAGGTAACAAAGTTAAAATGTGGGTTTCCTGTAAAAAGATGAAACAGATTCATTCTTGTTTTACTGATTTGTTATTTGTACCTTGCCTATTTGGGGAAATCCAGAGATGATATAGAAGATGAGCAATACTTATTCGAAGGTGTCAAGCTGACTGAAGCAGAATACCGTGAGCTAAGGTAAATTATTAATTGGATTTGGTTGTATTGAGACTTCAAAAGTTACCCTCAATGCTACGTCTTATGTTACTCGGGCGTTTGGCAAGCATTATTTCTATGCTGTTATTGATGCTATAGTGTGAGAATGGGTTTTGGCATCTTATTTTTTTGGAGATTGCTTCCATAAAATCAATATAGACAACAAAATCCGAATGATGGAAAAGAAAAAGTACTTTGCATTTTCCGTACTCATCAATATAGGAAACAAAAAGCGACTGGAAAATATAAATGGATTCTGCCAAATTGTTCTTTAAATTAGTGAAATGATGTTTATATCAAAAGCTATCAGCAGTAATCTAATTTGTGATGGTGAAAGATGAAACTTTACCTGATGCTTGCATGTGGATAATTGATCGCTCTATTGAATTTGGAGAACAGATAACACAATGCTTCTTTTATAATTTGAAGTTTGTATTATGTTGCTAGCATTTTCCTTTTATGTTCTTTCAGTTTCCCCCAATTTGAAATTCATCATAATATTTATAGAGTTCTGAAGTGGACTGAACATGCCAAAGTCTTTTGTTTTCTTTTTGTGCTTTTGGACTTGTGTAGGGTTTTTAAATGGTGCTCAATTTGGGCAATGTTAAAGACTCTCAGAAAGTTAACTTTAAGATTTTTTGCTGTCTGTGATCCGGTAATGTTTGTCAAATTGACCATTATATTTTTAGGCATTCTGTTTTCTACTTGCCTTTCTGATGGAAATCTATCAGCTATGATACTTGTGTAATAGTACTATAAGATAGTTTAGTGTGTTTCCATTTATTCCCTCTTCAATTTGCATGAGACCTGGTTCTAGTTTACTTGAAGACCTTTTGGCGATATAATAATGACTTATTGTGGAAAATGGATTTTGGTTTATCCTTTATAACAACTAAAATATGCCCTGCCTAGACTGTGACATGTATTTGTTGATATTTTTCTATAAAAGCAATGGTGCTGCCTGGTGCAACTGTTTTTCAGATGTTGTTTTAATAATTTGTCAATGCAATTGTATAATTTCTTAAACATATAACTTGTGGCTCATTTGTATGTATTTCAAATCAAGAATTTTAAATTTGTGTGCTCACCATTTACAAAGAGAAATATGAACTGATGTCAGAAATATTTTATTTTGGCAGATATAAGAAACAAATATTCGATCTCGTCAAGAAGAGGACAGAGGAATCTGATTATACAGATGAGGTGATCAGCTTTTCATGAAATATATGTTTTTAGTTGTTCCTTGCACTACCCTTCCATTAGCTTTGTCAACACTAGTTGCTCTCCACTTGGATGGAAAATATGTAATGCACATTTGTGTGTATAACATGATACAATATGTTACATGCATTCATATACCTTTTGACTCTCCAATTTTTTGTTCTTATTTAAAGGTTTCTCACAGTTGAGTTAGTAAGCATTATCTCTGCCATCATTTTATCACGAGATCTTATTTGCTGTAGTTTAACCTAATAATCATGTCTGTCACTGTTTTTTATTGACTAAATTTGACATTTTTATTTTGTTGCTTTGATCAAGTGCAGTATAGGATTCCTGATGCATATGATCAGGAAGGTGGGGTAAATCAAGAAAAGCGGTTTGCTGTGGCAGTGCAGCGTTACAGGTTGTTTTCATTATCAGAAAATGCTACCATTTAGGCTAAGTGCGCATTTTATGCAGTTATGGATGCTAAATAGGAGTTGCTGCAATTTTCTGACTTGTCCTTTGTCCCACACAGGGATCCTGCTGCAGAAGAAAAGATGAACCCATTTGCTGAACAAGAAGCCTGGGAAGATCATCAGAGTGGTAGTCTTTTTTTTTTTTTTTTTTTTTTTTTTTGGTATTACAAAATGTCAAGCTGTGGTCTACAATTACTAATCATATGGTCATTACATTTCAGGCAAAGCGACTCTGAAATTTGGATCTAAGGATAATAAGAAGAAACATGATGATTATGAGTGAGTTCTAATATGGTGCAATGCGCCTTATATTCACCCCAGTCCCTTATTAATTAAAGCATGATGAGCTTATAATGGCACTTTACCATGTTACTTATCTACTTCTGATGCTTCATTAAGGTTTTGTGCAAAACTAAGGGAGTTGGGAAACTTTTCTGATGCCTTAGTTCTCTTGATTTTTTCATTAATTTTTTTCCCTGTGTAGGTTTGTGTTTGAAGACCAAATAGACTTCATAAAAGCCACAGTCATGGATGGTGTTAATGTATGTATACCCAGCCTGTGCAAAAGTAATAAAATGCTACATATGTAGTTGTTGCAACTTTTGTGATGCTATTTGCTATGCAGGTTGAACAAGAATCATCCCCGACACCAGAGGCATCTGCTGCCAAAACAGCATTAGAAAAACTCCAGGTGTGTGCTTTCATGACACATGCTTTGTGGATATTAATTTTAATCCTGGAATGGCTAGACTAAACATGTTTACATCGAACTATTAGCTTATTATATTTAATTTTCCACAGTAGAAGTCGATAAATGGTCGCAGAGATATTGTCCAACTAGGTAATAATATTGGTTGGATTGATAATATCTGAACAAGCATGTTTGAATACCTTATTGTCTGCTTTGCATTAGAGATTGAAGTTGCGACCATGAATCTCTTTTCAAATTGAAACCATAATCAGCTGTTGCTACAAATTGCACAACAGAAAAGGTGAGAAAGGATTATATCTTGTGATACGTGCTGAAGACTGAAATAAAAATCAGTTGGTGTATAAAAAGCTCCTGCATTTTTCTGGTTTTTTTACATATTCCTAATTCTCACTATGCACAAACAGAAACACAAATTCTCGGATCATGGACTTATAAACCTTTTCGTAATTTTTATATCGAAGTTGATAAGGTAGACCCCTTCCAAAGAAGCTATGTTATCCATAAAGTTTATAAGTCAATGAACTTGTACAAAAGTATATATGCTGTTTGATTTTTTTCAGTATCTTTTTTTATTTCTCAAAGGGTAGTATGGGTGAAGACCTTTCAACTAGATCTTTCCATGGAGTACAGTCTCCTGATTATGTTATTGCATATGGTACTAACCTTTCTATTGCTCTTCAAATTTCAGAATGATAGAAAGACCCTACCAATCTATCCGTATAGGGAACAGTTACTCCAAGCTGTTAATGAACATCAGGTTTGAAATTTCCTTCAGTTCTATGGGAAATTTAGAGCATAATTCTAGTTGTAGAAAATTGGTTTAGTCGGTTTTATTATAATAATTGGTTTGTAGTTCAGATTAAGGGATTAACATACTTTTTGATTTGTTCTGTTACTTCTTAACCTTTCAGATTTTGCTTTCTAAAACACTGAAACTTCTAGCATATATATTGTAATTCTCATTAGGAAATACTGGATGAGAAATAAGTAATTGAATAAATATAGTCAATTTTTATGTGTTTAAGATGTCAAATGATCTATTTGCAGACAAGTGAAATGCTGATACAATTAATTGTTTGCAGGTTCTTGTTATTGTTGGGGAGACAGGTTCTGGGAAAACTACACAGATACCTCAATACCTTCATGAGGCAGGATACAGTGAGCGAGGAAAGGTATGAGGGTGTTCCAACCCTATTTTCTCAACCAACTGTCGAAAAGTTCCCTCCGCAAAATCTTAGTGCAGCCTTGTTGAATCAAAAAATGTTTCATCTGAGCATGGGCAATAATCAGCTCTGTATTAAGTTCATTATTGTACAGGCAATAGCTTGTGGAGCTGCAGATTGACTATTTTATTTTTTTCCGTATTCATGATTGATTTATGTAATAGCTCAATTATAGTGAAGCCTGTTTATTTTAAACCTAAACATGCTTAAAGTTGCTAAACATTTGTCAACAGATTGGATGCACTCAGCCACGGCGTGTTGCTGCTATGAGTGTTGCTGCTCGGGTTTCTCAAGAAATGGGAGTAAAACTTGGGCATGAGGTGTGCTTTCGCTCTTAAGAGTATAGCTGTCTGGCAGGCTGGTCATTGGCAGTTACTAAATATCATTATTTAGGTGACTGAAGACTAAGATTTCTGTTGGCTAAAATGTAAATTCTTAAGCTGTCAACTAATAATCAGAACTGTCAGATTTTGGATTCATGAACTTTATGTGGTGAAAGCAAGCATATGATTGCATAAACATCAATTTTCAACTTTGTATGTCATAGGATTACAGGATCATGTTTCATTTATTTTCAGTTAATATATGACACTCATCCATTATGGTCTAAGTTACCCCTTGTTAGTTTTTCCTATTTGCACATTCCAAATTCTAACTCACTCCAGTTGCTGCTAGGATGTGCAGTTCTAACAAGGTACTTTTTTATTCAGGTTGGTTATTCTATCCGATTTGAAGACTGTACGTCAGAAAAGACACTTTTGAAATATATGACTGATGGAATGTTATTGCGTGAATTCCTTGGAGAACCTGACCTTGCTAGTTACAGGTGCATGCAAGATTCATTAAAAGTAATATTTTGAGATGTCCTATAACGACTTATGACAAATATCTACTGTTTCATTTTTAGTGTTATAATGGTGGATGAGGCCCATGAAAGAACTCTCTCAACGGATGTCCTATTTGGTTTGGTTAAGGTAAATCCTGACTCTCAATGTAATTGCTGTCTGATGTTGGACGTCCTTGTGGATAAAAACTGAAGGATTTGATTGTATTGCATTATGATTAATATGAGAATTCTGAGGAGAAATAAGACAAGATCTTGAGCCTTTGGCCAATTGTAGTCATCTTGTTTGAATGTTGCTGTCTTATCTGGAAGGTGGTGAGTGCTGACTGTCTGTATTGTTATTTATTTACTTTTCTGGATGGAAGAGTTTTGTTGGTGAAATAGTAGTAAATCAGTCGAGGGATGTTTAGTTGAGAAAATGAAGAGAGCTGTAGACTTTTACCATCTAACTAGTCTGTTTTAACACTTGCTGAACAGAATATTGATTCCTCTAGGAATCAATTGTGATGTTATATGTAGATTAGAGATGATAAATAGACCTGAATGATTTCTAAAATGAACAAGCACTCTAATTTGGACATTACCTATTTCTGAGATTATATCTTTTCTTGATTTAACACCCTAAAGGGCCTAAACACAACTGAACAGACTATTGCAACGCTAACTTAGGACTCTTGAGTAAAATCTAATAGCAATGCAAGTCAGGAAAATTATTAAAGATCCCCAACCTACACATAAAACTAGTTAACATAAAATTTTAAGGCTCCATTAGGAACTATTTTGGACTGTAAAGTATCTTCCGCAGTCATCTTTTGGTATGAAAGAGTTCCAGATTTCCATTCTCTAAATCTGTTTTATAATGAGTCTTTTGTTAAATGCATGAATTTGTTCTCAATTGTTTATTATTTTGTAGGGAAGTATTAACTAAATAGTTAACTATCTTTTGTATCCTATCTCTCTTGAGATTGGAGCATTGTACTGTAAATAGATTTTTTTCTTTGGGATTTTTCACCCCTTAGTACTTTCCATAAATTAATTTATTAAAATTTTCTGTTCTCATTAAAAAAAAAAACGAAAAAGAAAAAAAAAAAAAAAAAAAAAAAGAGAGAAGAAAAGGTAGATGAAATTTAGGCAATCAAAACAAATACCAAAGAGTGTGAAGTGCAATTCTTAGTTCATGCGTTGTACTTGTTTTATATTCTGGTATGTAGTGGGTTAGTTCATGCACACATATCCAAAAGACATTTATATCCTTGTCTTAACCCCCATTTTTGCTTTGACAGGATATTGCTCGTTTCCGACCTGACCTCAAATTGCTTATTTCAAGTGCCACACTTGATGCAGAGAAGTTTAGTGATTATTTTGATTCTGCTCCAATTTTTAAAATACCTGGAAGGAGATACCCTGTTGAAATACATTACACTAAGGCCCCGGAAGCTGATTACTTGGATGCTGCTATTGTTACTGCTCTTCAAATCCATGTGACACAGCCACCTGGAGATGGTGACATTCTAATTTTCTTAACAGGGCAGGAGGAAATTGAAACTGCTGAAGAGATTCTTAAGCAAAGGACTAGAGGCTTGGGGACAAAAATAGCAGAACTAATCATATGCCCAATTTATGCAAATTTGCCTACAGAACTGCAGGCTAAAATATTTGAGCCGACGCCTGAAGGGGCACGCAAAGTTGTCCTAGCAACTAATATTGCTGAGACATCTTTGACAATAGATGGGATCAAGTATGTCATTGATCCGGGTTTCTCCAAGATGAAGTCTTACAATCCTCGTACTGGGATGGAATCACTGTTGGTAACTCCAATCTCAAAAGCATCAGCTAACCAGCGAGCTGGTCGATCTGGTAGAACTGGTCCAGGGAAATGCTTTCGGTTGTATACTGCTTATAATTTTTATCATGATTTAGACGATAATACTGTCCCTGAAATACAAAGGACTAACTTGGCCAATGTAGTACTCATGCTCAAGAGCCTTGGCATCAATGACCTGCTTAACTTTGACTTCATGGACCCTCCACCCTCTGAAGCGCTACTGAAGGCCTTGGAACTGCTTTATGCTCTGAGTGCACTTAACAAGTGTGGTGAGTTGACAAAAGTAGGCAGAAAGATGTCCGAATTTCCGCTTGATCCGATGCTATCAAAGATGATTGTTGCTTCTGAGAAATACCAGTGCTCTGATGATATCATATCCATCGCTGCTATGCTATCTGTTGGAAATTCAATCTTTTATCGTCCTAAGGATAAGCAAGTTCATGCAGATAATGCACGTCTGAATTTTCACATGGGAAATGTTGGAGATCATCTTGCATTGCTGAAGGTTTGCATTTTGTATTTTATGTGATTTTTTCTCCTATACTCTTTTGTGCATCGTTAAGATGTCATGTATGTACATATGTTGTATGCTCATGACTAATGTTTCTTACATGCTTATGGTGATTGATTTGAATGGATTGATCTCCCTTAAATATAGAAAGAAGCACTTGAAGCTGCATGATGCAAGTGCACAAATGTTTTTTCTTAATATAATTTTGGAGTCTGATTAGAGTTAATCTGAGTAGCTATGTTGCTTCTTATTCACTATTTCATTAGCGAAACTTTTATTTGGACGGTCCAACATTGAGATCCTTTTGATGTTTGATACCTTTTCAGGTGTATAGCTCATGGAAGGAAACCAATTTTTCAACTCAGTGGTGTTACGAGAATTATATTCAGGTCTGTGTCCTGTTTAGAAGTAGCATATGCTTTTGTTCATTTTATTTTCTGCTAAGGAGATGGCTTAGTTGCTTGTATGATAATGTTTGTTCAGTTCATGGTCATTTTATCTGATATTGCTGTTTGGTAATCCGATAATGTAAATTGATAGAGCTAATCTTGGGGAAATCTCTTACAATTCCCCCCGGTTAGCTCTATTACAAATAATGTGTACCTTTTCTTGTGTGAAAATGTTACTCCTTGTGATGAGTAAATTGGAGCATGTATCTGCCAAGAATTGAGGTTGCAATTGAATGACATTGGTTTCTAAGAAACAAGTTTATGGGTAGAAGTGCTCAAAAAGTAATTTCAGAGAGAAAAAGTAAACTTGTTATGCGTTTGATGGGTTTTGGACAAGTGTAATATTGTTACATGATTTGTATTGGTACGGTGTTTGATTATATTTTTGTGTTAAAAAACTAAGGGTTGCTGATTTGGAGAAGTACAATAGTGGCATTTGATGTGAACTTTTCTTAGTGTTGGCTGGGTTGTATAACTATGCAAAAGAAGGTGGGTGGAGACTGGAGAGAGATGTTCTACTTTTTAAAAAAATTCTAAAATGCCAAACGAGCAATTATTCCCTCCTAAATGTGAAGCACGGGTTTTATAATATGGATTGGAGCATGCCTCTTTCTCGTATCATGTGGTAGGTAAGGAAATATGCTGTGGAGCAATTAGACATCACCTTCATTGCTATCTAAATTTTGAATGCTTAAAATACTGTGATGTCTATATTCCAGGTCAGGAGCATGAAGAGAGCTAGAGATATACGTGATCAGCTTGAGGGGCTGCTGGAAAGGGTTGAAATCGAGCTGACTTCCAATCCAAATGATTTAGATGCGATAAAGAAATCCATAACAGCTGGATTTTTTCCCCACTCAGCAAGGCTACAAAAGAGTGGATCCTATAGAACTGTTAAGCATCCACAGACAGTTCATATTCATCCAAGCTCCGGTTTAGCACAGGTAGAACCTTTTCATTTTCCGTAAATAGTTGATGATGGAACTTTTCAAGATAATTGATTCTCAATTCAATCCAGTCAAAGCTTTATGCTGTTTCTACTGATCGTAATTTTTAGATGTTCGAATTTTAGGTTTTGGATTTGAAAAATAACTAAGATATCGGTTGTATGTGACTACGTTGCTTAACACAATTCAAGTTCGTCATTGGAATTGTAAAATTTTTTTTTTTTTTTTTTAAAGTCAGATTGCTAAGAAATCGGTTAAAATTATTGTAATTGAAAATGATCCCAACCATTGCTAGAGGTATATTTCTATGGATTTGATCTGAATACATAAAGTTCTCAAATTGTCTGTTCCTAAACCCAAGGGAAATGGAATTGTCTGTTCCTTTGGTAAAACAAAATTACAATAGATGGAAGAGTGCTTATACTATAGCTATGATTGTGGCTGTATACTGATCCATAGTCCATACCATTAAATTTTTAGAAGATAGATAATGAAGCATCTGTTTTCACTTATATCACCCGCACTGCTAGCTAATCATACAAGACAAGTTTGGGATAGCTAAAATTTATTAATCACTTTGAACTTATCTTGTAAGGTAGAACCATGAGCATTCAGGGATAGTGAACCAAACACTTCTAACTGAGCTTGGGTGATCTAATAGTCTGTAGTCCTTGAAATAGCTAATCGTAATTTATTTTTTTATTTATATTTATTATTATTATTATTATTATTATTATTAATATATATGTTTTTTTATAAGAAATAAAATTTTATTGAATAAAGGATGAACTACATAGGAATGAGAAATCCCCATTGTTGTGTATGATCAGTTGTAAAGTAAGACACTAAAGTTTCTTGATAGATCAGAAATATGAATTACCCTAAAATCCTCATGTCCAATAATCCACCATGAACTTTGAGCTTTTTGCACACTTCATGTAATGACTCTTCCATGTTCTGGAAGAGTCTCTTGTTTCTTTTCAGCTAAATAGACCAGCATACTGCTTGTAAAATGATTCCCCAAATGTCTTGTCTTTTTTACTCACAAGGTTGCCCATATTTAGTAAAAAGCATTCCTTAATGGACTGGGGTGCATCCCAAACCAGATTCAGTTTCAATGCCTGTTCCAAAATGTGAGGGCGTAGGGGCAGTGCAGGAAAATGCGATCCAGAGTCTCAGATTCTCTTTTACAAAGGACACACCAACTGGGGAGAGTAGGACATTTGGAAAGTGTTTTTTGAATTAAATTGCAAGTTATTCTCATAAATAATGTGCTTTTGGTAGAAGTTGGACAGAGGGGTGGAGGGAGGGGTGGAGGGAGGGATGCTACCTTCTCTTCTGCTTTGTTGGAAGAAAGACTGGATGAGCCTAGCAGGCCTGAGGTAGAATTGTCTATTCCTTGTAAGGAGGAGGATTAATGTGTGCCACTCTACGAGAGAATTTGGGCTGTGGGATAATCGGATTGGTTTAAGGGTGTCTGATCAAACTGGATTGTATTAAATAACTAGCATCCACTGAGCATAAATTGAAAACTACCGGTGTAGCTATTTTTATTATAGGATTGGGCATGTTTGGCATACCAAGCTGCAAATTTCTAACTAAAAACTAGTTCTACAAATGAAATGGTTTCTTTTACAATTTCAAAACTGTGTATCAGAACATTGATTTAATATAGTCAAAACTGAAATAGTAAAATCTCTCTACCAACCGCACATCTTTCCTCAACCAAATGCTGGCTACTAGCGAGTACACTGCCGTGTTATCTTCCTCCCTCTCATTAGTCATTACATCTAACCAGTGTGCCCATCTCCAGCTCTATCTTATCCTTTCTTCGCCCTTGTTCCTCTCACATGTGTGGGTTCTTATGTTGAGTGTCATTTTACTTAATCACTTTTTAACTGGGTCTAGCATCTATTAGATTTTTAAGCCATCAAGTGTGATGTTTTATTTTTTTACCGTTTGTTCTTTATAGGTGCTTCCAAGATGGGTCATCTACCATGAATTAGTATTAACAACTAAGGAGTACATGCGACAGGTAATATGATACTTCCCTCCTACCTCATCCACTGTTGATGTACATGTGTGCTTGTGACAATGAAGCTCATATGTGAAGTTGGCATACAGGTGACCGAACTGAAACCAGAGTGGCTATTAGAGATAGCTCCTCACTTTTATCGAGAGAAAGATGTGGAGGATGGTACGCAATCTCTCTCTCTCTCTCTCTCTCTCCCTTTATGTATTGTTTTCTCCATTTTGCAAGGTCATAAAGTTCGTGTTTTCGTGAAGTGTAAAGTTACAGTTTTTGCTGATTTGTATATATATGCATGTGGTGCTGAGGCTTACTTTGAACAACCTTTTCTGTGCAGTGGGATCAAAGAAAATGCCTCGTGGCGAGGGTCGGGCGACTAAGGATTGAAACTTGGATCCTTATTTGAAAATGTAAATATAATTTTGTTAGGGTGAGCTAGTTGTTCTTACAGGCTGTATGGTGGTGGTCAATGTTTAATGTGGAATACTAGAATTAAATCTTAAATTTGGCTAGAGAATACAAAGCACTCGTCAATTGTGTCGGTGCTATGCAACAGTAGCTAGATTTCAACATGTAATGAGACTTTGGTTAATTCGTTCACGTGTACAAGAAGTGTGTGATTTTATACTTTGTAAGATAATTGCATTTTGCCGACTGAACTATTCAATTTTTCACTTGAACAATGAAAATCACCTTTTAACCCACCAAATTATGTTGATTTTACACTTTACATCCTATAATACACTTTTAAACAAATATATTATGACCAGAATGGTAATATGGTGCTGAAAAAAAAAAATTCTGCCAACTTGCAACAATCTATTCTGGAATTGTGCACAAGAAATTCATTACTCGCTAATTAAGACATGAATTCAAACATACATCAAGAGTAAACTTGGATGCTCTTACTCATTAAGGAAATCAAGCGTAATGATGCAAGCTTACAGGGCATAATTTGGGACATATCCTTGTTCTCACATGTACCACAATGTTTCTAAATCGTACAATGTTTAAATTTGTTGTTAATTTAACAGTGTTGAAATTATAAATTTACGCACATGTACGATTTATTTTATTCATTGGTTAGACTTATTCAATCATATATAATGAATTTGTGAAATAAAAAAATATTTACGAGATTTTAATTAAAGGCATTTCTATTCCCATCACATAGTTTACTCATCACACCACACAAAATATATGTATAAAAATAGATATAAAGAAAATGACACAAATATTCTCAAACCCTAATTTTTCATGTTCTTTTTTTTTTTTTTTTTACAACAAACCCAGCCTTCTCTTCTGGCATTCTTCCTCTATCGTAGCTGCTTTCATTCTTCCTCCTGCGAATCTCCATTAAAAATTCGAGAGCAATCTAAATCAACTTGGAATAAGAAAAAAGTCATGCCCAACTTCACAAGCAAATAGATTCCTAAACAACTGAGGAGCCCAAAAACCGAACACACAAGAAAATATTTGGTGGGCAAAAACGGAACGCCTTTTAGAGAGTCCGGTGCCCAAAAACCGAACAATGTATTTTGCGTTTGGTGTACCAGATTTGGCCGAACGCACTTAATTTTTTTCCATCTTTCATCTATATTTTTTCTTTCTTCTTCCTTTCAATGTTTTTTTTTTTTTCGCTTTTTTCTTCTTCTGTTGTTCAGTGGTGAGAAGGACATGTGTTATCGAAAAAGATGGAATAGTTGTCTTTCGATTTTTGAGAGTTGAGGGTTGTTTTGTGTTGTTAAACATGGAGGATCTTCTTCTTCCTTTCAACATTTTATTTTTTATTAATGAATAAGGGTATTATATTTTTTAATTAAAATGTAATGTGTAAAGTAAATTTGGTGTGGATAGTATTTTTTGTGGTATAAATAGAAATGTCCTTTAATTAATTCAAAACCTGACTTATTTTTCTGGGAAGGAGGAAGTATTTAAATTATTAGAATTTTAGCTGATGGCTGAAATCATCTAATCATGGTGTGATTTTCAGACCATCTATACCGGATTTGTCTTTTTTGGGGGAAATCTGAAGAACCCTAATCTAGAGGAGTAATCATATCTCTGTTTCATTCACACTTCCAAAAATCAATAGATACAAAGTGAATCCTGCCTTACATAGACAGCGGGAAATTCATATCTTGACATTTGGACTAAGGTAACACAGTGGAATCAGTGCAAGCTAAGTGAATGCTTCATGCATGCAGAAATGACAGTGAATTTGGTGCGTTCATGGAACACTGGGTTGGGGACGACGTGCTTCATTCTCACACCAAAGAGAAAGGTTAAAAACAGGAGCAGCTCACACATTCTCCTTCTTTGTCACACAAATCTGTTAAAGAGAAGTATTGTAAGAACTGTTCGAAAGTCGTCTTTGATATTCAGTGAAAAACAATTCGATCGATCGCGTTTCTGTAGTACGAGAGGAGAAACTGCACCATCTTAGTAAATAATTCATTTTTTGAGTTCCTTTTTGAAAGTAATGAAGTTGTTACCATTTATTCTTATCTAATCGGTTATTATAAAAAATACTTAAATAATTTTGTAACGAGGAAAGTATTATTTTCTGCAGAAATATTTGGAGGGCTGTTTTTTGGTCATTATTGGACCATGTCAGTTCTTTTTATATGGCATCGCTTTTCTCCACACTTTGCATCTCCAATCGATCTGAAACACCCAAACATTCACCAACTTATAACTAAATACATAATATACAATGTTCTATTACAACACCATCAATAAGGACGAGTTTAGAATATGACATGCCATTTGCATTACACAAATCCCTCTAAGCCTAGGCATTTAGCCAGCCTTTATTTATTAAAATCCATAGCAGTAATTAAGAAGCTTATCATAATTGATCTGAAGCAATTGAAACAAATCCTGAGACATGTTGATCCATGCCTCAATACCATCCCCAGACGGCGTGCTCATCAGATCACCACATTGTTGTAGGGCTAACCCAAAATCTATGTTGTAAACTGGAAACCTGCACCATGGTAAAACTGAACAACTCCCTACCCGGCATCACTAATTTACCTCCTTTATCTATCATTTTCAAATACTCCCCACCATTAACTACTTTCTTGATGTAACTAATGTCCACTGCCCTAATGGCGGTCCTCAAGTTGGGTAACATTTCACTGCTATCCTTGGTGTTGGGAAAATGCAAAAGGAACGATGGAGCAACTCCCAATAGTGTGATCTGGTAACGAAGGGATTGTTCTAGGCCTCAAATTTATAGCATGATGAATGGCAAATGCTGTCATTTCCGAACCTACTATGGCCTAATGTGCCTCAATATACTGTTGACAAAGGAAAATCGAAAGCGCTTCCACCCTAGTGGGGTTCTTCACCTCAGCACAAGCCACTTGTTGCTTGAGCCTCTCTAACTTTTCCCTATCAAAAACTAAGATTTTTGCCGTGAATTGCTACTTTTTCTGAATGGAGTCCTTTGGAGGAAAATAGACTGCTGAATCAAAAAAAAAGGCTGAATAATGGGCGTTTCTCCACGGCAGGTGGCAGTCCATGCATTCATAAACACCACAAGATATGAAAAATCAGCTACTTTATGGGATAAACAGACACCAAGAGCAATGCCACCACAGTCAAAGAAATTGAGTTTCACCAACAAGATTGCATCCTCATTATGGGCGCTACCATCCGCAGGGACCAACTGTTTTGAGTTCTTACATCAGTGTTCTGATAAGAAGTAAGAACTACAATGTAACGAGATTTGATTGTAATAAATACTAACTTCAAGAAATCACAAAAGATATAGTTTCGTAAAATTTTCAAAATCAAAATCGGCTATCTGAATGTGTAGCCTAAAATAAATAATTGCAAGCTCTATATTTAATAGTGTTCCAAAAATCCAGTCTGGTGGCTGCCTTTTTGAAACTTGTTCCCCTAATTCTCACTGTTTGACCGAAATCTCCGCCTGGGTGGCTCCAAACCTATTAATTTATGGAGATTTGGACACCTGACGTCTAAGACAAGGTTGTTTAATTTTTGTTTTTGAAGTTTATGGGGATAGATTGAGGATGTTTAAGTGATTATTCTTCAGCATTGTGAGGATTAGAAGTTTCTGCTCCAAGAATTAAATAATCCAATATGGGTATGTGGCAACGTGGGTGTTATAACATCTTTTAATACCCCTACCCTCACGATCATAACTTCGTTAGGTTCAGTTTATGATATCATATATTTATTTAATAATCCCATAATATAACTACATAGCTACGTCTCATTCCATTAAAGATTGGTGGCTCTATTTCACAAACAAAAACTCTTATGCATCATTTACACGAATTCCAGAATCCGTGCAACTCACCCCTCCTAATTCAGATTTATATGGAGTCCCCAAGCTAGCATAATTAGGAGATGTCTGTTGAACTTTTAATAAATTCAAGAGCACGATTACTACCCCTTCCCTCTGAATCTGCCCTTGGCCATCTATTGAACTTATTTTTGGAAAATAATAGTGAGGAAGAGACCATATTAGGGATGAAAAAATTGTTTGAAATGAGTAATTCTATTATGTCATATTTTATACATTTTGTGCATCCATGGAGTCGGATACAACTTCATATTTTAAAGGTTCCTCTCTGCGAGGGGTTTTAAAAAAGGATGAACACATGTAATGCACTTTAAAATATGTTATTCAAATTTTTTTTGATAAATTGAACGCAATATACAGAAATAATTATTTTTCATCCTCTACATCTGACAATTTTTGCTTTTTATCTTTACTAGTATTTTACCACATGGGATGCACGAAAACTATTCTTTGATATAATAGTTTTGGATAAAAATGAAAATAAAATATAAATGAGGTATAAGGTAAGCTATATTATATATAAATGGATAAAATTAAAGAATCTATCATAACCCAATTATTACCTACATTTGATTAACTAAAACCACATATCTTACTATTATTTGTTGTATATAAATTATTTCAGAAATTAACATAAAGTAAAACGTGGAAAATACACTATTCTAAAAGATACTTTACATTTTACTATCTAGATTTTATAAGTTATGTTGCTAAGTTACATATTACGTTAGTTTTGCTATTAAAAAAAAATTCAAATTTGAAATTTAATATAAAGAAAAAATGTAGATGGGCAACCGGAAAGAACTCGATTATCCCCAAATGGAAAAAATACCCATTCCCGTGCCAGATTTGGCATGATGTTGTGATACAATACCATCCCCAAACCCGGCCTACGCATCCCTAAATAGAATAAGCATTGATCAGACACACGACAGCCCCTTCCGCAACTATTTAACTGGACCATAATAAGTTGCCACCTCTTCATTTTTTAACAATATTTCTGAAGCTTCAATTTTCAGCTATCTAAACCCGCAAAAAAATTCTTAATACCCCCCTCCCCATGTTTTTGACAAAATACTCAGTCCGAAACAACTTGAGAACAGAAGTGATCAAGAACTACTAACAAAAGAAGCATAGCAGAATCATGGCTCAAGATCAGAGCACAGCCAAGCAAAGAAACTCGCCTGCAGAAGCTCCATTATATATGCAGAGATCTTCTATTTGAATTTTGGGCTGGCTTTACACATATTCCTCCATTTGTCTTTGAGGTCCATTGTACTACGACTTGGCTGGAAAACATGCTTGCCATGGTCCAGGATTGTCTTCCATGGAATTATTTTATCATCTGGGTTAGAAAATAAACGTATCCCCTCCTGTTTTAGAGAGAAGGAGACGCTAGTTGAGCAAAAAGAACAGAGAAGCAGAAATCACAACAATATTAGAAGTTCATTTGAAATACAATGAAATAAAAACTCTCAAACCCATATCCTTGTAAAATAGAACACTGCAATATGATAATGATCAAAACGATAATGTGTAATCCTATGCCTGGTATGCTCTGAGCATGCAATTGCTTGACATAATCATTTCAATGCAGACTATATATATTATGCTTCCATTGACATAGAAGCCCAACTTCCAAAATCAAGATAAAAGATGAATATATTAAATTTTATTTTCCTCCGAGCCACAGGTAAGAAGTATTACTTTCGAAAATCTACTCTTCTATCTATCTAAACCATCTCATAAGGGCAGAGAGTACGTTGCAGGAGAAATTCTTATGATAAGGTTTGAAGATGGAAGAAAATGAGCGGCCGCTTACAGCCCAACAAGAAGCATTCTTGGAGCAAAGTGCAGGGTCTTTGTTAGTATAATAAGTCAACGGAACTTATTAGATCCTGACAGCATAGAATTTATAGGTAGTTGAGAAAACATCTAGGGTCAAAGTACAAGGCAGACCAGTTTAATGATAAATCTGTAGAAGTTCTCAGTCATGGACTCATGGGTTATTACAGGAACTTGGGAGCTCTGCTATGGATATACATACAGCTGGAAATAAAAATGTAGCAGGATCTTTAATTTGTGATGTGCCTTTATTTTACTTGCATTTAAGTATTCAACGCAGAATCAGAGAACCAAATGGGCAAAAGTGGAATACAGGTCAACACATGCAAAAGAATTTCTACCTTTAGCTTATCTTCTTCTATGCTCGTCCATGGGAGTCTTTTCCGCCTCAATTGAGGAACTGCTGCACAATAACTGCAAATAAAAGATAAAGATCATCATTACTATTGCACGTATGTTGGTAAGTGGGAGAATCTACCACATCAACATTCCCAAGGATATTGATTTAAGTTCTTCAGGCTACATAATTTGACAGGATTATTACTTTTGCTTTGATTAACAAAGTGCATCTCCCCCTGCCCCTCTTTTATGAATGTCATGGTTAAAAATATATTAAACCGATCTGTTTTTATTTTTTTCATCGAAACAAAAGACAGCAGAAATCACAAACACAATTAGTCAGCTGGAATATAAACCTAAATAAATGCTGAGGAAAATTGCCAAAACGCTTGTGCAACCTATCCTCATCATATAAAGGAAGATAAGAACATACTTTGGCCTTTCATGCTTTCGGACTCTTATAAAGAACTTGGAAGCGCCAGAACTATCATCGTCTTGTTCAGATGATTCTTCTTCGTCAGAAGATTCATTACGTTCACAAGGTAAAAATCCCTTTTTGGATCTGACAACAGCATGCTTCTCACTCCCACTTGTCTCTGAAACCTGGGAGGATGTACTTTCACCCTGAGAGTGGTGAATTTCCAGTGCAGTTATCTGTTGCTGTCCATGAACTCGCAGAGACTGGGACGCTTGTCTCATACTTTTATCATCTTGTTTTTCTTTATTCAAACTTTGAGCTAATCTCTTCATTGGGTCTATAGCTTTTCCTCCAAGTGAGGGGCTACAAACAAACTGTGATTCTGAAGGCCCCGCCTTTTCAAATTCTAATTTCTTCTTACGCAAATGATTACTGACCTTGTCCACACCATCTCTCTGGTTTAGCTCATTACTTTTAGATAAACCGTCATTCTGTTGCAAATGGTTTCCCTTTATCCTAAGTGATCTCTGCGAAGGTTTCTTCGGTTTTTGTTGGGTCCCCAAGCAAATAAAAGTAGCCAAGTCCTTTCTTGCCAAAGTGGACTTTTTCTTAACTTCCATGTATTTTGAAATTGCTCTAGAATATGCACAAAACGGGCAGTAAAATTCCTCCCTTGTGTCAAACCCCACATCTGAACCGAAACAGCTCTCATGGATCATTAGAGGGCAGGAATCAGAAGCACAAGACAGTAACTCTCCAATCTTGTTACATTTCACACAAAGTTGTAGTTCTCTCCAATCAGTTGTTGCCAGAGAATCTTGACTGTTTGTGCACTGAGAGCTCAAAAATAGTTTCTTCTTTGTATCAATATTTGTCCTCTCGTCATAATATTCATCATTATCAGAAGACTCATCCACATCTTCCTCAGCTTCACCAACAGTTGGGTGCTTTTCATGAGGCACAACTTCATCATTCATAACAAGTCCCTTTGGAGAAGTAAACTGGTTATTACTACCTCCAGAAGGTCCATTTCTCCCCATGTGAGATTTTTTCTCTATGCTGCACCTTTCTTCTCCACTGTATATTTTAGATGTACCAACTAATAGATTTGGATCTCTACAATTAGTTATTGATAAAAAATCTTGGCTGTATGTACGACGAGAACCAAAAGAAGCATTTTCCTTTCTAGCAATATCATTAGACATATGAGCATGTTCTTCCACTTCAACATTTCGAATATTTTGCTCAAAATTATCCCCGTCTTCATTAGTCCTTTTGAGGTCAGAGAATCCATTCTTTTCACCTTTTCCCACCTCAATGTTCAGGTCCTGCCCCTGTCCCTTGGATTTGTTATTGAGTTCTTCCAATTCACCAACATTTTGAATATTTTGCTCAGAATTATCCCTGTCTTCATCAGACCTTTTGAGGTCAGAGAATCCAATCTTGTCACCTTTTGCTTCCTTAATGTTCTGGTATTGCCCCTGTTCCTCGGATTTATTGTTGAGTTCTTCCACTCCACCAACATTTTGCATATTTTGCTCAGAATTATCCCAATCTTCATTAGCCCTTTTGAAGTCAGAGAATCCACTCTTGTCACCTTTTGCTTCCTCAATGTTCTGGTCTTGCCCCTGTCCCTCAGACTTGTTATCGAGTTCTTCCACTTCACCAACAATTTGAATATTTCGCTCAGAATTATCCCCAACTTCATTAGTCCTTTTGAGATCAGAGAATCCATTCTTGTCACCTTTTGCTTCCTCAATGTTCTGGCTTTGGCTCTGTTCCTCGGATTTGTTATTGAGTTCAGCATCACAATGCACAACCTGCTTTCCATGAGGCAAAACTTTATCAGGACCAACAAGCTCCTTTGATGAAGTATACCCATTATCACCATCCTTAGGAGGTTCGTTTAGCTCCATGCTCTCAACATGAGTTTTGCCTTCAAAGCCGTAACATTTTCCATCAACTTGTGGCACAGATGTCACAGACATGCCTGCTATTTGTTTATCATCACCTAAAGATATTAATTTCCTACCTAGATATTGCGCAGTGCTGATGTTATCATGCTTATGCTTCTTGACAGAGTTTATATGACTCGTACACAACTTTTCTGCTGCACTTTCACTAGTGGCTCTTCTCTTCCTGTTAATTCGTACTAAGTTTTCGTCAGGCATATCTCTAGGCAAGAGAAAACTATCATCTGTATTACTTCTTTCAACTCTAGGCGTAATTCCATCACAGTTGCCATTTTTTGCTAGGGCTTCATGCTCGGCTTGATTCCCAACTAGCAAACCACTTCGCTCTTTCAAAGATGCCGAAATAGAATGGCTTCCTGTAAGAATTGCATCCTTCAGCTGTTTTAGCAGAAAGGGGAGGAAAATTAGAACATATAAAAGTGTTCTCGCTATTTAAAGATGAAATAGCTCCACATACCTGTTTCAAAGCATTTTTTTGCAAGTTAGATCTTTTGTACTCTATGAAGGGCTCAAGATCCCACTTAAAAATCTCTGTTCCAGCAAATTTTAGGCGTGTTGGAGATAACTGTCAATATGCGCGTGAATTATCAGTTTCTGTACTTTTCCCATAAATCAAATTTGCTAGCATATTGGCTCGCTTAATGAAGTAGATTCTGAAATCATATGCATGAAGTACCTCACTCAATATTTGTCGAAGAACATCTTCACAATGATCAGATGGATCTAATCTAATTGTTTGACTCAAGGAAGGATTCACACGAGCTCTTTGAATGAGTAGCCCCTCCAAAATTTTCAAGGACACTAATTCCCTTGCATTTCTACCAATATCATTGCATATTTCTGGTGTCTTCTCAAGCAAATCTATGACCATGAATACAGAAACATCAAATCACAAAAGCCACTGATGATATTTTCCATCAGAAGGGAAAAAATACTGCAATGTTTACCTAGTAAAAGAGATATATCAACGTTATTAGAGCACGCCAGTGTCTCAATAGCCCAGATATGTGGGAGAGATGATGTACAGGAAATCTGGCAATCCATAAAAGACTGTTTCAGAGCTTCAACAAAGGTACCCTGTCACTAACAGGTGGTTTTGTTAGATACATTAGCAAGTCAAATGTTGATTGCACATATACTACTATATAATGCTCCAGCAAATAATGTCCAGATAAACACGTAAGAGAAGCATAAGGTATTATAGCATTCAGATCAATATTAAAAAATTTATTATCCTGTAGATCACTTCCAGTGGAAGGTCATTGTCATATCTAAGATCAGTACTTAAGACAAGAAAACAACTTGAAACGAATAAATTCTTGGTTCAATTTTAGTGAAAATCCATTGTTATATATAATGTGGAGAAACAAACAGTCTAACTACTTGCCTCAATCATAAGGACTCATGCTTCAGTGTTTCGGAACTCCAAATGTATCCAGATTTTAATGATAAGATAAACCATCAAAGAAACTTTTTCATTGCTGCCCTGAAATATTGTCAAAAGTATTTAGAACCTGGTTTCTCACACCCTAAATTCTTTACAGTTTCTTCTTTTCTTGGACAAAAGTCTTTGCCGGGGAGGTGATTAACATTCTCCAATACACACCAAGAATCCAATGGGGGCCCCTGACAAACCCACTCAGATATTGTTTATTTCCATTTTACACAAACAGCCTGCTTACTTATGATTTTGTTAAATAAACCCAGTTTTTACTACTAGGAAGCTACATTTACCAAGTACTCTTGTGATTTCCAATTCTTTTATCTCACGAGAAGATGACTTATAACAAAACCTAATAATGTTCTTTTAACAGGTTAATTGTTTAGATTTCTGATGCAAGTCAAAGCACCATTCATTAACCATTTTCTGACTCGCTCTTCACCTAGCCGAATCAACTTGTACATGCATCTTCCCCAGTAAGAGATGTGCTGGCCAAGGGATTTATGGCAGTTTTGAAGTCCTGATTTACAATAAATCAATAAATGCACTCCAGCATAGCAGTACTCTTCAAATGACACTACTGAAACCATTAGAAGAACAAAGTGTAACTACAGTAACAACAAAGTAAACAGACTAAACTCAAGCAAAACCAACAATGCACTAGTTGCGGAGGTGAGGTGATACAATTTAACTTATTCTTATTCCAGACATTACACGCAGCAGATATATGTTTTTCTGCATGCAACCTCTACAGGAACTTTATTCAACGTGGAGACTCAATCACTTCATTGAATTCTTTATATTGACAAAATCCTACTCTCCCATGCCCCATCTGCACAAATGATTTGCTGCTAAAGTAAGATGAGACATTGTCCATGATATCTGTCATTTGGCAAAAGAGAACTCTAGGAAGACAAAAATACCAGAATAGGTAGAGAAAGCAAAAAAGCGTACACAGTTTTTTTTACGCAGATAAAAAGTCAATACTTATCTAACTTCACCTTCAGGTCCTTCACATCCTCTCAACTTCAATAACTATGATGCAGTAAACTCAGTTGCCTATATCAAATTGAATTTTCACCCAAATTAGCAGTTATTGCTTTTTGAACGAGACAGTGTCTTAATCAATCTCTTAAACCCTAAAACAGGTTATACACCCCATTTCGGAACTGAAATTCTACATCATTTTTCCTTTCACACCCCATAACATACAAGCTTTCTCACGAGTCCCTAACAGGTTTCCTTTCATATTCCAAAGAAAAAAAAATTAGAAAGTAACCTCTTCGGACATTCCTATTAATGTACACAACACAAGACAACCTTAATAAGTCTTCGATATTCGAATTTCAATTCTTACAACAACCACAAAACAGATTGTATACTCTCTGCACCACATACCATTGAATTGCTTAAGAACATTGTCGAATACACAAAATTTTCAACAAGCCCTTTCTGACAGACGCATGGCTAGAAACATTTCCACACAAAATAGTTATGCAAATATATACGCCATACAAAATAAAATGAAAAGGGCGAGAAGTTCTGAAAACAATCACCAGAAATATGATACTCTTCGGTTAAATCTGCACTGTCACACGGGAATATGCCAAAATACCGCCCGTTTGAGCCAACATATATATTACAGAAATTCAAGAATTTCGAGAACACTTGGCTTAACTCACTATGTTCAATCGGGAATTTCCACTTTTTAGACCACAGATTCAACAGTTGCAATTATGCTGTAGAAAAAGCGAGCTTTTCTACCTATAAGTAAGTGTCCCTTCTAATTGGGCCCAATTTGGGTGCTCGGCCTGGCCTGCTCTGATTTTATGGGCTTGCTCTGTTATGTCTCCAGATTTCATTTTCACATTTTATTATTTATAGTGGAAGTGAATTTTATGAGAATGCATTTATTATTGTGAGAACATGAAATTATATTTGGATGAATGATATAAATTAATAAAATTGAAATTAAGTATATTTACAAGCATATATATATATATATAAAAGTTTATATTATACATAGAAATAAATCACTAACATTTTAAAGTAATTAGAGATAAGGATCTATGTAAGAAAGCAAAAGAGAAAAAGTGAAATCAAAATTTATTATCTTAGCAATTGTAGAGTTGATTTGATAGATTTGAAGACTTCTTCGACAAAACAACAAGTCAAAACAGCCATCACTCCTTTGAATATTATTGTTGGATTATTATGCTTAATATGATGTGTTTGTCTTCATATTGAAGACCAGCCGGTTAAAGTGATTTTTAAATATTTTTGGGTTGACGATAAAGATTATATGAAGAATTTATATTAATCAACATGCTCCCTTATAATAGCGAGTGCATCAATGTTCCCTGAATATAAACTCACGTTTTCTTAAAAACCAAATTCGACGATAAAAAGGGGGGTTTCTCCTGTTGGGAATTGACATCGATACGCATGAAATGACTCAAATAATTTATGGTTCAATTATTTCTGTTTCGTTTAATAATGTTGGACTGTGGACCAATTTTTAACCATAATCAAATTCGATAACCTCTTAGTTAATCTCACGCACAAATTTATCTCAAAGATATTAAATTATAGGTGGAAAAAAAACAAATTATTTTCTATTTGAATTTAAGAAATAAGAACAAGAGAGCATCGCATATATATTCGGCAACAGGTGAATATAAAGCATTTAGAACTGTCCTAGATGGATTTTAGTTGAAAACAGAGAGAATTGGCTCAAATAAACAGATATGATATATATTTCATACGAACATATAATTAGGCAAAAATATATTAATTGTTCGTTATTTTATTTTATTTTATTTTAAATACAATTTAATTTGTCGTAAAATATTGGTGAGAATATGTATCGCATTCATAAAGATGGTATATGGTAAAATTAACTAAGTGCATGAGGCAATTTGAAGTAAAATATTAGAGAGAACAAGTATCATATTCACAAGAACTGTGTATATAGTAAAATCAACTAAGTATTCGTTTATAATATTATCCTATATCTAAAGAATTAACTAATTGGAATTGGTGTTGTAAGCTAAAATAATAGAAACAAATATCAAATCAGATTCAAACAATTATATAAATTTAGAGATTACATGGATTCCAGGAACATGCATTCATATGGTTCATATTAGTTCGTTTAATATATCAAATCATATTTAATTTATATATTTGTAAGAAAATCACTAATACATGTAGATCCGCTCTTCCAAGTTAGATCTAAATGCAGATTAGATAACATTTGATCATCTTTTGATCTCACAGTGTCATCTAACTCTCAATCTTGCCTAGGATCTATTATCATCACACTACCTATGCATTCCAAATATGTTAATCAATTACTTTCTCCCAGTTAATAATGGATTAACTACACATGTACAATTATTCGTGACATAATTTCATACAATATTCAAATCAAATGAAGCATAAACAAATATAGGAACGGAAATAATATCATTAAAGAAAAACATATGAACCTATAATCATGTAATCCCTAGAACCACCCCTTATATTCAATATATAATCCAAGAAAGATATTGATAATCATAACTAACACAAAGAACAAAAAAAAAATTATTGAAGCCAAACAATATTCGTTTATCTCTCTAATGACTTGATTGATTGATTCTTCTTTGTATCCTCGTTTCTAGCTCTCAAATATGTTGTGTATTGTATTATCTAAAATCTGATATAACTCCTTTTTTTATAGACAATTGCTAGGATTTTGATAACCACCGAATCACACCAAATTATGACAGTTAAGATCATATCACAAGGATAAGCACAGTCCGTGCAAGGCAAGCATGGTCCATGCAAAAGAACCACGCACGGTCCGTGCAAAAGAACCACGCACGATCCGTACAAGGTCATGCACAGGCCATGCTTCTTGAAGCTCAACATATGGGTCAGTCTGATCTACAACACTATCCGTGCAAGGGTCGTGCGATCGAGGTTCATCCTCGATTCACGTGCACTGTTCATGTGACTTGAGATGTGGTTTATACACCCTTAATTATCTATTTTAAAGTCAAATTAACAAACACGTTATATAAAAAATATATGAAAATTATGATGAACTCGTCACTTAAATACGTACATTTATCTAAAAACTATACATAATAACTTTAAATTACACATAAATTATATATTTATCATTAATCCAATTCACGTCATATTTATTAAGAATGCACATGTTGCTCCTACTCTATAGAAGTCTGGTGGACAGTCTTAACTTGTGGATTGACCTGAGTTGACTAGTAGGTCTTCTCATGGTCATCTAAAGTGTTGTTAGGAAGATTGAGTTACCATGGATATCTAACTTGTTCGCATGCAACTTTTGGTTTCAAAGTTCCTTCTCGGTTCTTCTTAAAAAAGATAACCCATTTTCATTTTTCTTTTTCAAATTTCTTTCGCACCAATGATTTGAAATTAAAATTGATGGTTTAAGATGTATAATTTCAAAAATCGACTATCGTTGAAATTAAATAGTTCAATTTTTATTTTAATTTTGGATCAATATTTAAATCAAATTGTTGACCTACTATTTGAACCATCAATCTCAATTTAAAATCAAAAGTCTAATTTAACCTTTCCGAAACCATCTAAACTCTTAAACTTCGTTTCGAACCATATAATTTGATTGTAATTTAGTTTGGGCATGTTCAGAATGTGTCTAATCTACTAGCAAATGTGCTTGTAAGATAATGGAGTTCCCCACTGGAATACACCTAAAATATTTGTATTTTGATAATTCCATCCATTACAAATGTTCTAAAATATATATTTTTGCATCTCGAGGTGAACCCACGGGGCGCGTAGTATTATTTGAAGGTAGGTGCACCGTGCACGTGACGAATCTCTTGTTGGGTGGCAATAGGTCCTCTGTCAATCAATCACGCAAGATCCTTGCAAAAATCCAATGATGCACCATATAATTATTCCAGGGGGGATG
Organism: Caryopteris x clandonensis; assembly: GCA_028749325.2. NCBI lineage: Eukaryota > Viridiplantae > Streptophyta > Magnoliopsida > Lamiales > Lamiaceae > Caryopteris > Caryopteris x clandonensis. The sequence goes on from JAPYKT020000001.1 coordinate 16,623,060, forward strand.
CACGTGACACACGAGGCATTTCCGGGCCCACAACCCTTTTTACTACACAATTTCGACGAATCATATAATGCATTATTACTTTTCTACAAAAAGAATCAATAATAATATAATAATGCAAGATAAGGTAAGTGTGGTGGGATGTCGATGCCTGCTTCCTCATGTGGACCCATTTTTAGTGGAACTATGATTAACATAAAATAAAGAAGTTACTACAATATTAATTATGGTAGAATTAATTAAATAAAATGAAAAGTTAGGGTTTTAATAACAATAAGAAAGAATATATTTAAGAAATTGAAAAAAATAAAATGAAATATAAAGATAGGCAGTAATAGGAAACTTTAAGGTTTAAATGAAAAAAATTATATACAGGAGGACTAAAACAAAATAAATATATATTAAAGATTGTATTTTAAGGGTTCCATAATGAGTTTTCTAAAAAAATATTGTTTGTCTTTTTCACTGCTTACATTTAATTTAATAATTTTGAACAAGTGACCCATAAGTTACTGCACTTATATTATCAGCAAATTTGATAGAATATAATATTGTTTAATTTTTTAAAAAATATATGATACTATTTTCATTTTTTTTTAAATTAGGTAATGTTGCTTGTGGTGTAGGCGGTATATGAAGACATATGATAATTACTAGTTTTATTCTTTGAAAGAAGAAAGCCCCCTATACTATAGACGACAATGTATATGTGTGTTTGTGTGTGTGGATGGTGTGTTTGGGTCATGGGTGGAATAACAATAAATAATAATAATAATATTATTATTACTAATAATAAAAATAATAATAATATGTTTATAAAAGTTATCGATCACAATTTAACTCATTCCCGATTTTATTTTTATCAATTTGGCACTAGTTCAAGTATAATGTATGGTACTATAACTTCGATACCTGCATCATCAAACTCTCCAACATTTAGTTTGATATTACGAGAAATGCTAAATCAAATGGTCAACTTGATGCACATGATAATTAATTTATTATAAAATACAATCATTAAATTACTAAAAATATAGTTTTTTTAAATCAAGAAAATTGAATAAAATTTGGTATATCAATACCACACACCACACACAAACACACACCCACAAACATCTTGCAATAGGTGACTTTAATTAAAAAGCTTTAAAAAAACAAACTCGCCTGTACCAAGCAATTAAAAAAAATTATTGTCGCTTATGGTATAAACGATTTTTTGTTAAAACGAAAAAAATGTAAGTAACCGTATATTGTCTGTATGACAGACAATTTTACTTATTTTTTAAAAAAATTTAAATTATACCATATTTTTAAAAAAATGAAAAATATTATATTCGGTTAAATTAGCCTATATTATCAAAATAGTTATGGAATTTTCTGAAGTTTAATTACTGCATAATTTTATTTTATTTTGAGAAAATTACTACATAAAATTAAAGTAATGGTGAGATTGCAATGTAGACCATCAGTCACTGACGCAAGTTAGATGGAATATTAATGAGTTGTCTCGTCACGTGCTGGATCACACAATTTTTTTTTAATTTTATTAACTCATATTATCTATAAAATAATATTATTAATAAATATATAGTAAATTAATAATATTAAAATATAAAATAAAATAAAGAATGTTAACTGACAGTAGCACTAACACAGAACGTAATTATTATTGTTCATCTTTCTTTAAAAAAATCAGGAGGATGCTTTGACAATTCCAGTGTTTATACTTTGGTTAGAGGCTTCAAATAAGTAATGAAAAAATTAAATTAAAAATTGTAGCATCCAACAAAAATTATAGCAGTAGTTACTATAATGATTAAATTGAAACTACACAAATGAGAGTTTAAGAAATCTCTCTCTCTCTCTCTCTCTCTCTATATATATATATATATATTGGTGTTGGATGTGATTTGGTCATAATAATATGCTGTTAATAAAGATCCAAGGTACAAACAAATGAAAGCAAGTCTTTGCAGAAACTACAAAGATAGAGAAAAGAAGAAAGTATGAAAAATCTAGATCGATGGCTTTTCTCCACACCACAAGGATACATGATCTCTCTATTTTATCTTCGGTATGATTGCTGGACAGAAAGCTCCCACGACAAATTTAAAAATATTTGGCCTCTTATGTATTAAATGTATAAAGTTCTATATATATAATAAATCAGTTTATTAAATTAAAATTTTCAAATTTCAAATTTTAGCCAATGACGTCACTTTTTTGTACATATGTTCTGTTTATGTGCCGGTACCTTTTTCAAATATATAATTTTGAAATTATTAAAAAGTATTATTTATATTGACTATTTACCCAAAAAAAACGTTTATTATTTGATTAAGTTTATATTTATATATTCAACTAATCAAGATTCGATAGTATAATTATTTGTATTTATATATATCCATGTTAAATATCTAAAAAGAAAATTATCTTTGAATCAACTACTAAATAAAAAATCTAGTTTAATCTATATTTACGAATTTAATTATCATGATGGCGGCTTGCTCATGTGGACCCATTTAAAGTGGAGCCAATATTGACAAAAATAAATAAAAAAATAGGCCTTACCACCTATAAATACCCAATTTATTTTACTCGGAGACGGAGCATTGACCCACAACGATGGTGTTCAGTGAAGAAACAATCTCAAAGCAAATCATCAAGCCATCATCTCCTACCCCAACCGCATCCAGAAACCAGAAAATCTCCTTTCTTGACCAGATTGCCCCTCCAGTTTATCTCCCCGTCGTTTTCTTCTACGAATCCAAACCCAGCCTCCATGATCAAGTATCTGAATCTCTCAAGCAATCTTTGTCCCAGATCTTAACTCTCTTCTACCCAGTTGCAGGAAAACACACAGAGAATTCATTCATCGACTGCGATGACTCCGGCATCGACTTCATCGAAGCCCGAGTCCACGCACGCTTCGACCAGTTCCAGAAGGACCCGAAAACGGAGGAGCTCCGGCAATTAATCCCCGTCGACAGCTCAGCCCACACCAACGATACCCTTATGCTGGTGAAACTCAGTTTCCTCGACTGCGGCGGCTTCTCCGTCGGCGTCTGCTGGTCCCACAAAGTCGGCGACTACTCCTCCTTCGCGACGTTCATGAACGCGTGGGCCGCCACCTGCCGCGGCGAAGCTCAGGTGACACTGCCTTCCTTCGATCTCGCCGCTCATTTCCCTCAGAAGGGACCGGCTCCTGTTTACTACAGTGAGGAGAAAGAGAAAATTGTTACAAAGAGGCTGATTTTCGACAAGGAAACGATGGAGAAGATCAGGAGAGAGGAAGCTGGATGCAGTGAGGTGAGGAATCCTACTAGAGTTGAAGCCCTGTCGGTTTTCATCTGGAAGATCTTCATCGAGGCAACGAAGGCGAAACGGGATCCGAAGAAATCGTCATTTGCTGCGCTCCATGCCATAAATTTGAGGCCGAGAACAGTCCCGGCAATACCGGATTCCTCCTTCGGCAACTGCTACGTCGGCACCTTCGCCTTCGTCTCGGATGGGAGCGACGTGCTGGCGAATCTGAGGGCGGCGATAAAGGGGGTGGACGATGGGTACATCAAGAACGTGATTAATGATGATGAGTATTTGAAGGTTTTGGACGATGCGAACAAGTCGTTTCAGACGGGGGAGACGGATCTGTGTAACTTCAGCAGCTGGTGGCGGTTCCCGGTGTACGGCGTGGACTACGGGTGGGGGAGGCCGGCGTGGGTTTGCACGGTGGCTCAGCCGTACAAGAATTTGGTGCTTATGATGAGCACTCCGTCGGGGGATGGGATTGAAGCGTGGACTAATATGCCGGAAGATTTTTCAGAAATATTCGACACAAGTTACCAGAAGATCCTCAGTACTTGAGGCTTCTCTCTCTTCTCTGTCTCCCTACTAAGATAATCTTGTCTCAATCTGCTGTTTTTCGCTGTATCATTGTTGGATTTTTTTTTTAAACCATCTACTGCATTTAATAATAGCTGGCACTGAATAGTGAGGTTGATTACGGTGAAAACATTTCGCACAAGATCCTTTACTTGATTGTGTTGTATTTTATATTCTATACTAATCATTATATTAATATATATATATATATAATAATATCATTAATTAATGTAAGATACAATAAAGAAATAAAATGAAATAAATAATCCAAAAAGAAAATCCACCAAAACCCTGAGATTGTCTAATTTGTGGTCGACTAGTCGGACCAAGGTCTCCGTTTTGCATCACTAACCAAAATTAGTGTAAGTTACTCATATTTGATTTATGATAGTATTTGCATTCCTAGTAACTTGTCTTCAAATAAGTTTGAATCTATAATATTATTTATAATTATATATATAAAGTGAGCAATTTGATAGGAAAGTAGTCAGTTGATAATTTACTGACTTTGTTAATATATAATTTTAAAGTATCATAAATTTAATATAATTTTAATTATATTTATAACTTTATTCTTATTATACATTGATCTATTACTTTTAGTTGAACTAGATGTCTTCCTATCCGATATATGAAATATAATATATTTATTATATTAATACTTTATAATAAAATTAAGTTATTATTAATAAAAAATGTACATCAATTATTTATATCAATTATATTTATATAAATATAATTCAATTTGAGTTTTATATATTAAATTGAATTTTTATTTTTGTAGGGTAGTTTTATTAAATAATAAATTGAAATATTATTTTGAAGTGAATTTTGGACTGTCCCTCAACTAAATGTACATATTTTAATTTACTCAAGTTATACAAGAAATTAATAGTATAATATTTTTTTATAATTTTTTTTATATTTTTAGGTTAAATCCATTATAAAGCTTGATAACTATTTATTCAAATTCTTCACATATATCAAAATTTAAAATTAATAATTCAATGTATAACATTTTATATTTCATCCATAAAAATTATATTTCATAATTTTAAATATAATTATTTATATTTTAGTAAAAAAATTAAAATAGGAGAGAGGAAAAAAGAGAGTCTACACATGTCGAGAAGAGAAAAATTCCCACGATAAATGTGGTAGTTAGAATGAAAAAATATATATTTCTGAAATAAAAAGAATAATAATGTTTAAAAAAATTAACACAAAAGTATCTTTTTATATATATAGTATATAGATTACATATAATTACTTCTTTTTTTGCGCCAAAATTACAAATTGAAAGAAAATAAAGAACACTATTATTTTTATTTCTTAGTATAAGAATTTCTGTAACTTGAAAAAATATAAGTAAATTTATTCCATTTTACTCATTTTACTTCTATTATTATCATGATCATGCTACGTAATATGTTCGTGTATCGCACAGGATACATACCAGTGTGTTTATATATATATATATATATATATATATAATATAATTATTTTTTGTAAATTGAAAAAAAATAAAGGGCATCATTTTTTTATTTTAATAACATGAGCATTTCTACAATTTGGGGAAAACGTAGGTAAATTTAATCCATTTTACTCATTATATATATATGATTTATATATAGTATTTATATTCTTATCATAATTATCCTACAAATACAAATTATTGAACATAATATATATATATATTTAAAAATATTAATGTTATGCATTTTTTAAATTTAATAAATATTATATATAATAATATGTTCATGCACCGTAAGAAAAAAGTTTCTAGTAATAATAATTTATCGACAGACTAACTACATCAATTTTAACTCTATAAATCAAATCAATACAAATAAATTTGGTTTGAAAATATATATTTCGTAGATATTTATAATTTTCCTAAATTTTCATGTAAACAACAAGGGATAAGATACAAATATACAAGTGGTTATATATTCATGTAATTCGTAGGTTAATTACTCTTTTCAATATCCATATTCCAATTGAGCAATTAACTCCTAAAGATACAAAAGATTGATAATTTCTAAAAATATTACAAATCAACCAAACATTAAATATTTGTATCATACATACTAGATCTATATAAAATATCATCTCTCGAATCTCCACTACATGTATATCATACATGTTTAATTATTGGCCATATAATTAAACAAACAACATAAACCAAAATATATGAATAAAAAACTAAAAGAATAATTTGAATATAAATTAATCATCCCAACATACTCATTAAAGAGTCTTAAACATTTTCTAAGATTACAAGAAGGTTTACCTAAACATAATTGAATTAAATACCATGAGAAAATATATATTCAATTATATCTAGCATAAAACAATAAAAAGGTAATGATTAAATTTAAATTCAATAGGTGATACTATTCAATATATAAAATATTTACGGTGAATATGTTATACTTTATAATACCAAAAGTAATACTCTTACGATTAAGCAATAATACTGTTACAATTAAAACAATGCTACATTTTAACAGAAAGAGTTATACATTTTAACACAAAAAAATTATACATTTATTATTAAATAATAATAAATTTAACTCAAAGAGTAATACATTTATAATTAAGTAGGAATATATTTACACTTAAACACAAATATCTTTTAACATAAAAAGGAATGTATTTATGGCTGAATAATATACAATTTAACACAAAAACTAATAACTCTACAATCAAGGAATAATAATACTCTTCATGGTAAAGGAATTCCTGGTTTACCTTAAAATATTGTCAGATTAGTTATTTAAGAAACTGTATTATTTTGGTATTATTCACATTAGTATTGTCTTGTTGATGTACAATTTTTAATATATTTAAAAATAAAGTAAAATATATTAATAATAAAATTTTGATTAAATTCATATTTAAGAATATCATAACTATTTTATTATTTTATTAAATAAATATATTTCTTCCCATTTTAACACAAGAATTTTGTTTTTTTATAATAAATTGATTAATTGTACTAAAAAATAAAAATTTAATAAGTACTTTTAGAAATGATTTGTTAATATTTATTTATTGGAGGGAAATGACTGCTAAATTATATTTTTAGACTATTTTATTAATATATTAATATATTTAACAAAAAATAAATAGAAAATAATTTAATATTACTTGTTTAACTTACAGTAATTTATTTTAAATATATTAGTAGCAATTTTTTTTTCTTTCTAATTTTACGTGTTTTTAAGCTAATGGCCTCAAATTTGGGTCATTTATGATTTTGGTTTCTACTCTCACTCATAAATAATTACTTTATGAAGCATTTTGGCACAGGATCTTATTATGGTAATAACACAAACAATCAGCAAATTTCAAATTTCTGAGCCAAATTCCATCACACTTTTATTATCATAGTAAGGAAAGGAGGCACAGTAGGGACTACCATACTATATTTAAAATTTATTTCAAAAATAAAATAAATCATATTTATAATATAATTTTAAATAAATACATATTTTTACACGACTTTGTTATTATACTAGTATTTTTATAGATAAAAATTAACGACTTCGGTATAACCTATCTTTTTCCTTTATATTTAAAATAAAAATATTTATTGAGTTTGATTTGGGAAATATTTTTAGAAAACAATGGACAAAAAAAGAATTGATATACTGAATACGGCCTTTAGTTGGTTAAACCAACGATCGCTATGAATGTGACTAAATATGGAGGGAATAGCCGAGGCACACGGAGCTCTAAAACGCTGTCGTTTCTTCCCTCGTCCATATCGCCTCCTCCTTCCTCTCCACTGTTATTTTGTTTCTTCTACGAATTTCTCTTCAATTTTATCGCCCATTCTTCTCTACAAAACCCCCAAGTTGTTCCCCAAAACTCACTTTGATCCATTGCGATCATCATTGTTTTTTTTTTAAATATTTCTCAAATGGCTTCTTTCACTGTTCCATGTCCGAAAATTTCGCCTCCCTTAGCTGCTTCATTGCCGTCGAGCCAGAATTTGCAGCGTATTGCTTCCTTCCCAGGATCCGAATGTAGATTGATTCCTTCTCCGATTACCGCTCAATTCCAGGTTTTTACATTATTTGACGTAATATGATTCAAGGTTGTTTCAATGTATTGACTGCGGACGTGTATTTTATTCAAAACTGCGCTAGATTTATGAGTTGTCTGTATGGTTTCCTTGCATCAGTAAACAACTGTTTATTCTGGACTAATTTAGTGATTTTCAAAATGAATCGGTGATCCGCTTGCATGCACTGGTCGTTGTTGCTAGATTGTTCCTGGCAGCATTATGTAGTTGTGATTTGTTCGAGCCTCAAAGCTATTGTTTTTGTACATATGGAACGTGTGTCTTCTGCGGAAGGCTGAATTACTGGCTTGAGGCAATTAATTGTATCCATTATGAGTTTTAAGAAACATTGGATTGACTGCTTGTTTTCTTTTATCCGTGTATGTTGTGGTAGTCCCTAGCTTAGATCGTGTCTTCTGAAAAGGTTGAATTACTTGATTTTTTATGCATTTAGTTGTAGAGATAATGGATTTCCAGAACTTTGGTTTGACTGTTTGCCATGTTTATTCGTGTATTGTAGCATGTATATGTTGTGGTAATTTCTAGCTTATGGATGAAGCAACAACTTTAAAACGAATGAATCATGATATGTTAGTGTTGCAAAGTCATAATGTTGTTGAATGAAGAAGACTTCTAAATGGTGATGAATTATTGAGTCAAGTTCTTTGTATGTGACTTAAATGTGGGGTAGAAGTACGAAGGATACAAATTAGAATGTTTGTTTGTTGCTTCCCATTGATATTGCCTCAAAATGATTAAAGCTTCTCCTTTTTACAACAGGGCTGTAGCCGGAGCCAATCTGGTGCCTTTAAGGTGTGTGCTCAGCTAAATGAGGTAATAAAAGTGCTGTCATTAGTGTATGGATTTTAGTTCTTGCCCTTGTTTTCATCCTTTTTTAGTCATCCACTTGATGCTTCCATGAAATTGGGCTAATATTCCAGGTTGCTGTTGAGAAAACATCAAATTCTGTTCCATCTCTCGAGAAAGAGCTGCTCAAAGAATCGAAAAGCCAATATAAAATTCCAGATGCAACTTCCATTTCGGTTTTTATGGACCAAGTCTCTGATCTCGTCAAGTGAGTAAGAAAATTCCATAAACCATCACACGCGCTTCTAGTTTAGTCTTGATAAAAGTTCTCATTCCACCTGATGTGGCCAGACTTGTAGATTCAAGAGATATTGTGGAGTTGCAGCTTAAGCAAATGGATTGTGAACTCGTTATAAGGAAAAAGGAAGCATTGCCACAGCCTTCAACTGCAGCTCCTGTGTTTTATGCTCCACCTCCCACCCACCAGGCTTCACTTCCACCTCCTACAAATGCTCCAGCTCCTACTTCTGTTCCATCAACTCCAACTTCAGCACCAACACCACCAGCACCAGCAAAACCGAAATCTTCACATCCTCCATTTAAATGTCCAATGGCTGGAAACTTCTACCGCTCTCCTGCTCCTGGTGCTTCTCCTTTTGTGAAGGTTAGTTGTATAAGTATGCGTATTTGCTCTTTGCATGTGGGCATTAAATAGCCTTCAGTTTCTGTTTATTTTCCCTGTAAATCTCACCGGGCTGCAGATTTGAAGTTAAATTAATGTTTTCATTTGTGTTTTTTGGAAACACTTGCGAAAGGCTAATTTAGATATCAGGTATATATGGGCTTCAGTTTCCTTGCGTCCATTCTAAAGTTTATGAATCCCTTTCCAAACTGCCAACGAAAACAAAATGAAGGTTCATGTGTTAACTTTGAACTGGGATTTTTGGGGGTCCCCAACTGTTAATACAAATGCTCCGTGACTGCAGTCTCTAGTGAAAATTTGATCCTTTTCTGGTGTCAGGGTTTGATGCATGACATATTTCTTCCTGTACTCTTATCTCACTCACTGAGTGGATCTTTTACTTGATTACATTTTAAGCTATCTGCTTGCAGAACAAATTTTCAAAATGTCAGTTTCTCTGGATCTCTTTCTTCTATGACATCTTTTATGAACCTGCACTTCTATTTTTCCCTTTCTCCTTATTAACATCCATTGATATTTGACACACTAGTACGTCGGTATAAATGCTAATTCAGATTGATTTTTTAGGTTGGGGATAAGGTCCAGAAAGGACAAGTGATCTGCATCATTGAAGCTATGAAGCTGATGAATGAAATTGAGGTGAGCTGCTAAATATCTGATTCAGCTGCTCTTGCCAGTACATTATATCTTATAGCTAATAATATAATAGTGATTTCATGAAAGGATAGATTCAGCTGCAAAGCACAATAATTATGAGCATTTATGGAATATGAACCATGTAGGGTCTTTTTTAATGTTTGGTGATATACTCAAACAAATTCATTTTCTTGGTTGCCTGCAATGAAAACCCTGGTTTAGTATCAAGAAACTGTCAAGTTTGCAGCTTTTGCGTTTTAAGGGAAGTATTCATTCCCCGGAACTGTTGATTGCTGATGTAGACGTTTCTGGAATTTGTAACTTTCTCTATCAGCTATGTACATGATTTTCTTGCATATATTTTAAATGGGAACTTGGAAATTTTCAGGCTGATCAGTCGGGCACTGTAGTTGAGATACTTGCTGATGATGGAAAACCTGTCAGCGTGGACACGGTACCCCTCATACCCTTTTTCTTCTTATTCTTCTTCTCTTTAGGCATCATCGTTTCAATTTTTGAATCGGACTTTAATGTGTTTAATATTCTTGAAGAACTGCTAAATGTGTTGGCATTCTAATTGCTGCTTTTATACTCATATGAACTCCTAACCAATAATGGCCTGACCTATGAGGCAAACATTTTAGGCATATTATATCTCATTCTTATTTTTAATTTGGTTCTCCTTTGTAGCCTTTATTTATCATTGAGCCATGAAGATCCCGGATGATTCCAGAGGACAATCACTGCAGTTAAAAGTACCGAGATATCCTTGTTGGATATTTAGGATAATTATGTACTATTTATGGTGATTCATCTCTCTTTGAATGTGGTTCCTTATAGATTTCAGAATAATAAAAATTTTCTGCAACAAAATGTGTGTGCTCTGTGCTCATCTTCATTGATGTTTGGTGCATCCCCTCTCTCTCTCTCACACACACACGGCCGCGCTCTCTCTTTAATCTCCGTTATGTTTTTTACTCGAAAGTCATTAAGAAAAAAAATGAAGTTACAAAAGTTAATTGGGATTCGTTATTCCTGAAGTTGTATCTAGTTTGTCCACGATTTTATGATTTTGTTAAGGATATGTATCTTAAAGGTATTTATTAATGATTACAACAAATATTCATAAAGAATTCGTACTTATTTTGTTTCTATATGTTCAAATAAGAATGTCCACCCATATAATACATGAGATTAATATATTTTATAATAATAATAATAATAATAATATATGATAAAATTATATTATTATTAAAAAAAATTACATAAATTATTATTTATATAGATTATATTTATATAAATATTATTCAATTTGATGTATATTTTCTTTATATTGTATTACATTTTAATTTTCTTCAAAGTTATCTTAATTAAATAATAAATTGTACAATATTTTGAAGTGAATTTTAAAAGTATTATCGAACTCAAAATAAATATTTCAACTTAATAAAAACTATTGCAGTTAAACAATAAATTAAAATATTATATAAATTAATAGTAAAATATTATTATTATTAAAAATTGTATTTCTTAACTTAAATTCATATAGAAATTAATGTACTATTTATTCAAATCGAACAATATCAAGAGTTAAAAAATTAAATTCATAAAAACTATATTCCATCCATAAATTATATTCTATACTCTAAATGCAATTATTTGTTTTATTATATATAATATTATTGTTGAATTTGTGATCATGAAAAGAAGATCCATTTGATATATCACACATCCAACATGAATTTAAAATGAAAAAATTATTTGAATTTTAAAATTTTAGTGAAAAATAAAAATAGAAGTGAGCAAAAGACAAATAGTGGAAAACGTATATCAATTAAGTGTGTAGAGATATCAAAAGAGAATGGAGAAGAATTATAAAAAAATCTTCTTGTAAAAGGAGTAGATATTCGTTCGTGCAATGCACGATATATAATATACTTATTATACTAATAATTTTTATAAAGTTATATTATTATTATTATTATTATTATTATAAAAATTTATGCAAATTATTATTTATGTCAATGATATTTATATAAATATTATTCAATCTGAAATATAGTTTGTTATACTAAAATACATTTTTATTTTCTTAAAGTTAGCTTTATAAAATAATAAATTGTACTGCACTTAAGTGAATTTTAGAATATCTTTGAACTGAATATAAATATTTCAAGGTTACTAAAAACTATTGATGTTAAACAATAAATTATAACATTATATAGATTAATAGTATAAATATTTTGTTTTTATAAAAACATATTTTGTTAGCTTAAATCCATATAAAAAAATTAATATACTATTTATTCAAATTTAACACATACATCAAAATTTAAAAAATAATAATTCAATCCATAACAAATTTATATTCCTTCCATAAAAATTATATTTCAAACTTTAAATGCAATTGTTTATTTTAATATATAAAATATTGGTGTCAAGTTAAAGATCACAAAAAAAATTAATTTGATATATCATATGTTAAAAATAAATTTAAATTAAAAAATTTATTTAAATTTATTAATTTTAATGAAAAATAAGAATAGAAGATAAAGCATATATTTGCGTGAAAGACACATACTAATTAAATATGAAAGACATATTATTGAAATTTTACTAAATTAGTCAATTAGTCAAATAGTAAAATTTTCCTAGCCCTTATAAGATATAAACAATCTCATAGGACACATACACAGATATATATATATATATATATATATATATATATATTTATTTATTTATTTATTTGTGTGTGTGTCATAATATTAGGAAAAAAAATCATCTTATTTCAATAGTCATTTTGATGTTCTGTTCGAAAGTGACATGAACTGATTGTTAATATTTTCGAAAATACCAAAAATCTTTTTAAATTATAGAGTAATTGGGAAATTTATATGAAGAATCGCTGTGCATGTCTGGACTACATGTTTCTTTTTTCTCTTTTTTTATAAGAATTAGAAAGAGTCATTTAGACAAATATCACGCATTTACATATATATATATATATATATATATATATATAAATATTTGTTTCAAAATATAAATATCTTAAACTCGAATAATAAATAGTTTAAGAGCCCAGATTGTAACTAGATTATAGAGCAAGTAGTATCATATATGTTACTATAAAAAAGAAGAGACGTGAATGGCTTAAACATTCAACCAGAACAAATTTCTTTATCAAATATAACGTTAACCCAAAATATACTCCTCACCAATATAATATTGGCCTGAAATGTACTCATTATCTATAGACATGTGTGATACTATAGTGAGGGCTAATTTGGTAGTGGGATTGATCATTCTTATCTATCTAAAAGAATAACAGATACTATATTATTGTTACGTGTCGATACCAGATTTATTCACAATAACTCATTATATATAGACATGTGTATTTTTCTCTTTTTTCTATTTTTTATTTTTATAGACATGTGTATTTTTCTCTTTTTCCTATTTTTTATTTTTTACTAAAATTTAAAATTTAAGTAATATTTTTTTTTGTTTTAAATATGTTTTTGAGGTATGATATATCAAATTAATCTGCTTTTCGTAATTTTTAATTTGATATCATTATTGCAATTATAAAAAAATAATTATATTTAAAGTATGATATTTCATATTTATCGATAGAATATAATTTTTTATAATTTTAGTTATTTTTATTTTGATATATGTGTTGAATCTAAATAAATAATATATTAATTTTATATGAATTTGAACTAAAAATATAAATTTTTTAAGAAAAAATTATATTATATAAGTTATATAATATTATAATATATTGTTCCGCCTTAATAGGTCTTAGTGACTTGAAATTTTTTGTATTGAGTTGAAAACACTATAAAATTAACTTCAAAAATTCGTGTACTTTTATTGTTTAATAAAAATATTTTTTAAGAAAATGACAATACAATATAGTCTTACAAAAATCAAATCATATAACATTTATATAAATATAATTGACTAAATGATTATTATGTATATTTCTATCATAATAATAATAATAATAATAATAATAATAATAATAATAATATAATTATCCATATATTATTGGTATAATAAAATATATTATGTCATTTGCATAATTGTACTAAAGCTTTGAAGATGTTATGTCAAAAGCTCTTCTCCACTAGACATTGGTTTTACAGACTCATGGCAGAGATCTACTTGGAAAATGTCGGAAAACTCCCTAACCAGCGATTTGTAAGTAGCATAAATCAAAGTGTCATCATCAGTGTGGTGATAATCTTCTTCTTCGTTTAGGAGCGCCTTTACGCTTCCAACTTGACGATCCCTAATCCCACATGGGACTATCTGTTGAAAGGGTGTCATGTCTGGGCTGACATTCAGTGCCAAACCATGATATGTTATCCATTGTGATACTTTAATACCGATGGCACCTACCTTCTGATTACCTGCACAGATTCAAACTGTTCGTTAAGCTCTACAAATAATCGGGACATAACACCAGCCGCATGAAATCAATTCTTAAAACTAAAGCCGATGGAGGCATAAACAGCTAATATTCAATGTGCCAATACCCTAAAAATAATCAGGCCAAAAACAGAATGTACCATGTCCTACTCCAAAAAAAAAAAAAAAACACATAATTCTCCAATGCATGCATGTGAAGCTTCTTCCTACAGCACACGGTTGTGAGTGTGCCAGTCGATCGTGATGGATCAGTAACCCCTAAGTTTTCAAAAAAAAAAAAAAATAAATAAATAAACCAATGGCAACAATCCAAGCAAGCATACTTCTTCAATTTGTAACGACAATGCTAATTCCTTCACATATTAGATGCATCTGAGATTTTTGAGGCCAAATGAATCACATCCTAGACTAACCCTATTCGTAATTGCATCAGATGTTTTATGAAGAAAGTCACGTAGAAAGTTATCAAGATTTGTCAGCAAACTAACCATGACAATTTACTTAGAGATAACATGTCTATTGAAGAAAAACACTATACAACATCCATATAGTTATAAGAAAATGGGTGTCTAGCGTGCATCTACTGATTGCTGAGTTTGAAGAAAGAGGTGACACAGCTAACTTGCTTTCTTGACATGAAACAACATCAGCTGAAGAACTACTCACACAATACTATTCCTAGCGACTAATTTAAGATAGAATCATCCGATGCTCCAATACTAGTGTGCTTCTCTAGTGAATTTACTTCTTTATACCCACAGAAACACTTCTAAGAAAGAGAGGGAAAAGAAAGTCCAAGTATTCCATCCTTTCCTTGTTTTAACACGTGTTCATATGGGCATCTCAAAAACTTCAAGAAACTTTTTGAATATTTGTACTTCGATAATTTAGACATAAGAAACATTGTTAGCACCAGTGATTACTATCATTAGTTGTTTTCTATGTCCTCTATTTGAGATAAAATAATATAATAAACACACTCTTTTTATTGTGCATCAACAAGCATACACGATCAAAGAAATTAGGCTTTCCAGGAACAAATCATTAACATACACAGCTTTCTTACATTTGAATTTATGAAGACTCTCGCGACAATTCCATACCTCAAGGTCTCAATATATTTCTAAGGAAGCCACGGTCATATTTAGGCCCATGCACAAGATTATGTAAAAGTGAATATCATGTGTTCCAGGCAAGTGTGCCTTCTAGACCAACAGAGCATTGAAAGTCGGTTTACAATACGTACCAACCCAAACACCAGTTAAGCCCTCAACTCGTGAAGCATCAATAGCAAATGTTGAAGAAAGAGCACGAATAACCACCTCTTCAAGTGATCTCAGATACCAGTGGAGATCCATCTTGTAATACCGAAGATTAATAATTGGATACATGACCAACTGCATACAAACAAGCATTTGTAATCAGTCAGCAGTCAGGACATAAAACCAACACAGTGATTCACCGATCAGGACCCTCTGCCGGTGTTTTTACATTTAAGGAGTACTAGTACTCTGCATTGAGTTTACTCCAACAAGTTCTACGTATAAACATTAAAAAAAGAAAAAAAAAAAAACACCTATTGTGCATAGCAGAATATCCATATCAACTATCCACGACCAACCTCTCCACATATACTTCGTCATTATAACTTCCACTGATCAGGTTAGTTAATCATCACATTTTGCATTCACTCACTTCGTCCAATGCAATCTTCCAAATAACCTTTAAGTGATTAATTATTTCAGTGCCATATCAAAATAAATTTGCTGCATCAAGTATCATGGTCCGAAATTGTTGCATCAAGTACCTGACCAGGGCCATGATATGTAACTTCACCACCTCTTTCTGTACGGTACAAATCAAAAGGAGCATTATCCACATCAAAATTCAAGAAGTGTTCTGAACTCCCAGTGCCCAAGGTGTAAACAGGGTGGTGTTGTAAAATAATCAAACTGTCAGAAAAATCTTCATTTTTTTCACTCAATGCTCTTTTCTCCCGCACAATGGCCTTCTGCCATGACCATGCCTCAGTATATGGAACCAGCTCCTTATGCATGTCATAGAAATCACACCTGCAATTAGAATAAAAAAAGTTCAAATTGTCAACTAGAATAAATCAAAGTCCGATAGTCAATTAGCATAAATCAAAGTAAAATTGTCAATGACAAATATATAAGTGAAATAAAAAGCACTCTCTGTCTCTCTTGTAGATAAAACACCTTCTTCTGGAGTTATGAGTCTTCGAAATGGCTGAAGTAATGGGACAAGAAAGATTTTTGCCTGCTATTTTAGAAGGGTATTGAACCAAGGACGGGTGCACGGAGCTCAAAGTAAGATTTGACACTAAAATCATATGTGAAGATTGTAGCTTTACATATAGAATGAGAGGAAATTGGGAGGTAGAGAGGTGAATCCGCCTTTAGAGAAAGAGAAATGAAAAGGGTAAAAGGAATCAAAGAAAGATGGAGAAGGAACAGAGGAATGGTTGTTAAGGAGTGGCGGGCGGACGCAACGAAGCGCGGAAAACGTAGAAATATATAACTTCTTCGGCCTTTCTTCAATAATCAGCATAAATCATCTCTCCTTGGGCCAAGCCCATATATTATCTATCTATTTTATTTTTATTCTTGGGCCAAGCCCATATATTTTTCTCTCTATTGGGTAATTTGGTAGCCCATATAAGGATAAAACTGTAAAGGCCTTTCAATTTTATATTGATTAAAAAGAGCAAGAGGAAGAGGCCTCCACCCTTACAAAACCAGAATTCAAGTTGCACTTCTTTACTTAATCTCCATATTTGTGGGCATAATGAGAGAGGGGACAGCAACTTGTGTCGATATTATAGTGGCAATTCTTTTGCCTCCCCTTGGTGTCTTCCTCAAGTTTGGCTGCAAGGTATTACTCTCTACTTCCTTTTTTTTTTTTTTTTTTCTTTTTATTTTACCATCAGAAATATCTTTTGTTATATTGATGATCCCACGTTTTTATACTGAGATTCCGTTGTTTGGAGTTTTTCCGGCTTTTTATTACTTGTGAGAAGGCGGAAATATTGAGCGTTTTTGAAGTATTTTTTCTCATATATTTTCCTTGTTTTAAAATAAATTTTATTTTTAAAAGTTGAAAGTTATTTTAATTCTTTTTAGCACTCTGCAGTTCCAACTTTAATGCTACTTGGTTAAAAAAAAAAAAAAAAAAAGGTAAAAATTATATGTGAATGAATAATTGAAATAGAAATAGAAATGAATAGTATTTAATTAATGGTTAATGGTTTTGGTGCAGCCTGAGTTCTGGATATGTTTGCTCCTGACGATACTGGGTTATCTCCCTGGAATCATTTATGCTGTTTACGTCATCACCAAGACCTGATTTTCGCCGGTAACCCCAACCCCAGCCCCACGTGGAAGCTCGAAATGAATGGAAGTATCTTTCAACTTTTGACAAATTGTATTCCTACCCTATCTTGAATTTGGACAGGTGGTCATCATATCTTCATGTACATCATGTGATTGTGATTTAGTTTAGTGTCCAGGTTTGAATCATTATTCTACGTTTGCTGTGTAAATATAATGTTTCTCATGTAATTATTTTTAAACCTATTTATAATTTTTCCTTCTTACTAAATTCTAATCTCATCATTATTTGGTGAGGCCGATTTCATTAGGCTATTTACAATTTTGACAACTTGATTTGATTAGCATACCATACTTGCTGTAAAGTTCGATTGTGAGTATTAATAATATTAGTACTGTCTCGTGTGATAGAACAGTTTTAATTATATTTATAATATAATTTTAAGTAATTTTATATTTAAGAGCGTTTGAAGTATTTTATTGTTTTGTTAGTAAAAATAGGTAAGAAAATGTATTCTTTTATGAATAATTATATTCCATCTGTCTTAAAATACTTGTCTTATTTTTATAATAAGTTGAAAGATTGTATTAAAATTTAATTATTAATAATTTTTTTAATTGATGCTTAATATTTATTTTCAACCTATTTTTAATATGTAGTAATATTCATAGAAAAAATATTTATTTTTTAAATGTTAAATCTTAATTTAATATATGAGATATAGTTGTAAATTGAAGATAACGAAAAGATAATTCATTTGATATATTATATGTAAAATAAATTAAAAATAAATTATATTTATTTTAACAAATAAAAAATTAAATGTAAATATAAAATTCAATCAATCAAAACTATCATATTATTTTTACAAGCTTTTGTCAATTTTAAAAGTAAAATTAAGCGAAAAATATTTATTAAAATAGGTTTTTATTTTTATTATAAGTTGAATAGTTATATTAAAATCAAATTATTAATAATTTTTTAAATTGATGTTTAATATTTATTTTCAACCTAAATTTGATATAAATAATAATATTCATTCAAAAATTAATTGTCTATTAAAATTGAAATCTTAATTTAATATATGTGATATAGGTGTAAATTGAAGATCGTCCAAAAATAATTAATTTTATATATTATACATAGAAATAGATTATTATCTGTATGTTAACAAATTTATTATTAAAAAAAAAGACATTTTTAAAAATATAAAAATAAAATTCAATCAATCAAAAATATCATATTACTTTTAAAACTTATTGTGTCAATTTTAAAAATACAAATAAGCGAAAAATGCTATATACATGCTACTTTACTATAAGATTTTGTGTGATGCACGAAAATTATATTTTTATGTTTTTATTTTATTAAAAATATATTATTTATTACTAAAAATATTAGTAAAAAAATAACAATTATATGTAATATTTAAGTTAATAATTTTTATATTTAATTATAAATTTATTTAACAGATTCAATTAAGATATCCTTGAGTTTTGAATTGAATTTGAGTTTATCTATGTATTGAATTAATAAGATTATAATTATAAAATTATTAATATATATAGATTATTAATGGAATTTGTGGTTATTAAAAATGTTGAATTTTCATCTTAAATAATAATAATTCTTATTTCAAGATTAAAGGAGTATTTTTTATTTTTAAAGTATTGTATTTTAGTGAAAAATGTTATTCTTTAATTTTTACTTTAAAAATGTAATTATGTAGATTAATCGTAAATTGCTTGCATTTTATATTCTTGTAAATTATTTTATTTATAAAGCCTTATGTTGAATAATATATGAAGTGCAAAGAATCAGTTCACCAAATATTACATGCAGAAGCACCACAAAAATCCAACTCAAATGCACATACAATGGGAAAAAATAATAAACATGAATTTATATTATTATATATTTTTAAAATTGAATAAAATTATCAATTTTTATTTCATTTTTCTCCAATTAAGAAGGAGACCAATAAAATTATACCTAGAATTTATGGTACTACTCTTTATATTCAACAAAAAAGTTATATTTTAAAAAGAATTCTTGTTTCATTGTAAAATATGATTTTTTTGGAACCGGTAAATTAATATATATATATATATATATATATATATATATGTTAATCTTATATGTTTAATGCATTATTCGAATATTACTGCACTCCTAGAATTTTAACTAAATAATTTCCTTATCTTGATTTGAACTGCTAAAAAAGTAATATTACATTAAAATGAGGTGTCAACATTTGGAGCTGCCACGCGTTGGAAGACTTGTCTAAATATACAAACATCCATCACCAGCTTCATCTGATTTGAGGACAAAACTGTCACCTCTCTCTCTCTCTCTCTCTCTCTCTACCTCACTTGGAAAGAGAACCAAAGTTTGTTTCGACAGTCAAATTCGGAATTTGTAATCAAATCTGAGGAAGTGACCCTATAATTAAAAATGAATAGCATTGCTAATTACCTGTTACTTAGATCAAAAACCAGCTTGCGCTTCATTTTTTATATATATTATATTATTTCGGACAAATTTGTATTTCTCATTCAAATTATTGTCCCCTTCTAAGTTTAATATATAAACTTTCTTTCTTTTGTGCAGTTAACATTTAAATTTTTCAAAATTTTATTAGTTGTCGTCTCAGCAAGATAATCAATAGAATATTTTATCTTAATTACATCATCCGATCAAAATGCTGATTTTTAAGGATTAAATTCTTCTTTCAGGATGAACTTTCAAAATTTTAAAAGTCCAAAAACACATTTCTTAATTTCACTTGCTTTAACCTATTCTCTCAAGAAATTCATGAATTTCTTTCCACAGCACAATTGCTTCAACAAAAAATTGAATTTCAATTGAAATAACCATTGCAGGGCACAAATCATCCAAACAAGTTGCACAAATATTTAAATTGATCGTGGAATCTAACAACACAGAGCCATGTACACCCCACAAAACAAGCCCAAATTATGACATTTTTCTTAAAATATACTTTTAATTATAAGTTCTGTGTTGTTTGACCGTTTGTGATGGTCAAGCGTGGGAACTTGTGCTTGAGACCATATGAATCGGCCTTTATGCGTTTAAACCCATATATAGTTTTTGGCCGGATTATTAGACATTAAAAATATAATTTACTCTCACAGTTTACACAGAAAAGGCTCATTTTTAATCAAAAATATTGTTGTTGTCTATTTGTCTGATCATAATATAAATGAAAGGCAATTTAATCTTATGAAACTCACTTGTTAAATAACAAACCGAATCAAACAAGTGCAAGGGTAGGATTTTCGCAAGAAAGATTCGGACGAACCAAAATTTGAAATTCAAGAAATCCATTACACGCACGACCTACTCTCATTATGTTAAATCTATGGCATGCGAGCGCACATTCTTTTTTTGCACATGAAAGATTCGGATTCCACAACACAACGCATAAAAATCAGCATCTATAATTTGTCACAATCCCTACAACATAGCTATAATGAATACAAATAACAATGTAAACAGCTGCACTTACCGTTGAAACCATACATAGATTTACGTTATTAATGGATAACAGACAAAAACGTTATTAATGGATAACAAACAAAAACGTTATTAATGGATAGCAGACAAAAAGATAGCTGGGAGCAATAAAATGGAAGAAACTACTAGTGTTTAAGAGATTTCATGTCTCCCTACTATAACCACAGCACATAAATACCAGTAAGTTGAGCAACCCCCCCCCCCCCCCCCCCAAAAAAAACTAATAATAAAATTCACTTACCAGAATCAAACCAGTAATTAATAGATTCAACAACACAGGCCAAGGGTGGGGCGCGCAAAAGATACTTTTTTTTTAAGCGAAGAAGCCGCAAACTTGAGGAAACAACTTTGGCAATTTCTTTACAAGTTCCATACAGGGTTGTTGCTCTAATTTAGCAGACTAACAATGTCGCGCCCTCTTTGTACAACCACATGAGAGGCAGAGCATTTTATCCCTAGTTTAAAAAAACTCTATAAATACCAACAAAGTAATTGAACGTCGTGCCCACTTTACAGAGACCAGAGGCTCCCAGTTATCTAATCTTTCAGGACTAACTCTTGTCCAACAACCCATTAATTTGCAGATTGCTAAATGAATTTCGTTTTACATATCCAGAACAGAAAAGAAAACGCTGAATCTATGTATCAGGATATTCTCTACCTAAGTGCCACATTTGTATTTGAAATACCACATTGCACTTATATCATCCCCCGTTTTGGCAAAAATGATGGGGAACTCTGAATTTTTTTCATTTCATAGAGATGTACATGAATTGAACCTTAAATATATCTCAATAATGACATCAATGGCCTAATCCAAAAGATTAAACAGCCTCCATCACGTTTGAGGAGACATACCATGTCCTCCTTGCGCAATTCGATCATGTCATTCGACTGGTCTTGGTGCAATTACCAGCTTATAATCTACTGGAGAGACAGTTGACCACAAGAACACGAAAAATAAATCAATCAAATTATTATAATGAGAGACATTGTACCCCGTCCGGAAGACTTCTAGGAATGGGCACAGCAGTCACATATCTCTGTGCACAAGGTTTATGAATGGCTGCTGTTGCCTCAGTGGATGATGTCTCAGCATTGTCACCTTGCCCCCGACCATGGAACTTAGCGAATCGATTGATGACAGAGAACTTCTCCAAATCTTGGCATTCCAATCTCAAGTCCAATATTGATGCACTCTTGTCCAGCCTACAAGGAGAGAGAGAAAGACTATGATCACTATGGAGGATGGAAAAGCATGACACACAGAATGCATACGACAAATGAGGAGCCAAATGCCTCCACCCCCTTTTCCCGCCCCAAAATGAGGAAAAACTTAAACGACATAAGAGAGAACAAACAGAAGGGATGGAAAAAGAATTAAGCAGATATTTATTTTACTATGAAAAAAAATGTACAACACCTGACAACAGAGTAAGGTTCATTTATAATACACAATATTGAATATTAAAAATTACATAACAGTTGCAATTGGACTGGTATAACATTGTTCTGCTATGAAATATGTTAAGAAAAATTAAATAAAACAGGGCACCAAATCTGTAAATTGTGGCCCTATCCTAAGTTGGGTACAAACTGACCGTGATGTACACAGTCAGTATCCTTATTGCCCTCAATCAACTTCATCACTGAACAATAAGAAACATACCATGCACAATCAAGTATGATATTAATATAAGACCATCAATGTCACTATAACCTTATCCTTGTCTCTTATCCACCCCCACCCCACCCCACCCCACACCCGGAAAAAAAAAAAACTTGATCCTCGTCTCACTACAGACTCACAAACCTCCAGGATGCAATATCTGCTTTCAACCCAGCAATACTGAATTAAGCTACACATGCATGCACATTTCCAATAATTGCATGTGGGTTACTTTTTCAATTCTCATAAGTTTGGACAAATGTTTTCATAATCAAAATGATGATCAAACCACGCTTGCAATCAGTTAATAGTTTAACCGGACATCTAAAATATATAATAAATATTTGTTAATTTCTAATATATAATGTACATGGCAATATAATACCAATCCAACCCCACATTTTTTGCCTATACTTTTGCAAATCAGACAATTATTGTAGTATACTTTTGCAAATCAGACAATTATTGTAGTAAACTTTCTATGATCTTGTATAGAAGCGAAAGCAAAATAAGTAGACTTTTACCGACTTTTCAGTTCAACTTATTAAGTGTCAAATAAGTAAAACTCTACTCGGAATATTATCAAGTAAAGAAGAACAAGTTTTCCAAAATTAATAAATACTTTCATCCATAATTTATGCATGATTGTACTTATAACAGTTTGCATGTATTGCAAATTTAAAATATAAATTTGCAAATTGAGTGTACGAATGAAACAATAAATTGAGTTAGGGAAAAAGTTGGTGGGTAGGGACTTTGATTAAGTTGGATTTTGAAGAGAACTCCAACCACAACAGGAGATTGGTCACTTTTTTTAGCAGAAAAGAAATAAAAATATATATTAAAAAAAAAAAAAACTATCTTTTTCCTTGAAATAAATATACCAAAAAAAAACGAAAAACTGGCCGGTTTCATTAGCAAAATTTACAGGTCTGGCAATTGCGTATTCTTTTCCTAATTGTGTGGTTATCTAGAGAATAGAGTTACAAAAGTTCTTTTCAATTTTGTTTCATTATAACAAGAAATAAATTGAAGAATAAATTATAGAAATTAGGATAGTAAATTAATCAGAGAGACTAGAACAGAAGTGTGATGCATACAAAGTTATAACATAATCTCACACAAATAAACCAATGTGATGAGATAGTAATTCTCAGGATCTATTTCACAGAATAATAATAAAGATTCAAAGGTTTCCAAAGGTTCTAAACTAATCTGCTAAATGTTGAGAAGAAAATTCAGTTAGGATTTTTACCCAAATATAATTCTTAAAAAAAATAACACCAAGTACATAAAATCACAAAATGCTGATAAAAATACATCTGGACACAATGAAAACAAGAACAATCCAGAGACAATTCAGATTTTACCTCAAGAAATCATTTTCTAGCTTCCTGGCTTTTCCCAACAAATCTTCAATGATTTTAGCAAAACGAGGATCACCATTTAGTTTGCCCTTAACAGCATGTCTAAAACATAATAAAAAAAATTAGTTATTTGGACTGGATAAACATAATGATGACTATAGCTATGAAAATATGAAAGATCTTCGCATTTAGCATGATTCAACCAATTCAAGGAGTATGAAGTTCTTACAGGTCAATGCCATCACTGGACAAACCCAGGTCACTTGAGCTAGAAAGAGCACTGCATGCATCTCCAAGTGTTACCCTGGATACAGAATAAGCCACACTCTCATGTTTAGAACTAGCATCGGCAGACAGAATAGTTGCTGGTGGAGGGCTAAGT
This sequence comes from Caryopteris x clandonensis, assembly GCA_028749325.2. NCBI lineage: Eukaryota > Viridiplantae > Streptophyta > Magnoliopsida > Lamiales > Lamiaceae > Caryopteris > Caryopteris x clandonensis. Next base: position 16,647,900 of record JAPYKT020000001.1, read on the forward strand.
AATTGCTGCATAAGCTGTGTTGTGATGATAAGTCTTCTTTTTGACCTAAGAAATGGAGGACCATCTTCAATAAGATCAACATCATCTTCAACCTGCCATTAGCAAAAGAGATAATGAATACAATTAGCTCTATCAGAATTGACATACATCAATAAGAAATTGATGGCAACCCCATCATACCTTATCAGTAAGACGATTTGCAGCCTGCATCCAGTCTGCTTCTGCCACACTGCATGCAGTAATTTTCTTTAATATCAACAAATAAAATTTTGCAGATACACAAACACCCGTAGACAGTATTAGAAAAACATAAATACATAAATTCCTCAATTCCATGGAATCAAGTTCTGCTGCTTCACATATCAATAAATGTCTAAAGAGAAAAGCAGAGAAGGAAAACATGCTGATTCATGACAATTACCTGAGAATCGAAAGACATCGCGAACCATCTGATATTTCTTTGCACCATGGATGGAGTTCAGAGGTTACACTCTTACGCTTCTTGGGCCTCAAAATCACCTGATGTTGACAAGTGTCATTCAGTTCCAATGATTCAGCAGAAGTTAAGTGCTCATTTCCTTCGGACATAGAGGCAGAATTCTGAAGTGCACTACCAACTCTGCATCCAACAGCAGGAGCAGTATTCTTATCCTCTACATTAGGAGTGTCCAAAACAATGGAAGCTTTCCCAAGAGTAACAGGAGATTCTTCAGGTCTCATGCGAGCATTGTGAATGGGCAACGTTTGCAAATTCTTAAAAGTTCCATATTGGTTGAACCAGGATGGTGCCATCTGGGGGCTAACTGAATGAAGCTCCATTCTGGCAGCAGTACAATCAGTAGACGGGTTGCTCTGAGAATTATGCAGACTAGCCGCCACAGCATCCCCTGAGGCAGCATTCCGACTTGGCGAAGTTTTTCTCTGCAAAGAATCAGATTGAGCAGAGATGCTTAGCATCCTAGAATCTTCAGAAGGTATCTCATTATTTGAATCCAAGGAATCTCCAACATTATCTTCATTTTGCTTCCCCGCCATCGGAGTTTCTTGAGGAATATCAAGAAAATTATCTGGAACTTTTAATCTCTTTGAGAACCTAATGCTTGGATCATTCTCTGCATCGTTCATGGCCCTCATTTGGTTTAGGAGGGACATTTTCTCATTAGAAAAGATATTAGGTTTTAGAGATCGACCAAACGCTTCAATGTCCTGTGTTGAAGCAGAATTAGCAGGAGAATCATCAAACTGATTCTTCATGGAGGATACTCTTCTCAGAGGTACCTCTGTTTTTGGAGCTGAGCCTGTATCTACAAACGATGCCATCTGTCCAGAGCTTTCCTTTAACCTATTTTCTTCCCAATCAACACCACCTGGAGAGTTGGCATGAATCACATTTGAATTTGATGAAATATGACCCCCTTTACTATCATTAAGATCACTAGCACCTGATTCCAAAATATTTGGCTGGTGCAGCTCAGATAACGGTGGAGCCTTTGGGTACGGAGCCACAAAAGCATGTTGCGACATAGGAACATTTGTCCACGTGTTATGCATAAACTGGCTTGATGCTCCATGTCGAGAAATGCCAGGCAAGCCAAAAGGCTGTGAACCACATATCGGATCCCTGATTGAGGCAGTTCCAGTAGAATCCATCTCTTGTACACCACAACGGCCAACCTGTTGAGCCGTGCTCACTGATGAAGCAAGATTATCTTTTTGAAGATTGCCAGATGCATCAGGTAGAACAGTCTCTGCAGACCCCCTCTGCAAAGAGTGTGAAGTATTAGAGCTGAAAGAGGAGCCAATGTGCTGATTTGTTGCCACTTTTCCACTTACCCTTGGTATTGGTTTGTTTTGAAGCTGACTTCTTGCGTACAGAGTATCAGAACTAAATGCTGGATAATGATTTCCAGGCCCCTTATACAGAGAGCTACTGCTCCCCCCATGTCCTTTACCTGCAGATCTGTCGCTTCCATTTTCAGACTGAGATTCTTCATTGGGAAATGGCAAAGACTGCAGTGAAGATATTGGGACCCTAAGCAGGCCTTTCTCTCCCATTTTTGTGCCAGCATGACCAGTATGTATTGAATTAATTGTGCCTCGAGTATTCTGGGAGGGTGATGAAAGGTCAGGATTCTGCATAAGTTGAGATGGAGGACCGAGTTGTAATCCAAAACCTTGAGTGGAAGAACATTGACTATGGTGCGCATATCCATCATTTTTTTCTGCTTCAGGTAGCTGAGATGATACATTGCATTCAGGAGTAGTTACGTGCACCACAGAAGCATGGTCCCTAGATTGATCCACCTTGTGAAGAAGCTCCAACATGTTTTGACTATATTGAAAAGAAACATAAAAAAAAAAAATCGCCATAATATGTAAACTCTATAAAAAATGAAAATAAGAAACAGAAAATACCTGGGTGATGAAGCTTTGTTTATGTGTGAATCAAAAGGCCGACTAAAAGGAATAGGCGTACAAGGCGCATATCCAGGAAAGCTGCCACCAGAAGGTTCTTTATCAGGGCCTTTATAGTCTTTTGGAAGCTCAACCTGTAGATAAAATAAAACAAATCATTTTTGGCACCTAAATAGTAAGTGTCCAGTGTCTAACAGGATAATTTGATTTATAAAATTACCTTTTCTATAGAGTTTCTCGAGGATGGACCAAACAATTTCGACTGGCCAAAATGGGCAGTCTGCAGAGAAATGGCCTGTCCCTGGGCGGGCTGCTTCCGACCACGGGTAGGCTCCACATCCTCATCCAAATTTCCCATGGGATGATACTGGAACTTGCGAGGAACAGAAGCTTTACTTGCAAGCTGATTAGCTGATTTCTGTTTCCCAGAGGGCAGAGACCTTGAGTCAATCCCATCAGAGAATCCACCAGAAGCATGCCGAGATAAGTTTGAGTGATGGCTATCACTAGAATTCTCCTTTATAGCACAATTCTCCCTATTATATCTTGCAACTTCTTTTTGGTCACAGCTATTCAAAGACACCTGATTCTGTTCATTAACCTGGTCCATCATTCTTCCCAAGCCTTCACCCCCTTGGAATTTGGTGGAAGGAGACGCATTCTTCCACTGATTGAGTAAATAGTTGTTTTGAACAAATGGACTGGCTCCATCACCTACTCCCATAATGAACGAGTTTGCTACTGATGAAGTGGTGTCATGTAAACTTAAAACCCCTTGATTTGCTTGGCGATTTCCAGTCCCAGATCTTAAAGGGCCCAATTCATTAGCATAACTAGTAACAGAACTGGACTTCCATAATGAACTTCCATGTACCAATTCTCCTTGCATTACCCTCCCTTGGTTGTTTTGAGAATTTTGTGACTCCTTTTCAGCCTCATGAATATTCAAAACCCTTTCTCCACCAGATGAAACAGCTGGCAGAGCACTCCAACCATTTGGATGTCGTTTATTTCCACTAGGGACCGACATTGCAGAACCTGTCTTGGCATTCCTGTCTGCACTGACAGAATTTTGTGAGGTATTTCCATGTATTTGGCCAGCTTCCCCAAAAGACTGCCCAAAGCTTTGAGAAACATCAGTTGGCACCATTCCACTGGGATCCTTCTGAAAACCATGTCCAAGTTGGTTTGATCCCATAGGGCTAAGAGTATTAAGATTAGAAGGGGGGACGGATCCAGAACGCAATGCAGAAGGAATTCGCACGCTTTCACTGGGCAAAAATGTTTGTTTAACATTCTCGTTGTGAACAGAAGGGAATTGATTTGTTAAGGAACCATCAGTATTGTGAAAACTCAAACCACTCCACTCCTCTTGTGGCTCTATATCATTACTAGAAGTTTCCGCAACTGCAGACTGCATAAGAGCACTCCAACTACCACTCTGGATTGATGAAAACCCATTAGATAGCCCACCAGTATCAAATAAGTCGCTAGCTTCTCCACTCATATTAGGGCTCTTGCCAAAGGCAGACCATATATTATCATCCGAGCCATACAAGATCTTTTCTTCAGTTGGATCTAGGGTAACTTCCTCCTGAGATGAAGAGACTTGCATTCCAGATCTTTCATGCAAGGTCTCAGATCGAGTAGACAGCTCCTGCGTCCCCGCAAAGTCTTGCTGAGTTGGATCTTTTGGCAATGAATTCACTTGCTGGAGGAACCCCATATCCATCATGCTAGTATTTAGAGACTGACTAGAAGCACGTTCATTATTTTCATTCTGAAGTTTCTGTCTAGACAAGGACATTCCCTCTTGTCCAGAACTTCGATCAGCCAGAAAGTTATGGTGATTCCCGTGAAGGGAATTGCTAGAGGTTGCTATTTGAGGCATTGAAGATCTCTCTGACTCGATCTGAGGATACTGGTTCCCAGCCAAACCCCTTAAATTGGAAACTGGAACTCCATAAAGAGATTGATCAACCTGCTGAGGCACCAAATCCATTAAACGCTGTGTCTGGCCAGGGTTTGACGGAAAGGCAATTCCACTAGGGGACCCTTGCATGGCTGTAGAACTACGGGTAAGCCAGTTTGTACTAGGCTCAGATGCCCAAGGAAAACGTAGGGCATCAGATGTTGGAGTGCTATTGATCACAGGGGAATGGATTCCAGATGCCTGTCTGGTATGTGAGGGAACCTGATTAATTAGATTTTGATGCCTTAAATCAAGCTGCTGAAGTTGTGACTGTCTTTGAAGCTCTTGCATTTTCCTGTGCATGATTTGTTTTTGCTGTTGCTGCATGTCATTAACGCCAGATTGCTGACGCTGTAAAGCCTGCAGCATAGTAGCTTGCTGATGGCTCATCTGCTGCTGACCACCAAATAGATCAAAACTAACAGGAGGGACAGATTCCGATCTATCTGAAGCTTTTGGTTGTTGTTCATGGCCACTCCCTTGCTGTAATTCATGGACCGGAAAGCCTCTTGAGGCTATTACATGACGATGATCAGAATCTGTATCCACTGCTAGAAAGTTTGCCTCATTTTGACGAGTCTGGTAGAACTGATTTCCATACATAAAGCCATTCGAATACTGCTGCTCATTTAGGGACTCACTTCTGGAGAAATCAGGCCTCAGGTTTGACTGAGAAAAATTCAAGCCATGTGCTGCATGAACGGGATAGCTAGGCTGTCCTCTATCTATTTCTGCATGTGCAACCCCAAAACACATATATAATAAAAAGAAAAAAGCAATAGTTTACACAGCGAAAATAGAGTTACACGACCACTATATGAATAAAACTGAATGTAACAACAACAGCCCATAAAGAGACAGAATTAATTTTCAGGACACATTTAGCTTGACAATGAAGGACCAAGGTTATACCTGAGTTTTGTGGGGAGAAATTTTTACTACTAGAATTCAGTACATCAATTTGCCTCTGGCTGCCAACCCAAAAATTGTTGTTATGCACAGGCCAATTCCCTTCCAGAACATGTGATTCATGCTGCCCCTGCAATGGATTGTCTTGTGCAAAGAAATTGTGAACCCTATCACCAAGTTCGTTGCCAGGCATAGATGGTTAACCAAAATCTCAGCTGCTGGATGTATAGTGTTAAACTTGTTAAATACAAGATTAACCACTTCAAGTTGAAATTCCTCTTTTTCTGGGATCTATATAACATACAACCTCTATATGCGTAGCACACAGCTAGTATGTTAACGTCCAAATCCCCTAAAACTAATCGTCAGTCTTGTGTCAACTTCTCAAACACGGACGGACAGCCTCCTCAATAAGACGCTCCAGTATGACCACTATTTCAAAAATAAAAAAATTAAGAAAGAAGAAAAATGAAAAGAAACAGTAAGAGTAAGCACCATTAAGGAGGGTCGAATGTAGTTAACATGAACAACAGGTGTGCAGTGATTAATAATTGAGAAAATAACTCCAAACACAAGCAAACAATCATTTAGTGGAAAGGAATAATTACAACTGATTGATACATCAGCAGGCGAATCATCAGTAAAATACTTGTGGAGAAACCAGAGATCACTCTCCAGGAGCTATCATGGACAAACAACAGTCTATAGGGATAGCACAAAAAATAAATAAGTCATCATTGTACAAGCATTAGCTTTGATGAGCTGCATCGAATGATTTCTTTCAGCCAGACACAGACTTACTTGAAGGTATGTGTGCATGTGGGGTCTATAGAAGTATATATATATATATATATATATATATATGTGTGTGTGTGTGTGTGTGTGTGTACATTTATATATCAGCATATTCTGCAGGAAAAGAACTCAGCAGCGTGCCACCAAAATACTAGTGCTTCCGACAACATGACCCTGAATGCAGAGTTAAAAATATATGTTGGCAAAACAACGAGTCTATACTTGTCCACCCCAAAAGGCATGCCCCAGTCGGAGTGCAGTTCTACTTTTTAGTGACCCTTACATATTAAATCAAAACATTTACAAAGCCATGATTCCAATTATGCTTTACTCACTTGAGCTTGTACTTCACAGAAAAAATAGAGAGTTTAATTCAATTTTAATTCCATCAACATTAAAATATATATAAAAAAATGAGAGAATAATTCCCCCAAAAAAAAAAAAAAAAAACAAAACAGAGTTACAATGAAACAATCAAATCATACATGGAGCCATTTAGCGATAATGTGATAATCTAGAAACAAGGAGGAAAATCCCTGCCCAAGTCTCAAATAGATTTTGAATATCAGTGCTATGAAATATAGTGGTTATTTTAAAAGAATATCTCAAATGTAAGTTCTCAAGATGTCTACTTACTATGCTTAAAAAGAATTCTCTGATAAAATCTAGACAATATGTGTTGTCATTTGGCTAGTGTCGTGTCACTGGCAGACACCTAACAATTATTGAGCTACCATCACAAGCATACTACGAATTAACATTCAACTTTAAAGTGTAACAGCCGAAATCATCCTCATGGGAAGGGAGGGGGGAGGAAGGAAAAAAATCATATCCTTTCCCACTCACATGGAAAAAACAGTGTCACCCAAAAAATTGCATATGCAGTCTGATCGACTTCCATTCAATATACTTCCACACTATTTACCAAAGTCTCATTAACTAATAGTTTTCTTGTTGTTTTAATCAGAAACAGAGATTTTATTAAAATAAATAGACTGTTACAAAGAAAAAGGCGCAGGGATGAGAAATCCCTACAAAGGAAGACAACCTAAAGTACAAAGTTCTAATCTCTAGTAATATCCAGTACAAAAAATAGTCATGAACTAATAGTCACTGTTAGTGTTTCCTTGCCATCAAAACAACAGCAACACACTTCTTGAAGATTTGCATAGTTGTGTGGTAAACCACTGTAGAATGATTAACCATACTCACGGGACCAGCTCCTAGAAGTGCTGTTGAAACTCTTACAAGCGCACAAAGGATAGTAATTCCTTTACCATTATCATATTTCTTCAAGACAATATCCCTTTTAGGAGAAATCCAAATAGTCCCTCTCTCTCATTCATTTATGCAGTTCATATAATACATCATTATACAGACCTTCCAAATGAAATGCTTTGGTTCTAATACAGTATCCCCAGCACCACCAACATAGGAAGTCAAACAAGGTACAACAAATGGCCAAAAACGTTTAGAAGTAGAAAAGGAGAGGAAAAAGCCGGTGGAACAAAGGAAAGATAAGTTGGCGAAAATCAAGAGATGCTGGATGACAAAGATGATGCAACTCATGGTTCAAGCTTGTGGTTGTATATTACACATCTGTACAGCATTATTGAAGTGATTAGCAATGGCTGAAGTCAACATACAATGTGAAGAGCAAAAGGAGGGTTCTCTTGAATCAATATTGTCACTCAACTTATCTACATGTTAGATGCTGATCACTCCGCATAAGAATAATCTTTCAACTAAAAATGATTACATTCTAAATAGAGGGTATTTTCCAGTACCTGGGTTTGCTAAAATCACAGCTCCATGGGATTGACTCGAATGACCGGACATTCACATAGAAAACAAAAAACAGCACGGAAAGGGATTCACACGTGCTACACTATGGTAATAAGTTCCAATGACTTTTGCATACTAGAACGAGCCCAAAATGATTAGTGATTAGATATTTCCATCAAATTTCAGCATATCAAAGTGCACTCCCTCACACGAGCATAACAAATATATTATTCTTATGCCTAAAGAGATTAAATAAACAACCCTAAGAAAATCATCACCCATAATCCATAGCACAATATATTCCGCAACCCCACAAAAAACAAGGAGAAACCAGTATAAAAATGGTGGCATCTAAATACAAAACCCACAGACTAAATAACTAAACCAGCCCCAAGAACAAGCTAAAAATGGACATTCCCGATACTCAACCCAAAACCCTACCCCACACCCCCCCGGGAAATCATGTCATCCGACTAAAGCATCAAACAATACACCCTCCCCACAACCCCCGCCCCCTTTCCTACGCACATTTATGTGCAAAAGAAAAAACGAAAGGCAATAAATACGTACCCGATGGGGTATAATTAAATAACAGAAAAAGAGACATACGTTAAATTTAGGATATGTGACTGCAGAGAAATGGAGGTTAATTTCGATCTTCAAATAGGGGGAATTTGTGTTCTAGGGTTTTGAATCGGCGAGCAGAAATGCGGGGAGCTCTAGACAGAAGTATTGTTCTGTGAGAGAGATAAAGGATGTGAAATTTTCAACGAACTGTGAGAGAGAAGGTGAGGTTCGGGCCGAGGCTAACGCTCGGAAGCACCGAAGCGGAATCTGTGCCTGATTGGGAAGGGCCCACGAGGGTAGTAGATATCCAACCAGAAACCAACAAATGGCGGTAGAATATAATTTTGTTAAAAATCTAAAATATTTTTTAATTATTTTTTTAGGAAGATGGAACGAAAATATTTGGTACGCTGGTTTCTTTCTGTTTTATTTTGCCTAATATTAGTATGTGGGTAGCCTAATCGCATTATCTAACCATTTCATGTTATATATATATATATGTATAAAAGTCATTTTATTTTTCTATCTCAACAATTCAATGGAAAAAAATCACTAGTTTTTCGTGTTAGAATCAAAAATAATTTTGACCGTGTGTTACTAAATATAAATAAATTTTAGCTTGGTGGATATTGTAATTAGGGATGGTTGGATACACTATATTAAAATTTTGACTATTCTATATTTGTTATTATTATTTTTTTCGTTCATTTTTTTTCATAAATGGAAAGATGAATTTTTAAGAAATATTGCTAAGCATTCATTTTAATTTTTTATATTTTTATTTGTTAATATTGGTAATATTAATAATTTTATAAAAACTAATAAAAAATTTATATATCTTCATAATTACTTAATTTTAACAAATCAATTATAAATTTGTGACAGATTCAATGATATATATAATAATAAAAAATATTCACATTAATACCAGATTTATTTAATTTTTTTATTTCAAAAGAAAATAATATTTATTTGGTAATTTATGAATTGTATTTTATAAATAAAAATAAGTAATGTTCACATATTATTTTATATATAATATTTATATCATTAGTATAATCATGGTACTTATATAAATTATTGAACATAATTATATATATTTTTTAAAAATATTATTTTCATGTATTTCTGAAATTTTATAATTTTATACTATATTACAATGTTCGTACATCGTATGGAATAACATATTAATTGTATATAGTATCAAAATTTTTGGTATATGAAAATCTTATATATAAATATTCAATATTTATATCTTTTAAATATGTAAGTATATCAAATAGACAATACTTTATAATATATACGTATATATAAAAATTATGACTAATATTTGATAAACTTGTAAAATATATGTATATATAATTTAAATAAGTGATATATATATATGTAAAAAATGTAATAATTATATATTATACATACATAAACATGATATATATAAAACATTTAGATTCTTTTGAGTATTTAATATATTATAATTATATATTAAATATAAAAATAAAAAATACATTAATTAAATACATTATATATATTATTATGTCAAATGCATAATGCATAATATATATATAATAATATTATAATTCAAAATTTTAATAGTTTTCTGGTTACATCAAGCTGAAAAACATTGTAGCACATGAGCCTGCACTTGTTTGTAAGAATGGTTCAATTTGTCAAAGCTCATGACATTTCATTTCTAGCTTTTTTTGGTTCGTCAGTCATAGCTAATTCTAATTTCTTTTAATAAAGTTTCTATAATTTAAAAACAAAAATATTCGAGGATATATATAAACAACTTAAGAACTCAAACAATAGAGCTTTTTAGTATACTGTTTTGAAAATATTCTGTATATGGTCTTACATTTAAAATAAATTAGATCCCCGCTCGTGTAATGTACGGGACATAATATATCTTTAGTATTAATAATATATAATAAAATTATATTATTATTATAAAATTTACATAATAATTATTTATGGTAATTATATTTCTATAAATATTATATGATTTTATTCTTTTATTATGTTATATTATATTGTTATTTTTTTAGAATGTGTTTTATTAAATAATAAGTTATACGACTTTTTGAATTGAACTGTAGAATGTTCCCAACTGAATATAAAATTTTCAACTCACTAAAATCTACTAAGGTTGAGGAATAAAATATAATATTATCTAAGTTTATAGTATAATTTTCTTTAACAAAAAATATTTATGTTTTTATATCAAATTCATATATTATTTATTCAAATCCAACACATATATCAAAATAAAGATAAATAATTCAATGTATAAAAAAAAACTATATTCTATCCATCAAAAAATAAATATTATATTTTAAATATCTATATATATATATATATATATATTAAAACAAAATGACTTTTTCTAATTCCGTTTTCCCGCCTAAACTTTATTGCTTATTTAGAATAATTATATTATTATTAAATTAAAATTAGACATTTTTATTCTAGGAATTTTGATTCAATTTCAAAATCTAAATTATTCCACAAATTTAGGTGTTTCAAAATTAGATGATATCAAGATAAATATATTGCAATATTTAATACATGATTCGAAATTTATATATTTTATCGAATATTAATCAAATAACTGAATTATGAAATTAAAAAAAATTAAAATCTAACAAATATATGACTCAATTTTCTTGATTCATTTTATCAAAAAAAATCTATATATATATATATATAAGTAAAATTACTTTTTAAAATTTTATTTTTTCTGCCTAAATTTCAACCATATAAATGTAAAACTATATATATTTATGCAACTCTTTTAAGATACATTATTACAATTCAATTGAAGAGATTTATATCAACAATCTTCGAGATTTGTTTAGTTTCTGTTGTTCAACATAAATAAATTCGAATTTGAAAGAATTTTTGTTAACTCATAATATATTCAAAATAAGAAATAAATTTGTTAGGAATGTGAAATCATTGTAGTTTCATTATATTATGGAAAATCATTAACAATTTTTCTATAATTAAACTATCAATTATTTAAAATCACCCAATCGCATGGATAAAATTTTATTTTGTCAAATATGAAATTAAATTTTCAACAATCTTACCATAATTCAAAATCATTTCTCATTTTTGTCTCTCTCTTCTTTCTGTATATTTTATCAAAATTACTACTAAATATTTTAAGGTCTCTCTTTTTTTGTTCTCCCTCCTCTTTAATTGTTTTGCATTTTCTGTTTTGAGAAAATAAATGGTAAGACATGTACGATAATATGTATCATATTTCAATTGTCACAAAAGCCTACGCTCATCAAAATATTATTTTTAGGTTAATTTTATTTAAAAAAAAATTATTCACCTGTTGCTTTCAATTTATCATAAACATATTTAATTTTCTTAAATATTTTTCTTTCTTATTTTTAAACAAAAAGTTCGTCCATCTCTTTCATGTTTCGTTTGATTATTCTTGTGATTTTCTGTTGAGATCTGCTACTTATTTTAACGTATAAGCACCGTGCGATTTTTCATTAGCTTTCAAAGTATTTGTTTATATCAAATTTCAAATTTTTGTAATATTATTACATTTAATTAGCAATTTGCAAAATATTTTTATCCTTAATCTGACTATGTAATTGGCAAATTTTACGAGATCTGTACAAATCTTTATTTTCTTTAATCTGCTGATATGTTTTTTTTTTAAATTTAATATGATTCAACCTTCTATAAATCGTGGATATCATGCTTATCAATTTGTGAACGAGGCTAATTCTAATAGAAGAAAAGACGAAACATAATAAAATTACACAAATTTCTACTCATTATATAAAAAAAATAATCATTGAATTACAAATATACTCCTTATATAATATACTATATAACTTGAATATATGATTATATTACAAAATATAAGAAAAAAATATCTTCTGTGCATCGCGCAGGTCTCACACTAGTAATATAAAAACAAAATGACTTTTTTTCAATTTTGTTTTTCCGCCTAAACTTTATTACTTAATGTAGAATAAATATATTGTTATTAAATTAAATTTGAACGTTTTTATTCTTAAAATTTTGATTCGATTTCGAAATCTAAAATTTTCTACAAATTTAGGTGTTTCAAAATAAGATGATATCAAGATGAATATACTACTGCATTTAATATATGATTTGAAATCTAGATATTTTATCAAATATTAATCAAATCACTAAATTCTGAAATTTAAGAAATATATGAAATCTTATATGATTCGATCTTCTTGAATCATTTTATCAAACCAATTAAAATCGCACGATCTTATAAAATCTACGAAACAATAATCTTATACAATCCCTAACTCTAACAATTTAAGAATTTCTTTAAGCACAACCTCTTTCATGACAGGATTCAATTTTCTTTGTGGGTCTCTAGAAGGTTTACAATCAGGTTCAAGTAAAATTCGATGCATGCATATACAGGGGCTCATACCTTTTATGTCGGCTAAAGTCCACCCAATTGCAGTTTTATGCTTCTTTAAGAGCTCAACTAACCTTTCCTCTTACTCCTTGCAAAGATCATTATTTATGATGACGGGCAGCAACTCATTTTCACCCAAGAATGCATATTTCAGATGCTAGGGTAGTACCTTCAATTCCAGCACTGGAGCTTTTACTACAAATAGTAAAATAGATTCAAAATTGGTCGGTATGGGCATTCTGCTCGACACATGCCGAGTGGGGAATTCAGTGGTGGAATACAGCTGCATCCTGACATCTCGAATCTCATCATCGTCTTCAGTTGCTACTTCTGTTTCAATTATCCCATTAAGTAGTACCTGCTCCAGCTTGTTTTCCCTAAAATGATTCTCAACAAAATCGTCAATTAAAGAATCAGCAACATCAACCATATACAAACATTCATGATCTTCAACATGCTTCATAGCTTCAAAAATATTAAGTGTAACAGTATCACCATCAAATTCAAAGCTAAGAATGTCTTTATCAACATCAATTTTAGTTCTTGCAGTTTTCATGAATGGCCTTCCTAAAAGAATTAAAGATCTATGTGCAGAAAAAACATCATCCATGTCAACTATGTAAAAATCCACAGGAAAAATTAAGTCATTTACATCTTCCACCACACCTTTAGGATATGTAGTTGACCTATCAGCTGATTGAATTATCACACGAGTTTCCTTCATATCTCTTAACTGCAACTCCTTATACATAGAGAATGTTATAACATTGATGGAAGCACCTAAATCTAACATAGCTCTCTCAACTTTCTTACTACCAATGATACAAGGAATAGTAAACATGCCAGGATCCCTACATTTATCGGTAATTTCCTTTGAATAACAGTTGAAATATTTTCACTAACCTTGATTTTTGCATCTTTCCCATATCTCATCTTTTTAGTACATACTTCTTTCAAAAAAAATTGCATACCTCGGCACTTGCTTAATGGCATCAATCAAGGGCAAGTTAATTTCTGCATACCTTGGCACTTGTTTAATGGCATCAATCAAGGGCAAGTTAATTTCTGCATACCTCGGCACTTGCTTAATGGCATCAATCAAGGGCAAGTTAATTTCTACCTTTTTGAACAGCTCAAGGATTTATTTCTCATCATCATCTTATTTGTTTCGAACCAGCCTGGAAGGAAAAGGGGCTGCCATAATAGATTGAGAATTAGAAACTTTAGAATTCATGATTACCTTAGGTGGAAGAGGTTGATTCGGTTGTTGTGTCTCTTCAACAACTTCCTTCGTTTGATCTTCAATCTTATCCTTTGGTTCCTTCTCTTTTTTCTTAACCTCTTGCTCGACCAGCTCCTTTCCACTCTTCAAAGTTACAGAACTAACATTCTCCTTATGATTTATCTCAGCTTGTGATGGAAGTTTGCCTTGATTCGCTTGCATTTTGTTCAATTGAGTGGCGAGTTGGGTGATTTGTGTACCCATACTTTCCAAGGCAGCTTGTGTCTCTTGCTGGAAAGCTTACTGACTCTGCACCATGTTCTTAACAATTTCACTGCTGTGTGCCAGAGTCTTCAGAATATCGTTCATGCTGGATTCTGAATGTCGTTCGGTATGTACATACTGCCCGACCTGCGGCTGTCTTAATGGCAGATTCCCAGGTATTTTCTGTTTTTACTGTTTCTAGTTGAAATTGGGGTGATTTTTCTAACCTGGGTTATATGTGTTTGAAAACAGATCATTCCTCTTATTTCTTAGTGCATCATATTGGGCATCTTCTGACCCATTGCATACTTATTTGAGTTGAGAATTATGCAAATTAGGACAAATATCAGTAGCATGACCATTTTTTGGAACAAATTTCACATATAACTTTTTGAGTTTGAGCGACAACAAGTCCTCTAACTAAAGAGGTGAGATCATCAATCCTATCATTGACACTTGAACTCTCTATTCCTTCATCTTCTTTCACAGGCCGATATCTATCATCATCCTCATCTTCATATTGTTGGCTATTGAAGACCATATCCACAATGAGTTGCTTTGCTTCAGCTAAGGTCTTGTTGGTTAAGGATCCTCCACAAGTAGTATCAATGATTTTCCTGTCAAATGAATACATACCACGATAGAAATAATTAGTTATATTCATAAAATCCGTGGTCAGGGCATTTACGACATAGCTGCGAAAATCTCTCCCAATAATTATCCAGGCTCTTTCTTGATTTTTTCTTTATGTTGCTGATCGCCATTCTTAAATTAGCAGCCCTCGATTCGGGAAAGAATTTACGCAAGAATTGCTCCTCCAAATCATTCCAAGTCCGAATTGAGCCCGATGGAAGATGGAACAACCAGTCTATAGCCCTGCCTTGCAATGTGTGAGAAAAATTTAGTAATCTCAAATTATTTTCAGAAAAACCTTGAGGGCGTAGAGTAGAGCAAACTAAGTCAAATTCAGCAAGATGTTTGTGTGCACTCTCTCTGGGTAGATCACCGAACTTGGGCAGCAACTAGATAAAAGCAGGCCTAATTTCAGCATTTTGAACAATATGTGGCAGCACAATGCAAATTGGTCGATTGTTTCATTGACGACCCAATTCCTTTATAAGAGGTTCAACTTCTTCTCTTGGTAAGAGTCCACGTTTTTTATTATCTTCCATATCTTCTAATTCTGAAATAACAGCCTCCTTCAGTTCCTTGGCTCTTTTCCTCAAGTTCTTGGCAGTTTTCTCCACTTTCGGATCAAAAATCAATTTTTCTGTACGTGAAGAACGGCGCATAAAACTGAAAAATAAAATAAAAAATTGTCAAACCAAAGGATCAAAATAATCACTGCTTAAAACCAATCCCCGGCAACGGCGCCAAATTTTGGGAGCATCGTTTCTCCACCAAAAATAATCCGAGCAGCTGTCGGTATGCCCACACTGAAAGAGGATAGTGGCAAGCAAGATCGTCTCCCAAAGAACCGATGAGGATTTTTCTAATCTTTTGATCTGTCAATTAACTCCAAAAATCAGTAACAAATATTTGTAATTTGAAAATGTAATTTAATAGCTAAAATTGAGAAAAGGATTTTTATCAAATATGTAAAACATTTCGATTTTTAATTAATTCCATTCTAGCTAACTATTTCAATTATCGATGCAAAAAGTGACTTTAATTCATGCAAATAAATCAGTTATAACCCCCGAAGACACTTCTGACGCGGTGTTATCTTTCCTTAATTTCTTGATAACCAAGAAGACGCTTCACTAGTTATTTTCCTAATCGACTGACAACCCGAGAGATGCTTTACGAATTTAATGAGCCGACATCATTAATAATTAGAGAGACTCGATTCAAAAGCAATAAACTCTGACGCAGGATTACCGAACTAAGACTGACCTTCCCTTGATTCTGAAAAATCAATGTACCACTAATTAAATCTAAACCACAATTACGGATGCCCGATTTAATTGGATACTAATTAATTCTGGACAAATGAATATTTTGAACTACCCAATAGACCCAAAACAATTAACAACACTAAAATCAGATAATCACAGATACTTGCATAAAAGAAAGTATACGAACAAATTCGATCTCATAAAAATAGATTAGCTAAAGCTTCTTTAATTGTCACTGGAATAAAAGAGTTTAGCTACAACCCATACTACGATCAAGAAACCAAAAATGAAAAATAGAAAGATAAAACTGGGCAGTTGCTGTGGAGAGAAGAACGACTGCCTCTCTGGGTTCCTTGGAGAAGGGCTAAGTATGATGATTCTCTAATCAAACCCTAATTAAACTATATATACATATTGAAAACTAAAAATGTCATGTTTAAATATTAATAAAGCTCATAGTTACAAGTTTAAGCTTATATCCTGCTGTTAGTCTCATGGGCAGCCCATGTGTAAAGTGGAATTGGGCCCTTTAATTAATCTTGGGCTGCCGAAAATCTATTCAGGCCCGACTGGCTGGTATGGTCATACTGTCCGTCCATCAGGTAAATCCCCTGCTTCGACTCTCCCAAAAAATCTGCTCATTTTTCTCCAAAATTGAGTATTCACCTATAATTATTTACCAATTGAAATTAGCTCGAATACATATGTGATGAAGGGATATTGATTATCAAAGTTATACTAAAACTCTCCAAAAAGATGTAGCAATTAATCACCCATCACCAATAAAATACACCTTAATCTTTGTATTTGATTCTTCTTAAATACTTTCTTGTATTCTCTAGTTTTCTCTCTTATAGAAAGTTTGGAGAAAGTTGTGAATTTGTCAAAAGTTTTTAAGGATATAATGAATTTGGTGTCAGGAGATAAAGTGTCTATGTGATTTTAATGCTTTTAATAAATTAATATTTTTCTCTCTGAAGGTCGTTTTGAAGTTTCCACTTAAATTCTTATATTGTGACTTGTTAGTTTTCTCGATTATTTACTTAATTATATTTATGGATGAATGTGGGATCCAGAGAGAATTTTATTTCTAACAAGTGGAATTAGAGCCTGGGTTGGGGTCTCTTGAAATTCTAAATATGCTCTGTGGTTGTAGTATAGTCTGACCTTTCACATAAGTAAAGTTTTTTTTTGAGACATTCATTTATTAGTTAGGGGTGTTAAAGTTTTCAAACCCAATGAAGTTTGAGATAGAGAAATCTGATGTAAGCATCAATTTTAGTTCATGACAAATAGAAGTCAAAGATGTGTTAATACAGGTTGGGTTACACAAGGCTTTAAAAGGAAGGTCGAGTTTAACATTGGACGATTCCAACGAATCATATGGTGTTGGGGGAAATTCTTTTTTTTTTTTGGTTGAAAACGCGGAATTAAATAAATAAAAAAGAAAATGTCATACAAAATACTCAGGCATACCTGAGGGTGTACAAACCAAGGCAATCAAGCCCGGCTGGGGTGGGAATCAACATAGCTCTCTAGAACTATGTGCAACCAGAATGTGCCTCATAGTACAAAGGCCAACAAAAAATCTAAACAGTGACATAAATCCGCGGAAAAAACCCCAATTGGAAACGGGGCGGGCCTCATTAAAAACCTCGCGACCATACGAGGAAAAGAGTACCCTAGTACAATGACAATTGATAAGGACAGAATAAGACAACGCACACACGAAACCACTGGTGCACTCCTTGGTGGACCCGAGTAGTCCCCACGCACGCACCCATCTCATTTTATTCCATAATCCAAAAAACAAGACCACATGACGTGATCGTTAGTTTACAAAATACATATGCCCCAAACAATCAGGGGACCACTCACTATAAAAAACTCTATCAATCATGGACCTGGTCCTCTAAATGCCCTATAATACGCTCAACCGGATACAAATTAAACAAGCATTATCCGGCTTATGAAGAAGCCCAAAGCTGGCAAAAGCACTCTGCTTAAGAGGTTGATATAAACCCCTAATGTCCCATGTACCAATGATCATGGATGTGTAGGGATAGTCTGTGACCTTCCTGAACCCCCGCCCTACTGACTGAGGTAGCCCGTCTTGGACGAGCCTTCTGTTCCACCACCTTCTACCACTATAAAAATTGATATGAGTGATGAAAATTGGGAGGCGCTTGATTAAAGGATTGCAAGTACAATACAATTGAGTTTGGCAAAGAATGATCTTGCAAATGTGAATGGAATTTCAAATTCCAAGGAGTTTTGGGAAGAGTTGGATGCTTTATATGAAGCAATGGCCATCTCAAATCAATTGTATCCGAAATAGCAATTTCATACATTACAGATGGTATAAAAATCTTAGATCATCTTAGTACTCTCAATGGCATTATTTCTGAACTAGAGGCAATTGGAGTAAAAATAGAAGACGAGGATAGAGCATTGAGGCTCATCTTGTCGTTTCCACATTTCTACGAGCACATAAAGTTGATCTTAATTTATGGAAATGAAACATTGTTTTATGTTGAAGCCACCAAAAAAAATTTGTTTAAGGAAAGAAAATTGTCAGGTGAAGGTTGCATTCTAATAGAAAATGTTTTAATGGTGGTGATTAACAAAAGAAGGAAGACTCTAATTTAAAATAGTTTGTTGGATGTGTGGAGAACCTGGGCATAATAAGTGGAATTATCCAAGAAAAATGTTGAGCTAATATGACAAATACCTCTACATATAAGGCTAATATTGTGATTGAGGATGTTTTCATTTGAGGAGAAACGACATATTTGTATGAAATGTCAATAGTTGTCATGAGGAAGGCTGGATGTGGTGATGTTAGCAGGTCTATACATGTCATTGATTTGGCATTCGGGCATGGTGTAGTGGAAATTTTGCTAATGGCTGAATGATTTCCATATCGACATGTGTCGAGAAAATTTCTCGAATTGGTAATTCTAAGTGGATTACTTATGGTGGAATAGGATTGTTTTCCATATCAAAAATAATTATACGGTAAAGATAATGATTTTTTTTAAATTTTTGTTCTCACATTGCTTTCGGAACAAGCCTCGAAGGTTTCGTATAACTATTTAAGAAACTAATTATTGTAGGTTTTAAGCACACCAATCAAATACACTTTAATCTTTTTATTTAATTATTCTTAAATCATTTATTGTATTCTCTAATTTTTTCTAAAGGTGTGGTGGTTTTGGTGTGGGGAGATAGGGTATCTGTGTAATTGTAAGACTTTATATATAGTAATATTTTTTTCCATGGAGGTTGTTGTTTTTCTTCGATTTTAGAATTTCCATGTAAATTCTTATGTGTGGCTTCTTGTTATTTTCTTAGCTATCACTTACTTTTCTTTATGAATAAATGTGGGATCCGAGAGGATATTATTCCTACATCAAGTGCGTTTCCCATTTTGAAGATTTCTCAAATGTGAAAACTTTAATATTGACAACATCTATCCTCAAAGGACATAGTTCATCCAAGCTGGATGCTTTCAAACGCGCTCTTCTCTCTTATCCTCAATCTAGGCTGCGTTTATTTGGCTGGATAAATCAGGATAGGGCCGAATTATCTAGGTTTATCATTTGTTGGATTATTTTTCGGGTCAATCTCTTCGAACCGTGATAATTTTGAAAATTCTGGATAACTCATCTGATAATAATCCCACCTCTTCCTCTGGGATAAAAATTATCTTATCTGACTATATTGTCATTTCATACTTATTTATAGTTAATCCTACAAAGTAAACATATGATAGTATACAATTATATTAAATATTCTATTGTTATCCTACAAAGTAAATAATAGATATATATTTTCAAAATTATCCATATCTCAACGTTAATCCCCCATCCATCCAATCTTATCCAATCCAACATGTGAAGTAAACGGAGCCTGATGGGATTCCTGAACTAGGTTGTACTTCTTTGTTGGGCTGCTTTGTGAACCAGTTCTTGGGTCTGAGTTGTATGAGTAACGATTTGAATCAATCGAAAAGCAGTATCGATTTGGAATCATGTCTTCTTAGGACTATTCTATTGTATAATTTGAATTTATGTTTATATTAAATCATACTAAGAATATAAAATTGATATGCTTGCAAAACTTTATCTGTCTCTATCAATTTTTGTTGTTGTTGTATTCAACGAATTTTTTTTATATATTCAACGAAAAACTTTGTATATCTAAATAATAAAAGAAAAGAGAATATTACAGCTAAAGTTGAGTTATATTACACATAAATTAAAATAATGTTCACTTTTATGATGTCAACAGGGCACGCAATTATGTAAATATTTTGGGTTTGAACGGCTTTTGGTGATGTAACATTAAGAATGCTCATGAAGCATTTTGGGGGGAGAGAAGGTTTGCAATTACAAAGAAAGTAGATACCCGTCCTGCAGGGACAAAAAAAATATATATATATATATATATATATTTGATAAATTATATTATTATTATTATATAATGTATATAGTTCCAATTTATATAAATATTGTTCAATTTGAAATATAGTTTTTTCATGCTACATTGTATTGTTAATTTTTAAAATACTATCTCTATAAAATAATAAATTGTACGATATTTTGATGTAAATTATAATTTTCCAAACTCAATACAAATATTTTAACTCACTAAAAATTATTAAGTTGAAACAATAAATGATATAATTTAACCAATATAATATATAAAAAATTATGTAATATTTTTATATTTGTTGTTCAAATCCACGCAAGAATTTAATAAACTATTTATTCATAGAATAAAAATAAATAATTAATCCCATTAAAAAAATATTCCACAATTTAGATATAATATTTGTTTTAATATATGTAATATTGGTATTAAATTACAAATCACGAAATATAATTAATTTGATATATTAGCCTACAAAATAAATTTGAAACAAAATGATTTTTTAATATAAACTTTTCAATAAGGAATCCATACATATATACTAAAAAAATCAAATAATTCAACCAAAAAAATATGTTCCATATTTTAAATAAACTATTTGTTATTATATATGTCATATCAATGTTAAATTTAAGATTATAAAGAGAGAATTAATTGGACGTATCAAACATAAAAATTATAAATAAAACCAACAAATTTATAAACAAAAACCAATCCATAACAATTAATAAAGTTATTTATATTAAGGAAATAAAAGTCCAACTTTTGGAAAATACATTAACTGGTTGATATAAATCTCCTGAGCTATGACTTTTAGTTTAGATATAATTATAGCTGTATAGTTGATGCATATAATTGGGAAACTAATTCGTTATTATCCAAAAATAAATTAAACAAAGTGAGGCTACATACTTTTAGTATTGTAGAAAGCATGTTTTTTATTCATAAGATCTGACAATCAGCGGAAACAAATGAAATCTGAAGATTATGGGAGAGAAGAATTTCTCAAATGAATTAAGAAATCCTTAATTGAGGAGATATTTAGGATCAGATTGCGGATATTCCAATAATTTATTATTTTCTTTTTATGATTATAATAAATAAAAAATATTATCTATTTATTAAATACTTTTATTAATAAATAAATAATATTATAAATTAGTGTATTGTACACCTCGCCCACACAAAGTTCATTGAATTTATAATAATAATAATAATAATAATAATAATAATAATAATAATAATAATAATAATAATATAAAAAGGACAATTCTTTTTCATTTTGAGAAGGATGTGAATCTTTACTTACCTACAACGGAGAAAAAGAACTCCCCAGAAAATACCACATAAAGCCGGAAATGTCCAAATAAGGAAAATATGATGAGAGAGAAAAAAATTCTAGTAGTTTCTAGGCCAACCTTCGAAATTCCAGATACATCTTTTAGCTTAACAAAAACAGACTTCACTCCCCGACGCTATCACCATCGCAACACAAACGCAGACTGAAACGTTCTTTCAATCATTCTCTTCAAGCGCAGATTTCCTGATCGTTCAAAACCAAATATCGATTTTTTTTCTTCATCCTGATTATAAAGATTTTCTGCTGTAAGTTCTGCAACATTAAAGGTACCACTCGTATGTTAGTTATATTGTAGTGTTTTTTATGTTTCTGAGAATTGGGGTCGGATTTACATGCATTATTGAATATGATCTTTCTGTTCATTCTTCAATTTCGAGTTTATGAGTTTCGGTGTAATGTCGTTTTGATGCTCTGTTTTGAGTTTGAATCGGAGTGATATCACGGGGGTCTCAATTATTCTGAGTGATGATATAATTGAACAAGGATTTTAGATTCCATTTTTTTCTTATGAGCAAATGCAGTCGCTCATTCTGAATTTATGTTGTTTTTCTTGGATTAAGAGTGATGTATGCTTGTTATATCTCGAATTGTTAGGTGAATGGAGACATGAAGAAAATGCATTAATACACATAATGGCTATCCGATTTTCTCTCTTTCTTGATGTTGAGAATGTGTTATAATGCTATCAAAGGCCTTTCTGTTAATCCCGATTGCTCAAATTAGTCATTTTAGCAGTTTTTGAATTTAAAAAGAGTTAATCGGTTCTCTAGATTAGTTACCCTCCTTTCCATATTGTTGGTTTTTCCAATCAATGTTATGAAGATCAACTCTTCTTCTGATTTCGTTGTACAGATGAATCCTGACAAGTTTACCCACAAGACAAATGAGACCCTGGCTGCTGCTCACGAACTCGCAATGAGTGCTGGGCATGCTCAATTCACTCCTCTTCACTTCGCCGCCGCGTTGATCGCCGACCAGCATGGCATTTTCCGGCAAGCAATCGCCGGGGCTGGTGGCGGAGACGAAGCCGCAAATTCAGTGGAGAGGGTTATCAACCAAGCTATGAAGAAACTACCCTCTCAGACCCCTCCACCTGACGAAATACCCGCCAGTACATCTCTGATCAAAGTAATTCGACGGGGCCAATCTCTGCAAAAATCAAGAGGCGACACCCATTTGGCCGTTGATCAACTGATCTTGGGCCTTCTAGAAGATTCCCAGATTCACGACCTCTTGAAAGAGGCAGGCGTAGCTGCTGCGAAGGTCAAATCAGAGGTCGAAAAATTGCGTGGAAAGGAGGGAAGGAAGGTGGAGAGTGCATCTGGGGATGCTACATTTCAGGCTCTAAAAACGTACGGCCGTGATCTTGTGGAGCAGGCCGGAAAGCTCGATCCTGTAATTGGTAGAGACGAGGAGATTCGGAGAGTGGTGAGGATTCTTTCTAGAAGGACCAAGAACAACCCAGTGCTCATTGGAGAGCCCGGTGTGGGAAAAACTGCAGTCGTCGAGGGATTAGCACAGAGGATTGTAGCTGGTGATGTCCCGAGTAACCTTGCTGACGTCAGACTGATAGCATTGGATATGGGGGCATTGATCGCCGGAGCGAAATACAGAGGAGAATTTGAGGAGAGATTGAAGGCCGTTCTGAAGGAAGTGGAAGAAGCTGAAGGGAAAGTGATACTGTTCATTGATGAAATTCATCTGGTTTTAGGGGCTGGAAGGACAGAGGGATCAATGGATGCTGCTAATCTGTTTAAGCCAATGCTTGCAAGGGGTCAGTTGAGGTGCATTGGTGCGACTACTCTTGAGGAGTATAGGAAATATGTGGAGAAAGATGCTGCATTCGAGAGGCGATTCCAGCAGGTTTATGTGGCTGAGCCTAGTGTGCCTGATACCATCAGTATTCTGAGGGGCTTGAAAGAGAAATATGAAGGTCATCATGGTGTCAAAATTCAGGACAGAGCCCTTGTTGTCGCTGCGCAATTGTCAGCTCGTTACATCACAGGTATGTAGTGTGTGATTGTGCCCTTCTCTCTCTCTTTTCTTCTCTAAAAAATCTCAAGTCTTAACATGTATTCTTTTGAGTGCAGGTAGGCATTTGCCGGATAAGGCAATCGACTTAGTTGATGAGGCTTGTGCAAATGTCAGAGTGCAGCTTGACAGCCAACCAGAAGAAATTGACAATCTTGAAAGGAAGCGGATACAGTTGGAGGTTGAGTTGCACGCTCTTGAGAAGGAGAAAGATAAAGCTAGCAAGGCTCGTCTTGTTGAAGTGAGTGTTTGCTCTATAATAGGTTTTGTATTCATCTGATAGTTTTGTATGGCTAGTTGTATTGACACTTGTAACAAATTTTCAGGTGAGGAAGGAACTTGATGATTTGAGGGACAAACTTCAGCCTTTAAAGATGAGATACAGAACAGAGAAGGAGCGAATCGATGAGCTTAGAAGACTGAAGCAAAGAAGAGACGAACTATTATACTTCTTGCAAGAAGCTGAAAGGAGATATGATCTTGCAAGAGCTGCAGATTTGAGATATGGGGCAATCCAGGAAGTGGAAGCTGCCATTGCCAAACTTGAGGCAGGTGCTAGTGAGAATGGAATGCTTACAGAGACTGTGGGCCCTGATCAAATAGCAGAAGTTGTGAGCCGTTGGACAGGTATACCCGTGACGCGTCTTGGCCAGAACGAGAAGGAGAGATTGATTGGTCTTGCTGAAAGACTGCACAAAAGAGTTGTGGGACAGGATCAAGCCGTGACTGCCGTTGCTGAGGCTGTGCTGAGATCTCGGGCTGGGCTTGGCAGGCCTCAACAACCAACGGGCTCGTTCCTCTTCTTGGGCCCAACGGGTGTAGGGAAAACGGAGCTTGCCAAGGCTCTGGCAGAGCAGCTGTTTGATGATGACAACTTGATGGTGAGGATTGATATGTCTGAGTATATGGAGCAACACTCTGTTGCTCGATTGATCGGAGCTCCTCCTGGGTAAGTTTCTAACTCCTGGGTTCGTCCCTCTTTTTATTTTTATTTTTGTGGGGTTCTGATGGTACTGATTGCTTAATCAATTGTACATTTTTCAGTTATGTTGGACATGAGGAAGGTGGACAATTGACTGAAGCCGTGAGGAGAAGGCCTTACAGTGTTGTTCTGTTCGATGAAGTGGAGAAAGCGCATCCTTCAGTGTTTAATGCATTGTTGCAAGTTTTGGATGATGGGAGACTGACCGATGGCCAAGGCAGGACGGTAGACTTCACAAATACTGTCATTATAATGACATCGAATCTTGGAGCCGAGTATCTTTTGAGAGCGTTGACAGGGAAGAGCTCCATCGAAAGTGCTCGTGAGTTGGTGATGCAAGAGGTAAATTGGGTTCTTCCATCCTCTAGTTTCACTTAAAAGGTTGTAGTGCTTTCTGATACAAGTGTTGACATGGTTTTATATAATTTTGTCAGGTGAGGAAGCACTTCAAGCCTGAGTTGCTCAATCGGTTGGATGAAATTGTAGTTTTCGACCCTCTATCTCACGAGCAGCTGAGGAAGGTGTGTCGACTCCAGTTGAAGGATGTTGCAGGTCGGTTAGCAGATAGGGGTATAGCCTTGGGCGTGACTGAGGGAGCGTTGGATGTTATATTGGCTGAGAGTTATGATCCGGTAAGTATAAGATGGAGCTTCTTATTTTTGCCTTTCTTCCTTTCCAGCCACAACTTAAAGTTTTATTCGTATATGATACAATAACAATAATTCATGCTGGTTAGTGATCTTCTGGGTTTGATGGCTCTGACTGGGTGGAATAGCTTAGTTTTTTATTGTACGAACAGGTGTACGTTAATAATCCAAATTATTTTAAAAAAGAACAAAAGAGTCTTGCATATAAACACCTGTGGTGGTAAATTTGTTTTGCTTAGCCTGGGTCAATTGCTGATCATGCTTATTTTTTGTGCTTTCAGATATACGGTGCACGGCCCATGAGGAGATGGCTGGAGAAGAGGGTGGTGACAGAACTGTCTAAAATGCTTATAAGAGAGGAGATAGATGAGAACTCGACTGTGTACATAGATGCGTCAACAGATGGGACGGATTTGACATACCGGGTTGAGAAGAATGGAGGGCTGGTGAATGCAATGACTGGGGAGAGGTCAGATATTCTTATCCAGCTGCCCAATGGACCTCGTTCGAATGCTGCTCAGGCAGTGAAGAGGATGAAGATTGAAGAAGTAGATGATGATGAGGAGATGGACGAGTAAATAAATAATTTCTCCTTTGTGTTTGTTTTGATTGCAAAATGTGTGTTTCTGTTTCCAAGTGTGGAAAAGCTGATTGGGTTCTTCCCCTCCTGTTTCTGTGGACATTGTTATGAGATGCTAATGTAATGTTTTGTATTTAGATCAAAAAGTTGTACACATTCTCTTTCTCCGCCTTAAAAGACTTTACAACTAATAATCTGTCTTGCCTTGAGCATAAGCATGATCCTCGATGGGCTTAATATTATATATAGTTTAAGCCCGATGTTTAATTACTCTACTCTTAATGGGCTAATTTACTAATTTGGCCAATAAGAAAATTATTTTATGTCCAAACAAAAAGATGAATAATAAGAAAATAAATTAAGGTGGTTAAAAAAATATTATAATAGTTGGGTATTACATTAAAAGTAAAACGTAGATTGAACAGAAAAAAGAACCAAAAAAAAAAAGTTAGAGAAATAGAAAATGTAGAACCCCTTCATAGAAAAAAAAAAAAAAAAAAAGGATTTTATGTATAATATCTACTCTAATGCATGTACATTTGAATTATTGTCTATGTCTCTTCGTATGTTTTAGTACTTATAAGTTTAAAATATATTAGTCAGACGTTATGGAAATTTTAATTAATAATTAATTTTGATTTGTAAACTTAAAACCTCTTATTGTTATTATTATTATCGTTAGTTTTCTGATAATACATGGTGTATTACATGCATTAGAGTTTAAGTGTATTACATCATCATTTTTCCAAAATTTGTTCTTACAATATGAAGAAACGTGTTACAAAAAAACAACATAACTTTTGGAGTTAATAATATTTTGACCGGTGGTCCTCTCAAAATTATCAACAAAAACAGCTTTAGGATTGAACATTAGTAGAGTGATGAAAACAGAATCATTAATTCCCTCTTATTAAACGAAGTTTAGGAGTAGTTGAAATAGATTCGAAAAGTCCGAGAACGCTTGAAAAAGTTTAGCCTAGGAGACAAAGAACCTCATTGTCTGCTACCTCGAGTAGAAAGAAAGAAACTGACTAAATTTTCATTGAAAAGGATGAAAAATCAGTTATATTCAATGCTATTGGAGATATAAGTGACAAACAAAGCAGGAAAACCAAACAAAATGCATTCAATTCTATCATATGCTTTTTGAAGATCCAATTTCCCAATTATTCTACCTTTCCTATTTTTGTCATACTATTCATGCACAAGTTCTTGAGCAAGAATAATGCTATCACTAATATTTTTAGAAGAAACAGAACCACTGTGGGAGATACAATATCCATAAGAAGATTAGCTAACCTATTATTGACCAATATGGTAAATATTATGTTAGAAACATTACAAAGACGTGTTGAGTGCAAGAAAACTTATAATGAATCGGAGTTTGCGAAAACTGAAATCCTCTTCTATTGAAAATCAAGAGGCTTTTATATAGCCTTTACAAGCACAACAAAAAACAAGAAATAGTTAACAACCTAACAATCATAACAAGAAATGGTTATCAACCTAACAACCTAACAACCTTCCAAGAAATGGAAGCTAAAACAGTTTAGTTTCTAGCAGCAACTCTCGTACCGACCTCTTCATTCTCTCCCTTAAACTAAGTGCAATCATGTAGTTAGTTTACTTCAATGATGTCAACCATTCCCATATTCTTCTGTGTTTTTGGAAGATATCTAACTTTAAAGACATCTCTGTGAATTTTGAAACCTGGAACAATCGGACCATTCACAGGTTCACATTCTGACATTGCAAACTTCTCCAAGATGTCAATAACATATTTTCTTTGACTTATAAATATTCCTTCCGGTTTCTGCAACACTTCAATGCCAAGAAAGAATCTCATCCTCCCAAATCCGACATGTCGAAAGTTTGCATCATGGACTTCCTCCATTTTTCACGCTTCACAGTTTTCTCTAATAAGTATGGATCATCATCTGCAACATCTTGCACCATGTATGCTTGTGCTTCTTCTTCATTTTCCTCTTCATCACTTAGCCCCTCACCACTCTCAAAGTCATTCATCCATCGAGGTATTCTCCTCTCTCTTCCTTGATTCACAATTTCTTGTGAATTCACAACTTCATTTCTAGCTTCACCACCCTCTTTATTATGGCTATCATGTTCAGCTTCATTACTTCCGTCATTCTCATCACCACTGAAATCATCATTACCCCAAGACAATTCTGCTTCTACCTGTTCTTTATTATGTCCATCCCAATCCCAACTCTTTTCTTTCTCAAATATCACATCTTTGCTGACCACAAATTTCTCAGTCTTTGGATTAAACAAACGATAACCCTTTAACTCTTCACTTACGCCCATCAAAATACAAGGAAAACTTTTATCATCAAGTTTACCTCGTTTTGCTTCTGGGATGTGAACGTGTGTCACACATCCCCAAACTCGAAGATGGTTAACAAATGGTTTGATGCCGCTCCAAGCTTCCTGAGGTGTAATATTTTTCACAGCTAATGTTGGGCACCGATTTAGCAAATAAAAGGTCCAGTTGACAGCTTCAGCCCAAAATGATTTGGGAATTTTTTTCGTTGCAAGCATGCAGCGCACCATGTTCATAACTGTTCTGTTTTTGCGTTCTGCCACTCCATTTTGATGTGGAGTATATGCTGTGGTGAGATGTCTCTTAATCCCTTCTTCTTCACAAAATGATTTGAATTTGAGAGAGTTGAACTCTCCTCTTCTGTCTGACCTTAGACACTTGATGGATGTTTCTGCTTCCTTTTCTACCATCTTTTTGTATTTATTGAAACACTCCAAGGCTTCTCATTTCTCAAACAGTAGATATATCCAACATTTACGACTATAATCATCAATGAAACATAAGAGGTACCTCTTGCCGCTATTTGAGATTGGTTTGATTGGTCCACATATGTCTATGTGTATGAGTTCTAGGACCTTGCTAGCATGCCATTCACTCTTCTTAGGAATTGCATTTCGATTTTGCTTTCCAGTAAAGCAATCAGCACACACAATATTTGAGGTTTCCAGTTGAGGCAGACCATGCACCATTTCTTTTGTCTGCAGCGTTTTTAGCCCTTTGTAGCTTAGATGACCATATTTTTGATGCCAAAGATATGTTAGACCAGGAGAGGTGTGGAGACACTCTTCGATATCGACAGCATGATTTGAGTTCTTATGGAAGAGGATGAACATACGATTTGCACTCATATTTGTGTGTGCAATCAAACCTCTAGATGGATGATATATGTTGCATTCTCCATTTTTTATAAGAATGGCAAGATCCTTTTCCTGCAGCTGCCCTATACTCAACAGATTGTTTCGAAGTTTTGGGACATAGTATATGTCTTGAACATGAAAGGTTACACCATTAAGCACCAATCTTACGCTACCTTTTCCAGTGACATTCATTCTTGAATTATTTCCGCACTTAACAGAACGTTTGGATACTTCTTCCATAGTTGAAAACATAGCTTTGTTTCCACACATATGATTTGAGCACCCCGAGTCCAGAAACCAAGCATTGTTCCTTTCGCATTTACTTTCTTCTACATAGGCCATCAACAGAAGTTCTTCTTCTTCACTCATTTCTGCATAGTTAGCCTCATTCTTCCATTGAGGACATTCATATTTAAAATGTCCCAGATTGTCGCACTTAAAACACTCTACTGTGGCCTTTGAGAAAGATTGTCTTCCTCTTCCACGTCCTCGACCTCGGTATGCTCTTCCTCGGCCTCTACTGCTCTCAACCTTGAATGTTTGC
Organism: Caryopteris x clandonensis; assembly: GCA_028749325.2. Lineage (NCBI taxonomy): Eukaryota > Viridiplantae > Streptophyta > Magnoliopsida > Lamiales > Lamiaceae > Caryopteris > Caryopteris x clandonensis. The sequence goes on from JAPYKT020000001.1 coordinate 16,677,935, forward strand.
TCATCACCTCGATTGGCCCTTTTGAATTTTTGTTCGTGCACCACCAGAGAACTTTGAAGTTCATCAATTGACATTTCTCTGTGTCATTTGATTATTCAATTGAAACCACAACATAAGTAAATACATTGGCGAGAGTTCGAAGAATTTTTTGCACCACCTTCTTATGTTGTTTGCCACCGTCATCACTCTCGCAAAGTATTCGGTGATTGTTTCCGTATCTTTCATCTCAAGCACCTCAAAATCTCTTCTCAAGGAAGTGAGAAGTGACTTCTTCACACGTTTGTTTCCTCCAAATTTCCTTTTGAGAGAATCCCATACACTCTTGGACGTGCGTCTGTCCAAGATTTGTTTGAAAATGGGCCTATCAATAGCTTGGAAAAGGTAATGTTTTACCTTGTAGTCGTTGATTCTGGCGATCTCCAACTCCTTCTGTGCTTGTTCAGTGAATGTGGTTACAACACGAGGCTCCTCGAAGCCTTGTTCGATTGAACTCCATAATCCCTTTGCACGAATAAGATTCTCCATCAATTCTCTCCAATGATCATAGTGTAGACCATCGAAGTGCATAATTTTGGCCATAATCTTGTCCTCACTCATTTTCGTGTTTCTCTCTTTTCTTTCACTCTCATGTTTCACTCTTTAAAGACTTCTATCAAACCCAGTCGTGGCTCTGATACCAGTTTGTTGAGTGCAAAAAAACTTATAATGAATCAGAGTTTGCGAAAACTGAAATCATCTTCTATTGAAAATCAAGAGGCTCTTATATAGCCTTTACAAGCACAACAAAAAACAAGAAATGGTTAACAACCTAGCAATCATAACAAGAAATTATTATCAACCTAACAACCTTCCAAGAAATGAAAGTTAAAGCAATTAGTTTCTAGCAGCAACTCTCGTACTGACCTCTTCAAGACGTTCCGGCCTAAATTCTGCCATGTTTTAGCATTGTAGTACAAATGCAATTTCTATCACAAAATAAATCTTTACAAGTATCTAAGAAATCACTTTTGATTATGTTCCAACATTTTTTTATATAAAAGAGCTGAAAATCCATCAAGACCAGCAAAATTGTCCTTATTCAAATAGAAAACAAGATCTCTAACTTCGAGAGTAAAAAAATATTACTTATTATCAGAAATAACAAAGTGTATGTGATTGAATTATGAGAGTTGAATCAAATGCAAGAGAAGAACTATATGGTATTGCAAAAAAATAACGAGGATAAGAAGCCTAGAAACGAGGGTTCATTTCCTCGAATCGTATTTAGAAAGGGAAGTGAGAGAGAAGCCAGAGCGTTCCCAGCTGTATTTTTACGGTCTTCTCTTGCCTTATATGATAAATCCACTAAGTAAAATACATGGTATATCATGCAACATTTTTTATTAAATAACCCTTTAATCACTTATTTCAGCATATAATAAATGCAATACCCTAATTACCCATGCATATTTTCCATCTATATTCCAAGCACCATAAATACTTGTGAAGATCAAATTAGGTTGGTGTTATGATGTGAAATTGTGACGACAATAATATTTTGAGGAATTAAATATTTTCTTGCTAAATTCTACTTTTATAGACATTATTCAAACTTTATTTTGCATCGTACGACCAAAAGATAAGGGAACACAAAAAATTTAATTATTATTTAACCATTACCTCCATTGCACCAAAAAAATAAAAATAAAATTATGTTATAGTAAATTTGTCATAGTTGGGCTTGATAAAGATGACGGGCCAGCCTAGGCCTTGGTTGAACCATTAAAGGCTCGGCTCGTTGTAATGTCAGCCCATAAGCTTCCTCCATGTTCAGGTTGTGGGCCACCTGTCCATTACCCAATTCAAAATCAAATGCATGTATCAAAGTAGCAACCAACAGCTGTACCATTCGTATTCCTAAGCCCATTCCCGCACAAATTCTACGGCCCGCTCCAAATGGCATCACTTCGAAATCATTTCCCCTAAGCTCAATATTGGGCCTTTCCCCACCCACCAAGAACCGTTCGGGCCGAAACTCTAGTGGGTCGACCCATATATTTGGATCACGAGCAATGGCCCAGATATTGATGAGAAGTGTAGAGTCCTTTGGGATAAAATAACCATTGATTTCACAACTCTGATGGGCTATTCTTGGGAGAGAGAGAGGAGTGGAAGGATGGAGACGAAAGTTCTCTTTAATTACAGCTTGAAGAAATGTCAATTGGGCTAGATCGGATTCTGTAACGAGTCTATCTTTACCAACAACTGAGTCCAGCTCTTCTTGGGCTTGGGCCAAAAGTTTTGGGCTACGGATGAGCTCGGAAATGGCCCATTCCACAGTACTAGATGTTGTGTCTGTCCCAGCTGTAAATAAGTCCTACAATAAATATATATAAATGTTGGGGTGAATCTTTTTGTAATTAAAAAAAAATACACACACACTCATATATATATATAATTTTACAATCTTTTTATATTTTATTTTATGAGTACATACTAAGGTGACACCACATATATATACACAAACAAAATGTAACACCATAATATATGTTTTACATTATATTATATTTTTTTATTGGTACATTTCTAAGTCATGATAATGCCATAGTAACACACACATTATATAAATTGAAAAACTTACCAAAAGTAACGCTTTAATTTCCGTGTCGGTGAGCTTCCAACCCTCCCCATTGTCCACATCTTTTAAAGAAATCAACGTACTCAACAAGTCCACGTGCCCCTCTGTGCCCTTAGGGCCGTTGATCTTGTGCTCCTCGACGATTTTGGTGAAGAAAGTGTCAAAACGATAATGTAGTCTCTTCATCTTAGCCACAACTCCTTGCAAGTCGAACCTCTTTAGTGGTGGAATAAAATCACCTACGTTGAAGACTCCGGCCAACTCCATCAATTCCACCACCATCGCCTTGAACTCATCCGCCTTAATATCCCCGCTGCCGCCACCACATCCCACCACCCGCCGCCCTAACATCACGCGTGCTATTGCGTTTGTGGCACATACATTTAGCATTTGACCTATGCTTACCGGTCCTTGCCCTTCACTTGTTAGACTATGAATGAGGATTCCAACTTCTTCCTACCAAAGTTTAAAAAAAAATAAAAAAATTGTCAAGCGTCAGAAACATGTCTCTAAATTTTGGCATCCAGAATTTTAGCAACACAATATTTCTCTCCTCAAATAGTGTGTTACAATTTTAGTTTGAAGACAAATCTTATGTGATTAGAAATACAAATTTCTATCTCTCTAGATATCTTCTTGTAGTAAGAGTTCTGACTAGATAAATGGATCCAGTCATTTAGTAGAACAAAATAGCGAGAATAAATTGGAAATTCCAAATCCAAAATATTTGTCTCATAAGAAGACCTAAAAATCCAGATTTTCCTCACCTGACCAAAAAGAAAGAGCGATTATTGTGATTATGTGCAATGAATAATTTACTTGTACGTAAACTATTTCAGACTGCTTATACCTCATCTCATCTTATGATGGTGACCCAAAATGAAGCCCTATTAAAGCTAAGTATGTTAGCATGCGCCGTAACTCGTACATCCGTTAATAAGAGAACGCGTTAATTTAAATTTAGTTTATAGTCTTACAAAATTTTTTTCTCAAAAAATCTATCTCCCTCCCTCTTATCCAATTATATTACAACTTCTAATAACTACTTTATATAGACAGTCATTCGATCATTATAAAATTATATTTCGTATACCTATCTTTTTATTTATTTATTTATTTATTTATTTGATAAATACTTTATATATCTTACCTTTATATTTTAGAACAAACATAAGAATTGCACTACTATTTTAAACTCAAGCAACCTAAATTATCACGCAGCCTTCAAACTTAATGCAACACTTGATAGTATTAACCACCATAAGTTGAGAGAAAGAGAAAGTCTAATATTAATTGGGGGGGGGGGGGGAGTCTAATATTAATTGCAAGATAGTGAGGTTTGATGAAGCAATCAATAACCTGTCTAACATGGCGAAAGTCATCCAAGGCCTTGTTGGAAAAGAGGTGAAGGGCACAAATTTTCCTAAGCAGGCGCCACCTTGGGCCGTAGGGTGCAAAAACCAAGTCCTGGTAGTTGTAAGCAATGTGTTGAGCACCCGAACTCGGGGGCCGGCTCAAGAAGTTAGCGTCATTAACCTTCAAGAACTGCTCCGCCACGCTGGCAGAGGCGGCCACAACCACATGCACGAATCCCATTTTAAGATGGATGAGGGGCCCGTACGCACGTGCCATGGCTGCCATCGACTGGTGGGGCTTCAACCCCAGCTGCGGAAGGTTGCCGATGATCGGCCATGGCTTCGGCCCGGGAGGGAGGGGCCGCTGCCCCTTAGGGCCGCGGCGCCGGCTTTGGAGGAAAGAATATAGGAGTAACCCTAAAATGGAAGTGCATATGATCAAAGTTAAAGGGGCAGTCATTGTGTTTGTCTATGTATGGCTGTTTTTTTCTTTTTTTTTTTCCTTGATATAGTATATAAGATGTGTTTTCTTAAAGATGTTTTTTGAGTTTCTAGAATTATAAATGCTGATTGCTATCACTGTCTTTTATATTTTGGGAGTGGGGGTTGGGATTTAGGGTTCTTGGCTGTGGTGGTAGTTGGCTAAGATATATATATATATATATATATATATATATATATATATATGGCTTTGATCCTCTACTTTACTCTATTCTTTTACATATACGTGAATGTGTCTGTCGTATGATGTTATTCTAAAATAAAAAATAAAATACAGAAGAAATTAGAAGTTCGGAATCCTATATTTATATATTGTTATGTGTGTATTTTTCTTACTCGCTATTAGATATAACATAAATAACTATAATTTATAAAGTATAATTTTTCTAAGCCAACATATATGAATAAAACATAATATGAGATTTTGTATCATACTAAAATTTAAATTTTTTAAGTATTTCAACAATTCTAAAATGTGAAAACAAAATTATAAACATGCTTCAAATATTATTTATTTAAAACCTTAATTTTATGTTAAAATTTTAAATAGTGTTATGAAATAAAAAGAAAATACAAGTAATTTAATTTGATTTTATATCTTAATTGCATTCAATATAAATATATAGGAGACGGCGGGATAACAAGTGTTGGGTGTACATGATGTGGGGAGTAACCTAACTTGGTAAGTATTGGTTTACTTTGAATGGTTGTTGCCTTAGCTATATCTCTATATTCCCTTCCTTTCTTTGCTTTCCCTTTCCCATTTCCTTGTATTGTCACTATCCTTCAAAATACAATGCCAAAGGACAAGTCCTATTCTAACCACCAACTTCACTTACCCCTTTTTTTTTCAGATTAACACACAAAACACACATCGAAACACAAATATAATTTCATTATATTATATATTTATTATATGATTGGTGCATATAAAAGAATCTTAATTTAATTTATTATTTAAATGCCTAGTTATGACAGCATACATAGATCTATTTGTTCAAACTTTGTTAGTGTAGTAGCATTGCTTCACTATTATTTGATGAAGGTCAGATGTTCAATGTTTGGCAAGTGTTGATGACGAATCCTCCAATCATCTTGAATGTCTTTATTGGGACGGCATATGTACACGTATGAGGAGGTGGAGAAGCCTCGCAGGAGCAGGGTCACAGGTCACAGGTCACAGGGTACAGACCTGCGTGAGAACCATGTTTTGGATTTTGCACCTCTCCACACCAGATCAGAAAGAGAAAGAAATTATAATACGACCCCAGCGGATCATCCATGCACAAATCTAGTCTTTGATCCTGCGGTAAGGTTCATTGCAATTGAATTTAAAATTTAATAAAACTAGAATAAAATTTAAATTCGTATAAATACAAACAACACTAACAAATTTATTAATATGAATTCAAAATTCATTATCAACCATGCAATCCAAACACAAGTTATTATTTTACAGCTCTTCTTTTTTCAAAGATCTATTCACAAGTATAGGTAAATCAAACGAAAAATACCCATGATAGCTAGAGATTTAAAACTTGCTATGACCAACAGGTTAGTTCATTTAGCTTGAAAAATTATAGAATAAAAGTATGTTATTATTAGTCTAGATTAATAAATCCTAATAGGTCTTAGATCACTTAGCATTCGAACTGTTTTCGCTGGGTAGCATATTTCTTTCTTTTTTTTTTTTTTTTTAATATCGAAAGAATGATATACAACATTTTAAACTAATTTTCTAAAAATGCACTTCTTTATTGATAAAATCAAAATCTTCAATTAATAGAAGTCTAAAGATCAATCTTTAAAATTATAATAATGTATAATTGAGTTTAAATACTATAACCTAGATGCGATATTGCTAGAATTTACTTATATATATTTAAATTGTAAGAATTTGAATTTAGAATATTGAGTAGTACTATAGTCATATGCATTACTATTGAACTAGTAATTTATCTGGTGCGATGTATGATTATTTATTTTTATTAGGTATTTGTGTAATTTTTATGACTTTATTAATTTAGGGGATTTTGAGTTTTTAAATTTAAAATTATAAGGTATTAAATAAATAGAATTAGGAGTGTCAACTCGAGACTATTGGTCCCAATCCAAATATTTATTTATGGTTTAAGTTAAGAAACTATATTTTAAAAAAAATTATGAAATGCTAAATTTTTTGAAAAAGCAAAACTTTATTTTAAAGACATATTTTGCTTTAACATATTTACTAATGACGCGCCCAATGATAGATATTGTTTGACTTATAAAAAAATTAAAATAAAAACCACTAAGATATTAAACAAATTTATCAAAATATGATGGATATTTGAACATTACTATTTTATCAAACTTGTTTGTTAAATTTTATTTATTTTGCTAGTATTTACTTTTATTCTTTTAAAAAAAAAAAAGTGAATGTAACTCTAAGCAAACGCAGCTGAAAAATAAATCAGAATTTACAATATAACTTATATCTAACTTAAACAGATTATAATTATTTATAGTGATTCACAATGAATTATTAAAAAGAAAATTGCTATAAGTCATAAACTATATATAATGTATATATATAATGCAAAATACTATAAAAACTAACCTCATAAGACGAAACCACATAAATTCTACATATAAATATTAGTCAAATAAATATTTAATGGCAAAAAATAATGTTAAGGCTTACCTTTATATTATTGATAACACAAAACATTTTCATAGTGTCATATTCTAATATAATATGATTCTCATAATTTACATTCTTCACCCTAATTAATCTATTTTATTTAATAATGTTAAATTGAAAGATTTTGCATTAGTGCGAAAGATTATTGGATGTATTTTTTTGGATTAATAACAAAATCAAATTCTAGATTAGTGTTAAATTTTTCTATCAAATGTGATACTCCACAACAAAAGTGGTGACGTGTTATTTATTAAGTGTTGACTAAGTACAATATCTCCTTAATTTTAGGATACATCTATGTATTATTTTAAAAATAATTTTTATTATAAATAGGTTATGGAGAAATAAAAAAAAAACAAAAAATAGATTAGAAATATCAATCTAGTCAAAGAAATTCTATATTTACAATGTTATAGTAGATAATGAAAAATATTATGTATATATGTATATTTAGAAATAATAAATTTTAAGTTTAGTGAAAATGATGAAGGTAAAGAATAAATATAGATTTATCAAAATTTGTGTTAATCTACTTAATTTTTTTCTTATCATCTTATTGTAACCGAATTCGAGAATGATGTCACTTTTTTAAATTTTTTTAGTAGAATATAAGAGAACTTTGTTTTATTTTATTTTATTTTAATATATTACTATAATATCTTATTTTTGGAGAAAATTAAAAAATCTTAATAATTGAGACACATTAACTTTTGATATATTCTAGAATTAATGTTAATTAGTTTCATAATTCTGAATTTATGTTAATCAGTTATATAATCCTAATATTTATGTTAATTAGCTTTATAATTCCAAAATCACACGATGAAGTAGTTATTTACTAATACTAATAATAATAATAATAATAATATTATTATTATTATTATTATTGTTGTTGTTGTTGTTGTTGTTGTTGTTATTATTATTATTATTATTATTTAGTAATTAAACGATATTGTTTGCTCTTATATTTCACTCAATAACGACTCGCAAGTGCACAAGGTTAATTGTAGTAAATATGGGTGAGAACATGTATTGTATCCACATGGACTATCTATGGTAAAATCAATTGAGTACTTGTTTATGATATTTTCCTTTATCAAAATAATTAAATATTTGGGATTGGTTTGGTAAAACAAAATAAAACAAATAAAAAAGTAGAAATAGATATCAAATCAGATTCAAACAACTAAAGATATTCAGAGATTGTAAGGATTTCAGGGACATTCATTCATACGGTTATATGAGTTGCATTAATGTATCAAACCATATTTAATTCCTATATTTGTAGGAGAATCACTAATATATTTATATCCTTTATTCCGAGTTAGATCTAAATGTTGATTAGATAACAATGATCATCTCCCGATCTCACAGAATCATCTAACTCCCAATCGTGCATAGGATCTATTCTCATCACAATTCTTACTAATCTCCCGATCTAGCAAGTGTTATGTTATGCTAATCCGTGAATCAACTACTCCCTCCCGGGCAGTAATGTATTAACTACACATGTGCAATTAGTCTCCACATAATTTGATATGATATTCAAATCAAGAAAGTATAAACAAGTATAGGAAGCAAAATAATATCATTAAAGAAAAACATATGAGCCCTTAATCATGCACTATCTAAAATCACTAGATGTTTAACTACACATATTCGATACATAACACATGAGAAGAAAAACATATGAATCCATAATCATGCACTCCCTAAAATCACTAGATGTTTAGCCACACATATTCAATACATGACACATGGGAAACATTTTTACAATCATGACTAACATAAAAGAACAAAAGAAAAGAAAACTATTTAAAGCCAAACGATCTTCGTTTATCTCTTTCTCTCTCTCTGATGATTTGGTTGGTTGATTCTTCTTTGTCTCCTTATTTCTAACCCTAAAATCTATTGTATATTGTATTGTGTGATGTTCCATAATTTAATGTAACTCCTCCTTTTATAGACAATTACTAAGGTTTTGGTAGCCGCCGTATCTCTATTTTGGAATAAGAAGATATGCCCGAATCACATCAAATCTATAAGATATGCTCAAATCACACCAAATTGTGACAGTTAAGATCATATCACGAGGATAAGCACGATCTGTATGACTTGAGACATGGTTCATACACCTTCGATTATCTGTTTTTCTGTCAAAACTTCAATAAACACGTGACGTAACAAAATATAGCAAAATCATGATGAATTCGTCACTTAGTTACATGCAATTGTTTAAAAAACTACACATAATAACCTCAAATTGTACGTAAATTCTATGTTTATAGAGATTGTATATGGTTTAAAAAAAGATGTATTCAAATTTAGAAAGCTATTTTGAGCGAAAAAATTTATTAAGTTCTAAAATATTATGTTTCTTATATATATATATATATATATATATGTTAAATCTATCTTAAAAGACCTGCAATATAGAATATTTTTTTCTTTTTGTGACGATTTTTTTATAAAAAAATAATCTTAATTTTTGCGATCATTTAAAATTTAGAAAATAAAATTTTAAATTTGTGTTCTTTTTTAACGTTAAATTTGATGAAAATAATATTATACAGATTGATCATACTATATTATGTAAATATAAATTATTTTTATTTTTATATCAAATTGATTTATTGTAACCTAACTTATTAGATATATTGGTTATCTATATCCCAAAATTTGTGGAATTATAGGATTTAAATTGAACTACAATTTATCTTTATAGAAGTTTGTCTGATATACTCTCATAATAAAATAATTAAAATTAAAAAAAATTATGTATTTTAATTGCAATTTTTAGTTACCATTATATCGTGGCTCTATCAATCAAATTATTTTATTATATCTTATATATAGATAAATATTCATATAGATTTGTATAAAAAATATCATAACTAAAAGTAATTTAGGAAGAAATTTTTTTATTTTTTATTTAAGACGATACTTCTCTTTATATATATATATATCACAATTAACTTAAGAAAAAATATTTTATAGTTAATGATTATATTTAGTGTATATACGTGTGTATATATATGTGCAATATGGATGTCAAATTAAAGATCGTGAAAAGAGAATTAATTAGATATATATATATATATATATATATATATATATTTAAATTGAAGATGAAACAAACAATTATAAGATTTTTGAAAATTTTAATGAAAAAAATAAAATCAAAATTACATATTTTGATAGATATAACTTGAAAATGAATAAGTGTCGTAGCTTTATTAGTCAAACTAGTAGTGGCTTCCGTGCAATGCACATGTATATTAATTTTGTGGATTTTTAAAATTTAATTTAAGTTTATAATATTATTTTTAAATATTTTATAATATTCATAAACCTATTTCTTTTTTGTCATTTTAAGTATGTTCAATGGTTAGGCTCAAATATAGATGACATAAAATTATTACGATTATTAATGGAGTACAATGGGTTCAGTCACCCAACTTTCCTCAAACTTCATTCCCCCCACCCCCAACACAAACACACACGCGCACACACATACACACACACACACATATATATATATATATATGTGTGTGTGTGTGTGTGTGTATTAAAAAGTAGCTAAATATAACATGCACAACACAACATAAATATGTATAAGCAAAATAAGTATACATTTATAAATATTGTAAAATAGTTTTTATGATTGTAAATGCAAAAAAAATAGGTAAACAATAATCTTGTGATATGAAAGGTTTTCTGAAAGAAATAGCTAAAATAAAAATGTTATGATGAAATTAAAATATCAATAATAAATCTAATTCATAATAAAGTAATAATAACCACCTAATACAAAATGTACTTATTTATTTTAATTTTTCTATATCATTTGGTTTCACTCGCCTCCTTAACCATATCGATAGTTAGTTACAACAATGTGTTGATTTATTAATTTTCATTATTTTTACCATATAAAGAAGATAATAAGATAAATACGACGATCATTTTTTTCTAAACAAATGAATTTCTAATTACTTTGTAATGTAGTAAATTTATAAGATAAATAAAAATTATAACTTGTTCAATATAATTTGGATAAATATTTTTTTCGTTCACTAAATTTATTTTTTTAGTCATTTTTGTTAGTCCAAATTGATTTTTGTATTTGGACTTGTAAATTATTTTTATTGTTCAGTAACCGGCCATCACAACTTTAATAACCAATTGGTGCTAACGTGACATATTTGAGCCATATTTTTAAAATATTATTTAAAACATCATAATTTTAAATCATATTTAGAATTATTTTAGGATTTAGCAAAATATTTTTTTAAACTGATTTTTTTAATGAAAAATATTAAAAATATAAAATAAATATAAAATCCAAAACTATTTTAGAAAGTCTTAAATATATTTTATAATTAGAAATTTTTTTAAAAAAATAAAAAATGTATTTTTAAAAAATCAAGAAAGAAAGATTTGTTATAAATTCTTGATTAAAAAAAGAGAGTATAAAATAATAGAAATAGGAAAAGTAATTCACAGAGAAGTGAGAACGGTTTCTTCCTAAAGTATAAAATCAATACAAATCAATAAATATATTCAAGTAAAAAGAATTTTTAAACATAAATGTGTTTTGCAACATAAAATTAGAATTTGGTCATTTGCATACATATGCTCTCATTTATGTTGTAATATTTAACCAATTGCTTTAACTATTCACGTGGTAAACGTATTATTTAATGTTAGTAAATAAAAAAATCTCAAATAAAAAAAAGTTTTATAATACTTAATACATATATAGATTATTGATAAATTGAAGCCTTGAACAAGGAAATTTTACCATCAACCACATCAACATTAAGAAGCTTCATGAATGATGAAGGTTATTTCTTGATCTATAAATAAAATATTTGCTTATATGCTAAGAATTATCTTTCATTACAAATTATTTTTCAAAAAAATTTCAATTGTTTTGGCCAAATCTATTTGCAAAAAAAAAAAAAAAAAAAAAAAAAAATAACAATAATAAAATAAAAGAAATTCAAGAAATAAAAAAGAAAAAGAAAAGTAAGGCTTTTAGATTACCACAACCTCTTCCATATCAATAACAACCGTTTACCCTTTACTTTTCCAACCCATTTAATTTAATTTCTAACTACCTATTCCTTTTAACATTTCAACACCAAACTCTAAACTTCCCCTACTGAAAAATTACAATCCTAATCCAATATCCTTGCATTCTTTTTGTGCTCTATCTCAACATTTTCGTTGTTATTTCTATTATCTAAAACACCTCCCATGGATTATATTGTAAACTTAGAAATTTCACTTCCTTGCTTAAATCCATTATGGTTTTCATTTTTCCTCTTCTTGCAACCAAACTTGTTGCCATGACAATTTTAAGATTGTTCATGTTTGGTATTGCCATGTTTATGATGTTGCCTTACATGGGGTTGGTGTTGTTGATGTGTAAATTAATTTAAAGATCAAATTAATATAAATAATTTGAAATTATATGTAAATTGTCTTACTTACCTATATATATGAATGTATTTGATGGCAAAAATTGAAATGACCTTATTGTTTTTTTGAAAAGAATTGAGATGTATTGACAAAGTTGAGAGAGAGAGGGAGTAGATGAAAATATAGCTTTTATTTGTGAAAGGGATTGAGATGTATTAACAACTGAATTGTGTAATTCAAAATTATATCTCATTTTGTATGCTGAAATTTTGATTCTACTTATTTCATAATTTTGTTGATTGAATCTTCATTTCCATGTTTAACGAAAATTTAATTTTAGTCGAATTAAATGCTTGCATAATCTCCTATTTAAAGAGCATATCTTAAGTATTTTCTTAATTATGGTTTTATATTATTGAAAATTGTATCAAAGAAATATACGAAGATCATGATTCATGAAAAAACAAATCTTTTAATAGAGAAAAAATATGATTCTAAATAGAAGTTTGGGAAAATTTTTGTATTGTAATTTTCATAATTTATTATTTATGGAAATATTTATTTGGTTTAATGAATGTAAAAGGAATATTATTTATATAACATTATAATTGTGTTGACTTTCTTTTTCCAAAAATCAAATATTTTTTCCGATTTAGAAATCAATTTATTCAGAAAAAACTGCTACTGCTATTTTAGGGCGACGTCTGTTCTTATATATACTAGTTAAGCTCCCGTGCGATGCATGGACATATTATTTGTGTGAATTTCTCTAATTTAATTTAGTTATATACTATTATAAAATTCAAATTTTTTATATAACATTCATATGTATTCTTTCTCTTTGTCTATTTTCTAATCAAAGTATGTTCAATAGTTAGCCTCAAATATGTGCGGTGCAAATTATTACAGTTATTAATATGATACGAAAATTTTATTCACATTGCCCAACCCCATCCCCCACATATGCATATATGAATTTATTATATTATTAGGAGTAAGTATATATAATATTATCAACACAACATAAATATGTATATTTACAATATATAAAAATATTGCATAATAGTTTGTATGATTGTGAAAATGCATTGGTTTAAAAAAAAACTATTTTCTTGTGGACGTAGTAAAAATTATATGTTTGAAAAAAAATGAATATATATATATATATATATATATATATTCACATACCTTAGAAGAATTTTTAGTGTATATCTCTAAAAGTTTAGAATTTCTTTCAAAAATTTCTGATAAAATAAATTGTTTCAACGAAACATGTATATGCTGAAACAATACATCAACGATACAATATATAAATATACATTAAAATTACAATATGAAAAAAGAGTCAATATTGTCAAATAATTAGAAATTATAATCATATTCTTCAATTTTGTTAGACATGCAAATCTCAATATACATAATCTTATACGATTGATTTCTTGCTTCGATATTTAGAGAATAATTGTTCAATATCTACTTAGTTATTTTAGTTAAACATAAAAAATATATAACAATTAACTTTAAAAAAAGTATTTTATATTTATTAATTAATTTTTTATGTATATATAAATGTATATATACAATATGGATGTCTACTTAAAAATTGTTAAAATAGAATTAATTACATATATTTTTCATAAAAAATTAGTGTTGAAACAAAAAAAATATAAGCATTTAAATTGTTTAGTGAAAAATAAAAACAATAATAAAAAAACAATCCAATAAATATATTTTGATAGATAATAATAATAATACAATATAATTTTAGTATATCTTGAAAATAATAAGTGTAATTCCAAAATTGAAAACCGTGGCTCTATTAATCAAATTGTATTATTATATCTTATATACAGATATATATTGATGTAGATATATAGAAAAAAATACCATAATTTAGAAAGTAGTTTATATAAGAAAATTTAATATTTTCTAGATGATACTTTTCTTTTTATATATACATACATATAGTGGTAGTCTATATGCTATTTAAAATTAATTATATAATTTATTCCACATAAGAAATAAAAACAAATACATGAATTTTATTCAATGGTGTTAAAGAAATATATGAAAATCGTGATTCAAAAAAAATCAAATATTTTAATATAGAAAGATTATGATTCTAAATAGAAGTTTGACAAAACTGTTGTATTGTAATCTTCATAATTTATTGTTTATGAAAATATTTATTTGGTTTAATGAATGTAAAAGGAATATTATTTCTAATATTACAATTGTGTTGACTTTTTTTTTTTTTTGAAAATTAGATATTTTTCTGTTTTAGAAATCTATTTACGTGGAAAAAACTGCTCCTATTATTTTTAGGATGACCTATTTATATATATATATATATATATATATATATATATATATATATATATATATATTAGTTAAGCTCCCGTGCGATTCACGGATATATTATTTGTGTGAATTTTTCTAGTTTAATTTAGTTTATAATATTATGAAATTATAAGTATTATATAACATTTATATGTATTTATTTCTCTCTCTCTCTCTCTCTCTCTCTCTCTCTCTCTCTCTCTCTCTTTATTTTATTTTG
Organism: Caryopteris x clandonensis; assembly: GCA_028749325.2. Taxonomy (NCBI): domain Eukaryota; kingdom Viridiplantae; phylum Streptophyta; class Magnoliopsida; order Lamiales; family Lamiaceae; genus Caryopteris; species Caryopteris x clandonensis. Next base: position 16,693,075 of record JAPYKT020000001.1, read on the forward strand.
TAATCAAATTATCAAAGTATGTTTAATAGTTGGCCTCAAATATGTGCGGTGCAAATTATTACAATTATTAATATGATACGATAATTTTATTTACCTCGCCCCGTTCAATCCCACACATATACATATATGAATTTATTATATTTTAAAGAGTAAGTGAATATAATATTTTCAACACAACATTAATATGTATATTTACAGTAAGCATATAAAATATTGCATAATAGTTTTTATGATTATGAAAAACGCATTGGCTTTTAAAAATAAATAAATAAACTTTTTTGTGATTGTAAAAAAAACTTACATGTTTGACAACACACACACACACACACACACATATATATATATATATATATATATATATATTCACATACCAGAAGAACTTTTAGTTGAATATCTCTAAAAGATTATAATTTCTTTCAAAATTTCACTGATAAAATAAATTATTTCAAACGAAACATGTATATGCTTAAACAATATATCAATGATAAAATAAACAAATCAATATACATTAAAATTATAATATTGAAAAAGAGTCAATATTGTCAAATAATTAGATTTTATAATCATATTCTTTAATTTCATTAGACATTCAAATCTCAATTTTTTTAACAAAACTTATTAGTAAAGAACAAAAAATCATCACCATATGATATTATTTTTTGTATTTGTTTATGTCTTTAGATAGACAAATACCAAAAGATATACACAATCTTATAAGCTGATTTCTTTCTTCGATATTTAGAAAATGATTTGTTCAATATCAACTTAGATATTTTAGTTAAATATAAAAATATATAATAATTATCGTAAAAAAAGTATTTTATATATAATTATTAAATTTTTATGTATATGTATGTATATATGCAATATGGATGTCTACTTAAATATTGTTAAAATGGAATTAATTACATATACTTTTTTATAGAAAAAATAGAGTTGAAACAAAAATTTATAAGCTTTTAAATTTTTTAGTGAAGAAAAAAACAAAATTAAAAAGATAATCAAATAAATATATTTTGATAGATAATAATAATAGAACATAATTTTAGTATATTTTGAAAATAATAAGTGTAATTTCAGCATTGAAAATTGTAGCTCTATTAATCAAATTGTATTATTATATCTTATATACAGATGATATATATATATATATATATATATATATATATAGAAACATAAATATTATAATTAGAAAGTAGTTTAGGTAGGAATGTTTTTTAAGCGATACTTCTCCTTTTATATATACATACAGATAATGGTAGTCTATAGACTACCTAAAGTTAATTATATTATTTATTCAACATAAAAAATAAAAAATAACCAAATTTAGTAAGATAGTTACGATGGAAAAATGGTATAAAGTTTATTTATAGAGGTATTGATATATATATATATTAGAATTAATAAAAAAATACAATTGTGTCAAAGAAATGTATGAAGATCTTAATTCGAAGAAAATCAAATTTTTTAATATAGAAAGATTATGATTCTAAATAGAAGTTCATAATTAGAAAGTAGTTTAGGTAGAAAACTTTAATGCTTTTTATTTATGGAGGCACTTGTGTTATTATATATATATATATATATATGTTATATTTTTAAATTTGTCGTAGTTATATAAATGTTATATTATATGAACATTTTTTATTTAATATAGAATTGTGTTTCAATTTAAAATATTGTGCATATTCTGATTGAAATTTCAAATTAAATATATAATTTTACCATTGATTCAAAGTTTGGCAATGATTCATTTAGTTGGAAGCTCAATACTATTAAAAGTAAATTTACCATATTATAAATTTATTTAAAATGATCCGTTCAACCTAAAATATAATTAACCCATTTAACACGGCAAACAAATTAGTTTGGCAATGAGTCATCCAAACTTCAAATCTGCCTAAATGAAAGTTTACAAATATAGACACAACCACATTCTAATAATAATAATAAAATAAACATAAAAACCTTTTATTCATAAGGTGCTCCATGCTTGTTTATTTGAAAAGTACTACTATTAATTTATTACTTTAAAAAAATATATTTTTAAAATAAATAAATAATATTTTTTAATTAAAATAAATAAATAATATTTTTTAATTAAAATAAATAATATTGTAGATCAAGTACAAGATACATTTTTATGCACAAGACACTTAGCCAAAAATAATTTATTAAAATACCTTTAAATAGGAAATATTGATATTTGTTTTTTTAATTATAATAAAATAATACGAAACAACTATATTAAAGTAATCATCAAAAGAAAACTTTGCGTATAGTCATGGCGGCAAGAATATTAATTAAGATTTTACAATTAAGTTTTTCAACAATATTTTTTTCATAACTAATTCAAAGATAATCTTTTTAATCATAACTCATTTGAATTAGTGAAAACCTTATAACTACAAATTAATTACACAATAACTATATTTTTTAATAAAGAAGTCCCGGCAAGAATTTTGGAATTTGAAACATTTTTTGATTTGTGCAATAACAAGGAATAATAATGTTTTATGGGGCCGGCTAAATAGCCCCAATTAGCTGAACATTCTCCCAAGGGAAAAGAGTCGGTTAAAAAGACGGCGAATCTTTTTATTTCTATCTAAATAATTGAAAGATCTCTCTTTCTTATATCAACAGAAATTCTCGAAGAAGGCTAGCTTCCCTGGGCCTGGAGCTTTTAGGAGTTTGCCGACATAGCATGCATTGTGGTACAGGACATGCTATGTGGTAAGTAAGGAGTAAGCAACTATCCTTGTTTCAATCTTCTACTCCTTTCGCCTTTCCATCTTCCTTTTCCTTATTCTTTCTACAACCTTCGGTACCTATTCCATCGGGAGATCCCAAACACGAGCATAGAAAGGCGTAGTGGTAGAAGGGAGAACCTCTGAAGTTTTTTCATTGATAAATGTTGGGCAAAGGAGAATTTAGAACAAAGCTTAGTAGGAGTCGGGAGGCGAAAGACCATGGACACCGGAAGCTTCTTCCTAATATGCAAGATATCCAGATCCAAAGCCTATCGCCAAACCATAAACATGACTTCCGCTCTTATGTACCGGCAACTTCCTCCACTAAAGGTTATAGCTTCAGGACCACTTTTTTTTTGCACAAACATAAGTAGGGCCTTTAGTATTGGAAAAGTCACCACAGATTGGGTAGGGTATGTATATGTTTTTCTATACATTAATTTATTAGAATTGAATAGACTTCAGGTATTATTCATTGGGTGAGCGGGTAATTTGTTGGATAATTGAGTTATCCGAATATATTTAATTTTTTTAATAATATATAATATGCATATATACAATATAAAAATTTATATAAATAAAATCGCATATAATATATATAACATGTAAATATTATACTTTTTGCTTTATAATAGTTTTTTTATATTATATTATATAATATATTATATATGCAATATATTAGATATAATTTTAATTATATAATATATAACTTATATAATAATATATATTTTTTTAAATGAATAGATGGGTAGCGTGATCGGGTAATAGCCTATACCCGTACCGTACCCTACCCTACCAAATCAAAAAAAATAATCGAATTTAGATAATACCCTATCCAATTACTCAGTTACCCGTTGGATAATCTAATCCTACGGATAAAATTGATATTCCTAATTCTCCCTTCCCCCTCTAAAAATAATTTAAAACAAATATAATTTAAGGTAAAAGATCAAAATAATACTACTTAAGAAAATAATGAAATAATAATAATATTTAAACAAAATTGAATATCAGCCCCTTCCTCCCCTCCTCTTTCTTGGCAAGATCGATTTCTTCTTCATATTTGGTGGATCTTCATCCCTTTTCTTCAAATTTTATCAATAAATTGGAACATTTTCAACAAGGATCTTTAAAATTTGATGGATACAAATATTGTTTATATATTAAAAAAAAGTATTTTTTTAAAATATATAACAATTTTAGGTTGCATAGTGTTCAATGCTGATTGGTTGGACATTTAACTCATTCACTGGTCGAATGCTATTTGTAAATTCAAGCAATTGTGGTCGAACACATATTCATTCTAAAGGCGTTCGACATGAACATAAGCAATACATATGATCCAAACTGATCGAATATTCCTGCTTTGTTCGGTCTATATTGGTTGATCATGTATTGATGTGTCCAACCAGTGTTGGTCAAATATATTTGTTACATTTAGCCATTGTTGGTAAAACGTATTGGAACATGTTAAATTAGTTTTGGTTGAATAGAATATTATTGTTAATTTTTTTTTCTCATTTATAATAGGAATCAAACACGTTTCTACTAGGAAATCACAGGGTCCTATGTAAAACGAGCTCATTATAAACTACATCTATTTATTCTTACACATGAATCACTCAATTCTCGTGATACCTGATATCAATGTGTAAATATAGAAAGTGAACATAATATATTTATTATAGTGTTTAAAGTCAAATAGTGGTCATGTAGAAAAAGACTCGAGTGACTTTGGCTCGTAGAAGAAGTGGAAAATAACATAAATTCAAAAGGAAAACTTCCATGACATTGCCTTGCAATAATTTATCAAAGATGAAAAGAATTTTGTGCTTAACCTCTGAGTCGCTGGATTTACATATATTAGATGAATAAATACCCTTAGGGATCTTTAATTTTTATTTAAGAAAAAAATAAAATTGTATTTGTCATCCTACCTCCGTGCAGCACGCACACCTTACATCTTTTTTTCTTTTATTTAGAAATAATAATTTACTTTTATTTTCATCACTTTCATACAAGTATAGGTAAGTCAAAGTATATTAGACAAGTGTCCTAATTAGTGTAAGGGTATTTCAGTCATTTGATTAGATGAATTTTTAGGGGTAAAGAAGTATGAATTATCAAATTTATAGGGACTAAACTGCCGAAATATTAAACCTATGGGCCACAAGAACACCGTTCTATTCTTTATGGGTATTAAATTAAAAAAAAAAAAAAAAGTAAAATGTGAAAATTAAAAAACTATAAACCCAGATAATAAAACACCATTTCAGGTGAAGGAGCATTAGGCATCAAGTTTATATGGAGTACATTCTTAAAATTATAAACCCACAAAAAAAAAAACCACATCGCTCTCTCTTCATTCGAATTGCTGATCTTAACAGCTGCGAATTTCATTTGACGATTCTGAAGTATTGCCTCTGATTTTCCGATAAGTTGATTGGATGATTACCACTCGTTGAAATTGAGTCGGATTCGGCGAATGTCAAACCCTAATATAACCCTCTCGATTGCTTCATCACATAACATTACGGATCCCCCTGTCCGGACCGAAATTGAGAGGATTCCCCAATGGTACAGCTCTGGAAGCGTGGGGTGCACCGGTTTCTGGCGGGAGGCGGCCCTGGTTGTACCGTCGGCTTTGCTGGTGTTGTACCTAGGGTTCCAGGCCAGACGCAATGTGAAGAAGCTCCGCCACCGAAAGTCTTACGTCATGATTGCGTACTACGCGCTCCTATGGTTCTCGGCTCTTCTCAATTTGGCATGGTCCCTTCTTCAGGTGGAATTTTCTCTTCAGTTCCTGGATTTTTGGGTCGATATTTGTCTTTGAAACTGAATTGAACTGGCTTTCCCTTAGTTTTCGTGTAGATCGCATGTGATTATAGAAGCTTCGTGCCCGATTATGGAATTTTAGTACTCTAATGAATTTGTTATGTTATCTATTTTATTTGTTCTACACTTTTATGTACGATTTTAGTTTCGAATTCTGGGAACAAGTTATTTGTTTTGAGAGTCTTCTTAATTGGCAGTTATTTGTTTGGTATGCTCGACTGAAGCCTGTAGCTTCTGTATTGTCAAATTTGAAGTCTAATGGTACTAAATGATATTGTAAGGCTAGAATTACTGGCATGACTTTTTTTTTTTTTTTTTTTCTTCTTCTGGTTGGACTGTTGTAGCCTTGTCTTGATTTATCTCAGATTTACACAATCAATAGATGTGAAAAATGGATAGGAACTTTGGGAAATGAATAATGACGCAGGTTATAATGGATCAAGATTATAGCATTGACTCTTAGGCGGAAGGTTTTGCAGATTCTTGGTGTCTTCCATTCTTTTCTCACTTGCTAGATTTTACCTTGTTTACATTGTATGCTTTGATGATGCTAGAATATCACTGTCCATACTGAAAGGTAACTTAAGATGCTCTTTTTTTTATTTTTATTTTGGCAGAGTTTAGTTGTTGAATGGAGAACTACACTGAAGCTTTGTTTTTTAAAATACTTAAAAAGATTTTACTTATAGTTTTTGCTTGTTCCAGAGATTTTTTCCTTCAGCCTGAAGAAACTTGTCTGTTTTATGTTAAATCTCCTGTTCTCAGAAAAGTTGGCCGTATAACGGTTCAATATACTGTTAATCTCATAGGATCGGAGATCTAAAGTATCCGTTTTTTATTTTTATGATTCCGTGATGGAAAAGCAGGGGTGGCAGTGTGCTCCTGGGAAGGTGGTGGCTTGGAACCTGTTGTCATTGTTCACAGAATGTGGAATGCTATCTTTAGAAATTAGCATAGTGGCATTCCTGCTCCAGGAGAATTATGCTAATGGGTTGGAAGCACTTGCACACACTTTCCTAGTATCTGGTTCCTTTGTTGCTGCTGATATCCTAATCCAGGTAATATATGTCTCCCATTGAAGTGGCTGTTGTTGGAAACATTTAGGATACAATTTTTATATTATCTCTCCATACCAAAATATATAATGAAAAGTAAGGAAAACAAACTTATTTTATGCTGGGAACAAGCTTGAAGAAGGTGAATGATATTTATTGTCCAATTAAAAGATATGCAAAGAAATTAGAGGCAGCGAAGTGGCAGCCATATCTTCTTCATCCTTTGACAGAATTTGTGTATAATTTTGATCTTTTTCCTTAACCCAAATTCAGTGGAGCACCATTAAATGCTTCATGAGCAAACTACTCCGTTTCTGCTGTGTATATGGAAGTATGTAAGGTTCCTTTTCTGCTCAAAGCATGAGATCACCATTGCCCTCTGCAGGCAATCTTTATATTTGGATTTGGAGTGCCCCTCTTCAGTAGTGCTGATGCTGCACATTGGGGAAAGTGGAGTGTATTGTTTGTTCATACTTTGGTTCTTACAGCAGTCTATTGCTACATACTATTTGTTCACTATTCAAAGTGGAGAGATAAGTTGCCACGTAAGTTATCCTTTCTCTTTCTCTGATATTGAGTTCCTTTTACTTCCATTTGATTATTTCTTTGGACTAGATTGCCCCTTTGGTGCATTCAAAACTTCTTTTAACGAAATGCAGCAAGGCCATCATTCTACAACTATGCTGTTGTCATGTTCATAGTAAACATTACGGGATTGTTTGCTAGGGGGCTGGCTGGAATTGGGTTTGGTGTTGGATTTTGGTATGTATCTTTTCCTAACCACTTAACAGGATCTGCAATCTACTATAAGTGTTCATATTGATTCAGCTTATGATATTGTTCGCGCAGGTTGTACAACTTTATAACTGTCTGCCGTCACTCTCTGTATCTTCCTTTCCTGTACGTGACTTTCCTGGCCGACTTTTTCCAGGTAATTGTAATTTCATATGTACTCAATTCAGAGCATTGTATGCATTTACTTTTTAGGGCAAATTACAAAAACTATCCCATATATAATATAATTGTCTTATATTTCAAATTACAAATACTCCCTTACTACGAACATGCCCTTTAGATTTGTATTTTTCTTACAAGTACCCCACTCATAAAATTCAATTTGTAAGATAAAGCTAATATCAATGGAGGTATGTCTAAGTACGAACTTTGTCAAGTACTTGGTAAAACTCAAAGGGCAATTTTGTAATTTTCTCTACACTTCTTATGAACTAGATTTTGGTTCCAATATATCTGCAGGAGGAAGACTGGCTTTTGGACAATGCATATTATTCAGAGATGAAAGATGCTGGTTTTTTCGACACGGATTGGGATTAGTCAATGTATATTATTTAAAATGGGATTTTAACACTTTCAGCTAGGCTTGTAAATAATAACTTCAAGCTAAAACTGCATCTTTTAAGTGCAGCTTTGAAAACAAACTATGACTTAGTGCATGTGCATTGGCTGCAGTAGAATTGTAAATGTCTGTAACAACTATATGAATCCAGATATTACTTAGTGAGTACTTATGGGATTTAGTCCAAGTTTGGTGCATTTGTTACTCTGTCTTAGATATCATAAATGGTTAGGATATTTTGAGAATATATAAAACAGAAAGGAGAAAGGCGCCGGATCTGTGTGATTGTTATTTCATCCATTCAACATGTGTACAATAGGTTACTGCTGCTTCAAAATTTGAGGTCCTTCGGGTCTAGGCTATTCAAGAGTTTTGGTCTTTGGAATGTTAATCAGTCGTTATCTGTTGTGGTAGAGATGCTGTGATATAATTGATCTTTCCCAGAATTGCACTTTCCTATATTGTGCTGAGAAAGCAGCGTCTCCTCTGCTTGTTTGATATTTGAAATTTTGAATTGAGGCACACTATATATGTTGGAATTGGAAGGGGCATTAAAGTGAAGCATTTGTAATGTGTGTACGAGCTAACCAAAAAGAGAAGTGGAAGGTGATTTCAAGAACAACAATTTGAGAGTACAGAAGGCAACTTTTATGCTAAACTAACGTGTTACTTCAAATCGATCACAATGGGACCATTTTAACTGTTATAAGAACAGGATAATTTTAAAATTACCTTCCAAATTTAGCCTATTTTATGTATATATTAGAAAACCAATAAATTTTGTAAGAAACTTTTTTGTCCAAGTACCTATTGAAGAGAAATACATGTAGTAAGTTGTCTGCAGCACCTCAAGGAGGCATTTACGATTATGATAAAATTATGTTACAAATTGATCAAATCTCAAGTTTTATTTTTGCAATTTACCGATCCAGAAATTAAGAATGAAGGGGAGGCTAAAAAAGTAACCATCATTGCTCAGTTTCCGTTTGTAGGGAGAATGGAACAAGAACTTCTTTCAATAAGCATAAAAAGTTACAATTTGTGTGGGATGAGAATAATGAGAACATCAAAAGCATAGCCAATGGGACCCTGCACTGCAGCACTAGTGCCAAAGGGGTGGGGAGCCTAGAGGCCTGAGGATCTAGTAACCCTAGATATATGTGGTGTTGTCAAAATTAAGTTGATTACTTCGACTTATTAATCGGTGTATTATTGATTTAATATGAATTTTAGATACCGTTAACAATTTGTAACCTAAAAAGCATCCCAGCATATGACACTTCGGAAAACCAACGCTGCATATAGTACTAACACTATTTTTTTGTCGTTAGCATCTTATCTATTTTCTAATATAAGTTTAGACTCAACACATAGTTAAACTAAGATGGTTGAAGGTAACAAAGTCTTGATTTTCTTGATTGCGAAGAACCGACCAACTGACATACTAATGCATAATGACCCAATAATTCGACAACTAGTTTACCCGACCACCAACCCAGTTTTTCTTTAGAAATGCTAACCACCACTACCAGCAAACAACCAACCCAAATAGGGTGCGTTCAAAGTTCTCAAATATTGATAGGGTACGGCTACTAGCGCTCCCACTTTATCTAAATACAGTATAATATTTTGGACTAAATAACTAATGTAAATTAAAACCCATTGTAATGAGAGATAGAGCTTAAAAATCTTTCAATCATGAATATTTAATGGATTTCTTGATATAATTATGCGCTCCACATCTAATCCACAGGAAGTCAAGGTACTGCAATAAATTCAGATTTGGATCTCCCACTATGCATATCACGTGTTATGAAGTGCTAATCTATGTTGTAAAAATCCACAAGAATTTATGTCGGATAAACCTCAATGCAACGTATCACTACTTCATAGCACCTGCTCTGCACAGCAGGAGATCCAAATCAATATATACATCTAATATTGAAACTCGACCTATCTCCAGACTTGTTAAAAATATTGAAACAAATTGGGAAAAAATTCTGTTGGTACTCATTGAACCAAAATCAGGGAATGAAAAACAGACGCCAGCCTATACACCAAGACGCGGAAAAAGAACCAATCCAAATACAATACTTTCCTACCGGCCTAAAAACTTAAATCACTTTCAAAGTTGCTATGCGAGAAAAAAAAAAAGTAAATAAAAAAAGATGTTAACAATATATATGTGCAAAATTGTACACTCGGCAGTTGGCATCGCTTGAACTTTGGACTTGAGGTACATATAGAATGCCAGAATGATCACCCTTGTTGTTCAATTACACAAGTCTTTCAATAGAGAACTCTTGGTCGAAACCAAGATAACAATCTGAAACCAGAATCAGCTTTATACCCTGAGGAGGACCGAAACACTCCACTTAGAAAATTACGAGAAGAAACACAAACAATTGGGGGTGGGGGGTGTTAAGGACAATTACAAGGACTGCATCAAGGTCCGACCCATTTAAAAAGAAATCGAATAAAGTTTGTAAATTACATGTGCGACCTTGGGTCCATTTAAGAAATTGCAATTGGAGGGTGTATTGCAAGAAAAAGACAGCCTTAGGAAGTACAGTATTTGAATACCTTAGGGGGAGAATTTGTAATTTCAAAACATAACAGCAATATTTCTTTTTTTGTAATTAGGTGGAACCTCAAAGCTAGATTTGTAATTTATCCTATTTTCCATTAAAGAGCCAACGAAGTGAAGCAGGAGGATGACAAAGTTGATATTATCTCTTGAATTTACTAACTACGAAATCTACATTTATGTCTAGACTCTTCTTGTTTGTAAGATGGAAAGAAAAAGCACGGAGGATAAGTTGAGCATAGCATATTCCTATAATTCTATGATTTATGCTGTAGAGAGAGAAAGCAGAAGACAAATTGAACCTGTTCCTAAAAAATCTACTATTATTTCTGGAAAAAAAATTAAAAATAAAAAAATAACTGAACTGTTCTTACCTGGAAGTCGTTCACATTTGATGGGATATCAATATTAGTCTGCAAGAAATCCTTGAAAGAAACTCGCTTCAAGGCATACAGTTGTGAGGTAGAGGTATTTCCAAGGACCAACCACCAAGCTTCATCTTTTACCTGTGGCACAAGAATGTGAGCCTTCTTTCTTAATAAAATGAAAATGATCGACAAAAACATGAACCTTTGGAAAGCGAGGAGCAAAGGCTCTCGATGTTTTCTTGCGTCTACTTGCCGACAATCTGACATTCAGACTAACACCAGGGTTATCAGGAGTGGTTCGTTTCTGGACTCTTAATCGTGCTTGAATACGAGGAAAATGCTGCAGTTCCTGTGCACGCGAAAAGGCTTAAGCCATAGAAAGGAAGGATAATAGTTGTTGGATAAAGATGAGTTCAGAAACATTGTGTAGATTCCACGTTGAGACCAAAAAAAGGTTCATCAGTTTCATAATAATAACGTAATATTTGTAGTTATAACAAATACATAAAAACCACATTTGCTGCTCAAGTTATTACTGTGTCATTTAAAATGTAGCTCTATAATGTTTATTTTTAAATACTATACAACTGATAAAATAAGATTTGACAATAGACAAAGAGAGTGCATAATATAATATGCGTGGGTGAAATCTTTAAATGGAACTAGAAAACCCTGAAAAACTTTCTTTTAAGAAAATGGGTCTTCCTTGTAATCCTCCCTTATTAAAGTGCATCAGATCACACAGTTATCATAATCATATCACTTATATACAATTTCATTTATCAAATCTAGCTTTGCCTGATGAAGATGAAAAATAGAAAAGAAAATTGAAGATGTCCAACTGAGCAGTGGTTTCACGAAAATGGAGGGAGATTTTATTCAGATGAACCACAAATCTCATCCCAGGATTAAAGTGCGGAAAAGATTACAACTCACTCCTACCAAACTTCACATCGATACAGTACATTATATATCCTTGCAAGTCAGTCGCCTTCAGACGAAACTTCAGACACTTCCACTCATTAAGATTATCTCATTAGTTAGGCAAGCAGCACAGTGCTCAGCTATGTTGAGAAGCTAAAGATCTCACTTGGATCCTCACAATTGAAAGTAAGCAAACAAATTACCATATACCCTAAAACTGAAAATTAGCAAAATTTCAAGGAAAAAACACTGCTAATATGCAATTTGGAAAGCATTAATAATATCAAAATTGACATAGGACAAAGTGAAGAAGTATGCTCAAATTGATTTAATAAAGAAGATAACAGACCTCATATAACTTTGAGGAAGTCAAACTTCTAGTGAGAGCCTGCAAAGTTTCCAGAGGAATATCTAGTAACTGTAAGAGATTCAAGACTCCTCTCTGGCTCAATGCACTAACAAGATCATTTGTCATGCATGGGAGCATCCACAAGGATGAATCTTGGTCCAACCACAAACCCTGCAACATTGAAAAAAAAAAAAAAAAAAGAAGTTATCCAAGGAAAAATGATATTTGAATGGAAGAGTATTGCTTTAGCAAGTTTTCATAAACCTTCACAGTGTGAAAACAAAGCAAGAAATATACATGAAACAAATAGGATACCAGTATAATTAGTGCAATCTATATTAACAAACAACCACACATTGTAATATCAGTATATAGACTACCTGCATGACCATTTGCAGAAGATGCATGCAAGTAACCGTACTAGCGAGCCATCCACTGTTTGCACATAGATCTATCATTGCCTGGATAATACGAATACTTTGATCTAGCACTGACTTCAAATCTGTGACATAGTCAGTGATTGGTAGTTCGACTCGGGAAAAGTGTGCCTGGATCCCATTAAATACATGTCAGGAACATGATCAGTCCAAAAGTAATCAAATATGTAAAACAGCAAAGATGGTTGCAAATCTAATTTGAGATGAAGAGGATTATCCATAGAAAACAGAACCAAATTGGGTTAATGAGGTTAAAATATGGATAGCAACAACCTGAAAAAGAAGATTAGCCTTCACATGAGGGTCGTCAAGAAGATTCTTGTCAACCATGTAGCGAAGCTTACTGGACAATTCTGCATTGTGATTTTCCTACAAAGCAAATAAAGCCCAAGCTAAAATAAGAAATACAAAATGCAAGAACTATAAAACAGAAATGTCATATGTAAAAAGTAGAGAAAGAAATTAAATAGCATTAGAGATCCTGCTGGTCTTTAAAATTTAAAAAGTCACGGTATATTGAACAATAACCTAAGAAGATAAATCAAAATTTGCACGACTGAAACGGCCCCACACTGACTAACTGTATCACCTTTTTGATGGAACAACAAATACAATTTTATCGTTAAACTTGTATGGAGTTTATGGTCAGTGTCATTTGCAACTGTTTTGCAATGTACAAAGATGCATAACTGAATGCCAAAAGAAAATGACTACCATGGAGAGATTAGATAATTCATCACAAGTTCCTAAATCAAGTCAAGGTCATATCCATGCACAACATATGAAAAAGAAAAAAAATGCAAAATGTAGATGAACTAATGAGATCTAATGCACTTACTTCATTGTGCCGCACAGGAAGCTCATCATATTCAGAAGCACCAGATAATATGTGAAGAAAAACCTAAAAATGAAATATACAATAAAATTAAATATAAGAAAGAAGAAAATACAGCTACTGAAATGAATCGTGAGAGGTAACTAACTTCTAGTGATGTGTCTGCTTCTATATTTGAGGCAAACATCGATACAGTTGTGTACTTCAAATAATACTGAGATGCTATTGAACCCAACATCATTGGTTCCACCCTATCTTCATCAATTTTAATGCAACCACTGTCTTCAAGATCCTCAAATGTACTCAGTGCTAAGCTGTGAAGAAGATGTATTAAGTATAACATTGAAGCACAAACATTTGAAAAGCTGAGTCCAGAATAAGCACCCCAAAAAACAAAAACTAATTCCACCTCGACAAGTAAGAACTTAGAGTTCCAGGATCTGCACTCTCTAAGCCATAATAAGAAGGATTAACCACCTGTAAAAGAAGAATTACGTCTCTATACTGGTAGAGGGAACAGGATAAAGAGCAGTAAGAAAATACCGGCCAAAAAGAGCATTAAATTCATTACAAACATCATAATCTGGAAGAAGTAATCCATCTAGCATTAATTGCTTTACATGAGAAAGAATAGCATATGCATGAGCATGCATGTTATCAAAAAACAATATGCATAAAAAATATATAAGCTGAGGGATTTGTCATGCTAACTTCACAGTTTAGTAAGTGCTCTCTGTCACGTGAATGATATTAATTCCAACTTTAGATAGCCGGCCACAATTTCCACTTGTATAATCCTTTTAAGAATAATATACAACATTCTGATATTATCATCAAGGTATACCTCTTTTTTAGCCAAAAACATGTTCAATTATCAGATGGAATCCTCTACCGGAGGGACAAAGGGAGAAATATTATATCATTTGTGATGATGAGGCATCTACATTAGTTTAAATCAAATTCAAATGTAATAATATCATACCAATCTACGGAATAAATATGTCCAGGTGAGATAATGTAGTGCATCCTCTTTATGGCAAATTGTTCCAGAGACTATCTCAGCATTGAAGTGATCATGCAACTGTTCTCTCAAGCTGCTTTCAACTGGGAACGGTTCATAGAGAAACTGAAAGAAAGGAAAAAGAAAAAGTATAAAGTTTATCCAACCTAATGCAAAAAAAGTTCATATAGAAAATAATTCAATTTTTTCAGACCTTCTTGTAGAAGGATTTTTTTGGTTCATGAACAAGAATAATAGCTTTCCCATGCTGGTCGTACTGAGGCCGTCCAGCTCGACCCATCATTTGCAAAATATCTGTAATTGGAAAATCCACATATCTTTTTGCTTTTGCATCAAAATATTCCGTTCCCTGGCCACAAGATGCAGAAAATAGCATGACTTTCTCAAACAGGTGAAAGATTACTGGAAACTGAATATACAGAATCGATTATGGGCAGGACAAACATGTAAATGTTGTATATCAGTCAGTATATTGAAAATATTTTTGACCAGCTAGTGGCATAAAGTCGATTCATCCAAAATTTACAGTCCTCTAGGTTATTCCCTACAAACATGATAAGAATGAGGCTAGATCTGCAACCTATTCTAGGTAGCTTTAACAAGTAGTATATCATCTCCAACTTCCCCTACTTCAGAAATGGAAAAAGAATTAAGTTGTCTCACCTACCAGTAGATATTAGAAATCCCAAAATTAATAAAATAACACCCAACATCATGAGCACGTTTTCCCTGGAAATTGTTGTATGTAATCTTCCTCATGAACTACTGCTGTCTAAAAAATACTGAAAATAGAGGAAAACCTCAATAACCAGTAACAGATACTAGACATTATATAATGGATTAAACCATACCCAACCCATTGAAATTTTTTCTCTAAAGTAGGAACACATCAAACTATCTCTTAAACTTACTGAAAATAAAACAAATTATCCAAAAGGCAACACAACATACATAATATAAACTAAACAAACTGAGGGAACACATGAATTGACACCGCATCTTCAAGTACGTCAATTTAGAATTGCGGCACACTTGATCAGGCTTTTATAAGCTTCAAAGAAGTTTTGTTAGATAACATAAATCCAGTGTTCTAAAAAATCCCGCCTTGCTGCCAACTAGGCCCCATCAAGGCTGATTTTCTAAATGGCCCACCCAATTTTTAAGAAATCCCCCATCTTACAGGAGGCATACTTGCCGCGTAGGCAGCCATAATCACCAGAGGCAAACCTAGGAAGCCATGTGTTTTTTTAATTTCTATGTGGGATTATTCACCGCCTAGGCGGACCTAAGCAGCCTGGGGGACTTTTTTTTTTTTTTTTTTAAACGCCGTTTTGCTTGTTTATTTTTTTATTAATTTATTTTTTTTCAATTATGAGATTATGACTGATGAATTATTTACTTTAATCATAGTTTGCTTTATATTATTTTTTTGAACTTATGAAGATGATGATTCCATGTTGTTTGAAGTTTGAGCTTATTGTTGGCTCACTTTATTTAATTTTGTATTATAGTTATGTTACTATTGTAAGTATATACGAAAAATACTTCAATTCAAAACTACATCTAGACACCCCAGGCGCTAGGCCCCAGCTCCCTTTGCGCCTAGTGCCTGTTGCTTTACATAATACTGCATACCAAAGAATTCAACACCCCTAGAATATGAATCAAAAGATAATTGGAAAACATTTTATAAAGTATCATCAAGTGGCAAATCGAACAGCATCATAACGCCTAAATATTAGGCTAACCATATGATAACTCTTGCAAATATTTACTGCATTCAATGTGCAATGCACAAATGCAAACCTCAGTAGTTCGTAATACAGAAAAAGCAAGGAAACCCAGCAAAGAACAATTTTAGGCAGATATGACAGACTGGAACAAATCTTTAAATATTCAACACGAGACAAGAATTGATCTAAATATTGTTGAATCAAAGAAACTGTCCATGAACTGATTATTACAAGGTGAACATCAGAAGGATGCTCTATGACACAGTATATATTGAATGAAATATCATATACCAATTTGACGTACTAGATGTAATTTGGAAAAAAAAGGGTTATTGGTCAACAAGATTTTTGTTACCAGCCTGTCACATGATAAAATGTGCCGGGTGTCTTTACTGGCTTCTTTTAGCTTGCACAATTAATGTTTGGTATCTATTGCAACTTGCTGCTTATAAGCGTTAACACCAAATGTTTATATGGATCCTTATACAGTTGACTACAAAATAGCTGTAATACCAATTCCATATTGCATCTTGATCCCAACCACTTACCACACCATGATTATATACTTACGGAAAAAAACAAGTCACAGTCAATGTCAAGAGATCCAGAGTTAAGAAGTGTGAATGATCAAATCATTACATGGGCCTTCGGAATATTGTTTTCATGAATCACTTACAGGGAACACTATGCATTGTCCATTTATCAAATAAATCTATCAAGGAAAGAAATCCATAACCAAGAAAACAAATATGAGGATAATATAGGATGAGGATGTAAGATTGGCGGGGAAAAATCATATTTCCCGAGGAAAAAGATGAGGCAAGCCATCTGCAACTTTGACTAACCTTTATAATGACTAAATGAGCTGGAAGGTTCACACCCCAAGCCAATGTACTTGTGCAAACCAATACCTGAAAGGAGAAGAGAAACAAGACAATACAAGTATAGAACATACTTAGACAGATGTTATTAATTTAAATTTATTTGCAATTCATGCAATAAGATCAGAAATATAATTGCCTGAATCTTGTTGTTTGCAAAAAGTTCCTCAACAAGAGATCTATCCTTGTCGTTCAATCCTGCATGGTGCAACCCAATACCAAACTGCAGAGTGTGCCTAAGGTTCTGGTCAGTTACTTGGGAGATTATCATCTGAAGTGATTCTTCAGGTATAGCCAAGAACTGCCTCGGGTGCTCATCGGAAGCTGCATACTGCAGTTACAAAAAACACAAAAAATAAGTTATGTGGCCAAAAGAAGAACTCACATAAACCGAGCACTAATATGGTCCTGACCTGAATGAGTTCCAATGCAGTAAGCCTAGTCTGACGACGTGAGGACACAAATATGAGAACTGGTTTTGTGGGTGAATGGGTACATATAGCTGCGTATGCAGGTTTATTCATGCTATTCATTCTTGGGCAGTAAAACTTTCCAGGATATCCCTGATGAGAAAAACAATGAGAAGTTATTATTAATATCATTTTAGTTATCACCAGAGCACTATAACTCAGCAACAGAGTGGGACAGAAAAAAAGGGGTCAATGGTGTCCATAGTATTAATTAAAACTAACGCCCACAACAATATTTACTCAGTTTGAGTATTATATTGGAATCAAAGCTTGCAATTCATTAAACATCTGCCAATAAGAAAGCAGAGTCATTAACTTCTCTTTTCATCTTTAACATGTTATTCAGTTCCAGATTTTGTTATTCTCTAACTTTACAATAAGAAATCAGAATTAAATGATACAAGATTATAACAACAGCCTAATATGTCGAATGCAGGGATTATTCAAAAGACCAGGATCATGTCTCTTTGCATTGTCCTTTTTCTTTATGGCAAAGGATGATATGGCAGTTTGACTTGCAGTTGTACCACGATCAGTCACGACCTTCTTTTTTATGATTTGGGGGTTCTTTTGTAGTGGACAGGTTTCGTGGGGTGTGATTGATTACAGCTTTACTTATGGTTATAAAGGAACAGAAGATTTTTTTGTGATCAAGATTAGAAGTGTGGGATAGAGTGTGGTGGGTATCAAGTCATAAGGAGTTTTAAGGCATTCTTTTGCATCTGAATTAGTTAGACATTTGAGTTATGCTATGTTGTTTCTTTGTTTTTCTTTAAAGGATAGTGCATCCCTTTGTACTTTATTTTTATTGATATATTTTAAGGTTTCTTATAAAAAGAAAAATATATATATGTAAAATCCGGGGAATATATTCCATTTCTGTATAGTTTCTGTCATTCTAGATTTTTATGCAATTTTTTACAAATAAAATCATAAATCAAAGTTCGTACTTGCCAAAAAGAATCAATATTGGCTGATAAATTTCAATATTCTGCTGTTATTTCTACGATATTCATCCATTTTTTACTGTAAATTAACCAATATTATTATTTATGCAGAGAATTACCCATCCTTCCAGACATTTCCCTCGAAATTCTAGAGAAGTCTTTTCTTCCCATATTGACATTAGCAGAAATAATAGGAAATTTCGGCAAAATGTCCCTTTTTTTGGATAAGGAAAAAAAAACAGTAATATATAAAGGAAAATGAGTACAAAGGAATGAGGAATCAAGAACCAAAAAGAAGTATAATACACCCACCAGGACACTCTAAACTTAGTCCTATCCCACTCTTCCTCGATGGGTTCCTCATGATCTTCAAAATTATACGATTCCTCGCCAGCAAAATAACCAACATCATCAAGCTCGAACAATCACACCCCACAGTACATGACCTCTATAGTTAATGAACCCTCCTAGATTTGATGTAAGCAAATCTACAATAGATTGCGCAACTTTTTAAACATTAGCTATAACAACTCAATTTGGGATTGAAGATCAAATCTTCCCATATCGATTGTCTGGAAAAATGTCGCTTTCCACGGATTATTATTTTTTTACTTTTAATGTTGAATCTCCCTTCAGGTGCAGAACATTTCTGTTCAGATTTATAACTTTATTTAGTTAGCAAAAGAGATACATCAAAATACATACATCTTGAACTTCCACCTATAATTCTTGATGAATATGGGAGGAAACTCTATCCTGTGTGTAGGTACAGCAAATAATACGGGGTAAAACATGTGCTAATGGCAAGTGAAGATTTCTACTAACAATAGCACAGAGTAGAGTAATAAGCATTAAATTCTTGCAGTGTCAGCTTTCGCATGCCCTTTTTACATCGTAGATATAGCACCAGCAGCTGGGATGATTAAATTTTCTGAAGTATATGAAAGTCTCCTGCAGTTCTACGAAGATGAAATGATGTATGCCAAGTACTTGCCTGGATGTGAACTTCGAGAGGTACAGGCCTAACACTAGGCTTGAAATTGAACAAACCATTTTCTTCAACACCAAGCCAATCAGCCAAATCACTGGATCACGGCAACAGTTAAAGAATAAATTAAAAAACTAATCATTATTAAGATGTATGCAGAAACATTTCAAACTGTGAACATTTTAGTAAGGGTGAAATTTTGAAGTGTTTGTGCATTACAAAGCATCTACATTTTAGTAAGATTTGAATACTCACATAATGATTAATTCTGAGAGGGAAAGAACAACAGGAAGAAGAATAATGATGAAGACAAACATAATTACTCTTTTTCAAAAGTAAGGCTCACTCCCCTAAAAGATTTTTTAGGTGTTCCTCTGGAGCATAACAAAGACTCAAAAGGAAGGACTGGTTATGAACTTTGTAGTTGTTTCTATAATTAGTTATTTACAAAAGCCAGCAAGACACTGTTAGCATAGATTCATAGCCAGGATTAATACGAAACATTAAAACAAAGATGGTTTCTGAATTTATTCGGCGGACAGGTATAATTGACTCAGCTAGTTATTTTCCCATGATAGTGCCAGACTATTACGGCTTGATCTAGCCTTCTTTAGTGGCCTAATTACATGAACATGTAATTTTGCTTGATCATGTGCCGAAATTAGGAGCAGAACTATTTATTCAGTAAGGGAAATTAAACTTGAACTCTATTTAAAAACTGATTCGGTGAAGTGCACAACAGTTTCAGCAGTGGAAGAGCACTTTCATATAAAATCATAAAGCAGACACTTGGAGGAAATGAGTTGAAATCCAAAGGAAAAGAAAAACTAAGCCAACAAAACATTGGATGTTAACAACTTACTGAGCATTTGCTAAAGCTGTTGAAAGACCAACAAATCTAACTGGACACTCTGTCTGTGATGAAATATATCTCATTCGAGATACAATAACCTATGAAAATAAAATATTTATCAAATGCTGCAGGCTGTGATGTCAACAAATTTTTTTGTTAAGAAATTTTTCCCAAGAGATATAAAAACAGTAATTGCAAAAGGGAGCTTGTTAACATATACATAATATCCTTTTATGTTCTTAATCATGAAACACATAGGCAAAATTGTTCAAGAATCTAAGGAATCAAAACCAAATCCGAAATTAGCAAACACATAATTGCAGGCGTTTAATACTTGCAATACCATGATAAACATCAC
Source organism: Caryopteris x clandonensis (assembly GCA_028749325.2). Taxonomy (NCBI): domain Eukaryota; kingdom Viridiplantae; phylum Streptophyta; class Magnoliopsida; order Lamiales; family Lamiaceae; genus Caryopteris; species Caryopteris x clandonensis. The sequence goes on from JAPYKT020000001.1 coordinate 16,713,820, forward strand.
TTGAGTATTACAAACAGATTTTATTCTAACTACATAATTCCTATCAACCCCCTTATCACCATATATCATTAGAAGACCAAAAGGTTTGCATAATAAATGGGCCTTGTAAATTGCAGTAAATGCTATGGTTTAACCAAGAGAATAAGAACCAGCAGCTATGGAGGCTTGGAAAGTCATCCTCGCCAGTAATGGTTTCCATGTAACACAAAAGAGCAGCTTAGTGCATAATAATGGATATCATTTTCAGGGAGCTTGTAAATAGAGCCAGTTATGCAACTTAAAAGTAGTAGAAAACCCTTGGAAGAGAACATAATACCTCTAGAGAGTCAGCAAACAAAAGTAGGTAAGGGTTTTAGATGGAAAGCACTTTATTATTTATAAATTAATTAGTTTGTAAATATGCAATGAGAAAGAGAGAGGGGGTGGGTGTGGAAGGTGCTGCAAAACATTGAATTAGAGCTCCAAGAGCATTAGTCTCTTACTAGGCGTGTTAATCACGTATGTATGCATGAGAGAATATTGGCATATTAAGTTTCTAAAATGACTACCATAGTCTTGTTAAACAAATCCTACTTCAATACTAACATTGCCCATCAAAATATGTTCTCATAGTGCACACTATCAACGATCTTTTGGTAGACAACCTTGCCCTTCCTACATGCATACTCCTTTGTGTTGATTACTTCCTCTTTAGCATCATTTTACCAAGTTTTATGGAGCCAACAGGCTGTTTGTCAGATCTTTATCTTCCTTAACAGCCTCAGAAATTGGGATGCATTCACTATCTTCATTAACTTTTAAATATAAAATATATTTTCATAGGTTAATTGTGGTATATTTTAATATTTTATATATTTTTATATTATGAGATAATTTTATTTTAAACAAGTTTTTTTAAAATCTATTTTATATAATTATGTATTTTATTTTTTAAAAGTATATATTATTATATTTATGATAACTTATTATATTATCTTATTATAAATCGTTCTTATAAATCGTGCAACGAATGGGAGAAATACTAGTATATATAATAACAGAACCACAACTAAAAACAGAAAACAAGATTTTCCCGCCCAAAATACCTTTCTATTTTTAGAAAGTCTGATAACCAATTAGATTTTTTCTTTTTCTTTTCTTTTTCATTTCAATTTTTAAAGACATATAACTTTTTCATCTCAACTCCATTTTTTATGAAAAATATATCAAATTAATCATTTTTCATGATTTTCAATTTGATATCCATATTACATATATAAAAATAAAATGTTAATTTTTAAATATAAAATATTTTTTCATAGATTAATTGTAGCACATTTTAATATTTTATATATTTTTATATTGTGAGATTTTTATTTTAAACAAGTTTTTATTAAAAAGATATTTTATGTAATTATGTATTTTATTTTTAAAATGTATGTATAATTATTTTTATATTAACTTATTACATTATCATATTATAAACCGTGCATCGCACGGGAAAAATACTAGTTCCACGTAAAGTACATAGTAAAGATAATAACTAAACTTCCAAGTGAACATGGTTAATTATTGTTCAACCTGATCATCAATCCCAAGTCTAATACTACTGTAAGAGTCAACATAATAGACATTTTGTACAAGCAAACAAAGGTTCATTGCTTAGAATCTTTAGATAGATCTACAGTTGGGTTCAACTAGTAAGAAATATGATACGAGATACATCAAAACAATGCATGTGCATACCTCCAATATGGGTCCACGATCAGCACCAAGTAAATGAATCTCGTCCAATATCATTAGCCCAACCTAGGGATGTTTTTCATAAGTTAATGAAGGGGAACTCTGACACAGATAATAAAGAAATTTCTACTTCTAACGATATCAGGATACTGGATTGATAATTTTCAGTTAAAAAAGGACTTATGAGGGAAAATATAAAAAGAGAAATTCAAGTGCACATGTGATCAATAATGGAACATAAACTTCAAATCCAAAATTAGTTTTGTCAACTGAATTGCTGCAGAACATATACTTCACCTTCTTAACATATGATCGAGTATGCCAATTACGACTGATGCCATCCCATTTTTCTGGAGTAGAAATTATAATGTCAGCTGCTAACAGTGCAGTCAAATCCGGGGTATACTCCCCTGTCAGTTCCACCTAATAATGACGTCACGTTAGAGCAGTTATACTTGGCATAACTGTGCATGAAAGAGGGAACAATGTGAGTACCATATGTTTTCCAAGCTGTGAAACAAGACGCTTCCTCCAATCATTCATTCTTTCTCGAACAAGAGCCTTTAAAGGTGCTATATAAATAACCTGCATCAATTGACAATACGATCATCAACAAAATTAGAAGAAAGACCTGAAGTTGTGTTGAATAAAACAAAAATAATAAAAGTCTGGACCACAGACTGACATAGTATCACCAATGACCCACAAGTAGCTTATTATTATAAGTGTCAGTACGACCACACTTGTATTTAAACTACGTGCCTCAACTCTAGAAAAGCTGATTGAATCTTTGCATTATATGTTAGATTTTTCTGAATAGCACGTCGGCATTAGGGCTTAGCAAACTTGAACTACAATTCTAAATTGGTCAGTAGAGAAGATGATAAACCAAAGAATACTGTAATATTTCTATCAGAAAATTGGCTGTGTATATCGAACATGTAGACCACAAAGGGCAAATTTATAAGCAACATATATCAGATTATGGAGTGCCATTAAGCCCATTATGAAAGCTTTGGCCCACTAGAAGCCCTAAAATAGTTATCTATTCATAAATGCTCGGACAAGGGGAAATAGGGTGTTTTCACAGACAAGTGGCCGGTTGTTACCCTAAGCAGTAAAGAAGAGTTTTGTCACATTTTCTATCTATATGGCAGGAAAAACAAATGATTCTTGGATTTTGGTGCAAATTTGTTTTGCTACTGCCACCTGGTATCAACAATATCTAAATCAGAAGTTCCTGACTACCAGCATTTAATAAATTCAGAATTTATATTTGCCTCAATAATGAATAAAGCACTAAAACTTTTTTTAAGCCAAAAATAGCTTTTCCTTATTCTTTAAACATTCAATTTACTAATCAGACAGAGTTTGGCTAGGCTTATATAAAACATATTATAAGTTCTTACATCTTGTAAGTAGTTTTAAGAGCTGATAAGATACTAGACCTTTTATAAAGAAAAGTTGTAGAAGTATTTGGATATATTAAATCATTGAGCTTTTAAGATGTAAGGAATGGCAATTCTATAATAAATTAAAGGAGGCTGACAAAATAAGATCTTGTTTCAGACTTTCAGAAATAAGTTGGAGTTCCCTTTTCCTCTAACAGCCTACAAACTCCTGTCGTCTTATTTTGAGATGAAATAAGATCTTTCTTTCAAAAACTTCACCAAACACTTCGAAGTAACTTATAAGCACTTAAGCATCTTATAAGAAGCTTTAAAGACTTGTAAGCTTAACCAAATACCCTCACATTCGACTTTTTGTCTTGTTGCATTGGCACTTCAAGGTGCACATTGATCATCCCCAGCTTACTTAGTATTCCTTCCAAAAGCAAAGTCCTTATCACATGCATTTTATATGTTCAGAAATTATATTTCCTCTGTAATGAATCAAGCACTAAAACTTATTGAAGCCAAAAATAGACATTTCCTCATTCTTTAAACATCCAAGTTGTTTAAGCAAAATACCCTTTTGTGTTTATGCTACCACAAGTGAGCATTGCGTGTTTTGCATGGTTCGGGATTTATGTAAAAACTCTCTCTCAAGAAGACTTGTCTTGTATATTGCAGTATTAGAAGTTTTCGACCATTTGCATAATCAGAATTTAGAGATTTCTTATTCATAACATTGTCCATATGATGGGAAGCACATCTGGCAGGTCTATTGGGTTGGAACACCCTTGGTTGAATTTGGGGTACTGTCAGTTGGGTCTAGATGAAGGTGAGTTAGGACACATTGCAGGGTCACTCTAACTTGAACTGGCCATATTATGCCTATTGACATCTTAGACACTGACCAGGATATAACTATACTATTTGCATACACATACCTGGAAGACAGCTCAAAATGCCACAAGGCAATGAAAGCAATAAATGTTTGAGGTGAAGCAAATGCATGTCCCAACCAAAGGACAAAAACAAATATGAACTCTAAGAAGCACTGATATTAAATACTTCCAAGTTCATAAAGATAGATTTAACATACCTAGACCCTGAAGGATAGTGCCATCAAGATGTCAAATGTAATATTTGTTGAAAAGCTAGTCTATGGCTGACGCAGGCGAGAGCGTAGCACAGAAGATGAACACACAAAGAACACTTGTAATTCCATTGATTCTATGAATACTTGGAAAGATGACAAGTAGGAAGAAAACCCTAGGTTTTACTTTTATAAAATTCCATCAATGCCCTAGCCAATAACAAATGTCTCTATTTATACTAAGGAACAGACTCCTCTAACCAATGAGGTTAAAACTTAACTAGAATCTTTAATTAATAGGCAACATAATACTAAAAGATGGGTCATGGGCTTATTGAGCCACATGCGATCATGCTTAGCTAAGCATGCTAGTGCAGCTTCATCTCCACCAATGGCAGTGCATTTTGTCACAGACTAATCTAACAGATGACAATGATTATGAGAAATACCTTCATATCAGGCTGAGTATTAAACAGATGGAGCATGGCAAGCTCGGCTGATATGGTTTTACCACTTCCTGTTGGAGCTCCAAGAAGAACATTTTGGTCTGTATGGTATAGCACATGAAAAGCCTGTCATGATTTTTCAAATGAATTATGTCAGAAGCAATAAACTTGGAAATTGGTGTTAGACAGAGAGACTTAGGAAACAATATGAAAAAGGAAAGAAAAGAATAACATGGAACAAGTTTTATCCAAACCTGCGTCTGAATGGGGTTGAAGTGTGTGAACTTATACAGTGCTTCATAAGCTCCATTACCCAGTGCTGTCACAGGAAGTGGTTTTAAGTCAAGAAGTTCAGTATGCGTTGTATGAGCCTGAAGGAAGATAAGAAAACCTGGCAGTTAAAAATCCTCTTATACAGCTTAATATATTCAGGCAATCTGTAAGACTTGCCTCTGGAAGTGTGAGGTTCTGGAAAGATATAATGTAGAAAGACTCAGAATGCAACCATGAGTCTGAAATTGCACGGATAAAGTACTGAGGTGGATGTGGCTCAAATATTGGCACCGTAAAGGATAGCTTCTGAGCCTCCCCTTTGGACATCTTCTTGGTTAATGTGAAGAGCTCTGAGTGGTATATATGGTCATTCTCAGAATCCTAAGAAAGCAAAATGATTAGCCAATGGTTCAGCTCCTTCGAGAGCAGTAGAGCATGAGCAAGCTGTTTATAACATCTTTTACAAAATAGGTAAATCTTTCCTGAATGGATTGTTACATTTCTAAGCTACATGTCATGACATTTAACTTAATTGAAAATACATCAAGGAAAAATCCAAGATGTTAACACTTATGCAAAGATAGATAGATACAGTGAATATGATAAGATATCATCATATGCATCAAGTTCAAAGATAAAACCAGAAGCCTTTCATGCAGTAAGCTATGCCATGCAATGCACCCAAATCTAAAACATGCAGCATAAAGACAAACTCTGTCACTATACTTGACCCATAATAACAATCTTGACAACCCTCTTCATTTGTGGGCGATTCCTTTTGCACATTTGTGGGACCAGTACATACACCTATAAGTTTCACATTAATTTCTAATTGAAAAGGTCAATATTCCAGCCCAATATTACGGCTTGGTTTTAACCAGTGCAGAATTTTAGATGGTAGTTGAAAACATGATAATAGTTTGTGCAGCTTTACCAGATATCCTCAAGGGTTCGTATTCACCAGTTTAATAGAAGGGGAGTTTAGAAGACATGAAAAAATCATTTCAAGAGATGAAGCGTTATATGGGGACATCCAAGAAGGGAACATGAGTCACAAACTGAGACATTAGAGTAAAATCACAAATGATAAAAGATCCACCACTATATTAAAAACAATTCGGAAAGGCCATGAAATGAAGACAAAGCATATAACGCACATCATGTTACAAACAAGTATACAAATTCATAACTCTTGACATAATAGATAATAAAAATTGTCATGAAAACCTACTCCAAGAAAATATTCAAAGAAAAAAAAAAAAAGGAAAGAAGATAGACTTTTCATTTTCCAAAGTATCTAAGAGTGTGACAATACAAGGTCAAGGATATAATGACAATACAAACAAACGCTGATAATGGGTAGGTAGGAAAAGAAAGTGAACAAATTTTGGAGATGAATATTGGTGCGACCGTTGAAAAGAATTTCTTTATTGCATCTTGTCTCATATGTTATCTTGGTTTAGTAAATTTGAAATAAAATGGTTGTTTGAAAAACAAAAGTTTTTGCTTTTTATTCAGTCATACATCCCCAGTGCTTGAGCATCCTCGGAAGCTCGGGTGTAGGCACTACGCAATAAACAAAATCAGCACTAGCTCAAGACTTTTTTTGAACACTGACGGCACCTTTAAAACACTACAGATAAGTCAGAAACACTAACAAATTGATTATTTAACAAGATTAGCTGCCAGATTGAAGAGCTATCGATGCAGTCATGGAATTATCAGATAAGAGCCATTTCCAGTTAGTAAACCAAGGATGCGTAGGAAAAGGCCTGTTCAGTTAATAACATCTGGCAAAATTGTTACCAATAAGTAGAGCCTCAACTGAAGAGATTTAGGTTCTAATGCTGTGATTATTTTTCACACCTTTAGAATATCAGGAATCTACTAAATCTTTAAACTAAAATACAGTTCTACCCATGAATCAAGTGCAATTTCGCAAATCTACAACATATACAATTTAAAGCAAGAATGATTATTTTCAAAGAATACGTAAACATAGAATAACTTATCATCCTGAATGTTAAATTTTTTAAATAGTGTAAAACTGTTCCCCTTCTAAGGCCTGCATCTGTCAGTTATCAGGTTTAGTTTGCTTGTGATTCAATCAAGACAGATAGATAGATCGGGTCCATCTAGTAAAATCAGACAGTGATAAACCACTAGGCATTTTAATTTAAATGGAATCTAGAAGCAAATTAGTATGTAAGCACCTCAACCAGAATCCACCAGCGCTGTGCAGTACCGTGAAAACGATCCTTCCAGATGAATTCTGGTGTGATAGTCAAATCAACCTAATATAAGGAGATAATGTCGCTTAGAGGTCTACAAAGCATTTGACATCTGCAAAACTGAAGCATGACTTGACATTACCTTAAGAACTGTTCTGGTGATTGGACTAACTGTAGCAAATAACTGGACCATTGGGAAATATCCCAAGTATTGCTTCACCAACTTCAATTGAAAAGGAAGTCAGAATATATTTTGTGCCTAACAGACTAACAAAGTGAAATTCAGTCCAACACCTACAATACCAACAATAACAATGAAAAATACCTTTCCTCCAGGTGCATAGCGAATTAAAACTCCAATGTCTTTCTCCTGCATCTCATATAAGTGATCCAAGTCCACTCCTCTTTCTTCAAGCTTCCTCAAAATCTAAAGTAGAATGTAAATGACAGATATGTTAGAAATTTCAATTTAATTAAAAAGAAGCAGTAACCATAACAATCTTACATACATCTGCTGAAATATCTCTATCAAATTGTCTGAGTGGATGTTGGTGTGGCCAAACTTGACGATCCACAGCCTTGCAGTACTCCAGCATAAAGGAAGCCATCTCACTCCACCCTCTTCGCAAACAAATCTCAAATAAAGCTCGAATAATACGAGCCAAACTTGAACTTATATATGAAGCATCAGAAACTAGTGAAAAAGTATCAATCGAGCCTCTGGATATGTACAACTGCAGGACAGAATTCATTAATTACCATGAGATAATAACATATTTTTCTGTGAAGTAAAGGCACAGCTTTAACCAGGAAGTAACAGCCACTAACCTGGATAAGAATCGAAACTTTTCCATGTTTATTTGACGGACCACCCTTGATTTCTAGAGGACATGTGCGAGCCAACGTTTCCAGCTCATTTTGTTCCTCCTCTCGAACAACAATATTTTCAAATTCAGAAGAATGTGCGACCATGTCAATCACCTACAAGAAAGGGAAACTTAACCACTTGCCCAAGGCAAAATGATAACCTGACTAGATAAATAATCCCTAATTCATCCTAATCATTAAGATTACAATGCTTGATTAAGAAATAGATAGTACGGTGGAAAGATTAGATATGAGAAAGAGAAGGACTAAGCCCTTCAACACCAACTCAACTACGCAGAGAGAGGATAAATGAAGTTATCTGATTTTGGACATTACTGCTACCGTTTTCATGTGCTTATCATTGCTAGAAAATATCTGACTGAAAAAACTTTGAACACTGCTACATGAAGGTCATAATCAAGCCACCTGTTCACTTAGAGCATCACAAACCCACACAAACATTCCTAGAAGAGAGAATACGAGGAAACTGCAAAATAACACCACAAACCTAGTGTAATTAGCAATGTTTTCAGGACTTGTTCAATAATGCAAAGACCAAAACAATTTTTGCCTTCTCAAATAGAGAAAATTTAAGAATCCTTCCACTTTTTCAGCCATTGGAACATCAACGACCATAATATAGTACACTGAAATCAGTTATATGGACTTTCCAAAACTGTGTATTAACTCCCAATAGATCAAATTTCAAAATACAATCACATAGCTAAATACATCTGCAAAACGTATTGATAAAAGTTCATTAACTACTGGGCCATAGAAAAAGAGTGCAAAAGGCCAGATTGTGATCACTTACCTCACTATCATTCATGTGGCGTCTCAACATTTCATTATAAGTTTCCACGCTAGAATAGTGAATGTAAAAGTGGCTAGCAATACGACCAAGCTCGGTACAATAAAAGTTTCCACTTTTCTCATCAAAACGCATCATCTTCGCCTTGTCCAAAGCTCGTGCAGCATCTGATACCAAAGCTCGTTGTTTCATGCTCAGTGAAGGATCGGCAATTACCTGCCATGTTTCAACATTTGGTTTGACCAATGCAAAATCAGAGATGAGGACCAGGGGTGGGGGTTTTCACAAAAACACATGCACAGAGAGGATTTGGTATTTCTTTTTGATAAGAAGCAAAACTTTATTGATAATGATAGTAATTACATAGGGATAAGGAATCCCCAATCTAAAGTGAACTTTGGTATGATAACCCCACAAGACAGGAAGCTCGGGGCAAGCTTGGCTATATTTACAACCTCTAGATCAGGTTTTCCTGATGATGCTATAGATATTCTACTCCCGTAACAAACAAGAACTTTCCTTTTCGCATGCAAAGCGAGATGACATAAGTACCAGAACTATACATGCAGCGATGAGGGAAAGGCAGCTCATGTAGTAGCGAAACTGAAAATTGCAAAAGCTGACCATACAGGATTATCACAACAGCAATCTTAAGTGAAGTTAGATAATATCATAGATATCATTTGAGGTTTAATATCATAATGTATTTACTATTTACAGCAGTGTTCTGATCTGAAGCTGTTGCAATATTTGTGTGGCCCCAAGCAACCTCCAAGTTTGAAGCAGAATGTAGCATAAGACCAACATATGATAAAAGTGCTGTAGACCTAATGGTTAGCATATACCAGTTTAAGAAAGAGTACATATCAGTAATTCTGGAAGCAAGGAAGGCTGCAACTGACAGACAGTTTAGGGTGAGAGAATTTGTAGAGCTGAAGAAATTCTACATAATTGTTAAATGATCGCCTCATAGGGCCAGGCCAAATAAAAGTCTTGAATTCAAAACTCACTGCGGCTAGTTCTATGAAAAGAAACACAGTAGCACGTACAAGGCTTCAAATAAATAATTCGCCAGCTGGTGAGCCACATAAATAAGATGATTGAATATTATAATGGTACTCAACTATACAATTATAAGATTTTATATATCTCCATCCAATTCAATTAACAATCACAGTCTTAAGAGGACAGTTGAAACAACAAAACTGTATGCTAACTTGAACTTTGCAAATAAAGAAAGACAGATAAGAAATCTGAAATGCAAGATAAGTGCTACTTGTTAGGGCAACTGGAGGAATTAATGCTGACTGCAAATGCGGAGGATGTTAGAAGGTGGGTTTTGGTCCATTGGATTCATCGGGAACATTCTCTTTTAAGTCCTTTTTGTGGTTCTTCCCTAATGATATAACATCTTTTTTCATGGTTCAAGCTTATATGGAAGGTTCATGTACCTAGAAGGTTCAGACATTCTCATAGTTGGTGGTTTTAGGAGAGGTTCTTACCTGCGAGGAGATACCAAAATGTTTTCCCTTTTAACAAATCACATTCTCAAATTGTTGACTACTGCGTAAACGTGATTCAAAGATATCAACCATGTATTTCTACATTACCACCTTTCTTCTCTTCTGTGGAGCAAAGTGTTGAAGGAATCGGGATTTTGGTTTTTTCTTGGGTGTTTCCACACTCCACAGTCTATTGAAATTTTCCCTGTCCAGGCTTTATGCTGGACTCTATGGCTAGCAAGGAACAGAAGAATATTTTCGAAGATAGTGAGGAAACATTATTGGAATTGTTGGAAAAAAGTTAAGTTTAGAGTAGAGAGGTGGGTTTTGGTCCATAAAGAATTGAAAACCTTATCTGTAACGGCCTCCAAGGGCGGAGGCTAGACATAAAAGAAAATAATACTTAAGAGAATATGAACCACACAAACAACCCATAAGTATATTCATTTACATTTACAAAAGAAGAGAAGTCTGGAATATACCTCATCCCATCCAATACCATAAGCCAAAGGATTCATTTTCATCCTTATGAATAGATATGTATACCCTAGCCATGCACAAGCTTCCTTCACATTTGTCACGGTGCCCAATGCCACCTCGGCATTCAGGTTATCTTTCAAGGAGCTTATAAACTGCCAAATAAATTAAAGGGAATAAAAGATAATGTCAAAACAGATATTAATGAGAGGACCGAAAGGCAAGACAATGCTTGGTTGGCCACTTGGTCATTTTTTCAGTAATCAAGGTCAATGAGAGGACCCAAAGGACAAGACAATGCTGTGATTCTGGAAAGAAAGGTGCGCTAATATTTCAAAATACGCAGAGAAAGACTGCCCGGTTACTGGAGTAGATAAAAATTAATTCAGCATAGATATAAATCTGAACCTCATGTGAGCTTATCACAAATCAACCTAGCCACACCTCTGTCCTTACTTTGAATTGCATTCATAATTCCCCCCCATTATCCCATGATAAAAAAACTTTAAAGTAAAAGTATCATCACATTTCCCTCAAAAAGTCACTAAGCAGTTTAATTATAATGCAATCAACCCAGAAAAGTAAGATCCTCATAAGTTACTTTTTAGCATCATATCCCAAAAACACTCTTTAGTTGCTTGGGGGGGGGGGGGGCTATCAATCACAGCCCTCTACAGCACCAAAGTTATGTTGGCCATTTACCATTCACTTTTCTCATTGATGGGATTGGAAAATATGGCAGACACTGGACACAAATCTTTTGCTTGTATACCGATGAAGAAAACTGATAATTATACATTCAGGACTATTATGTTTCCAAGCTTCCAGACCTTGGTTTCAGACTTGTGAAGTCATCACCAACTTTATGGAAGAAAAGAGAAGGGCATCTGTTTTTCTTATTTTTCAATTACTAACATAATTAGAGAAGTGCAACTGATAATATGATGAATCTATTGATCGCTGACTAAGGCTCTGAGGGAAAATTATAGGAAACAGAAATGTTTTATTAAGGAGAGAAAAGAGGGGACAAAGCGGAAAACAAAAAAAGCAGCTTCTCATTTATCACCCTTGCATGCACTAGGCAGGTGTGTGATACTAGTACAACTTGAACCATTATCTTATTAACATGTTTCTTAAAACACTGATCTTTTAAGGCACGACTGATGATCTAATACATGGTATTAAAGTCAATGTACCAGATCTATGCTGAAGTAGCAGGATTTCATGCATGTAAAGATGACTAAAGCAATGAACTCCTGTATCCTGTTGAATTTGAGCAGTATTCCTATTCATAGACAAGACTCAAGAGACTCACTTACAGCTTCAGAGGCTTAAGATTCCAAGATTAGGTTTCAAAATTACAAACAACAAGTCTCTTAATCTTTGAGGAAAGAAGAGAAGAGCAAGAATATACCTGACTCTCAATGGGAAGTTGGCTCGTCAAAAGCCGCAAATAGTACGCTAGTTTATCATGACTAGTGATTATAATGCCTTCACCACTTTTATCAAACTGCGGTCTTCCAGCACGGCCAAATATCTACAGATGGACCTTTTAGCCTCAAAAGGGTATATGAAAGAAACATCACATTTGACAACAAACTTATGTAAAAGCAAACATAAGGTTGACGGTTGACCCTCACCTGCATAACATCAAGCATGCCCAGATCTCGCCATCCACCAGCCTTTGGGTCATATATTTGAGTTCCCTGGTACAACATGCATAAAGACCATTAGAAAACAGATAAGTAAACTCTTGCATGAGATGTAGAAACATATTAAACTCTAGCAAAATATATGGTAAACTTTGCTGAGACTCAAAGATCAAAGGTTAGTCTTTAGGGATCAGGCTGAAAATAAGCCAAAAGTAAATATTAAGAACATAATTAGATTACCAAATGGGTAGCATTACTGCTTATCTAAACTTTACTCTCTGAATACTGCAAAGCTGAAAATGGTATGCTACATAAAGCAAGAACCAAAACATGAAGAGTAGGGAAAAGAATTAGCTGAGTAAATGACCCAGCAGAAAACTCACCTAAATCTTCTATATATGGTTTTAGGGACCAGGAAAAAATAAAAGAAGAAGAAGAAGAGAAACACTTCACTAAAATATAAAGGGTGCAGCTATTAGCACCCCCGAATCATCTTAATACACCCCGGTGGCTAAATACACCTCATTTAAAATTAAAAAAAAAAAAAAAAGAATTTTACGAAATATATCCCATTTATGACAATTTTACCCTTTTAATAATAAAAACAAAATAACTCCCTCCCACCCCACTCAAAAACAACAACAAGAAGAAGGAAAAAAAAACCAAAGTTCGTCCAAATCAATCGAACAAGTTCGAAAGTTCATATTTTTCTATCAAACATCATGGATAGGTTGAGGAATTTATATATTATATAATCTTAGTCAATTCTTGAATTTTTGTGTGTTTTATAAGTGTTTGAGATGAAAATGTACATTAGGCAAAATATTTGGGTTAGAACTTTTGTGTTTGATTCGCTCTTCATGTTTTTTCTAGTTATCTCATCGCTAAACTGTTCGGCCTTGTCCGAACACATTAGTCTGTACTCGACAGACTACGTCGAACAAAAAGTGGTCACTGCAGACAAAGACCCGTTGGAAACATAGAGTTGAACATGTGAAGTAGAGTTCAGTAGGTACTTCTGAACACTTGCTAAATTGTTTGATTGTAAGTTTCAAATAGAACTTTAGATTGAACAACTTTTTTAGCTCGGTTGAACTTTCGAACAGTCATTTTGATTTTATAAAGTTAGACACGAACATAATAACACTAATAAGGGTATGTCCGTCATTCCAATAAGGTCTAATTTTGTCCAAATTTTTACGGGGTGTATATAGATGATTTGGGAGTGCAAATAGCCGCACCCAAATATAAAATTCGAAGTTGGTCAGTACAAAAGATGACATAGAGAAGGGAAAATTTTAAGTTTAAAATCAAATTTAAGCAAGTCGATAGAAAACTCAAATGATAGAAATAAGGTAATATTAGAACTGAACCATAGTTTCCAGTTCAATCCCATAGTCTCAATTTGGATCAATAGTTTCATCAATTATGTTAACTGCTACACTACATTCCCATGTTCCATTGGATTATACTGGTTCAGAACATCAAACAGTTAAATCAGCAAGTACTTCAGGTGGCAATCGCACTCCCTCCCTCCAGAAACAGAAGTCCTTGGTTTTAATCATCACATCTTAAAAAAAGTCGAATTCAAAGTCTTACTCTCAAAAGTACTATTAAATCACTCAAAACATATATCTTTTCAAATTATGTTACTAGATCAAGAATGAAATATGATTCATTATTGAAATACATTGTAGAACAAAAATGGCAGAAGTCATATGTCATCAAGGCACAAAAGGTACACTTCCACTCAGAAAGAGCATCAGAGAGATCGATTCTGATCCTTAAATTCTCCGTCCTTCCACCATCTATAAAAGGGATGGAAGGTCACGAATATATGCAGTTTGTTCATTTTTACCATAAATTCATAGAAGTCCTCTACAAAGAAGAGAAGGAAGTAGAACCAGAGAGAGAAAGATTTTGATAACTCAGCCAGTTTTTTACATCAAGCTGAAAGTTACACTATGCCATGTAGAGAATCATTTCAAGGAATTCCATAAGCCTATAATAGATTGAAGAAAGCAGTTGAGTAAAGAGAGCAAGGAAGAAACTATACCAAGAATTGATAAAGATGAATATTTGATCTATGAAATTTTATTTGGACGTCCCTGATTGCTCAATCCTAAATAACTTAGACAGATAGTATAAACTTCTCAGAAGGTATAATTCAAAGTGGAATAACCTTAATCACCACAGTGTGAGCAGGCAGATTCACTCCCCATGCCAAAGTTGCTGTGCAAACAAGGACCTAATGATAATGAATATGTAAATCAGAGGAAGATCCAAATGACAAGATAAATGAGCTGAAAAGTGTGCACCATACCCTTAGAAGTCCCTCAGAGAAAAGTCGCTCTGTCAGACCTCTGTCAGCGCGTAGCATTCCAGCATGATGGATGCCAACAGCATACTCAAAAAGTTGAACCAGCTCCTTATTTCTGGACTTCAGTACTTCCTTCTGAGTTGCATAAAATCAATGAAGATCATGAATATAAGACAAACATTAACTTTACATAGGATTGTATCAAAGTATAACTTATCAACAAAAGCACCCTGCCTTTATCAGTCCCTGCTGAGGATGTGAAGCATTTGTGAAAAGATCGAAGTCCTCGTGTCTTTTAGCCATTTCAACCTGTGGATTATGCCATAAAAAGTTATGAAGCACACAATTCATCAATTACAAATATCATGCCATGAAATGAGGTTATTAAGAGGAATTGAACTGTAGAGAAGTCATAGCATTTCTGCAAATAATACACAAAACAAATATTCATACATATATTTATATATATATTGACAAATTCATTTATTTATTATACATCTATTTTTTGCTTTTTATGAGAAATGGAAATTTTAACAACTAAACAAAGAGATGTACAAGGGAATTAGGGATGAGAAATTCCTTGAGAGATCCTACAGACTATAGTACAATTCGACAGTCTTGATCAATGTCCGTATATAAAAAAATTTAAAATCTTTTATGGATTGAAACCCAGCAAGCAACCCTAGACTCAATCCATTCCCAAACTTCATCTAAGGATTCTGCAGCATCTTCGAACACCCTCTTGTTTCTTCCTAACCATAAAAACCAACATAAGGCATGAGCATCGACTCCCTAGAGCACTTGACCCTTCTTTTTTTTATTTTTATAAGAACCAGAAATTTTACTGATGATGCGAATGATTACGTGGATGAGAAATCCTTAGAATAAAATGAAATCTAAGAGATTAAAACTACATTACAAGTTTAACATCTCTAAAAGCACTAGGTCCTTCTTGCTTGTGTGGATACTAGGATTTGACAAAAAGATCTCGTAAACAGATTGTGATGCTGCCCATGAGAAAACTTCAAATGGCCCCAATGCCCAGCTTCTAAAGTCTACCACACTCTGAGATAACCTAAAACCCTCTTTTTTTTTTTTTTTCTTTTTGATAAGAAACAAGAATTTTATTAAACATAGGGTGAATTACATAGGGATGAGGAATCCCCACAGGGTGCATGAAAACTTCTTGTAAAACATTCAATTCCTAAATACATCAGATACATTAAGTCCCTAAGTCCCCTAAAGTCCTATGTCCTACAATCGACCATGCGGCCCTGAGCTTGACTTTATGACACACTTCATCTAGCGACTCTTCCATATTCTCGGAGATTCTCTTGTTCCTTACTAGCCAAATGGACCAGCATACTACATGTATCATGACTCTCCACATTAACCTTTTTACTTAAGAGATTACCATATTTAACAAGAAACATTCCTTAATGGAAAGGGGTACAGCCCAAAACAGATTCAGCTCCCGCAATACCCTGTTCCGTAATGAAAGAGCAAAGTGGCAGGGTAGGAATGTGTGATCCAAAGTCTAAGATTCACTTTTATAAAGGATACAGCATTAGGGGTAAACTGGGACATTTGGGAAGCGTTTTTTAATTATTTCCCTAAAACCAACAACCATGAAAAAAGCTGAACCTTTTTTAGGCACCGAAATTTTCCAAACAACTTTAAAGAATGAGAAAAGTGGATGCTGGTCATTGGCAAAAAAGGATGAGAAAAAAGATTTGCATGAAAAGCCACCTGCTGTGTCTAATGTCCACATCCTTAATCATCCCTATCGAATGCTTACCTGACATCTGCTAGAGTCTCCAGAATAAAACAGATAACTGGAATTTCAGTTTCTCTAAGCTTTCGAGGAAGATATAGGTCCCAGGATAAAGGTGGATCCATCAAATTATTATCTTTTGACCTAACACCCTCTAACGGCTGAATTTTAAAATTACGCAGCTTGATGAGAGGGCTGCTGATGAATGCAACACAACAATTTAAAATTACCAAAAGCATGATGAAATTTCAGATTCTTTCACATTATGCATGAGGTGCAGGTCCCAAGAAAGAGAGGGCTGCTGCAAAGATGCAGAAGTGAAAGAAACAAAAGATGATATGGGGCTACAATGGAAACTAGAAATTCGATAAAAAGAATGAAAACAATCTGAGAAAGGCATGTCCATGAACCACGTATCCTCCTAGAATCACAATGTTACTCCCCTAACCTGGACTTATGCTGATTTCAGGAAATCCGTATACTCTAGAGTAAACTTCCAAGAATCTAAAGGTGGTCCTAATCATCCATTAGCTTGAACACCATATTTACTTATTATTACTCTCCTCCACATTGTGTATTACTTGTTTTGATATCCCCAGCACCACTTGCCCAACAATGCCCTATTTCTTAAGCATAAATTCTCAATTCCGAGACCACCAAACTCTCCTGGCCGAGTCACTACATTCCCGAATTCAGATTGGATGGGTACATTATTCAACATTGCCTGTATAGGCAGCTACAGCACATGCAACACACAGCAAGCTGAGATGAAGGCTATGTCTAATCTACATAGCTCGCATAAGTAAAGAACCTATCTTCGTTTACAAGTGGTTTATATACAACTTATGAAATACCTCATCTCATTTTATTCAGGAAATTCGAAGATACATGTTTGTTTTAGCAAAGCCCCACGATAGAACCCCCCCCCCCCCCCCACACACACCTCTCCTCACATAGTCAGTTAGTATACAGGAAAAACAGAACTACAGGAAACTAGAGTTCCATGATTCTAGAATGAACCAGTATCCTTCCAGAACTTGATCGTGCAGAATTATCCTAAAAGGAAATGAAATGATCATAGATTAATATATGACTTCCATTATCACAATTTTCTTTGTTTTCCATGAAGCCAAGTGAACAAAATTCCCCTAATTGTGCGCTCACTCAATTCAAAGCCTAAGGCCCCAAATAAGGTATGACTACACCAAAAATTATGAGAAATAAAGTTACCAATTTATCAGCAGTTTTTCCTGTGTCTTTACGTGAATGAACAAAAACCATAACCTGATGTCCTCGCCTTAGCGAATCAACCACCTGTATGGAGAAGTACAAGACCATCAACAAAATTGCTACGTAAATTGCCTGCAACAGCAGCAATGCACGAAATAAATCAAACCTTATTGTAGCAGATTTCATTCGTCAATTCATTTCGAGCTGAAAAGTTACGTTCGGAGACCCCAATGTAGTGCTGCTCAAGAGGTACTGGACGATAGCTTGAATCAAAGAAGAACAGACCAGCTTCTGGATTTACCCTCAGGAATTGAGCAACCTAATGTTTACATAAGTATTAGATATCGACAGATAATCAGGAAGGACAAACTTAATTCATATAAACAAATATCAACTTGCAATTTTGTTCTGCCAAATGGTTATTCTTTCAAGAGAATGAACTGAGAAAAGCTGAAGCAAACTACCTCCAAATAATTAGGTAGAGTGGCAGAAAGACCAACGATGCGTATCATGCTTTGTGTGGATTCAACCTGTAGAAACACAAAACAGAATTGTTCATACTGACTACTCTGCACGGGAGAAGAGTACACCTACATGTCTAGACAGAAATTGTAAATAACACAGACAAGTAATCAAGCCACTTCCTTTTAAGTACACAATCAATGTGATTCCAGAAATTGTAGAGGTTGGTACCCAATTATATGAGTGATCAACATGGTATTTAAAAACTGAACTAAGAAACGGTGCTCCAATTTTTACAACATAATAAGGGGCCTATGCTAATATTCAGATCTAATATTAGCAGTGTTCAATTAGTAATTGCACACATTTGTAATAACTTGTTTGCAGGTGTGCAATTCAATATGTCATTTAATATACCTGGAAGAGCTCCAAAGGATTTGATGGACTGTGTCACTGTGGACACAAGAAGGCATGGAAATAAATGTCATGAAAAATTCCAGGATCGTTCTAATATGGCCATAAGAACATCAAATGTTAAAATATTTTGTCGTCGGGGCAGGACAGCTGCTTATGTCAAAAATAGTTTATGGCATGTGTAACATAAGGCATTAAGGATGATGACAGGCAGAGCAAGATGATGAATGTGGCAAATTGGAGTGAACCAGTGGAGTTCGTAAGTTGTCCCAAATTGCTTCCTGTATAACTGACGTCACTCAAACAATGTGAATTCATGGATTCTATAGCAACTGGAATACACGCATTAAGGGGAGATATGTTTGGGAGTAGGAACTTCTTTTGTTTTTTTTTTTTTTTTTTTTAGTTGACAGAAAACCTTTAAGAAATTAAATGGAAAGGTAAACTACATAATGTCTTAACTTTGCCAGAAATTACCTTTGGTAGCTAGATACAGGATGGCTGAGACATTGCTTTATACGTACAAGCACTAGTTAAATTTTATCAAAAAATAAATTCCTTCACGAATTGCCAAAAACATATGGAGTTCAAACTAGTACATGCCTTCACAGTTATGTGCAATTAGTCTAATAAACATGAAACAAGATAAAAGATACTTACGTTGAGCCAAGTAAAGATAGTTGAATTAAAAAATTGCAAGATACAAAAAATGGCAAGATTGTACAATATGACATCGGTGAGGGAGTTTTGGCATTGAATGCTTTTTCCATCCGCAAATCACAAAAGCTCATCAAGACCATCTCATTTTCCATCAACTGTAGGCTTAAAGTTGCAGAACAAAACTGGAAACTAAGCGAAATTTCTCTATGTCTTGCTATGGAATGCCAATTTCTTTATGAACTGGTTCAACTGTCTCACATCATGTCACATCAGAATATTATTTTTGGCACATAGATTCACAAAAAGTAAGACAAAGCTCCACCATCTGGGAAAACATGTTAGCACATTGGAAATCTTCTATTCCAAATAGTCTTTTATTTCTATTCAAATATGATTAACACGCCTAATGAATGAAATCACAAATATACATGTGCATTGTAAGTATTGGAATAAGAGATACAACACCATATAAAATATGGAAATCTGACTGACATCAATGAGGTCTAAAGAATCAGCTAGCAAGTGCCCTAATGTGATCCACCAAACATCTACAACTAATATGTTCAAATTGGAGGTTAATTTGCAGCCAATGGTTTATTAGCATGAAAGAATAGAAACACAGCAGGTATAACTCGGAAATAATTTTAACATATATTGCATATAGTTTTCCTACCTGACGAAGAGTGCGAGCAACTAATGCTTCAATTACAGGACCTCTATCGTCATTCAACAAATGTACTTCATCAATGATTAGTAGCTTCACTAGCATGGACAGTGACATATCACTGCTTTTACGAGTAATGACATCCCACTTCTCAGGAGTCGTTACAATCATCTGAATCACAGAGAAAAAAAAAATGCAGCTTAAGAGTCCAGTCTACAAACTATTATAAAAAATCATGTAACGTTCTAGCTTAAGCCAATGCCAGAAAACAATTGAATTAAACCCAGACTGACAGATTACCTGTGTCTCTTCAAGCTCATTTTTTGAGAGTTGCATATCACCCGTGAGTTCTCTCACAGTGATATTTAGAGGGGCTAATCGATGGCTGAAGGTTGATGTGACCTCCGCAGCTAATGCCTACAAAAATACAAGTCAATATTAGCAGTTGACATGGACTGTAGTAGCTATGTGAGAGAAAATAAATAAATAGTACCTTCATAGGAGCAACATAGACAATCTTAAATTCATCTTTATGCAGATAACCATCTGTGAAGTGTTGTCCAATCTGTTCGAAAGTGTTTCACAAACAATAAGGTACCTCCTTTAAGGCAGCAAATTCATCAAGCAAGAATGAAACCAGAGATGTAGCTTTTGAGGACTTGTTTCACTAAAACACTTCAAGTGCAAAGACAATATAGAATCCCACTTGCTTGTGTATAGGGGCACAAATATACCACAAGATATCTATACTAATATAATAAGGAAACGGTCTAAATATAGTTTTCGCGCCCATTTTCAGTTTCTAAAAAAGAAATATTTTAGGAAAATTATGTATCAGCTATTATTAGTTGATTTATATTTTCTTTTCTTTTTTTGGAATTTTTTATATTTGTTAAAATACAAAGAATTTTTCCGTTTCTACTCCATTTTTTACTTATAAAATATTAAACTGACCCTCTTTTCACAATCTTTGATTTTACACCCATATTACATATATTAAAATGAGATATTAGATGTGAAAATAAAATTATTTTTTTGGTTGATTATATGGGGTTAGATTTTAATATTTAATGTGTAATAATTCTTTGTATTCGATTTGGATTACAAATAAATATTAAATAATAATTTTGTAAAAATTTAATTTTTTTCAAGTAATCAATTTACTATAGAAACAAGACTTTTATTTTTGGGACTGAAGGAATTTATATTTTTATACAAAATTATAATTTTTTACATGTCTTTACCAGTAAAATAATAAATTATTTTGAATATTGTTAAATATTTATTCTTTAATATCGATTAACTCAAAATTATCATATAAATATATTTTCTGTTATTTTTTAAAAGATATTACAAAATGTGCATTGTACAGGAGTAATACTAGTCCTAATAACAAGAAGAGAAGAGTTTCTACTGTGCACAAGTTTAGATAGTTGACTTTTTTCCCCTTGGTACTTTAAGTGACTAAGCAACAGGGCATGATCCAGAATGTGTAGATAAGCAGCTGACAGCTAATCGAAGACTTTATGGAAAACCAATGAGATGAAAGAATTACTTAAGGTTATTCGGATTTATATATAGGCAATTAGACACCTGTATGTTTCCATCATGCCCCTGCGATTGATACCTAGTCGCATATATTTTCTCTCATTCTCTCATACAGAGTTACAGACTATTAGTATTTCATAGAACTTTTGGGATCATATTTTTGCTAATTACTTGCCCGTCTAATATCAGTTTTCACAATGCAAATAATGTATGTTGTACTGTATGCTCCCTATGTCACCATGATTAAGCAGGCAAGTACAAAAATCACAGAACAGAAGAAGGAAGGGATATTATGCACACCTCATGTAGAATAGAAATCATAGCTATATTTGTTTTTCCTGCCCCAGTTGGCGCACAGACCTGGAAGCAAATGAAATCAGTACCAAGATATGAGAGGCTCGATTCTCCTGCGACAACTAATTCTATATCATATAGTACAGAGATTGCTTCACCAGTATATTTTCATTGCTATAGTAAGTAGTTTGGAATATTCTGCTCTGTATCCGGTTCAAAGACTTGTAACCATGAAAAGCAGCTTGTGCAATGTCATCTAGCTCCTTTATGTCAATCTGTAATATATACGTATGAATTCAATACTTGTAAGATGACAGAACTCCTACAGGCAACAAACCAAAGTCACACAGGAGGCAATCTTTCTGGGGCAAAAGAAAATGTGGAAGTAATATGTAACTACATAATTGAGCACAATTTTTTCTTTTTTTTATAAAACAAAATTTCAAAAAAAGAAATAAAAAAAATTTATGGAAAAAATAAACCAACTCGCATTAACAAGGATGAAGAACGTGAATATGCACATAGGGAAATGGCTAATGATATAAACAATACGACATATATATGTACAAACCTGTGATGTAAAGATTTGCCTCCAGAATGAAAAAAGGGATCCAAAATAAAAGCACCAAAAAGCGCAGTAATACTAATTGAAATTCCTAAATAGAGAAACTGTAGCGCTTCTATTGAGAATTTTATACTGCACTGTTGATTAAATTTACCAGCTTCTCCCCAGGTCTCATTGGTGCTGTTGGTGCAGGAGGAACAATGACTTCTTCATATCCCTTGTAATGTTTCCTTATAGTGCCCTGAGGAAGGGCCGTGGCAGCAGCCTGAGTCACATCACCATGTCCCACAAGGTCATCAAGTATATTTTTCTTCTCACTTGCTTGAAGTAACGAACTAAAAGACAAAGAAGACAAGTTGTTCTCAGTTCCATGATCCATTCCACGTCTATTCTTCTTTTCCTCCTTTCGCCGAAGTTTATCAATTTGTCGCTCAGACTCTGTTTGGACGGTTACCTTTTTTTTTGCAAAAGTAAATTTGTAAGTGCCGATTCACTACTCCAACTACTGGAAGAAGAAGAATCACATAAATAAAAATCAGGAGATTCGCTTCACCACCTGAGTAGCATAACTAGGCATCTTTGGTTGCGTGTTTGAAGTTGATTTATCAGATTTGAGCACAAGCAGTCCATGATGAATACTTTCAACAAGGTCCTTTCTATGCTGTCAGATGGGGGATGAGTGTTTAAGAAAACAGAAAAAGATCAATCACTCAGTTAATCATCACGAATTAGTAAAATTCAACAGGTTGCTTATGACCAGTTTACTAGGTTAAATTATATGGATATATCCTGCACAACTATACTTTACTGATATTTACGATTACTAGGATGAGATATCTTATGTAGGAATATCACATATCAAGAAAATATCTAGTCCAATGTTGTTGAAGTAAAACTACAAGCATTAAAAAATAAATTTACACATTTCCAATTGCTTTTTTAGAAAACTCAGTCAGTAAGAAATGAACACAGATAAAGAACCAAAATCTATAATCAAAGTCAATATTAATAAGTAGTTGTTATTCATACCATGATAAGGTCTTGAACAGTTTCAAACGAGCTATCGCCAACAAGATCCAGCAAATCACCAGCAATCTTCAAGATATTGTAATGTTGCATGAATCCAGTAACTTATAAGTTAGAAAGAAAATTTGAGCATTACAATAAAAGTATTATAATTATCATTAGTAGACCTCATCTCCAGGTTTCTCTGAATCAAGAATCTGGCAAATGGTCATTGCTAGTTCATCTCGTTGAAGCTGAGAAGTACTAGCCCCAACAATTCCGTCACATGCATCCCGCAACCATTCTAGGTCAAATTTACCTTCACTGATAGAAGGATGGAAATTTACAGAGGTGCCATAATTGGACCATCCATCACGAATAGCAGCTGATGTGCTAGGTTCCTCCAACAAAAATCCTCCATCCTCCAAAGAACTATCCACTAGAAAGCGAGCAGGAGGTTGGAATATAAGATCTGCTCCAAATTCCAAGTCCTCACTGCCTTCAGTCACCGATTCTGGTAAATAGCCAGGCCCATGCTCATTATTTTGTAAACCAAAAAGCCTCTCCGCCAGTGATGCAACTTTCAGTATGTTTGATTCTGGAACAGTATGACCAACAAGTTTTTGCAAATCAAACCTGAATTACATGAAAAATATACATAACTTTATTATGGGAAATCATTAATATAAACTCAATGTTCTTTTAGAAAAAAGAAACGCCCAAATGTGATTCAGACCATGCACATTTGAGAACATTAAGTTTAACAAATGACTCAATTAATAGACCAACCAAAATAACTTGGTTGCAAAATAAAACTTAAGCAGCATTCACAGTTCCCACAATCAATCCCATTCTTACTCTCTTCTCACTCTTCTAACCATGGTTCACTATACTTTTCAATCTCTAGAAATTCCTTGTAACAGAAATTCAAATAACCCAAAAAATAAGATATTAAGCATCATAACCATGTCAACTGAGTACCACACCGAATCAAACAACGGAGGCCATAACTATATATTCTTATTTTTTTTTCAAATACAAAACAAAATATTTTACTGAGGACCATAACTAATGGCATTTTAAGGGATTTAATTACATAAACTAATAGGAAGCATAGTCGAATTATTTATCAAGATCATTTCCCATAATAACGTGATCGGTACGAATCAATTGAATACAGCAACAAACAGACTTTATTTCATACCCAATATTTAAGAGTGACAATTCACAGCTTGACAAATATTACACCCTCAGATGATACATATTGTATTCGACAAGTGCTTCCACCTAAAGTACATTTTTCGACTTCTCTATAGAAAACAGTAAAAGAGAACCTTACTTTTTGCTCAAAATTCTCCTTTCCCTGTCATCAGCTTCAGTTTCAGCAGTCCCACTAAACAGCATATAAACATTTAGTGCTACTTCCTGGAACTCCTCCGACACCACTTCACCACCCATCAACTCAACCACAGCAGCAATAAATTGCTTGAACAATTGTCGCACCTCAAAAGAAGCTGCACAACAATACACATGACAAATAAATAATAAATAACAAATAACTAAATAAAACAACCTAACATGCTGAAGTCCATATATTTCCAATCCCTTCAACTAACTATAGCACAAAAAATGCCAAACAAAGCCTCCAGCACAATACATTTAAGTTTAGAAACTCTTTTTACAAGCATACACTCGTCACACACAGCAATCCAGAGCTGCAATACCTTCATCCCATCGATAAATAATCTTATGCGCGAGTTCCCACTCTCCAACTGAAGCTGCAGAGCTATTTCACGGAACATTATTCAAAAGCAAATCAGATATTAAGAAAAATATATCAATGATAGTTATAGCTTTAAAAACGGTGGAATAGTTTATTTTCCAAGAACATTAAGAAATGCATATATACATACCTACGGCGATTGAGATTCTGGAAAAGGGATTTCCGGTAGAGATAGGCTTGATCGGCGTCGAAAGGCTGCCTGAGAGAATTGGTTAATCGCGGCAGCTCCAACAACATTCTGTCCGATCGTTTGGGTGTCTTTTTCAGTAGAAGAAATGGCGAGAAGTTTAGAAGAAGAAATGGGGTTTTTGTATTTATAAAATAGGGAGAATTTTAGAAATGGTTTATTTATGGTGTTGCATATAGCCTCTTTGTTATTTTTATTTTTTTAAAATAAAAAATAAAATAAAATAAAAAACTTCAATAAATAAAAAAATTGCAAGAACAAGTACTATTGAGCGGGCCATCCACACAATTCAGAACAATAAACTACTTGGATAAGACCTGGCAGTCCTAACTAAGCCATGCGTAACAACATTTGCACTACGACAAACAAAAGAAATAAAAAAAATAAGGATTAAAACCCAACAAATCATTGCAACAACAAATGATACTTAAGAACTCTGAGTCGTCCATTTTAAATTTATGAGCAGCATCAAACACCATTTTTTAATCCGCTTCAAAAATGACATTCTCAAAACCAAGCGATTTTATCCACAAAATAATGCTTCATGCAAACTCATTGTTTTACCTTCTTTGACCCGGACATGGCCATAAAAACAAACAGTTTTATTTGTCGTAAACTCATCTTAATCATTTCTCAAAATCATCTTCAACCCTGTGTCGCCTGTGTATCTACAAAAAAAAAACAGCATCAACATTAGCTTTGAGAAATGAAAAGGTTGGTCTATGAAATTTCTTGCAAGCATCTGGACATTCATTCTCTAACAAGAAAGACTTATTCTTTGCATGGCTCCATTGCTAAAGAAGATTTTCTGCACCATAAACAGAAGCTTGAGGTATTATGACCACCTCATCCCACATCATCACATTCCAATCCTTCCAAATATTCCACAAAATCATTGAGTTGCTTAAGTTGTCTATTTGTGTATTAGCTTTGTTACTTAAGACAACCCGATTGTTTATAATGTTCAAAGCCATGTCAACATAATTTAAGGGGCTGCTTGGTCTGCTTGGTTTGTGAGGGGAATAGAAATAGAAATGATATTACTGAGGAATAGACATGAATATGTTTATTTTAGTCGGGTGTTTGATTGGTAATAAGGACTAACTATCATTTCCATTAACAATGCTTGATTAAATTAAATCTTTAAGAATGAAAATACAAAAAAAAAAAAACACTTTATATATATATATATATATATATATTACTATAGATTTACTTATATATAAATACTTTTACTTATAAACTATATTTATTTGTATATATTTATACCCATTTAAATATATATCATTATTTATACATACTCAAAACATTACTTATATCAATAATATATATACATATGCATAATATTTGTGTATATGTTTCTGAATATATATATATATATATATATATATATATATGTATGTATATATATACCTAAATATACATATAAGAATAAATAGTGATTTATATATAAGAAATAAGTTTACATAATTATATAGTATATTATATGTGTGTGTGTTGTGATTTTTATATTAATAAATTATATATATATATTATATATCTGAATATATTTATTAATATATATGGGAATTTACATATTAGAAAATATAAGATATTATTTTCACCTATATATATATATCTAAATATTTTACATATATGTATATATATATAAATATTATATATATATATATGCATCTTAAAATAACAGTCATTTATTATAATAATAATAATAATAATTATTATTATTATTATTATTATTATTATTATATATTGAACATGTAGCATGGAATGAAAGTGATAGCTCCAAAAATGTTGAGAGGAATGGAGCATTCCCTACTTTTGAGAAATGAAATTACTATTCATGAAATCATTATTTCCTACCAAATACCCAAAATTAATTTCATTCTCATTCCTTAGTTGTAAAGTGTCTGAACAAGCACCCCCTAAATACACACACAGCATTCGCTCATAAAAATAAAAATATATCTCACGCACGAACATACCAATAAATATTTAAATACATACGAAACAAAATAATCTTACTCACAAACACACCAATAAATATTCAAATACATATGAACACTTATTGTACACCTGTTTTATACTTTTCTTGTTTTACTCTTATTTTTCTTCATTTTTCCTTTTTTGGTCACCTTCATTTCCATTTTAAGTTTTGTTTTTCCAATTATCATTCTTTCTTTAATGTGAAAGATTCCTGCCGCGAATATTAGAAGAATATAATTAGAATCGCTTCCAATATATTAAAACATTGTTTAATATGTAAGTTATTTATATTAAATTATAATATAATTTTATAAATCCTATGCAAGTATAATATGTTGTGGGTGGCATTTTTCAATTCAACACAAATTTAGCTCACATTATACTATTTTGGAACGAAAATTAATGGGTCCATGGATTAAATGGGTGGAGTATCTAAAACACGCTAAGAAAATGGGTTGAATGCCGATCAAATGTAATATTTCATAAATCTGTAAAGATGACACAATGCTTAGAATACGGATGGGTAACTCATCGTCAACTTGATTATGTTAATTGGGCGGGCTAGGATTTGAGTCCCCTACCCCTCTCAACTTCCCTAATTTATAATAATATATTAATTATATTATCTAAATGTATGAACAAAATATTATTATTATCTTAAAAAAATTATTTAGTACTAAATTTATTAATATGATATATTACCAAATATAATATATAAAAAGTCAGCATATATATATATATATAATAATTTGTTAAAAGTATAAAAATTATAAATTAAAATATTTATTCAAATATACATTAAATTTAATGGTGATATGTGCATCCCTACATCTACTCGCCCATCCCTGTGGGCCCAATATAAATCTTCCCCTTCACCACCACATTAAACTAGGGGTGGGCATAGTTTTGGTTCGAGATTGAAATCGTCAATCAACAGTTCGATTTAACCACTGATCTTGTTTTGCTTGTTTGGTCGATTTTGATTTTAGCTTAGTTAATTCTTGAAATTGGCAGTTCTTGAACCAATAGAATCGACAGTTTGAACTGCGGGTTTAAGCAAACTAGCCGTTGAAAGACAAAGATTAACTAGTCGTTGGGAACCGGAGGTTTGAACTGAAGTAACCACTCGTTCTAACGGCTATTTTTTTCAGTTTTTTTTCCTATAAATATCCATATCTTACCCATTTTGTACACAAAATATAATCTCTCTCAATCTCTCATAATCTCTCTCAATTATCTCTTAGTCTCTCTCAATTATCTTTCAATCTCTCTAAGCTATCTCTCCATTTCAATTATCATTATTTATTATTTCTCTCATAAGCTCTCTTAATTTCAATAACTATTTCAATTCTTCTTCAAAATATTCAGCTTGAGCCAAAGAAGAGGATAATGAGATAAAAGTATCATCTTCTTTATCATGTATCCAAAAAGAAAAACCACATACGCCAATGAATACAAGTGTTGAGCTACCACTTCCACCACCTTTGGCTCCAAGATATTTTCAAGATGAAGATATTGAAATATCGATTGAGTGGAAAAAAAAGTTTGAAGCTCAACTAGATTTGTTGTTATATTATAATATGAGTCATAACTACTGGTATGTTGTTTAGTGTTAATCGACGGATAAACACATGTTCGGTGAGCCTAAGTCGAATCATTGGCTAAACATCCGCATGATTCTAGTTCTATGGAGATGATATAATTGAAGAGTACTACATATTAAAAGTTAAATTTAAATTGTAATAGTTGCGACACTTATATTATTGATAATTTATGTTTTTTTGTTGTCTTAGAAAAATCGCTTTTTATGTTGAAAACAATAGAATTAGGGTCCATATTTGTATATGAGCCAAAAAGAGTTGGGTTGTGTGTAGTTTGAATAGAGAATAATAAAAGTATGAGAGTATGTATACATAGACCTTGCCTCATATAAAGGGATAATGTCTTAATATTGTATTTGTAATAAAATTTATCTTATATCTAACTTGTTTAATGTTTGTTCGGAACATTCAGTATGAAGTAGCATTCGATAGATGTTGCTGAATACTATTTAAACTGTTCAGTAGAATGTTTCAATCACTACTTAAGTTGTTTGGTAGAATGTTTCGAACGAGCCTTATAGCAATATGTTCGTCCATATTCGACAAATAAGTTTCTAACATGAATAAATGTATTTGATCAATCCTATTGAAAATAGATGTGTTCGACATATTAGATTCAAACACATACGAGTAAGTGTGCAACAAATTCAAAACAAAATGCCGAAAAAAAACAAAGTATGATTGTTCTTAAACTAAATTCTTCTCTAATGTATATTTTTATCTAAAACATACAAATTTAAAAATTAACTAAGATTTTATGGATAGAGAATTAATTTGGATCACAAATTTGTTTTTATTTTTTATTTTTTTTGTTCGTATTTGTTTTTTAAAGTAAAAGAATATAATTATTATAAATTAAAAATATATTCAATAAATGAGATGCAACTAAAAAGGATTTGAGGGTGTGAATAATAAATAAGGAGAAATAACATATGAGATTATTCCACAGGAGGTCCGACGAACGAAAAACTGCGGATACCCTACTAGCGCTCTCTCTAGTTGAGGGGCCGTCAACAAGAACTCCAGAGAGTAAGTGGAACATAAGGTTGCTTCAATGGGAATCTTACTCCTCTCTCTCTCTCTCTCTACTAAATAGCTATGATCTTTCAAAAGGGCGCACCATGTTGGCGCCTAATTGAACTTAATAACCATCAACAGGAATTAAGAGAGGCGGCAGAGTAGAAGTGGAACCATGAAATCCCATTCCCCATGGGGCACTGCCAAAAACCCCGTCAAGTTTCGGATGTAATTTAGTGGCCCTCTCTCTCTCTCTCTCTCTCTCTCTCTCTCTCTCTCTCTCTCTCTCTCTCTCATGTTGATAGAATGAATTTCTGATTTCTTTTAACGCAAAAGAAGATAATTCTAATGTGCAGACCGACCGCTGACAACCTAGTTCCGATACGCTTGGATATTGAAATTGATGGGCAAAGATTTAGAGATGCTTTCATTTGGAATCCTTCTGGTAATTTTTGGACTTCTGTGCTCTTGACTTATTTGTGTCATTCTCGATGTTATTCCCTAGATAATATTTTATTTTTGATTGGTCATTGTGCTTTGGGCGCACTTAATTTTTCCCATCTCAATAATGATCATTCAGTAGCTATCTAATACTTTGAAATTATTAATTTTGGGAGCTGAAAATCATGTGTTGTAAATTTAGATCCCGATTCTGAAGTGGTGGTGTTTGCAAAAAGAACAGTAAAAGACTTGAAGCTTCCTCCAGCTTTTGTCACACAGATAGCTCAATCCATACAAGTACAGTATTTCTACCAACTCCTGAAATGCATTAGACTCATTGTATGACTTTTTATGCTTTATCTTGATTATTCACGAGAGTGTTGGTTAATGATCAGTTCCTTTTTTGTTCTAATTTACTTGCAATGGATTTTATTGTTACTACCAACCTTGCCTTGTGTAAGACATTGTTGGTGTATTGTAAGCTTGTTACATACCATGCATCCGCATTTGATTTCCCTGAAATATCTGTTGTTTAAGTCAGATGATTTGAGACAAAAGCAGATACTTGTTGGGATTTGCTTACAGTGGTTTGCCCGATGTTTTAGGTTTATGTATTCACTGATGTATACTTTGTCACATGCTTAATTCTGACTGTGATTAAAATGCCTATTATTGTAGACACAGCTGTCGGAATTTAGGTCCTATGAAGGGCAAGATATGTATACTGGTGAGAAGGTTGTTCCTATCAAGGTTTGTCATTGCTGATCTGTGATTCCTTACCAATATAACCATTCCTATATTTTTTTTTTTTTGTCATTGTCATTATTATTTTTTCTTTTTGCTGTGTGCGAGGGCATAAAAATAATGGTGTTGAATTTTGTTTCTCTTTCTGTGTTGACCCAGCTCGATCTTCGTGTTAACCATACCCTTATTAAAGACCATTTTCTATGGGTAAGAAGAGCCAAGATCTGTTTACATCTTATTGTTTGGCAGAAGAATTATAAATTGTGTGACATAATGTCTTTTTTTGCATTTTTGGATTTGGCCATTGATTGGAACATAAATTCAAATATTTCAGGATTTGAACAACTTTGAGAGCGATCCTGAGGAATTCGCCAAAAGTTTTTGTAAGGACATGGGCATTGAAGATCCTGAAGTTGGAGTAAGTACTCGAATTTACATTAGTATAGCGATACCATAATTGTCAGTATCAGAAACAAACTATTGATGCACTTGGTGGCCTTATTTTGACAACAACATAAAGTTGAAACTGAAGTCTGCTGTAGTGCTAGAAGAGGAAGGTCATTGCAGTAAAATTAGAACTTGGTTTGCTCATATTTTTAGCAACTTTGTTTCTTGTGGCCGATTGAAAGAGTTCGTTGTACGTAACTTGCATTATTTCCTTCCAACCTGACTTTTCCGTTCAGATTAAGTAGTTATTAAAGCATTATCTACTACATAAGATTTGTAACCAGCATATTACTAGAAATTGCAATTTAAACAACACAATCTCCTTTGCCTCTTTTAATTAGTGATTCAAGTGTGGCTATGAATGGATAGTACTGCTCTACAATTACTTTGTTGTCAACTTATTTTAGAGATTCTGTCTCTTCAAAGAATGGCTCTAAATGGATTTCTTTTATATTATATATATATATATATATATATATATATATATTTGTTTTTTTACTTACGATGAACTTATGTTACCATGGAGATTAAGGCCACCAGTACCTGTCGTAGGCTGAGGCTTTTTCGTTCTTGCAATCTCTTCCTCTGTATGCTATATAGCATGCTTGTATTCAGTTCTGGCCATGATCTAAAGTTGAACTGCATTTGCGCTGCGTTCGTTTTCTTCTAATATTGATGTGTTGCATTGCATTATTATCACTTCTATTGAATGCATATTAATCCAGCTTTGACTTTGCAGCCTGCCATTGCAATTGCCATTCGAGAACAACTTTACGAGGTGAGTTGATTTTCTATGGCTTGCTTATGTTGACTTTGCACTATTGTTCCGATTCTGGGATGATTTATCAGTTCTTACAAATTATAGCTTTTCATGTGTTAGATTGCCGTTCAAAACGTCACTTCAGCCCGTGAAAGCAGAATAAACAAGAAAGGCCGCAGAGGGTTTGAGAACAGCCAGGCCAGGTCTCTTGTTAGACTTGGGATTTATATATTTATATAAGCATCATGCAAAATGATGAATTATTAATTCAATGCATCTTTTGGTGCAAAATTTTCAGTCAATTTTAATGACCAAATCTTGCTTTTCTTTTTCCTTCTCTCTCTCCCTCCCTCTCTCTCTCTCTCTCTCTATCTATCTATCTGTCTCTATCTCTCTGTCTATCTTCTCTCTATCTATCTATCTTCTCTCTATCTATCTATCTATCTATCTATCTATCTATCTATCTTCTCAGCAAGACAAGTGGGAATGCTGTGGACTTATTCAAGTTATTTGGCAGTAAGTCCAGTGTTATTCGGTAAGCACTAACATTTTTTTCCTTAGAGGAAATACCTAGGATCTCTTTCTCCTGGCACCAAATAACCTTGTTATGTGTATTTTTAATTGTTCAAATGGCTGTCTTATATCCTTCAATGGTTTTGAATTTCCTGGAACTAAGATCTTTATTCTCTTTCCTAGTAAGCACACAAAGAAATAAGCACACAAAGAGAACAACTTACCAAAAAATGGTGCATATAACAAGGAAGAGTCGAATGAAAATAGATTCAGACTAATGAAAATTTACTGAATTTCTGCCATTCTGCTAAATTGAATCCATTGTTGAAATGATGACACTTCAGGAAGAGGAAAGAATGGGATGTATATGAGCCCATAGTTGATCTCTTATCAAATGAGGAGGTCGACGCCCTTGAAGCAAAGGAAGAAAGGAGTACCCGATGATGTGAAACTCAAGATGACTGTCATTTGTAATTTCTTCTGTAGAAGAGACCCCCACATATATAAATATATGTGTGTGTACCTGTGCTTGTGGTCTTTTATATCTTAATTTGTTGTTGTTGTGTGGGGGGGGGGGGGGGGGGGGATGTTGGGGTTGGGATTTGCTTTAAACAGACGCTTGATTCCATAGATTATAGTGCATATAGTTACCAATTTTTTGGCATTTCTTTTCTTCACTTCTGTGGTACGTACAAGCCATCTACTTGTGATGCTGTGCTTCCCACAACATATTTCCAGTGTTTCTTCTACAAATCAACATCAACTCTCTTGTCCTCTAATGAATGAATGGCAAATATTACATCACGCCAACAGTGGACGGCGATGAAGTTATTATTATTATAGAAAACTGGATTTCTCAAATACTTCTCTCCTTGCCAGCCGCTCAACAGCGGAAGGCATCATGGTAGCACCGAATATGCAAGTGGTTCTATAGATCCTTTACTCATTCTCTGCAAGATCTTCACCCTCATTATCTGGTTTCATGTTACTCGATGGCATTGCATCTAGCACACCAACAACCTGAGGTTCAAAACCCATATTAATCATGCGCTCAGCCTCATCAAAGAACAACATATCGCCTCTCCGAACAGTCAAGACGACATCCAGGTGTAGCAATGACAACCTCACAATATCCCTGCCTAATCCTAAAGCCTTGTTCTTCCATGGATTGCCACCAAGTAACGGGCAGATTTCACTGTCTCATCGTCAATTTGCTGAGCAAGATCTCTTGTAGCTGCTATGGCAACAGCATAGGGTCCCTTTGCCTCATTATCCTCGCACAAAGGAGGAAGTCTGGCTATGTAAGATAGTGTAGGAAGAACATAAGCTGCAGTTTTACCAGAACCAATCTCAGCAGCAACAATCACGTCTCTTTGCTGCGGGCCAAGCCGGGTGGAAGCCATCTGAAACGGTGATTGGGTCTCGTAGCCAGCTTTTTATGTGCGGCATTCAGCTGCTCTGGACCCAACTTGCTCTCGATCCAGCTCCTCAAAGGGCAAGGAATCCTGGAACCCTTGTAAGACATGTTAAGATCTTCCTTGAAAATCCTCCGATCTCTTGAACTAATTTAACGCAAAATTTCACATTTTTGCCACAAAATACATTATAACTATAACAACTTTGTACAAAATACATTAGAATTATGAATTTATCATTATAATAAAGTAACGAATCTATAGTAAAAATTTGAACGAAAATTAAAATTTTAAAAGATATATGATTTTGCTCACACAGTATTATAATGATATTATCATGATTTCAATTTATTTTCCTTATTGAAATCATAATATTAAAATTTTAAAAGATAATGATATTATCATGATTGCATACAAATAAATTGAAATCATGATAATATCATTATAATACTGTATGCAATAAGGAAAATTCAATATTTGCTAGTTTTTTGAATATTAATCAAAATTTAGATTACAATATATTGACTTATTTAAGTAAATACTTAATGCTCTCTTTCTTTTAAAAGTAAAAGGTAAATTGTGTGAATCACATAAAGTAATTTAACGTCAAAATTTTAATAACTTTTAATGAAAAATGCATCATAAATTTACAACTTTGTACAAAATATATTATGTATTATTACAATAATGCAACTAATCTACTGTAAAATTTTCAATGAAAATAAATTTTTTCCAAAATCTTGATTGTGCTCTTATATGTAAATAACAAAGTATTTGCTAATTTTTTTAATATTTCATCAAATTTTAGATTAGAAATTGGTTGATTTATTAAAGTCAATATTTAATGTTATATTTCGATGGAATGTTATCATCAAAAAAAATTATGTAATTAATTGACTTGTAATTAAACATCAAAATTTAAAAAATTAATATTTTGATGAAAAATGCATAATAATCTTAGAACTTTACGCAAAATACAGTGACAATATTATTATAATAATGTAATTAATCTAAAGTAAAAATTTCAAAGAAATTAAAAAAATTATAATTTTATCCTTATACGAAAAAATAGAGTATTTGCTAAGTTTTTGGATGCTTCATCAGAATTTAGATTACAAATTGAGATACATTTTATGATAAATATTGTATATAAATACATAGTTTAATCCAATTTTGCTACATTGAGTGGATTTTATGTGTTTGTTCGTTTTGTTTCTATTTTGCTCAATGTTAAAGTGAAAAGACAAAGAAAGAATAAACACTAGATTTCATTTCGTTGATATTTATTAATTTTATTTCTTATGAATATATTTTTAATTTCCCTAAATAATAGTCATTTTTTAAAAATTCAAAACATAGAAAAAAAAAAAAAAAAGCTTGAAATAGTTTTTGGGAGTGTGCATGTATGGCTGTTATGCTTTAGTATAAGTTTATAAATTTATCCATTTATATGTGATAGGTATTTTAGAACTTAATTTCAATATACTTTCTCCTTTGTATTTTTTAGAATTTGTTTTTAATTGTCTGAGTGTATTGTTAATTTATAATCTGTTTTATTTTATAAATTTTAGATTTTGTCACTAACTTTTATTATTTAGCTTATATTTTCTGAATTTATATTTGATTTTTGGAATTTTCTTTAATTTTTTAGTTTTCAAGATTTTCATAGTGTATATGTTTTTATTTTTTGAATATTTTTTCTTATATATTTGTTTTTCATTTGAATGATTTTAAAAATTATTTTATTATTAATATAATTTTTAAAGGCAAATGCGTATTAAAAATAAATTTTTAATGTCACGTTGAAAAGAAAGGCCACATCAAGGCTTTACTTATTTTATTACTGGTATAACATATCACAAGACACAACGGACAAAACAACGATAGCTATAGAAGCCAGTAAAATAGGTATATCTAGAGGATATTCTGGCCAAAGAGATATTGCAAATAATACGAAGAGCATTAAAATTTAGGGCAAATTTCTATTTGCCATCCAAATTATTGTCACTTTTCAAGTTTGTGATTATCATACAAATAATTTTAAATTTTGTTAGTTACCATCTAAGTAGTACAACTAATTAATATTTCATCTTAATTGCATTATGTGATTGACATATCATTTCATAAAGATAAAATTGACATTTTATAAAGAATTTTCACATTTTCACAAGTTTGAAATACATTTTTCGATCCACTACGCTTTTACAAAAAATATTATTATTTTTACTCACAACACAGTTACTTTAATAAAAAATGGAATTGCATTTTATATAAACCACTGAATTGGAGAACTTATCGGATAAGTTACACAAAATTTTTAATTGATTGACGAATCCAAATAATTGTATGGCCCTTGATAGACTAGCCCCTAATTACAATTTTTTCTTGAAATATATTTTTAACTGTAACTTTTTTACTATCTGAATTTTATGATGGTCAAGAAATAGCAATATCTATTTGTTTAAATAATTTTGAGTCAGTTTTTATATATTAAAAATCATATATTTGGGTGAAATGTTTTATTTTTAAACATGAAAAATATAATTTATTTTTGACATAAAAAGGATGATTTAATTATAGTAAAGAATATTATTAGTATCCATTTTTCGATCTTATTATGGGGTGGAAGACATATTTAATTTTATAGAACTCACTTGTTAAACATATAATGGAATGAACAATGAGTACTTTGTTGATGATCGTTTTAGACGATAACAAACAAATAATTAGATAGTTTAGATGGTAATCACATACAAATTATAGTAATAATATGAGTGGCAAATATAAATTTTCTCTAAACTGTATTGTTTAGTATGGGATTTAAAGAGAAGTGATTCAAAGAATTATAAGATAATTTTTTTCTATTTTTTTATTTTTGTTGTATGAATGGGTTGTGAATTAATAGCTTAAGTCACTTTCTTGATCTAACTATTTATAGAACATATATATATATTTCATCAATGTTTGTCCAGGTGTATCGATACCTCAATGCACCCAAACATGACTCTGAATTTGTTCAATTTGTATTTAAGGCGTAATGTAATTTAATGGAGGCTTCTTGTTGTTACACGAAGCCAAAAATACATACTACATAAGATTTTAAAAAAAAAATTGCTTATTGAGATCATATTACATTCATATGAAATACTATTAACCCGAACAGTAGACCAAAAGTTCATAAGCCCTCCAATGAGTAGATTCTGGATCAATTTTGCAATTAGCGTAAATATCGTTAGTTAGTACATCATAGCATTCGTCTTTACCATTATTCACAAGTATATAACAACAATCCATTGACACTCCCTCGTCTATTGGCACTTCCACTTTCTGACATATGGCATTAAAAACTTCTGTCGTACATTTTTTTGTTAAATTTTTGTAACTGTTACTTGATTTATCAGTTGGTGAAGATGCCAATGAACCTTGTAAAGTGATTGCTTGAGAACCAAATATAATTATTCCACTTATTAGGATGAGCATTATGATCTCATAAATTGCGATCATGCATTTTGAAATCATGGTGAAGTTATTCAATCTTTATTTTGTTTTGAGCTTTTTATTGAAATAAACCTTGCCATTAGTTCTTATAATAGTTTCACAAAGATTTGAAAAGTTTGTTACGACTAAATTTATTATTCTCAATTGAAATAGATATATGCATTTAAAGTAATCTTTACTTGAGAAACTACTAGGCCATTTATGCATATGTGTGTGTGTGTGTTATAGTTGTGACTGCACATTAGACTTTATTTCAAACTTGAATTTTTGGAAAATTTTATTAAAGTGAAATATGTTCAAATCAATTAAATTAAACTGTTCTCAAACTAAATATATGGTAATCCTATTTTCTATAGAGTATTCAAACTAGAAAATTATATTTTTCTCAACTATGTGTACCATTTAAAGTTTGAATACAAAAAAAAAAAAAAAAAAATTGACGTTCAAGTTTAGCTTTAGTTAGTATTAAATGATATCATCAATGAAAATATAAAGTGTATTAGTGAAATTAAATTATGAGATTCAACATAAATTGAAATGAAGGATCTTGAACCGCTATTCTTGATAAGTTAAAAAAATTATTGAATGACGTCTATATAATAAAATTAATAAGTTATTGGCTCCTCATTAGCCATTTATACCTCATAGGTATTTTAGGACTTAATATATTTTCTTTTACGTAAGGTCTTTAGAAACTTTATCGATGTAAAACATATAAGTTTAATCAAAACTTAATCCAATCTCTTACAAGTATTTTATTACGATATGTAAATCAATTAAAAATTTTAAGATAGAACTACAAAATGTTTATACAATACACCTATTGGGATGTAAATCAGCCCTAAATAACTACTCATATGCATTTTAAAATGTTTTCAAATCAATAGAGATACAAATTGAAATCTTATCTCACAGCAGGTAAGGCAATGCACCCAAGCATGACTCTTGAACTTGTTCAAATTGTATTTAAGGCATAATGTAATTTACACCTTCCACTAAAGGTCACTGTTCTTGTTGTCACACGAAACTAAAAATACACACTACATAATAAGATTTTAAAAAAAGAAATTTTTTAAATGTTTGTTGAGATCATATTACATTCATATGATATATTATTTTGGCATTTAATTAACTTGAACAATACACGAAAACTTCATGAGCCCTCCAATGAATAGATTCCGGATAAATTTTGTAATAGACATAAATATCGTTAGTTAGTACGTAAAATCATTCGTCTTTCACATTATTTATAAACAAATAACAACAATCCATTGATCATCCCTCGCATATTGGCACTTCTACTTTATGATATATAACATTAAAAATTTGTGTCGTACATTCTATTGTTAAGTTTTTATAGCTATCATTTAGTTTAACGATTGGCGAAGACGCTAATGAGCTTTCTGAAGTGATTGCTTGGGAACCAAATAGAATTATTCCACTTAATAGGATGAATATTATGATCTCATGAATTTCGAAATCATGGTGAAATTATTTAATCGTTCTCTTTTGAATAGTTTATTGGAATATACCTTACTATTAATTCTTATAATATTTAATAATTTTGTTGCAACTCAATTTATTATTCTCAACTGAAACAGATATAGGCATTTATGGTAGTCTTTAGTTGAGAAACTATTAGGACATTTTATGTAATTGAAATATATATATATATATATATTTATATATCTTTAAAATAATTGAAATGAAAATGTATTCTATAAAATTATTATAAATTAAAATAGAAATGTATTATACATTAAAATGGAATTTGAATTTAACAATCAAGTTCTTTTTTTTTCTTCTCTTTAGGATAAAATAAATTATATATCTACATGTTTTGCAAATAATGCACTAAAAGACTATTACTAGATCTAAATAAATTATGTTATCTATGCATATTATTTAAACTCAAATGTAAAATAGACAGAATTCATAAAAACTAAGTCATATATTATTCCCAAATCTAACATATTATATGGAAAACTCCTTAATTACTCAAAATTATATATTACACTTTGAATACAAACAAGTAAGAATTTTGCAAATCTTTTATATTTAAGAAAGTAAAATAATTATTTTTTGATCAAATACATTTGTAAGAAACAATGTAATCAATAAGATAAACTATAAAATGAAGATATAATAGAATAATAAAAATCACATTGATTCTAAATATAAGTCTTTTTGCGTAATAATTTATAATTGACTTGGAACATATTGCTCTTATAATAATAAAATATTGATTCAAAAAATGATAAAACTAAAAATAAGAAATTTAAATTAATAAAATTACATATAATTTTTTTAAATTATACGTAATTATAAAAAACACAAATAATTTAAAATATAATCATATTCTTAAAACGAAAATGACTTTAAAAAGTTATAATTTGAAAAATATTAAAAGTATTTAAAAAATGTATTATATTTTAAATAGATAATCTAAAAAATATGAAATTTTTTAATTAATAACAAAAATTGAAAATAAATATAAATGTAGAAACTTACATATAAATTTATAAAATTACAAATAAATCAGAAGTTACTATGAAAAATTAGAAAACAACGCATAAATTAAAATGTTATATATATATATATATATATATATATATATATATATATATAATTGATTCATACAAATTTATTTATAAATAAAAAATCTGTTTTCTAAAATTTCAAATTTGATAGTACTTTTCATTACTTATTTGATATTTTCAAAATTTATTTTGAGTTTTATAAATATATGTGTAATTTCATCAATTAATAATTAATTTTCTCAATTTAGGTGGAATTTTCCAAAATATTTAGTAATTTTTTTATTTATTTTTAAGTTTCTGAATTTAGTTGTATTTTTTATAATTTATTTTTAATTGTGTGAGTTTAATTTATAATTTTTCTTAATTTTTATTTTGTCACTAATTTTCATTATTTAGCTTTTATTTTCTAAATTCATATTTAATTTTGGAATTAATAGTAAGTTTTAAATTGATTTCCATAATTTATAATATAATATGTTTTAATTTTTGAATACTTTTCTTATTTAATTGTTTCTCATTTGAATAATTTTAAAAGTTATTTTATTATTAATATAATTTTTAAAGTCCAATGAGCTTTAAAAGTTATTTTTTAATGCAACATCTTAAAAAAAGGGCACATCAATGCTTTTCCAATTTCATAAATGGTATAACAAGTCACAAGATATAATGAACAATAAATTAATTGCTATGAGATGTTATAATTTTTTTTTTTTTTAAATTTAAAGAATATGATAGTAACATTTGTATACTTACAGCATATTCTAATCAAAGTGATTTTGCGGATGCTATGAAGGGAATTAAAATATATTGTGCAATATGGGCTTTAAAAGAGAAGTGATTCAAAGAATTATAAGATAATTTCTTCTATTTTTTATTGATTAGTTGTATGAATGGGTTGTAACTTAATAGCTTAAGTTACTTTCTTAATTTGACTGTTTATATTACATATATTTTATCAATGTTATCAAATTGTATTTAAGGTATAGTGTAATTTCCATTAAAGGTCACCATTTTTGTTGTTACACAACCCCAAAAATACCCCAAAAATACACATTGCATAGGATCTAAAAGAAACGAACATTTTTAAATGCTTATTGAGATCATATTACATTCGTATGATATACTATTTTAACACTTAATTAACCTGAACAATACACCAAAACTTCATCGGCCCTCGAATGAGTATATTTCGGATCAATTGTGCAATTGGCGCAAATATCGTTAGTTAGTACATCATAGCATTCGCCTATAACATTATTCACAAGTATATAACAACAATTCATTGACAAGTCCTGGTCTATGGGCACTTCCACTTCTTGACATATGGCATTAAAAACTTCTGTCGTACATTCTGTTGTTAAGTTTTTGTAACAGTCACTTGGTTTCCCGATTGGTGAAGACGCCAATGACCCTTGTAAAATAATTGCTTGGGAGCCAAATAGGATTATTCCACTTATTAGGATGAACATTATGATCTCATGAATCGCTATCATGCATTTTGAAATCATGGTGAAATTATTTAATCCTTCCTTGTTGAGTAGTTTATTGAAATAAACCTCTCTATCAGTTCTTATAATGGTTTCACAAAGAGTTCAAAAGTTTGTTACAACTCAATTTATTTCTCTCAATTGAAACAGATATATGCATTTAAGGTAGTCTTTACTTTAGAAACTATTAGGCAATTGTGATGCAAATAAAAAAAATAAAAAATATATGTGTGTGTGTGTGTTATAATATGACTGCACATAAAGCTTTCTTTGAATCTTGAGTTTTTGTAAGAAATTATTGAAGAGAAATATGTTCAAATTAATTACATGAAACTGTTCTCAAACAATATATACGGTACTCCTATTTTCTAAAGAGCATCTTAACAATAAAATTTTCTTTTTCTCAAATATGTTTAACTTTCAATAAATATAATATAAATTAACTTCCAAGTTTAAATTTAGTTAATTAATGTTAATAATGGTGAATTAAATAATATGATCAATGAACACATGGAGTCTATGGATGAAATTAAAATAAGTCACAAAACATAAATTAAAAGAGGATCTGAACCCTATTTGTGATAAGTTATTATTCATGGTGTAACATATACAAACTTCATCAAAAGTAAGACATATTATTCTCAAATCTATATTCATATAATAGTAAACTGATTATTTTTATATTTGCTATTTTCACTTTCCCTGTTCATTTTTTTCCACAAATTGAAAAATGAACTTTTGGAAATGTTGTTATATTGTTAACCAATAAGCTTTCATTTTAATTTTTTATATTTTTATTTGTTAATATTTGTAATGTTACTAATTTTATCAAAACTAATAAAAGAATTCATGTATCTTCATGGTTACTTGATCTTAACAAATAATTTATGAATTGTGGCAATTCAATACTACATATAATAATAAAAAATGTTCATATATCAGATTTTATTCAATTTTCTTGATTTCAAATGAAAATATTATATATATGTGGTAATTTGATGATTATATTTTATAAATAAAATTAATTAATGTTCACATATAATTTTATATGTAATATTTATATCCTAATTATAATTATGGTACATATATAAATTATTGAACATAATTATATGTTCTTTAAAAATCTTAATTTTATGTGTTTCTAAAATCTAATAATATTATACTATAATAATATATTTGTGCATCGCACGGGAGAATATACTAGTCTAATAAATATATTATATGGCAAACTCCTTGCTCAAAAAAATGTACTACACTTTGAATTAAAACAAGTAATTATTTTGTAAACCTTTTACCTTTAAAAAATTAAAATCAATCATTATTTTTATGATCAAATATATTTGTAACAATAAAATTAATTAATAAAATAAATTATAACATGAAGAAATATAATAAAATAATAAAAATCACATCGATTTTAAAATACAAGTCTTTTTATGTAATAATTTACAATTGACTGGGAAAATATTCTTCTTATAATTCTAAAATTTCAATTCACAAAATGATATTCAACTATGAAATATTGCTAAAATTTATTTCTTAAAATTGTCTATAGTATTTAGATTGTGCTCAATTTCTCTATGGATTAATAAGGAACAATTCTCTATCTTTCCTTTTGTTTAATTAAAAATATCTTTTATTAAATGATTATACTTCCAATTTTTTATGAACAAAATGAAATTCTAATTAATATCGGTGGGCATTATAACTAATGTGCAATATTGCCATTTATGGTTGTTAGAAAAATTAATTTTTTTATATGTGGACTAAAAGTCTATCACGATTCCTTTACCTAATGCCAAATCAACTTTTATAAAACTTAAAATCCTTAAGATACAACTATAAAAATATTACACAATAAATATATTGGGATGTATCATAGTTGAAGATCGGCTCCAAATAACTACAAATATGCACTGTAAAATATTTTCAAATTAATAAAAATTCAAATCAAGATCTTATTGAACAACAGGCAAGGTATATGCAAAATTAACTATAAATTTGTGTAAATTCATGAAAATCTTAAAACTTTAACATAATATACATAAAATACATAAGTATGAATATAATATCGATTCAATAAGTACAAATAAAAAAAGTACCCTTAAAGTTAGTCTAATGGACAACAACAGGTATAAATCCTATTAACAACAAAACATGGAAAATTAAAAAAATAGTTTTTCATCCAATTTCTGTGTGTTGTGGGGAGAGGGGGACAAAAAAAGAAAACGAGTAAAAGAAGAAGAAGAAAAAGTAGGAGGAAATTGGAAGCCATTAAACGTGGTTTTTCATTCCTAATGTGGTTTCTTTCTCCCCAGTGCCCTCTCTCTCTCTCTCTCTCTCTCTCTCTCTCTCTCATATATATATATATATATCATCTCTTTTCTTAATTTCTCATAGGTTTTGTAAGAGGTCCAAATATTTTTTGTCAAATTATCATTTCTGGACTGATCTTGATGTCCACCTCCATCAAATGGGTCCTTTGGTTTTTTTGGCCCCAAATTAAATATCTATGTGGTTGCAACAACTTCATATAATGGTCTAGTTTATCCGTCCCATTATCTGTGAAATTCTTTGATGAATCATTAGCATTTTGGTTAGGTATTATCACTTGGAGCTTTCTGCCTAACTGACAGTGGAGAAACAAACTTTTATAGTGGAATCAAATTTCCCATAAATTCAATAATTGTGTTACTTTGTGTTTGGAAGAAAATGTTTGCATGTCTCAATTTCACCCATCATTTTGTCGTTTTCATATCCCCTTGCAGGCACGTACTAAATACGATTGTGAACATACACATACCAGCTATGTTTTCTATTAATTTGATGCAATGCCACCTATTTATAGGATGGGATAGATGCTGAGATATCATTAAAGAGTAAGAAAACTAAAATCTTGGGAAGAAGTAGCAATGATCTATGCTGCCAATTTGTAGAATGAGACATATGTACAACATGTACCTGTTACTACATATATATATATATATATATATATATATATATATATATATATATTTGCCTCACCATCTTTTTTTGCCACGACAAAAACTCTAGCGGGTACTTCTTTGTTCGGTTCCATCGTTCTCGATGAATTAAGAAGGATGTATTAAGTAAATCTTTGTATTTCACATAAATAATTGGGTGTATTAGCAGAGTC
Source organism: Caryopteris x clandonensis (assembly GCA_028749325.2). NCBI lineage: Eukaryota > Viridiplantae > Streptophyta > Magnoliopsida > Lamiales > Lamiaceae > Caryopteris > Caryopteris x clandonensis. The sequence continues at coordinate 16,758,791 of JAPYKT020000001.1, forward strand.
CTTCTACTCTTTCTAAGTTAACTATCACCTTTTCACAGTAACCAATTTAAACGATTTTTCATTTTTAGCATGATTGAATTTGTTGGAATTCATGTGTGTGTTGATTTTCTTAAATGGTCAATCAATTTTCGTGCTGGGAACGTTCACACATCGCAATGTTGTCGACTTATTTATGAACTCGTTGAACTAAAAATATAGGCTTATATACCATTGCATAGCGGAAAAAAATCACTCTTAATCCAATTAAATTAGAGTCAATTCAATTTTAATACAAAGTTCTATTTTTCTGCACTTCTGGTACCAATATTTAAAAAAAAAAAAAAGGTTGGGAACCTTTTGTTGAAAAATTACTTCGATTAAAATTGCAAAGCAATGTTTGACTTTGTGGACTTGTTTTACTAAATTTTTTGTAGTAATGCTAAAATTGGAATCAAAGTTTGAGATTTGTTTTCGTAATTCAGCCAATAGAATAAAACATTATGCCAATATCAATGATTAGAAATAACAAAATGCATAGCCATAATTTAAAATGACAAATTCACACCATTGGATATTCTAAATAAATAGATATAGGATCAAGAATCACAAATTCCTGATTCAGATCCATTATGGTGAAGATTAGCAAGACACTTTTGGTCAAAACACTGCCGACTGAAGGTATTGCTACAATTTCTAGGCAAGTTATTCTTAATATCTATCTCAAAAAAAAGAGCTTCGATCAAGTACCAATCCGCAGCGGCTTCCCCAATTGTCTGCACATTGCATATTGCATCATATAAGCAAACATGTCAATACATTTAATAAGATTATTTAAATATTCCCAAAAAGAGTATAAACTAATTCGGCACTTACCAATAAATGTTAATTTTAGAACGCGACTACAAAAGTTATATATCTTACATTTGAAAAGAGAGCATAAAGAAACTCAGCAAAACTGAAATTAGACAATAGTAATATTGTTATATTAGAACGAAGGAACTAACAATCTTACTTTATTTGCGAGTACATTTCCTACAACAGATGAGCATGTCCATCCTTCATTTCCCCAGATGTGGCCATGACGATAGCAGGAATGAACATACATTCCTCTACTCAAAGATTTGTTAAGTTTCATCAAAGTCTCTATGAAATCACTTTGAAAATCTGAATCCATGCATGTTAATAATTTGAGAATACATTTCTCCAAAAATAATTTGTTAATCTTTTAATTCTATATAAGATTAAAGAAAATAAGTGGAGTACCTTTCATTATTCCCAACTGAGTACCATTACAGTGTGTAAAGTTGGTGATGCAATTATTCCATTCGCCCAGTCCACCAACAGCAGGTATTAAGTTGTACCGAACCTGAGACAAATCAATTTATCTTACATCCAATAAATAAATTTCTTTGTTTCAATAACTTAAATTTATTTTATTTTAGGTGAAATACAACTTAATATTATTAAACTATTCAAAAATATTTTCAAAAGGTTCTTAGATATGAAAATATTTGATAATCTTAAACAATACATAAATACATCAAAATTCCTTCAATTATTCCTGATTATTTACAAAGATCCATAAATTGTTAACAAATGCTTGAGAACATCTCTAAATTATAAAAAAATGTTATGTGAAAGTCGTAAAAATAATCAAATACAAATAACTTGCACATAACACTTTCTTTATAGTTTTGAGATCTTTCAAAATATTCTTAAGTACCTTAAAATGCATTTTTTTCTTTTCTTTTAAATTTCATTCTTGTTTGATTTCAATATGACATTTTCATGAAAAATGTTCTTACCTGAAAACTATCAAAAGCTGATTCAATTAAAAAGAGTGGTGTCTGAATGTCCTCAACCAAATACTCTGGAAAAAGACACTGACAAATAAAATAAATGAACATCTTATAAGCATTTCACTGTAGCTACTGTAAAACAAAAGGATGTATTATATTGCATATGCAACTTCTCTCACCAAAGCAGGATTCAGTTTTGAGGTACATGACACAGGTAGAGAATTGGCTAATTCCTGCATTCAACATAAATATAAATAATGTCATTTAAAAATAAAACATAGTGTACAAAAAGATAGTGTACGAGAATATACATGTGTAGCAACCACTTCTGCGAAACGTCTTTCTCGTATTTCAACTCCAGGTTCATCTTTTCTGTTTGCAAAACAATGGGAAATGAATGATATTTTCTTAGTCTATATACAACATATATCTAAAATGTGCTTAATTAGTTCTAATTTGAATAATTACCCATGTATGAAAAATCCAGAATCAGAAATACATTTTGCTTTGGTAGTATTAGATAAGAATGCTCGAAACATGTCACAGTGTAAGATGGTTGCCAATCCACCGTCCGATGTTCCGGCCAATATAGCCTGTAAACCATAATTCAATTTAAATCGTGTAGTTAATAAATAGAAGTTAAATATTGAAGATTAATCATACGTTCTGGGCATTTCTCATTCCTTTAGCGAGCATTTCCTCCATCATGGAACTAAAAATTCTCGCACCCCGGAACATAAGGTTGGTTTGCTGGAAAAAAAAATTAAATATAATTAATGGGGTGCGTAGTAAAAAAATATTATTTAAAATTTCTCTAACGCAAGTTAATAATAATAATAATAATAATAACAACAACAACAACAACAATAATAATAACATAGAATATAAGACTTAGTGGATCAATTTCTTGGACATTTGACATAAAGGATGATCCATCACAGTAAAAAATATAAACTTTATGCCAACTACAGAAATCTGAAATTAATAAAAGAAACAAAAATTGTAAGTTAATAAAGAAAATAAGTGTAATTAATTGTAGCATATATAAATACCAGGATTAAAGGCACAATCATTGTCAAGCAACCCGAGAAGAAGGGTAGTTGATCAATCCTGTTGCTACTCCCTAAGTTTTGTTTGGATCTTTTGAGACAGTCGTCTTTTGATGTACACCACCCATCCCCCTGAAATACACGTAAAATTAACTAAATAAATAAAGAAAAATAAAAATACCACACGCAAAAAAACATTTTAAGAAAATAATTACAAAATTTACCGGAATATAAATAATCCAATTTTTTGATCCATTTCCGAATCCCTCCAAATAAGCATAAGCAGGTGGACTCCCGTCTAAACATACTGTACCAAGAAAATAGTAATTGCATCACACTGTAAGAAAATAGGTTCCAATTTACATATATGATCTCAACATATTAGCAATATATATATTAATTACCTCTCTACGATTACATGAATAAAATTAATTAATAAAAATAAAACCTGCTCCTTGAGCGGCTGCACTTTCTAGAATAGTAATATTGACCAAGCCACCACCACGGACTTGAGTGTTCACCAATACAAGTGAATAAATCACCACCCTTAACCAAATACCCACCATTCTTTACATACACAAAATAAGCGAAATATGATTAGAATTTAAAGGAAGAATCAATAAAATATTTGTTCTTACAAAAAAAAAACAAAACAAATTCTGATTTAACTTTGAAAAAATGTCATAAGCTTCGAAATTCATACCTGTTTTATTGGATTGATATGTTAAAGAATGAATTGGATAAAATTACTTTATATATATGAAGATAGAAAGGCGGAAACAATCAAGTTTTATGGTTAAGTGAAGCTCCAAAACATCATATTTATAGGGAACACAACTAGGTACATACTAGATTGCCTAACAAGTCCTACCGATGTAAGCAAAACGAGTGAACAGTTAAAATTGGTTGATTCCAAATTTAGAATAAATTCATTACTTAACATTGATTATTCACACGAAGATTTTTTTTTTTACATTTACGAATTTTCAACCAATTCGGGAAAAATAATAATGCCGCTAGGAAAGAGACATTGACCGGTTTTTAGGTGTGAAAATATATATATATATATATATATATATATATATATATATATATATATATATATATATGAACACAAATTTGTTAGATTAATAATTAATTCAAACTGTTTATTTTGTGTAGATGCCACAATTTTAGCATTTTATTGTAGTTACAGAATATTATTCCAGTAAAGTTGAAAAGTAAAATCAGAATTAAAGATAATCTCTTTCTAATATCCCAAAAAGAAAAAAGATTATGAAATTTCTTATTCTCAAAATTTGTTATTTTGTTTCCAGTGGAGTTTTATGGAATTCTAATAGTATTTTTCTTACGTTGTGTGTGCAAAGAATGGTGGATATTTGGTTAAGTGTAGTGATTTAGTCACTTGTAATGATGAATACTTAAGTTTGTGGTAGAAGCTCCGTCAATATTACTATCATGAAAATACACGTTCATGGACCAGGTTTTATTTTTATTTATTAATTTATACACAAACTAATAAATAAAAATAAAACTTGCTCCTTGATCTACTGCATTTTTAGGATAGTAATGTTGCCATAGCTTCCACCACAAACTTAAGTATTCGTCATTACAAGTAACTAAATCACTACACTTAACCAAATACCCACCATTCTTTGCATACATAACGTAAGAAAATATTATTAGAATTCAATAAATTTCCATTGGAAACAAAATAACAAATTTTGACGACAAGAAAATTCATAATCTGATTTTTTTTTTTTTTGGGATAAAGAGAATATTTTTGATTATGATTTTTTACCTTTTGGCTATAGTGGACTAATATTCTGTAACTACAATAAAATGCTAAAATTGTGGCAATGATATAATGATATTTACGGTTAATATTTGAAGCACAATCGACACATGCGGATCAAAAAAAGAATCAATTAGTTAAACATTTGTTATTGTAAAAAATAATATTCTGATTTAACTAAAAAAATGCGAAAAGATTGATTCTCATACCTCGTATTCTTGGATTGAATATATATTAGTTTATATGTTAGAGAGCTGGAAACGAGCAAGTGTTGAGGCAAAGTGGAGCTACATACCCTCATATGTATTTATAGAGAAAACCATCATTTTATTTTATAAAGAGAGACAAAAATGAAACACAAAAATAAGTTCCCAGCTCAAAATTTGGAATACTTTTCTTCTTTTAGACAGAACTATTTATTGGGATTATGAAACATTCATGACTCACATGTTGTGTTTTAAAAAATAATTCATTTCCAAACTATTTAGCATTCTATAGAAATAACTTCCATACTCAAATTTTGGAACAATTTTCTTATTTTAGACATAAATTATTGACATTTTGGGTTCTGAAATCCCATCAAATTCTGGTATACACTTCCTTCTTTTAAACATTAATGAGGCATGGGTTTCTTACAAAATAATTACTATTGATGTTGCTGCGAAAGACACATTAACCAATTTTTTTTTCTGAAAATTACTTTCACCTATCCCTTGTAGTTAACGTTTTAAAGTTAAATAAAAAATAAAAAAATCTCAAGAAATAAATAAATAACTAATTAATTATGTATTATGGATGAATTTTGAGTGAATTTGACTACGTTTTACTCTTGCGGTCTGTGTACGATGCATAGACAAAAAAAGAAAAGAAACTACAAATTTTAGAAGACGCAATATGTGATGTTTTACAATTGATTTTAAATTAATTGAATTTAAAACAAATCGTATGTAATATGATTTGTTAACAAAGTTAAATGAGTCTAAATCGAGTTTTATAACATATAGAGCTAAATTGAAATTCAAAAAATAAAACGAGATTTAACAATTTTGGGAACTGCATTGAACATATTTTGTAATGCCAGTCTCTAACGATGCCCTTTCTTTTGCTTTATTATGCTTAAAAGCCCCTCTTTTTGCTCATGAAAGTAGTGCAATTAAGGATATAATTTATTTAAAAAAGAGAAAAAAATAAACCTAATTAACACCCTACATTGAAACCTAAGCTTTACCACCTCGTGCGCTAGCAACCAATGGTCGGTCCCCATTTGGCGACCCTTACCCTTTGCCAACGACTGGACCTAGGAAGACCCCATCAGATTCTGCCCATTCATTGATCCAAACCGAAGAAAATACACATGTGCGGCATTGAAAACACGCAACCAGTGACACTTTTGGCTAAAACTTTGCATGTGACAAGCTATTTGCTCACCGGATTTTTGAGGGGAAATGACAGGCTTCAAGTGAGGGATAAAACCCCTAAAATACTTGATAAAAACTATTTGATTCATGCTGAATTTATTGAAGAAAACCAGATTGTTCTTGCAGCGTGAACTAGGGTTTTTACTGATGAATTTGAAATTGCCGTCGACTTGGTGGTCGTCTGGACAAATTACCATGCGGTTTTGTCTCGAAGGCGTGTGGGCTATCTGGCCAATTATTTTAAATTTTAGTTTAAGAACCACTGTTATTTTTTATCTTTATTCTAAGTTCATTAACTTGATCTTAAAATTTAAAAATTCTCATTTATATATTTGTTACAGTTGATTAAATTAAATAACATATATACACACAAAACAAATGTCATTAAAGGAAAAATACAATGAAACTCAATCAACCACTTGAAATATATGCAATGTTGCCGAAAAAATATAGTAAAAGGGAAAATTATTAGTTGCCATCTTAACCATTAAGGTTTTTTATTTTTATTATCTAAGCTATCATTTTTATCCAATCATAATCTTATTTAATTATTTTTTTTTAATTTATAAATCCATCAAAATTTGGCCTACATTCAATTTGATGCACTTTATGTGGGATTTTGCAGAGCATTTTTTTTCTTACTTTGCCTCCATAACGTCATATATATATAATATTTTTTTTCAAATGTAACAATTTAATTTTATCATTATTTCTCATCGGCGATGCACAATTATTTATAGAAACAGATTTAAAGTTAAATCAAACACTAAAAATAATATATGAGTTTGTAAAAAAATATAGAATTTTAAATTATATATATTTTTTATTGTATAAATCATTATTTAATATTTTTCTTGAAATCCAAACCCAATGCTACTCCAACCTATCATGTACATACAAAGGTAACTCAAATTATTTCAATATGTTATCGTAATTTTGAGATATGTAAATACGGGTTTCAAATTAAAGTAGTGAATAGAGGACTAATTTCATATATTAGACTTAAAAATTATTTGCAAAACTAAAAAGTTATTTGTGTCTTGTATATATGGCAAAAAAGTACAAAAAAAGAAAAAAAAAAAAAGAAGAAGTATATATATGAACCTATCAAAAGTTGTCACTTATAATATTTTTTTTTTACTAAAGAAAATTGTCAAAAATACATTCCAGAATTGGAAACTAATTTTTAAGGAAATTTGACTATTTATAGGCAGTTTAGTTATTATATTGATATAAATTGATTTAATTATATTAAAATATAATTTAGTTTTATTTAATTAAAATATTATATTTAAATAAATCTATGCAACTGTATCTCTTACTTGTAAAATAGAAAGAAAGAAAAGGCAAAAAATAATTAATTTTTGGTGTATCAGAACAAGCTCATGCCATTTTCTCCTAAAATTTCCATTTGACCTTATAGCCTTCCCACTATAGAAGCAGCTATAAGGTTGTTTTTTTGATCGAAAGGATTTGACAGTTACCTTAAAAAAGTCATATATATGTAATTACATTTTGTTTTTAATCTAAATGATTTTAGCATGACCTTAAAAAACTCATATATATAATATATATGTTTCAACTGAGAATATTAAATTGAGTTGTAACGAACTCTTCAATCTTTATGAAACTATGATAAAATATAAGTAATGTATATGTGGTTGTGATTAATATCATTAAGTTGAATTGAACACATCTTATTTTATTAAATATTTAGAAACTTTAAGATCAATCCAATAAAGAATAATGTGGAGTGATAACTGACATTCAACCGCGCGCACACACACACACACCATATGTTGAACATGCACTAATAGTTACTAAAGTAAAGACAACCTTAATATGCATATATGTTTCAATTAGAATATGAAATTGACTTGTAACGAACTCATCAACTTATGAAGCTATTATAAAAACTGGTAGTGAGGTATTTCAACAAATAAACCACACTTAAGATGTGTTATACCATTCATCCTAATCAGTGGAGCAATCCTATTTGAATCCCAAGCAATTACTTTTCAAGGCTCATCGGCGTCTTCAATACTTTCTTCACAAAGTGACTGCTATAGGAACTTTACAACCAGATGTACGACTCAAGTTTTTAATACCATATGTGAGGAAGCAGATGTTCCAATTGACGACGGATTCTCAGATTATTGTTGTGATAAGTTTTTGAATTATGTTGGACCTGAATGTTTTAATGTTATATTCATTTAGCATTTGATTAGATATTTATTTGAAGTGTATAGAATATCATTTGATGAGATTTACACCATATTCTATACACTTTAAATAAATATCTAATCAAATGTTAAATGAATATAACAAATTAGTCATATTATGCTAATAATATATACTCTTAGTTGTTTTTTTTGTTGTTTATTATTATACATTTAGTTAAATTAAAATTTTATTTATATTAATTACATAATATTTAGATGATCTAGTAATAGCCTTTTGTCTACATAATTAACATAATATATGATTTTAAGATAATCTAACAACAGTGTTTACAATGAAACTCAATCAACCACTTAAAAGACATACAATGTTGTCTAAAAATTTACATATATTCTAAAAATATATTTTTTAAGGTTTATTTTTTGTCATCTTAACTTTTAAGATTTTTAATTTTTATTATCAAAGATATCATTTTTGTCCAATCACAGTATATTTAATCTATTTTTATAATACTTGGCCTCCTGAACTGGAATTTTTTTTTTCTTTCAATGGTAAGTTATTTAATTGTATCATTATTTCTCGTTGGTAATGCACAATTATTTATAAGATATGCCTAATTACACCACAAATATCTGTTTTCATAATTGTGCTTTTCTGGATCTTTCTTTTTATCTTTCAGAAGAATAATATTCCGGCAAAAAAAGAATGAAAGATGTTGATAATCCCTCCCTAAGGTGATGACATGCTTTATAATAATTACCTACTATCATTAGTTGAGGCTCCTTTACTTTATATGTTATTGTATTTTTAGATATGCAATACGGTTTCAAATTAAGGTATTGAAAAGAGAATTAATTTCATATATTATACCTAAAAATAATATTTAAGAAACAACCAAGTTATTGGTGTTTTGTATATATGGCAAAAGTTTACAAAATAAGAATATATACATATATATACGAACCTATCACAAGTTATCACCCATAATCTGGCTTTTTTCCTTTTTCTTTTTTTTACTAAAGAAAATTGTCAAAAATACATTCCAAAATTGGAAACTAATTTTTAAGGAAATTTGACTATTATATGAAGTTCAATTATTATATTAATATAAATTTATTTAATTATATTAAAATGTAATTTAGTTTTAGTTAATTAAAATGTATCTCTTACTAGTAAATAGAAAGAAGGAAAAGGCAAAAAAGAAATAAGTTTTGGTGTATCGGAACAAGCTGACGCCTTGTGTCCTAAAATTTCCATTTGACCATATCCTAAAAGAAATTACATTGGTTATTTTTTACCCAAAGGATTTTAGTATGACCTTAAAAACCCATATACAAGTATATATTTCTAATAGTATTTATTAACCTCAAAAGTATTACTTATTACCACAATAATATCAATTTTAACCTTTAATAATATTAATTATTTAATTAAAAATTATTAATTATTTATCTAAAACATTTTATATGATTACCTATAAATTATTAATTTATGTACGTGCTAATAAAAAGTGGTTATAACTTAATACTTTATTAAATAATAATAGTTGTTTATGTAAAAGGTATTGCTTGTTTCCACAAAATTATTATTTTTAAGTTTTAATAGTATTATTTGTTTAACTAAAATTTATAACTTGTTTACATAAAATGTATTACTTGTTTACCTAAAAGTATTACTTATCTTTTCATAATATATTACTGTTGTGTTAGAAAGGAGTAGGTGTTATTTGCTTAAATAGTACTCCCTTTAAGCTTTAATAATATTTCTTGTTAAAATCTAGATGATTTTTATTAAGTTAGTTCAATTTTTCACATTATATTTGATTTTATTAATTAAATTATAGTTTAAAAAAGTAATGGATCATAAAATAGGTAGTAGTGCAGGAAGTTTTGCAATTAATTAAGATAATGATATAAAAGTTCATATATATATATATATATATATATATATATATATATGCGCTAATGTAAAAATATTAAAAATCTTATTTTTTATTTTAATTTGAAGTATATTGAATTTTTTTTTTAATTGAGGTATTTATCCTATAATGTGATACATTTTTTAAAATATATATACTATTAGTAATTACATAGGGATAAGGAATCCCCAATCTAAAGTGAACTTTGGTATGATAACCCCACAAGACAGGAAGCTCGGGGCAAGCTTGGCTATATTTACAACCTCTAGATCAGGTTTTCCTGATGATGCTATAGATATTCTACTCCCGTAACAAACAAGAACTTTCCTTTTCGCATGCAAAGCGAGATGACATAAGTACCAGAACCATATATGCAGCGATGAGGGAAAGGCAGCTCATGTAGTAGCGAAACTGAAAATTGCAAAAGCTGACCATACAGGATTATCACAACAACAAACTTATGTAAAAGCAAACATAAGGTTGACGGTTGACCCTCACCTGCATAACATCAAGCATGCCCAGATCTCGCCATCCACCAGCCTTTGGGTCATATATTTGAGTTCCCTGGTACAAGATGCATAAAGACAATTAGAAAACAGATAAGTAAACTCTTGCATGAGATGTAGAAACATATTAAACTCTAGCAAAATATATGGTAAACTTTGCTGAGACTCAAAGATCAAAGGTAAGTCTTTAGGGATCAGGCTGAAAATAAGCCAAAAGTAAATATTAAGAACATAATTAGATTACCAAATGGGTAGCATTACTGCTTATCTAAACTTTACTCTCTGAATACTGCAAAGCTGAAAATGCTATGCTACATAAAGCAAGAACCAAAACATGAAAAGTAGGGAAAAGAATTAGCTGAGTAAATGACCCAGCAGAAAACTCACCTAAATCTTCTATATATGGTTTTAGGGACCAGGAAAAAAAAAAGAAGAAGAAGAAGAGAGACATTTCACTAAAATATAAAGGGTGCAGCTATTAGCACCCCCGAATCATCTTAATACACCCCGGTGGCTAAATACACCTCATTTAAAATTAAAAAAAAAAAAAAAAAAGAATTTTACGAAATATATCCCATTTATGACAATTTTACCCTTTAAATAATAAAAACAAAATAACTTCCTCCCACCCCACTCAAAAACAACAAGAAGAAGAAGAAAAAAAAAACCAAAGTTCGTCCAAATCAATCTAACAAGTTCGAAAGTTCATATTTTTCTATCAAACATCATGGATAGGTTGAGGAACTTGTTTATATATTATATAATCTTAGTCAATTCTTGAATTTTTGTGTGTTTTATAAGTGTTTGAGATGAAAATGTACATTAGGCAAAATATTTGGTTTAGAAATTTTGTGTATGATTCGTTCTTCATGTTTTTTCTAGTTATTTCATGGCTAAACTGTTCGGCCTTGTTCAAACGTGGTCATCCGAACACATTAGTCTGTACTCGACAGACTACGTCGAACAAAAAGTGTTCACTGCAGACAAAGATCCGTTGGAAACATAGAGTTGAACATGTGAAGTAGAGTTCGGTAGGTACTGCTGAACACTTGCTAAACTGTTTGATTGTAAGTTTCAAATAGAACTTTAGATTGAACAACTTTTTTTGCTCGGTTGAGCTTTCGAACAGTCATGTTGATGTTATAAAGTTAGACACGAACATAATAACACTAATAAGGGTATGTCGGTCATTCCAATAAGGTCTAATTTTGTCCAAATTTTTACAGGGTGTATATAGCCGCACCCAAATATAAAATTCGAAGTTGGTCGGTACAAAAGATGACATAGAGAAGGGACAATTTTAAGTTTAAAATCAAATTTAAGCAAGTCGATAGAAAACTCAAATGTTAGAAATAAGGTAATATTAAAACTGAACCATAGTTTCCAGTTCAATCCCATAGTCTCAATTTGGATCAATAGTTTCATCAATTATGTTAACTGCTACACTACATTCCCATGTTCCATTGGATTATACTGGTTCAGAACATCAAACAGTTAAATCAGCAAGTACTTCAGGTGGCAATCGCACTCCCTCCCTCCAGAAACAGAAGTTCTTGGTTTTAATCATCACATCTTAAAAAAAGTCGAATGCAAAGTCTTACTCTCAAAAGTACTATTAAATCACTCAAAACATATATCTTTTCAAATTATGTTACTAGATCAAGAATGAAATATGATTCATTTCTGAAATACATTGTAGAACAAAAATGGCAGAAGTCATATGTCATCAGGGCACAAAAGGTACACTCCCACTTAGAAAGAGCATCAGAGAGATCGATTATAATCCTTAAATTCTCCGTCCTTCCACCATCTATAAAAGGGATGGAAGGTCACGAATATATGCAGTTTGTTCATTTTTACCATAAATTCATAGAAGGCCTCTACAAAGAAGCAAAGGAAGTAGAACCAGAGAGAGAAAGATTTTGATAACTCAGCCAGTTTTTTACATCAAGCTGAAAGTTACACTATGCCATGTAGAGAATCATTTCAAGGAATTCCATAAGCCTATAATAGATTGAAGAAAGCAGTTGAGTAAAGAGAGCAAGGAAGAAACTATACCAAGAATTGATAAAGATGAATATTTGATCTATGAAATTTTATTTGGACGTCCCTGATTGCTCAATCCTAAATAACTTAGACAGATAGTATAAACTTCTCAGAAGGTATAATTCAAAGTGGAATAACCTTAATCACCACAGTGTGAGCAGGCAGATTCACTCCCCATGCCAAAGTTGCTGTGCAAACAAGGACCTAATGATAATGAATATGTAAATCAGAGGAAGATCCAAATGACAAGATAAATGAGCTGAAAAGTGTGCACCATACCCTTAGAAGTCCCTCAGAGAAAAGTCGCTCTGTCAGACCTCTGTCAGCGCGTAGCATTCCAGCATGATGGATGCCAACAGCATACTCAAAAAGTTGAACCAGCTCCTTATTTCTGGACTTCAGTACTTCCTTCTGAGTTGCATAAAATCAATGAAGATCATGAATATAAGACAAACATTAACTTTACATAGGATTGTATCAAAGTATAACTTATCAACAAAAGCACCCTGCCTTTATTAGTCCCTGCTGAGGATGTGAAGCATTTGTGAAAAGATCGAAGTCCTCGTGTCTTTTAGCCATTTCAACCTGTGGATTATGCCATAAAAAGTTATGAAGCACACAATTCATCAATTACAAATATCATGCCATGAAATGAGGTTATTAAGAGGAATTGAACTGTAGAGAAGTCATAGCATTTCTGCAAATAATACACAAAACAAATATTCATACATATATTTATATATATATTGACAAATTCATTTATTTATTATACATCTATTTTTTGCTTTTTATGAGAAATGGAAATTTTAACAATTAAAACAAAGAGATGTACAAGGGAATTAGGGATGAGAAATTCCTTAAGAGATCCTACAGACTATAGTACAATTCGACAATCTTGATTAATGTCCGAATATAAAAAATTTTAAAATCTTTTATGGGTTGAAACCCAGCAAGCAACCCTAAACTCGATCCATTCCCAAACCTCATCTAAGGATTCTTCAGCATCTTCAAACACCCTCTTGTTTCTTCCTAACCATAAAAACCAACATAAGGCATGAGCATCGACTCCCTAGAGCACTTGACCCTTCTTTTTTTATTTTTATAAGAACCAGAAATTTTACTGATGATGCGAATGATTACATGGATGAGAAATCCTTAGAATAAAATGAAATCTAAGAGATTAAAACTACATTACAAGTTTAACATCTCTAAAAGCACTTGGTCCTTCTTGCTTGTGTGGATACCAGGATTTGACAAAAAGATCTCGTAAACAGATTGTGATGCTGCCCATGAGAAAACTTCAAATGGCCCCAATGCCCAGCTTCTAAAGTCTACCACACTCTGAGATAACCTAAAACCCTCTTTTTTTTTTTTTCTTTTTGATAAGAAACAAGAATTTTATTAAACACAGGGTGAATTACATAGGGATGAGGAATCCCCACAGGGTGGATGAAAACTTCTTAAGTAAAACATTCAATTCCTAAATACATCAGATACATTAAGTCCCCTAAAGTCCTATGTCCTACAATCCACCATGTGGCCCTGAGCTTGACTTTATGACACACTTCATCTAGCGACTCTTCCATATTCTCGGAGATTCTCTTGTTCCTTTCTAGCCAAATAGACCAGCATACTACATGAATCATGACTCTCCACATTAACCTTTTTACTTAAGAGATTACCATATTTAACAAGAAACATTCCTTAATGGAAAGGGGTACAGCCCAAAACAGATTCAGCTCCCGCAATACCCTGTTCCGTAATGAAAGAGCAAAGTGGCAGTGTAGGAATGTGTGATCCAAAGTCTAAGATTCACTTTTGTAAAGGATACAGCATTAGGGGTAAAGTGGGACATTTGGGAAGCGTTTTTTAATTATTTCCCTAAAACCAACAACCATGAAAAAAGCTGAACCTTTTTTAGGCACCGAAATTTTCCAAACAACTTCAAAGAATGAGAAAGGTGGATGCTGGTCATTGGCAAAAAAGGATGAGAAAAAAGATTTGCATGAAAAACCACCTGCTGTGTCTAATGTCCACATCCTTAATCATCCCTATCGAATGCTTACCTGACATCTGCTAGAGTCTCTAGAATAAAACAGATAACTGGAATTTCAGTTTCTCTAAGCTTTCGAGGAAGATATAGGTCCCAGGATAAAGGTGGATCCATCAAATTATTATCTTTTGACCTAACACCCTCTAACGGCTGAATTTTAAAATTACGCAGCTTGATGAGAGGGCTGCTGATGATGCAACACAATAATTTAAAATTACCAAAAGCATGATGAAATTTCAGATTCTTTCACATTATGCATGAGGTGCAGGTCCCAAGAAAGAGAGGGCTGCTGCAAAGATGCAGAAGTGAAAGAAACAAAAGATGATATGGGGCTACAAGGGATACTAGAAATTCGATAAAAAGAATGAAAACAATCTGAGAGAGGCATGTCCATTAACCACGTATCCTCCTAGAATCTCACAATGTTACTCCCCTAACCTGGACTTATGCTGATTTCAGGAAATCCGTATACTCTAGAGTAAACTTCCAAGAATCTAAAGGTGGTCCTAATCATCCATTAGCTTGAACACCATATTCAGTTATTATTACTCTCCTCCACAATGTGTATTACTTGTTTTGATATCCCTAGCACCACTTGCCCAACAATGCCCTATTTCTTAAGCATAAATTCTCAATTCCGAGACCACCAAACTCTCCAGGCCGACTCACTATATTCCCGAATTCAGATTGGATGGGTACATTATTCAACATTGCCTGTATAGGCAGCTACAGCACATGCAACACACAGCAAGCTGAGACTTGCTGTGATGAAGGCTATGTCTAATCTACATAGCTCGCATAAGTAAAGAACCTATCTTCGTTTACCAGTGGTTTATATACAACTTATGAAATACCTCATCTCATTTTATTCAGGAAATTCGAAGATACATGTTTGTTTTAGCAAAGCCCCTTGATAGAACCCCCCCTCCCCCCACACACACAGCTCTCCTCACATAGTCAGTTAGTATACAGGAAAAACAGAACTACAGGAAACTAGAGTTCCATGATTCTAGAATGAACCAGTATCCTTCCAGAACTTGATCGTGCGGAATTATCATAAAAGGAAATGAAATGTTCATAGATTAATATATGACTTCCATTATCACAATTTTCTTTGTTTTCCTTGAAGCCAAGTGAACAAAATTCCCCTAATTGTGCGCTTACTCAATTCAAAGCCTCCCTAACTAAGGTATGACTACTCCAAAAATTATGAGAAATAAAGTTACCAATTTATCAGCAGTTTTTCCTGTGTCTTTATGTGAATGAACAAAAACCATAACCTGATGTCCTCGACTTAGCCAATCAACCACCTGTATGGAGAAGTACAAGAATATCAATAAAATTGCTACGTAAATTGCCTGGCACAGCAGCAATGCACGAAATAAATCAAACCTTATTGTAGCAGATTTCATTCGTCAATTAATTTCGAGCTGAAAAGTTGTGTTCAGAGACCCCAATGTAATGCTGCTCAAGAGGTACTGGACGATAGCTTGAATCAAAGAAGAACAGACCAGCTTCTGGATTTACCCTCAGGAATTGCGCAACCTAATGTTTACATAAGTATTAGATATCGACAGATGATCAGGAAGGACAAACTTAATTCATATAAACAAATATCAACTTGCAATTTTGTTCTGCCAAATGGTTATTCTTTCAAGAGAATGAATTGAGAAAAGCAGAAGCAAACTACCTCCAAATAATTAGGTAGAGTGGCAGAAAGGCCAACGATGCGTATCATGCTTTGTGTGGATTCAACCTGTAGAAACACAAAACAGAATTGTTCATACTGACTACTCTGCACGGGAGAAGAGTACGCCTACATGTCTAGACAGAAATTGTAAATAACACAGACAAGTAATCAAGCCACTTCCTTTTAAGTACACAACCAATGTGATTCCAGAAATTGTAGAGGTTGGTACCCAATTATATGAGCGATCAACATGGTATTTAAAAACTGAACTAAGAAACGGTGCTCCAATTTTTACAACATAATAAGGGGCCTATGCTAATATTCAGATCTAATATTAGCAGTGTTCAATTAGTAATTGCACACATTTGTAATAACTTGTTTGCAGGTGTGCAATTCAATATGTCATTTAATATACTTAGAAGAGCTCCAAAGGATTTGATGGACTGTGTCACTGTGGACACAAGAAGGCATGGAAATAAATGTCATGAAAAATTCCAGGATCGTTCTAATACGGCCATAAGAACATCAAATGTTAAAATATTTTGTCGTTGGGGCAGGACAGCTGCTTATGGCAAAAATGGTATATGGCATGTGTAACATAAGGCATTAAGGATGATGACAGGCAGAGCAAGATGATGAATGTGGCAAATTGGAGTGAAATCCAGTGGAGTTCGTAAGTTGTCCCAAATTGCTTCCTGTATAACTGACGTCACTCAAACAATGTGAATTCATGGATTCTATAGCAACTGGAATACACGCATTAAGGGGAGATATGTTTAGGAGTAGGAACTTCTTTTTTTTTTTTTTTTTTTTTTTTTTTTAGTTGACAGGAAACCTTTAAGAAATTAAATGGAAAGGTAAACTACATAATGTCTTAACTTTGCCAGAAATTACCTTTGGTAGCTAGATACAGGATGGCTGAGACATTGCTTTATATGTACAAGCACTAGTTAAATTTTATCAAAAAATAAATTCCTTCACGAATTGCCAAAAACATATGGAGTTCAAACTAGTACATGCCTTCACAGTTATGTGCAATTAGTCTAATAAACATGAAACAAGATAAAAGATACTTACGTTGAGCCAAGTAAAGATAGTTGAATTAAAAAATTGCAAGATACAAAAAACGGCAAGATTGTACAATATGACATCGGTGAGGGAGTTTTGGCATTGAATGCTTTTTCCATCCGCAAATCACAAAAGCTCATCAAGACCATCTCATTTTCCATCAACTGTAGGCTTAAAGTTGCAGAACAAAACTGGAAACTAAGCAAAATTTCTCTATGTCTTGCTATGCAATGCCAATTTCTTTATGAACTGGTTCAACTGTCTCACATCATGTCACCTCAGAATATTATTCTTGGCACATAGATTCACAAAAAGTAAGACAAAGCTCCACCATCTGGGAAAACATGTTAGCACATTGGAAATCTTCTATTCCAAATAGTCTTTTATTTCTATTCAAATATGATTAACACGCCTAATGAATGAAATCACCAATATACATGTGCATTGTAAGTATTGGAATAAGAGATACAACACCATATAAAATATGGAAATCTGACTGACATCAATGAGGTCTAAAGAATCAGCTAGCAAGTGCCCTAATGGGATCCACCAAACATCTACAACTAATATGTTCAAATTGGAGGTTAATTTGCAGCCAATGGTTTATTAGCATGAAAGAATAGAAACACAGCAGGTATAACTTGGAAATAATTTTAACATATAGTGCATATAGTTTTCCTACCTGACTAAGAGTGCGAGCAACTAATGCTTCAATTACAGGACCTCTATCGTCATTCAACAAATGTACTTCATCTATGATTAGTAGCTTCACTAGCATGGACAGTGACATATCACTGCTTTTACGAGTAATGACATCCCACTTCTCAGGAGTCGTTACAATCATCTGAATCACAGAGAAAAAAAAAATGCAGCTTAAGAGTCCAGTCTACAAACTATTATAAAAAATCATGTAACGTTCTAGCTTAAGCCAATGCCAGAAAACAATTGAATTAAACCCAGACTGACAGATTACCTTTTTCTCTTCAAGCTCATTTTTTGAGAGTTGCATATCACCTGTGAGTTCTCTCACAGTGATATTTAGAGGGGCTAATCGATGGCTGAAGGTTGATGTGACCTCCGCAGCTAATGCCTACAAATATACAAGTCAATAATATCAGTTGACATGGAATGTAGTAGCTAAGTGAGAGAAAATAAATAAATAGTACCTTCATAGGAGCAACATAGACAATCTTAAATTCATCTTTATGCAGATAACCATCTTTGAAGTGTTGTCCAATCTGTTCGAAAGTGTTTCACAAACAATAAGGTACCTCCTTTAAGGCAGCAAATTCATCAAGCAAGAATGAAACCAGAGATGTAGCTTTTGAGGACTTGTTTCACTAAAACACTTCCAAGTGCAAAGACAATATAGAATCCCACTTGCTTGTGTATAGAGGCACAAATATACCACAAGATATCTATACTAATATAATAAGGAAACGGTCTAACTATAGTTTTCGCGCCCATTTTCAGTTTCTAAAAAAAGAAATATTTTTGGAAAATTATGTATCAGCTATTATTAGTTGATTTATTTTCTTTTCTTTTTTTGAAATATTTTTTTATTTGCTAAAATACAAAGAACTTTTTCGTTTCTACTCCATTGTTTACGTATAAAATATTAAATTGATCCTCTTTTCACAATCTTTTTGATTTTACACCCATATCACATATATTAAAATGAGATATTAGATGTGAAAATAAAATTATTTTTTTGGTTGATTATATGGGGTTAGATTTTAATATTTAATGTGTAATGATTCTTTGTATTCGATTTGGATTACAAATAAATATTAAATAATAATTTTGTAATAATTTAATTTTTTTTAAGTAATCAATTTACTATAGAAACAAGACTTTTATTTTTGGGACTGAGGGAATTTATATTTTTATACAAAACTATAATTTTTTACATGTCTTTACCAGTAAAATAATAAATTATTTTGAATATTGTTAAATATTTATTCTTTAATATCGATTAACTCAAAATTATCATATAAATATATTTTCTGTTATTTTTTAAAATATATTACAAAATGTGCATTGTACAGGAGTAATACTAGTCCTGATAACAAGAAGAGAAGAGTTTCTACTGTGCACAAGTTTAGATAGCTTGGTACTTTAATGACTAAGCAACAGGGCATGATCCAGAATGTGCAGAGAAGCAGCTGACAGCTAATCGAAGACTTTATGGAAAACCAATGAGATGAAAGAATTACTTAAGGTTATTCGGATTTATATATAGGCAATTAGACCACCTGTATGTTTCCATGATGCCCCTGCGATTGATTGACACCTAATCGCATATATTTTCTCTCATTCTCTCATACAGAGTTACAGACTATTAGTATTTCATAGAACTTTTGGGATCATATTTTTGCTAATTACTTGCCCGTCTAATATCAGTTTTCACAATGCAAATAATGTATGTTGTACTGTATGCTCCCTACGTCACCATGATTAAGCAGGCAAGTACAAAATCACAGAACAGAAGAAGGAAGGGATGTAGAATAGAAATCATAGCTATATTTGTTTTTCCTGCCCCAGTTGGCGCACAGACCTGGAAGCAAATGAAATCAGTACCAAGATATGAGAGGCTTCATTCTCCTGCGACAACTAATTCTATATCATATAGTACAGAGATTGCTTCACCACTATATTTGCATTGCTATAGTAAATAGTTTGGAATATTCTGCTCTGTATCCGGTTCAAAGACTTGTAACCATGAAAAGCAGCTTGTGCAATGTCATCTAGCTCCTTTATGTCAATCTGTAATATAGACGTATGAATTCAATACTTGTAAGATGACAGAACTCCTACAGGCAACAAACCAAAGTCACACAGGAGGCAATCTTTCTGGGGCATAAGAAAATGTGGAAGTAATATGTAACTACATAATTGAGCACAATTTTTTCTTTTTTTTATAAAACAAAATTTCAAAAAAAGAAATTTATAGAAAAAATAAACCAACTCGCATTAACAAGGATGAAGAACGTGAATATGCACATAGGGAAATGGCTAATGATATAAACAATAAGACATATATATGTATAAACCTGTGGTGTAAAGATTTGCCTCCAGAATGAAAAAAGGGATCCAAATAAAAGCACCAAAAAGCACAGTAATACTAATTGAAATTCCTAAATAGAGAAACTGCAGCCCTTCTATTCAGAATTTTATACTGCACTGTTGATTAAATTTACCAGCTTCTCCCCAGGTCTCATTGGTGCTGTTGGTGCAGGAGGAACAATGACTTCTTCATATCCCTTGTAATGTTTCCTTATAGTGCCCTGAGGAAGGGCCGTGGCAGCAGCCTGAGTCACATCACCATGTCCCACAAGGTCATCAAGTATATTTTTCTTCTCACTTGCTTGAAGTAACGAACTAAAAGACAAAGAAGACAAGTTGTTCTCAGTTCCATGATCCATTCCACGTCTATTCTTCTTTTCCTCCTTTCGCCGAAGTTTATCAATTTGTCGCTCAGACTCTGTTTGGACGGTTACCTTTTTTTTTGCAAAAGTAAATTTGTAAGTGCCGATTCACTACTCCAACTACTGGAAGAAGAAGAATCACATAAATAAAAATCAGGAGATTCGCTTCACCACCTGAGTAGCATAACTAGGCATCTTTGGTTGCGTGTTTGAAGTTGATTTATCAGATTTGAGCACAAGCAGTCCATGATGAATACTTTCAACAAGGTCCTTTCTATGCTGTCAGATGGGGGATGAGTGTTTAAGAAAACAGAAAAAGATCAATCACTCAGTTAATCATCACGAATTAGTAAAATTCAACAGGTTGCTTATGACCAGTTTACTAGGTTAAATTATATGGATATATCCTGCACAACTATACTTTACTGATATTTACGATTACTAGGATGAGATATCTTATGTAGGAATATCACATATCAAGAAAATATCTAGTCCAATGTTGTTGAAGTAAAACTACAAGCATTAAAAAATAAATTTACACATTTCCAATTGCTTTTTTAGAAAACTCAGTCAGTAAGAAATGAACACAGATAAAGAACCAAAATCTATAATCAAAGTCAATATTAATAAGTAGTTGTTATTCATACCATGATAAGGTCTTGAACAGTTTCAAACGAGCTATCGCCAACAAGATCCAGCAAATCACCAGCAATCTTCAAGATATTGTAATGTTGCATGAATCCAGTAACTTATAAGTTAGAAAGAAAATTTGAGCATTACAATAAAAGTATTATAATTATCATTAGTAGACCTCATCTCCAGGTTTCTCTGAATCAAGAATCTGGCAAATGGTCATTGCTAGTTCATCTCATTGAAGCTGAGAAGTACTAGCCCCAACAATTCCGTCACATGCATCCCGCAACCATTCTAGGTCAAATTTACCTTCACTGATAGAAGGATGGGAATTTACAGAGGTGCCATAATCGGACCATCCATCACGAATAGCAGCTGATGTGCTAGGTTCCTCCAACAAAAATCCTCCATCCTCCAAAGAACTATCCACTAGAAAGCAAGCAGGAGGTTGGAATATAAGATCTGCTCCAAATTCCAAGTCCTCACTGCCTTCACTCACCAACTCTGGTAAATAGCCAGGCCCATGCTCATTATTTTGTAAACCAAAAAGCCTCTCCACCAGTGATGCAACTTTCAGTATGTTTGATTCTGGAACAGTATGAACAACAAGTTTTTGCAAATCAAACCTGAATTACATGAAAAATATACATAACTTTATTATGGGAAATCATTAATATAAACTCAATGTTCTTTTAGAAAAAAGAAACGCCCAAATGTGATTCACACCATGCACATTTGAGAACATTAAGTTTAACAAATGACTCAATTAATAGACCAACCAAAATAACTTGGTTGAAAACTAAAACTTAAGCAGCATTCACAGTTCCCACAATCAATCCCATTCTTACTCTCTTCTCACTCTTCTAACCATGGTTCACTATACTTTTCAACCTCTAGAAAGTCCTTGTAACAGAAATTCAAATAACCCAAAAAATAAGATATTAAGCATCATAACCATGTCAACTGAGTACCACACCGAATCAAACAACGGAGGCCATAACTATATATTCATTTTTTTTTTTCAAATACAAAACAAAATATTTTCCTGAGGACCATAACTAATGGCATTTTAAGGGATTTAATTACATAAACTAATAGGAAGCATAGTCGAATTATTTATCAAGATCATTTCCCATAATAACGTGATCGGTACGAATCAATTGAATTCAGCAACAAACAGACTTTATTTCGTACCCAATATTTAAGAGTGGCCATTCACAGCTTGACAAATATTACACCCTCAGATGATACATATTGTATTCGACAAGTGCTTCCACCTAAAGTACATTTTTCGACTTCTCTATAGAAAACAGTAAAAGAGAACCTTACTTTTTACTCAAAATTCTCCTTTCCCTGTCATCAGCTTCAGATTCAGCAGTCCCACTAAACAGCATATAAACATTAGTGCTACTTCCTGGAACTCCTCCGAAACCACTTCACCACCCATCAACTCAACCACAGCAGCAATAAATTGCTTGTACAATTGTCGTACCTCAAAAGAAACTGCACAACAATACACATGACAAATAAATAATAAATAACAAATAACTAAATAAAACAACCTAACATGCAGAAGTCCATATATTTCCAATTCCTTCAACTAACTATAGCACAAAAAATGCCAAAAAAAAGCCTGCAGCACAATACATTTAAGTTTAGAAACTCTTTTTACAAGCATACACTCGTCACACACAGCAATCCAGAGCTGCAATACCTTCATCCCATCGATAAATAATCTTATGCGCGAGTTCCCACTCTCCAACTGAAGCTGCAGCACTATTTCACGGAACATTATTCAAAAGCAAATTAGATATTAAGAAATATATATATCAATGATAGTTATAGCTTTAAAAACGGTGGAATAGTTTATTTTTCCAAGAACATTAAGAAATGCATATACATACCTACGGCGATTGCGATTCTGAAAAAGGGATTTCCGGTTGAGATAGGCTTGATCGGCGTCGAAAGGCTGTCTGAGAGAATTGGTTAATCGCGGCAGCTCCAACAACATTCTGTCCGATCGTTTGGGTGTCTTTTACAGTAGAAGAAATGGCGAGAAGTTTAGAAGAAGAAATTGGGTTTTGTATTTATAAATAGGGAGAATTTTAGAAATGGTTTATTTATGGTGTTATATATAGCCTCTTTATTATTTTTATTTTTTTTAAAATAAAAAAACCTTCAATAAATAAATAAAATGCAAGAACAAGTACTATTGAGCAGGCCATCCACACAATTCAGAACAATAAACTATTGTGGTAAGACCTTGCAGTCCTAACTAAGCTATGCGTAACAATATTTGCACTACGACGAACAAACCAAATAAAAAAATAAGGACAAAAACCCAATAAATCATTGCAACAATAAAAGATACTTCATAACTCTGAGTCGTCCATTTTAAATTTAAGAACAACATCAAACACCATTTTTTAATCTACTTCAAAAATGACATTCTCAAAACCAAGCGATTTTATCCACAAAAGAATGCTTCATGCAAGCTCATTGTTTTATCTTCTTTGATTCGGACATGGCCATAAAAACAAATAGTTCTATATGTTGTAAACTCACCTTAATCATTTCTCAAAATCACCTTCCCCTGTGTCGCTTGTGTATCTACAAAAAAAACAGCATCAACATTAGCTTTGAGAAATGAAAAGATTGGTCTATGAAATTTCTTGCAAGCATCTGGACATTCATTCTCTAGCAAGAAAGACTTATTATTTGCATGGCTCAATTGCTAAAAAAGATTTACTGCACCATAAACAGAAGCTTGAGGTATTATGACCACCTCATCCCACATCATCACATTCCAATCCTTCCAAATATTCCACAAAATCATTATTTATACATACTTAAATCATTACTTATATCAATAATATATATACATATGCATAATATTTGTGTATATGTATCTGAAAATATATATATGTATATATATACCTAAATATACATATAAGAATAAATAGTGATTTATAAATAAGAAATAATTTTACATAATTATATAGTATATTATATGTGTGTGTGTTGTGATTTTTTATATTAATAAATATATATATATATATGTATATATTATATATCTGAATATATTTATTAATATATATGGGATTTACATATTAGAAAATATAAGATATTATTTACACCTATACATATATCTAAATATTTTACATATATTTATATATATATATAAATATATAAATATTATATATATACATGCATCTTAAAGTAACAGTCATTTATAATAATAATAATAATAATAATAATAATAATAATAATTATTATTATTATTATTATTATATATTGAACATGTAGCATGGAATGAAAGTGATTGCTCCAAAAATGTTAGAGGAATGGAACATTCCCTACTTTTGAGAAATGAAATTGCTATTCATGAAATCATTATTTCCTTCCAAATACCCAAAATTAATTTCATTCTCATTCCTTAGTTGTCAAGTGTTTGAACAAGCACCCCCTATTTAAACATTCGAGAAAACAAAACCTGATTCTAACAAAAAAAGAAAAAAAAAAAAAAAACAAGCACAAATATCTGCGCATACAGAGGAAACAAATATAGATATGCAGTCTCCACACAAACCGAGAGAATGAGAGAGGGAAGAAAACCTTGAAGAATAGGAGAATATTGGGGCTTCTTCAATTTCCTGACAGAGAGATCGAAATCACCTTCAGTGTGTGTAATTTCCACACACGGAGGGAGAGGGGGTTTAGTTGAACGCGGTGGGGACGTAGAGTTCTAAAATCATAAATGGGTTATGCTCGGGCCGCGGTGGCGTGGAGACACGTCCACTGAGGTATAGTGGGCCAATTATACTATGCCACGTCATATTCAAAAAATCTCAACTAGGCCCGAGTCGAGGGATTTAGGGCCTGTTTGCTTGCATATTCAAGTTTTATTACGCGCTTCTAAAGCAGTTAAAAATATGTTAGGATAATAGTTGTAAAATTTTAATTTATTCGTTAGAAAATGGTATGTCCTCCACTACATTAAACTCATGCCTTTCTTACAAGTACAAATCAATTTTTATTTTTTGATTATATAATAAAGTTATGATATTTTATAAGCTATCACGTCACATATAATAAAGCATTGGATGAAAGACAAACAGATACCTAAATATTTATATATATAAATATGTATATAAAAAATTGTTATCCTGCCCATCTTCGCACGGTGAACATTTGCTTATATAACAATTAAAAATAAATATGTTATCAGTATATCATTGTAGATGCTAACATCATTTTTTTAGAACAATTTTCTAATTTTAGACATAAATTATTGGTGTTCTCAAATTTCTAGGGTTCTGGAATTGCATCAATTTCTGGCATACACTTCCCTCATTTAAACATTAATGAGACATGACTTTTTTACAAAATAATTACTATGGCAGTTGTTTCATTTTTTTTACTTACAACTTTTCAACCTATTGGTAAAAACTAGTGATATTGCCACGAAAGTGACATTAACCAATTTTTAGGTCTGACAATTACTTCCACCCATCCCTTTTATTTAATATTTTAAAGTTAAAAAGAAAAATGAAGAATCTCAAGAAATGAACAAACTACCAATTAATTATGTATTATGGATAATTTCGAGTGAACTTCACCACGTCCTACTCTAGGCGTCTATGTACTATATATAGACCCAAAAAAATAATAATAAAGAAATCTTTTGTTTTGTTTAGTAACAAATTTTTAAAGGACGCATATGTGATATTTTACAACTGATTTTAGGTTAATTGGGTTTAAAACAAATATAAAAGTTTGTGCATTTAATGACATCTAAATGAACACATGACGTATATTTGTGAAGTTGGAACATGAGATAAAATATAAAATAAAATAAATGTTCTGAAACTCTATGGGTGATAAAATTGAAAAACTATTAAATGAGGTTTACATAATTGTATTTTTTTGGATCTTTCTTTTTTCTTTCAGCAAAAAAAGAATGAAAGATGTTGATAATCCCTCCCTAAGGTGATGACATGCTTTATAATAGTTACCTACTACCATTAGTTGAGGCTCCTTTACTTTATATGTTATTGTATTTTTAGATATGCAATATGGTTTCAAATTAAGGTAGTGAAAAGAGAATTAATTTCATATATTATACCTAAAAATAATATTTAAGAAACGACCAAGTTATTGGTGTTTTGTATATATGGCAAAAGTTTACATAAAATGTATTACTTGTTTACCTAAAATTATTACTTATCTTTTCATAATATATTACTGTTGTGTTAAAAAGGAGTAGGTGTTATTTGCTTAAATAGTACTCCCTTTAAGCTTTAATAATATTTCTTGTTAAAATCTAGATGAATTTTATTAAGTTAGTTCAATTTTTCACATTATATTTGATTTTATTAATTAAATTATAGTTTACAAAATTGCTGGATCATAAAATATGTAGTAGCGCAGGAAGTTTTGCGATTAATTAAGATACTTAATGATATAAAAGTTCATATATATATATATATGTGTGTGTGTGTGTGTGTGTGTGTGTGTGCGCGCGCGCGCGCTCTAATGTAAAAATATTAAAAATCTTATTTTTTATTTTAATTTGAAATATATTGAATTGTTTTACCAGAACCAATCTCAGCAGCAACAATCACGTCTCTTTTGCTGCAGGCCAAGTCGGGTGGAAGCCATCTGAAAGGGTGATTAGGTCTCGTAGCCAGCTTTTTATGTGCGCCATTCAGCTGCTCTGGACCCAACTTGCTCTCGATCCAGCTCCTCAAAGGGCAAGGAATCCTGGAACCCTTGTAAGACATGTTAAGATCTTCCTTGAAAATCCTCCGATCTCTTGAACTAATTTAACGCAAAATTTCACATTTTAGAGGAATGGAACATTCCCTACTTTTGAGAAATGAAATTGCTATTCATGAAATCATTATTTCCTTCCAAATACCCAAAATTAATTTCATTCTCATTCCTTAGTTGTCAAGTGTTTGAACAAGCACCCCCTATATACACACACAACATTTACTCAAAAAAATAAAAATATATCTCCCGCACAAACACACCAATAAATATTTAAATACATACAAAACAAAATAATCTTACACAAATACACCAATAAATATTCAAATACATATGAACACAAATATATATTATTGTACACCCATTTTATACATTTCTTGCTTTACTCTTATTTTTCTTTTTTTTGGTCACCTTCATTTCCATTTTAAGTTTTGTTTTTTCCAATTATCATTCTTTCTTTAATGTTAATATATAAAAAGTCAGCATATATACATATATACATATATAATAATTTGTTAAAATTATACCAAAAATAATATATAAAAAGTCAGCATATATACATATATAATAATTTGTTAAAAGTATAAAAATTATAAATTAAAATATTTATTCAAATATATGTTAAATTTAATGGTAATATGTGCATCCCTGACCTCTACTCGCTCATCCCTGTGGGCCCCATATAAATCTTCCCCTTCACCACCACATTAAACCAAGGGTGGGCATAGTTTTGGTTGCTTAAATGGGAATCTCTCTCTCTCTCTCTACTAAATAGCAATGATCTTTCAAAAGGGAATTAAGAGAGGCGGCAGAGTAGAAGTGGAACCATGAAATCCCACTCCCCATGGGGCACTGCCAAAAACCCCGTCAAGTTTCGGATGTAATTTAGTGGCCCTCTCTCTCTCTCTCTCTCTCTCTCTCATGTTGATAGAATGAATTTCTGATTTCTTTTAACACAAAAGAAGATAATTCTAATGTGCATACCGACCGCTGACAACCTAGTTCCGATACGCTTGGATATAGAAATTGATGGGCAAAGATTTAGAGATGCTTTCATTTGGAATCCTTCTGGTAATTTTTAGACTTCTGTGCTCTTGACTTATTTGTGTCATTCTCGATGTTATTCCTAGATAATATTTCATTTGTGATTGGTCATTGTGCTTTGGGCGCACTTAATTTTTCCCATCTCAATAATGATCATTCAGTAGCTATCTAATACTTTGAAATTATTAATTTTGGGAGCTGAAAATCATGTGTTGTAAATTTAGATCCCGATTCTGAAGTGGTGGTGTTTGCAAAAAGAACAGTAAAAGACTTGAAGCTTCCTCCAGCTTTTGTCACACAGATAGCTCAATCCATACAAGTACAGTATTTCTACCAACTCCTGAAATGCATTAGACTCATTGTATGACTTTTTATGCTTTATCTTGATTAGTCACGAGAGTGTTGGTTAATGATCGGTTCCTTTTTTTTGTTCTAATTTACTTGCAATGGATTTTATTGTTACTACCAACCTTGCCTTGTGTAAGACATTGTCGGTGTATTGTAAGCTTGTTACATACCATGCATCCGCATTTGATTTCCCTGAAATATCTGTTGTTTAAGTCAGATGATTTGAGACAAAAGCAGATACTTGTTGGGATTTGCTTACAGTGGTTTGCCCGATGTTTTAGGTTTATGTATTCACCGATGTATACTTTGTCACATGCTTAATTCTGACTGATTAAAATGCCTATTATTGTAGACACAGCTGTCGGAATTTAGGTCCTATGAAGGGCAAGATATGCATACTGGTGAGAAGGTTGTTCCTATCAAGGTTTGTCATTGCTGATCTGTGATTCCTTACCAATATAACCATTCCTAATTTTTTTTTTGTCATTGTCATTATTATTTTTTCTTTTTGTTGTGTGCGAGGGCATAAAATAATGGTGTTGAATTTTGTTTCTCTTTCTGTGTTGACCCAGCTTGATCTTCGTGTTAACCATACCCTTATTAAAGACCATTTTCTATGGGTAAGAAGAGCCCAGATCTGTTTACGTCTTATTGTTTGGCAGAAGAATTATAAAATTTGTGTGACATAATGTCATTTTTGCATTTTTGGATTTGGCCATTGATTGGAACATAAATACAAATATTTCAGGATTTGAACAACTTTGAGAGCGATCCTGAGGAATTCGCCAAAAGTTTTTGTAAGGACATGGGCATTGAAGATCCTGAAGTTGGAGTAAGTACTCGAATTTACATTAGTATAGCGATACAATAATTGTCAGTATCAGAAACAAACTATTGATGCACTTGGTGGCCTTATTTTGACAACAACATAAAGTTGAAACTGAAGTCTGCTGTAGTGCTAGAAGAGGAAGGTCATTGCAGTAAAAGTAGAACTTGGTTTGCTCATATTTTTCGCAACTTTGTTTCTTGTGGCCGATTGAAAGAGTTCGTTGTTCGTAACTTGCATTATTTTTAATTGTTCAAATGGCTGTCTTATATCCTTCAATGGTTTTGAATTTCCTGGAACTAAGATCTTTATTCTCTTTCCTAGTAAGCACACAAAGAAATAAGCACACAAAGAGAACAACTTACCAAAAATGGTGCATATAACAAGGAAGAGTCGAATGAAAATAGATTCAGACTAATGAAAATTTACTGAATTTCTGCCATTCTGCTAAATTGAATCCATTGTTGAAATGATGACACTTCAGGAAGAGGAAAGAATGGGATGTATATGAGCCCATAGTTGATCTCTTATCAAATGAGGAGGTCGACGCCCTTGAAGCAAAGGAAGAAAGGAGTACCCGATGATGTGAAACTCAAGATGACTGTCATTTGTAATTTCTTCTGTAGAAGAGACCCCACATATATAAATATATGTGTGTGTACCTGTGCTTGTGGTGGTCTTTTATATCTTAATTTGTTGTTGTTGTGGGGTGGGGGGGGGGGGGTGGGGATGTTGGGGTTGGGATTTGCTTTAAACAGGGCAAGCATATGTCAGAACTATATTTCCCTGTCCCTGCTAGTTTGATCCAACTGGCTTTTTGCACAATTTCACCAGCTTCGTTATTCTCTTGATAGATCATCATTTTATTTGCAAGTTAGGACTTGGCCCGAGGAATCCTGCATATAGTCCATAATTAAAAGACGCTTGATTCCATAGATTATAGTGCATATAGTTACCAATTTTTTGGCATTTCTTTTCTTCACTTCTGTGGTACGTACAAGCCATCTACTTGTGATGCTGTGCTTCCCACAACATATTTCCAGTGTTTCTTCTACAAATCAACATCAACTCTCGTCCTCTAATGAATGAATGGCAAATATTACATCACGCCAACAGTGGACGGCGATGAAGTTATTATTATTATTATTATAAAAAACTGAATTTCTCAAATACTTTCTCTCCTTGCCAGCCGCTCAACAGCGGAAGGCATCATGGTAGCACCAAATATGCAAGTGGTTCTATAGATCCTTTACTCATTCTCAGCAAGATCTTCACCCTCATTATCTGGTTTCATGTTACTCGATGGCATTGCATCTAGCACACCAACAACCTGAGGTTCAAAACCCATATCAATCATGCGCTCAGCCTCATCAAAGAACAACATATCGCCTCTCCGAACAGTCAAGACGACATCCAGGTGTAGCAATGACAACCTCACAATATCCCTGCCTAATCCTAAAGCCTTGTTCTTCCATGGATTGCCACCAAGTAACGGGCAGATTTTACTGTCTCATCGTCAATTTGCTGAGCAAGATCTCTTGTAGCTGCTATGGCAACAGCATAGGGTCCCTCTGCCTCATTATCCTCGCACATAGGAGGAAGTCTGGCTATGTAAGATAGTGTAGGAAGAACATAAGCTGCAGTTTTACCAGAACCAATCTCAGCAGCAACAATCACGTCTCTTTTGCTGCAGGCCAAGCCGGGTGGAAGCCATCTGAAAGGGTGATTAGGTCTCGTAGCCAGCTTTTTATGTGCGCCATTCAGCTGCTCTGGACCCAACTTGCTCTCGATCCAGCTCCTCAAAGGGCAAGGAATCCTGGAACCCTTGTAAGACATGTTAAGATCTTCCTTGAAAATCCTCCGATCTCTTGAACTAATTTAACGCAAAATTTCACATTTTTGCCACAAAATACATTATAACTATAACAACTTTGTACAAAATACATTAGAATTATGAATTTATCATTATAATAAAGTAACGAATCTATAATAAAAATTTGAACGAAAATTAAAATTTTAAAAGATAATATGATTTTGCTCCAACACATAAAAGTTAGTATTTGATAAATTTTTAGATATTTCATTAAAATTTGTGAAAACTACATTAAAATTATGACAATATTATTATAATAATGTATGGACCTACTAAAAAATTATGAGTTTGCCCCTATATTGAAAAACTAATTATTTGTTAATTTTTTTAATATTTAAATTTAAATTATAAATAAATTGACTTATTGAAGTTATTATTTAATGTTATATTTTTGTATAATGTCAATAAAAATTGTGTAAAACACTTCACGCGTAAAACAACTTAACGTTAAAATTTCGCATTTTGACAATAATGTATCATCACTCTTACAACTTTGTTCAAAATAAATTGAAATTATGATAATATCATCATAATACTGTAAAAAATCTGCTATAAAAATATAAATGAATTAAAAAAAAAATTACGATTTTTTTCCCGTATGCAATAAGGAAAATTCAATATTTGCTAGTTTTTTGAATATTAATCAAAATTTAGATTACAATATATTGACTTATTTAAGTTAATACTTAATGCTCTCTTTCTTTTAAAAGTAAAAGGCAAATTGTGTGAATTGCATAAAGTAATTTAACGTCAAAATTTTAATAACTTTTAATAAAAAATGCATCATAAATTTACAACTTTGTACAAAATATATTATGTATTATTACAATAATGCAACTAATCTACTGTAAAATTTTCAATGAAAATAAATTTTTTCCAAAATCTTGATTGTGCTCTTATATGTAAATAACAAAGTATTTGCTAATTTTTTTAATATTTCATCAAATTTTAGATTAGAAATAGGTCGATTTATTAAAGTCAATATTTAATGTTATATTTCGATGGAATGTTATCATCAAAACAATATTATGTAATTAATTGACGTGTAATTAAACATCAAAATTTTAAAAATTAATATTTTGACGAAAAATGCATAATAATCTTAGAACTTTACGCAAAATACAGTGACAATATTATTATAATAATGTAATTAATCTAAAGTAAAAATTTCAAAGAAATTAAAAAAATTATAATTTTATCATTATACGAAAAAATAGATTATTTGCTAAGTTTTTGGATGCTTCATCAGAATTTAGATTACAAATTGAGATACATTTTATGATAAATATTGTATATAAATACATAGTTTAATCCAATTTTGCTACATTGAGTGGATTTTATGTGTTTTTTCGTTTTGTTTCTATTTTGCTCAATGTTAAAGTGAAAAGACGAAGAAAGAATAAACACTAGATTTCATTTCGTTGTTATTTATTAATTTTATTTCTTATGAATATATCTTTAATTTCCCTAAATAATAGTCATTTTTTTATAAATTCAAAACATAGAAAAAAAAAAAGAAAAAAGCTTGAAATAGTTTTTGGGAGTGTGCATGTATGGCTGTTATGCTTTTGTATAAGTTTATAAATTTATCCATTTATATGTGATAGGTATTTTAGAACTTAATTTCAATATACTTTCTCCTTTGTATTTTTTAGAATTTATTTTTAATTGTCTGAGTGTATTGTTAATTTATAATCTGTTTTATTTTATAAATTTTAGATTTTATCACTAACTTTTATTATTTAGCTTATATTTTCTGAATTTATATTTGATTTTTGGAATTTTCTTTAATTTTTTAGTTTTTAAGATTTTCATAGTGTATATGTTTTTATTTTTTGAATATTTTTTCTTATATATTTGTTTTTCATTTGAATGATTTTAAAAATTATTTTATTATTAATATAATTTTTAAAGGCAAATGCATATTAAAAATAATTTTTTAATGCCACGTTGAAAAGAAAGGCCACATCAAGGCTTTACTTATTTTATTACTGGTATAACATGTCACAAGACATAACTGACAAAACAATGATAGCTATAGAAGCCAGTAAAATAGATATATCTAGAGGATATTCTGGCCAAAGAGATATTACAAATAATATGAAGAGCATTAAAATTTAGGGCAAATTTCTATTTCCCATCCAAATTATTGTCACTCTTCAAGTTTGTGATTATCATACAAATAATTTTAAATTTTGTTAGTTACCATCTAAGTAGTACAACTAATTAATATTTCATCTTAATTGCATTATTTGATTGACATATCATTTCATAAAGATAAAATTGACATTTTATAAAGAATTTTCACAAGTTTGAAATACATTTTTCGATCCACTACGCTTTTAAAAAATTTATTATTTTTCCTCACAACACAGTTACTTCAATAAAAAATGGAATTGCATTTTATATAAACCACTGAATTGGAGAACTTATCGGACAAGTTACCCAAAATTTTTAATTGATTGACGAATCCACGTAATTGTATGGCCCTTGATAGACTAGCCCCTAATTGCAATTTTTTCTTGAAATATATTTTTAACTGTAACTTTTTTATTGTCTGAATTTTATGGTGGTCAACAAATAGTGATATCTATTTGTTAAAATAATTTTGAGTCAGTTTTTATATATTAAAAATCATATATTTGGGTGAAATGTTTTATTTTTAAACATGAAAAATATAATTTATTTTTGACATAAAAAGGATGATTTAATTATAGTAAAGAATATTATTAGTATCCATTTGTCGATCTTATTATGGGGTGAAAGACATATTTAATTTTAAAGAACTCACTTGTTAAACATATAATGGAATGAACAATGAGTACTTTGTTGATGATCGTTTTAGACGATAACAAACAAAAAATTAGATAGTTTAGATGGTAATCACATACAAATTATAGTAATAATATGAGTGGCAAATATAAAATTTCTCTAAAATGTATTGTTTAGTATGGGATTTAAAGAGAAGTGATTCAAAGAATTATAAGATAATTTTTTTCTATTTTTTATTTTAGTTGTATGAATGGGTTGTGAATTAATAGCTTAAGTTACTTTCTTGATCTAACTATTTATAGAACATATATTTCATCAATGTTTGTCCAGGTGTATCGATACCTCAATGCACCCAAACATGACTCTGAATGTGTTCAATTTGTATTTAAGGCATAATGTAATTTAATGGAGGCTTCTTGTTGTTACACGAAGCCAAAAATACATACCACATAAGATTAAAAAAAAAAAAAGAAATTGCTTATTGAGATCATATTACATTAATATAAAATATTATTAACCTGAACATTAGACCAAAAGTTCATAAGCCCTCCAATAAGTAGATTCTGGATCAATTTTGCAGTTAGCGTAAATATCGTTAGTTAGTACATCATAGCATTCGCCCTTACCATTATTCACAAGTATATAACAACATTCCATTGACACTCCCTCGTCTATTGGCACTTCCACTTTCTGACATATGGTATTAAAAACTTCTGTCGTACATTCTGTTGTTAAATTTTGTAACAGTTACTTGATTTATCAATTGGTGAAGATGCCAATGAACCTTGTAATGCTTGAGAACCAAATATAATTATTCCACTTTTTAGGATGAACATTATGATCTCATAAATTACGATCATGCATTTTGAAATCATGGTGAAGTTATTCAATCTTTTTTTGTTTTGAGCTTTTTATTGAAATAAACTTTGCCATTAGTTCTTATAATAGTATCACAAAGATTTGAAAAGTTTGTTACGACTCAATTTATTATTCTCAATTGAAATAGATATATGCATTTAAAGTAATCTTTACTTGAGAAACTATTAGGCCATTTATGCATATGTGTGTGTGTGTGTGTGTGTGTGTTATAGTTGTGACTGCACATTAGACTTTATTTCAAACTTGAATTTTTGTAAAATTTTATTAAAGTGAAATATGTTCAAATCAATTAAATTAAACTGTTCTCAAACTAAATATATGGTAATCCTATTTTCTATAGAGTATCCAAACTAGAAAATTATATTTTTCTCAACTATGTGTACCATTTAAAGTTTGAATACAAAAAATAAAATAAAAATTGACGTTCAAGTTTAGCTTTAGTTAGTGTTAAATGATATCATCAATGAACATATAAAGTGTATTAGTGAAATTAAATTATGAGATTCAACATAAATTGAAATAAAGGATCTTGAACCGCTATTCTTGATAAGTTAAAAAAATTATTGAATGACGTCTATTTAATAAAATTAATAAGTTATTGGCTCCTCATTAGCCATTTATTCCTCATAGGTTTTTTAGTTAATATATTTTCTTTTACGTAAGGTCTTTAGAAACTTTATCGATGTAAAACATATAAGTTTAATCGAAACTTAATCCAATCTCTTACAAGTATTTTATTACGATATGTATATCAATTAAAAATTTTAAGATAGAACTACAAAATGTTTATACAATACACCTATTGGGATGTAAATCAGCCCTAAATAACTACTCATATGCATTTTAAAATGTTTTCAAATCAATAGAGATACAAATTGAAATCTTATCTCACAGCAGGTAAGGCAATGCACCCAAGCATGACTCTGAACTTGTTCAAATTGTATTTAAGGCATAATGTAATTTACACCTTCCACTAAAGGTCACTGTTCTTGTTGTCACACGAAACTAAAAATACACACTACATAATAAGATTTTTAAAAAAGAAATTTTTTAAATGTTTGTTGAGATCATATTACATTCATATGATATATTATTTCAGTATTTAATTAACTTGAACAATACACGAAAACTTCATGAGCCCTCCAATGAATAGATTCGGGATAAATTTTGTAATTGACATAAATATCGTTAGTTAGTACGTAAAATCATTCGTCTTTCACATTATTTATAAACAAATAACAACAATCCATTGACAATCCCTCGCATATTGGCACTTCTACTTTATGATATATAACATTAAAAATTTGTGTCGTACATTCTATTATTAAGTTTTTATAGCTGTCATTTAGTTTAACGATTGGCGAAGACGCTAATTAGCTTTCTGAAGTGATTGCATGGGAACCAAATAGAATTATTCCACTTAATAGGATGAATATTATGATCTCATGAATTTCGAAATCATGGTGAAATTATTTAATCGTTCTCTTTTGAATAGTTTATTGGAATATACCTTACTATTAATTCTTACAATATTTAATAAATTTGTTTCAACTCAATTTATTATTCTCAACTGTTTTGAATAGTTTATTGGAATATACCTTACTATTAATTCTTACAATATTTAATAAATTTGTTTCAACTCAATTTATTATTCTCAACTGAAACAGATATAGGCATTTATGGTAGTCTTTAGTTGAGAAACTATTAGGATATTTTATGCAATTGAAATATATATATATATATATATATATATATATTTATATATCTTTAAAATAATTAAAATGAAAATGTATTCTATAAAATTATTATAAATTAAAATAGAAATGTATTATAAATTAAAATGGAATTTGAATTTAACAATCAAGTTCTTTTTTTTCTTCTCTTTAGGATAAAATAAATTATATATCTACATGTTTTGCAAATAATGCACTAAAAGACTATTACTAGATCTAAATAAATTATGTTATCTATGCATATTATTTTAACTCAAATGTAAAATAGACAGAATCCATAAAAACTAAGTCATATTTTATTCCCATATCTAACATATTATATGGAAAACTCCTTAATTACTCAAAAATATATATTACACTTTGAATACAAACAAGTAAGAATTTTGCAAATCTTTTATATTTAAGAAAGTAAAATAATTATTTTTGGATCAAATACATTTGTAAAAAACAATGTAATCAATAAGATAAACTATAAAATGAAGATATAATAGAATAACAAAAATCACATTGATTCTAAATATAAGTCTTTTTGCGTAATAATTTATAATTGACTTGGAACATATTGCTCTTATAATAATAAAATATTGATTCAAAAAATGATAAAACTAAAAATCAGAAATTTAAATTAATAAAATTACATATAATTTTTTAAAATTATACATAATTATAAAAAACACCAATAATTTAAAATATAATCATATTCTTAAAACGAAAATGACTTTAAAAAGTTATAATTTGAAAAATATTAAAAGTATTTAAAAAAATGTATTATATTTTAAATAGATAATCTAAAAAATATGAAATTTTTAATTAATAACAAAAATTGAAAAAAAATATAAATGTAGAAACTTACAAATAAATTTATTAAATTACAAATAAATCAAAAGTTACTATATATATATATATATATATATATATATATATAACTGATTCATACAAATTTATTTATGAATAAAAAATCTTTTTTCTAAAGTTTCAAATTTGATAGTACTTTTCATTACTTATTTGATATTTTCAAAATTTATTTTGAGTTTTATAAATATATGTGTAATTTCATGAATTAATTATTAATTTTCTCAATTTAGGTGGTATTTTCCAAAATATTTAGTAATTTTTTATTTATTTTTAAGTTGCTGAATTTAGTTGTATTTTTTAGAATTTATTTTTAATTGTATGAGTTTAATTTATCAATTTTTAAATTTTATTTTTTGTCACTAATTTTCATTATTTTGCTTATGTTTTCTAAATTTATATTTAATTTTGGAATTTTCTGTAAGTTTTAAATTGATTTCCATAATTTATAATATAATATGTTTTAATTTTTGAATACTTTTCTTATTTAATTGTTTCTCATTTGAATAATTTTAGAAGTTATGTTATTATTAATATAATTTTTAAAGTCCAATGAGCATTAAAAGTTAATTTTTAATGCAACATCTTAAAAAAAAGGCCACATCAATGCTTTTCCAATTTCATAAATGGTATAACAAGTCACAAGATATAATGGACAATAAATTAATTGTTATAATTTTATTTTTTTAAATTTATAGAATGTGATAGTAACATTTGTATATTTACAGCATATTCAAATCAAAGTGATTTTGCAGATGCTATGAAGGGAATTAAAATATATTGTACAGTATGGGCTTTAAAAGAGAAGTGATTCAAAAAATTATAAGATAATTTCTTCTATTTTTTATTGATTAGTTGTTTGAATGGGTTGTAACTTAATAGCTTAAGTTACTTTCTTAATTTGACTGTTTATATTACATATATTTTATCAATGTTATCAAATTGTATTTAAGGTATAATGTAATTTCCATTAAAGGTCACCATTTTTGTTGTTACACAACCCCAAAAATACTCCAAAAATACACATTGCATAGGATCTAAAAGAAATGAACATTTTTAAATGCTTATTGAGATCATATTACATTCGTATGATATACTATTTCAACACTTAATTAACCTGAACAATACACCAAAACTTCATGGGCCCTCCAATGAGTAGATTTCGGATCAATTGTGCAATTGGCGAAAATATCGTTAGTTAGTACATAATAGCATTCGGTTGTTAAGTTTTTGTAGCAGTCACTTGGTTTCCCGATTGGTGAAGACGCCAATGACCCTTGTAAAATAATTGCTTGGGAGCCAAATAGGATTATTCCACTTATTATGATGAACATTATGATCTCATGAATTGCTATCATGCATTTTGAAATCATGGTGAAATTATTTAATCCTTCCTTGTTGAGCAGTTTATTTAAATAAACCTCTCTATTAGTTCTTATAATGGTTTTACAAAGAGTTCAAAAGTTTGTTACAACTCAATTTATTTCTCTCAATTGAAACAGATATATGCATTTAAGGTAGTCTTTATTTGAGAAACTATTAGGCAATTGTGATGCAAATAAAAAAAATAAAAAATATATGTGTGTGTGTGTTATAATATGACTGCACATAAAGCTTTCTTTGAATCTTGATTTTTTGTAAGAAATTATTGAAGAGAAATATGTTCAAATTAATTACATGAAACTGTTCTCAAACAATATATACGGTACTCCTATTTTCTAAAGAGCATCTTAACAATAAAATTTTCTTTTTCTCAAATATGTTTAACTTTCAATAAAAATAAAATAAATTAACTTCCAAGTCTAAATTTAGTTAATTAGTGTTAATAATGGTGAATTAAATAATATGATCAATGAACACATTGAGTCTATTGTTGAAGTTAAAATAAGTCACAAAACATAAATTAAAAGAGGATCTGAACCCTATTTGTGATAAGTTATTATTCATGGTGTAACATATACAAACTTCATCAAAAGTAAGACATATATTATTCTTAAATATATATTCATATAATAGTAAACTGATTATTTTTATATTTGTTATTTTCACTTTCCCTGTTCATTTTTTTCCACAAATTGAAAAACGAACTTTTGGAAATGTTGTTATATTGTTAACCAATAAGCATTCATTTTAATTTTTTATATTTTTATTTGTTAATATTGGTAATGTTACCAATTTTATCAAAACTAATAAAAAAAATTCATGTATCTTCATAGTTACTTGATCTTAACAAATAATTTATGAATTTGTGGCAGATTCAATACTACATATAATAATAAAAAATGTTCATATATCAGATTTTATTCAATTTTCTTGATTTCAAAAGAAAATATTATATATATGTGGTAATTTGATGATTATATTTTATAAATAAAATTAATTAATGTTCACATATAATTTATATGTAATATTTATATCCTAATTATAATGATGGTACATATATAAATTATTGAACATAATTATATATTTTTTAAAAATATTAATTTTATGTGTTTCTAAAATCTAATAATATTATACTATAATAATATATTTGTGCATCGTACGGGAGAATATACTAGTCTAATAAATATATTATATGGCAAACTCCTTACTTGCTCAAAAAAATGTACTACACTTTGAATTAAAACGAGTAATTACTTTGTAAACCTTTTACCTTTAAAAAATTAAAATGAATCATTACTTTTATGATCAAATATATTTGTAACAATAAAATTAATTAATAAAATAAATTATAACATGAAGAAATATAATAAAATAATAAAAATCACATCGATTCTAAAATACAAGTCTTTTTCTGTAATAATTTACAATTGACTGGGAAAATATTCTTCTTATAATTCTAAAATTTCAATTCACAAAATGATATTCAACTATGAAATACTGCTAAAATTTATTCCTTAAAATTGTCTATAGTAGTTAGATTGTGCTCAAATTCTCTATCGATTAATAAGGAACAATTCTCTATCTATCCTTTTGTTTAATTAAAAATTTCTTTTATTAAATGATTATACTTCCAATTTTTTGTGAACAAAATGAAATTCCTATTAATAACGGTGGGCATTATAACTAATATGCAATATTGCCATTTATGGTCGTTAGTGAAATTAATTTTTTTATACACGGACTAAAGCCTATCACAATTCCTTTACCTAATGCCAAATCAACTTTTATAAAAATATTACACAATAAATATATTGGGATGTATCATAGTTGAAGATCAGCTCTAAATAACTACAAATATGCACTTTAAAATATTTTCAAATTAATAAAAATTCAAATCAAGATCTTATTGAACAACAGACAAGGTATATGCAAAATTAACTATAAATTTGTGTAAATTTATGAAAATCTTAAAATTTTAACATAGTATACATAAAATACATAAGTATGAAGGTAATATCGATTCAATAATTACAAACAGAAAAAGTATCCTTAAAGTTACTCTAATGGACAACAACAACAGGTATAAATCCTATTAACAACAAAACATGGAAAATTAAAAAAACAGTTTTTCATCCAATTTCTGTGTGTTGGGGGGGAGAGGGGGACAAAAAAGAAAACGAGCAAAAGAAGAAGAAGAAAACGTAGGAGGAAATTGGAAGCCATCAAACGTGGTTTTTCATCCCTAATGTGGTTTCTTTCTCCCCAGTACCCTCTCCCTCCTCGCCCCTCTGTTCTCGGCTATCGGTTATCCACCACTACCTTCTCCGACTAATGCCGAGCTCCCTCTCTCTCTCTCTCTCTCATATATATATATATATATATCATCTCTTTTCTTAATTTCTCATAGGTTTTGTAAGAGGTCCAAATATTTTTTGTCAAATTATCATTTCTGGACTGATCTTGATGTCCACCTCCATCAAATGGGTCCTTTGGTTTTTTTGGCCCCAAATTAAGTATCTATGTAGTTGCGACAACTTCATATAATGGTCTAGTTAATCCGTCCCATTATCTGTGAAACTCTTTGATGAATCATTAGCATTTTGGTTAGGTATTATCACTTGGAGCTTTCTGTCTAACTGACAGTGGAGAAACAAACTTTTATAGTGGAATCAAATTCCCCAAAAATTCAATAATTGTATTACTTTGTGTTTGGAAGAAAATGTTTGCATGTCTCAATTTCACCCATCATTTTGTCGTTTTCATATCCCCTTGCAGGCACGTACTAAATATGATTGTGAACTTACACATACCAGTTATGTTTTCTATTAAGTCGATGCAATGCCACCTATTTATAGGATGGGATAGATGCAGAGATATCACTAAAGAGTAAGAAAACTAAAATCTTGGGAAGAAGTAGCAATGATCTATGCTGCCAATTTGTAGAACGGGACATATGTACAACATGTACCTGTTACTACATATATATATATATATATATATATATATATATTTGCCTCTCCATCTTTTTTTGTCACGACAAGAACTCTAGCGGGTACTTGTTTGTTCGGTTCCATTGTTCTCGATGAATTAAGAAGGATGCATTAAGTAAATCTTTGTATTTCACATAAATAATTGGGTGTAATAGCAGAGTCCTTCTACTCTTTCTAAGTTAACTATCACATTTTCACAATAACCAATTTAAACGATTTTTCATTTTTAGCATGATCGAATTTGTCGGAATTCATGTGTGTGTCGATTTTCTTAAATGGTCAATCAATTCTCGTGTTGGGAACGTTCACACATTACAATGTTGTCGACTTATTTATGAACTCGTTGAACTAAAAATATAGGCTTATATACCATTGCATAGCGGAAAAAAATCACTCTTAATCCAATTAAATTAGAGTCAATTCAATTTTAATACAAAGTTCTATTTTTCTGAACTTCTGGTACCAATATTTAAAAAAAAAAAGGTTGGGAATCTTTTCTTGAAAAATTACTTCGATTAAAATTGCAAAGCAATGTTTGACTTTGTGGACTTGTTTTACTAAATTTTTTGTAGTAATGCTAAAATTGGAATCAAAGTTTGAGATTTGTTTTCGTAATTCAGCCAATAGAATAAAACATTACGCCAACATCAATGATTAGAAATGAAAAAATGCATAGCCATAAATTAAAATGACAAATTCACACCATTGGATATTCTATATAAATAGATATAGGATAAAGAATCACAAATTCCTGATTCAGATCCATTATGGTGAAGATTAGCAAGACACTTTTGGTCAAAACACTGCCGACTTAAGGTATTGCTACAATTTCTAGGCAAGTTATTCTTAATATCTATCTCAAAAAAAGAGCTTCGATCAAAGTACCAATCCGCAGCGGCTTCCCCAATTGTCTGCACATTGCATATTGCATCATATAAGCAAACATGTCAATACATTTAATAAGATTATTTAAATATTCCCAAAAAGAGTATAAACTAATTCGGCACTTACCAATAAATGTCAATTTTAGAACGCGACTACAAAAGTTATATATCTTACATTTGGAAAGAGAGCATAAAGAAACTCAACAAAACTGAAATTAGACAATAGTAATATTGTTATATTACAACGAAGGAAATAACAATCTTACTTTATTTGCGAGTACATTTCCTACAACAGATGAGCATGTCCATCCTTCATTTCCCCAGATGTGGCCATGACGATAGCAAGAATGAACATACATTCCTCTACTCAAAGATTTGTTAAGTTTCATCAAAGTCTCTATGAAATCACTTTGAAAATCTGAATCCATGCATGTTAATAATTTGAGAATACATTTCCCCAAAAATAATTTTTTAATCTTCTAATTCTATATAAGATTAAAGAAAATAAGTGGAGTACCTTTCATTATTCCCAACTGAGTAGCATTACAGTGTGTAAAGTTGGTGATGCAATTATCCCATTCGCCCAGTCCACCAACAGCAGGTATTAAGTTGTCCCGAATCTGAGACAAATCAATTTATCTTACATCCAATAAATAAATTTCTTTGTTTCAATAACTTAAATTTATTTTATTTTAGGTGAAATACAACTTAAGATTATTAAACTATTCAAAAATATTTTCAAAAGGTTCTTAGATATGAAAATATTTGATAATCTTAAACAATACACAAATACATCAAAATTCCTTCAATTATTCTTGATTATTTACAAAGATCCATAAATTGTTAACAAATGCTAGAGAACATCTCTAAATTATAAAAAAATGTTAT
Source organism: Caryopteris x clandonensis (assembly GCA_028749325.2). NCBI lineage: Eukaryota > Viridiplantae > Streptophyta > Magnoliopsida > Lamiales > Lamiaceae > Caryopteris > Caryopteris x clandonensis. The sequence continues at coordinate 16,802,598 of JAPYKT020000001.1, forward strand.
GTGAAAGTCGTAAAAATAATCAAATACAAATAACTTGCACATAACACTTTCTTTATAGTTTTGAGATCTTTCAAATTATTCTTAAGTACCTTAAAATGCATTTTTTCTTTTCTTTTAAATTTCATTCTTGTTTGATTTCAATATGACATTTTCATGAAAAATGTTCTTACCTGAAAACTATCAAAAGTTGATTCAATTAAAAAGAGCGGTGTCTGAATGTCCCCAACCAAATACTCTGGAAAAAGACACTGACAAATAAAATAAATGAACATCTTATTAGCATTTCACTGTAGCTACTGTAAAACAATAGGATGTATTATATTGCCTATGCAACTTCTCTCACCAAAGCAGGATTCAGTTTTGAGGTACATCACACAGGTAGAGAATTGGCTAATTCCTGCATTCAACATAAATATAAATAATGTCTTTTAAAAATATAACATAGTGTTCAAAAATATCGTGTACGAGAATATACATGTGTAGCAACTACTTCTGCGAAACGTCTTTCTCGTATTTCAACTCCAGGTTCATCTTTTCTGTTTGCAAAACAATGGGAAATGAATGATATTTTCTTAGTCTATGTACAACATATATCTAAAATGTGCTTAATTAGTTATAACTTGAATAATTACCCATGTATGAAAAATCCAGAATCAGAAATACATTTTGCTTTGGTAGTATTAGATAAGAATGCTCGAAACATGTCACAGTGTAAGATGGTTGCCAATCCACCGGCTGATGTTCCGGCCAATATAGCCTGTAAACCATAATTCAATTTAAATCGTGTAGTTAATAAATAGAAGTTAAATATTGCAGATTAATCATACGTTCTGGGCATTTCTCATTCCTTTAGCGAGCATTTCCTCCATCATGGAACTAAAAATTCTCGCACCCCGGAACATAAGTTTGGTTTGCTGGAAAAAAAAAATTAAATATAATTAATGGGGTGTGTAGTAAAAAAATATTATTTAAAATTTCTCTAACACAAGTTAATAATAATAATAATAATAACAACAACAACAACAACAATAATAATATAGAATAGAAGACTTACTGGATCAACTTCTTGGACATTTGACATAAAGGATGATCCATCACAGTAAAAAATATAAACTTTATGCCAACTGCAGAAATCTGAAATTAATAAAAGAAACAAAAATTGTAAGTTAATAAAGAAAATAAGTGTAATTAATTGTAGCATATATAAATACCAGGATTAAAGGCACAATCATTGTCAAGCAACCCTGAGAAGAAGGGTAATTGATCAATCCTGTTGCTACTCCCTAATTTTTGTTTGGATCTTATGAGACAGTCGTCTTTTGATGTACACCACCCACCCCCCTGAAATCCACGTAAAATTAACTAAAGAAATAAAGAAAAATAAAAATACCACACGCAAAAAAATATTTTTAAAGAAAATAATTACAAAATTTACCTGAATATAAATAATCCATTTTTTTGATCCATTTCCAAATCCCTCCAAATAAGCATAAGCAGGTGGACTCCCGTCTAAACAAATTGTACCAAGAAAATAGTAATTGCATCACACAGTAAGAAAATAGGTTCCAATTTACATATCTAATCTCAACACATTAGCAATATATATATATATATATATATATATATATATATTAATTACCTCTCTACGACAACATGAATAAAATTAATAAATAAAAGTAAAACCTGCTCCTTGAGTGGCTGCACTCTCTAGAATAGTAAAATTGACGAAGCCACCACCACGGACTTGAGTATTCACCAATACAAGTGAATAAATCACTACCCTTAACCAAATACCCACCATTCTTTACATACACAAAATAAGTGAAATATGATTAGAATTTAAAGGAAGAATCAATAAAACATTTGTTCTTACAAAAAAAAAAAAAAATCTGATTTAACTTAGAAAAAATGTCATAAGCTTCGAAATTCATACCTGTTTTATTGGATTGATATGGTAAAGAAATGAATTGGATAAAATACTATATATATGTGAAGATAGAAAGGTGGAAACGATCAAGTTTTATGGTTAAGTGAAGCTCCAAAACATCATATTTATAGGGAACACAACTAGGTACATACTAGATTGCCTAACAAGTCCTACTGATGTAAGCAAAAAGAGTGAACAGTTAAAATTGGTTGATTCCAAATTTAGAATAAAATTCATTACTTAACATCGATTATTCACACGAAGATTTTTTTTTACATTTAAGAATTTTCAACCAATTCGGGAAAAATAATGATGCCGCTAGGAAAGAGACATTGACCTGTTTTTAGGTGTGAAAATTATATATATATATATGAACACAAATTTGTTAGATTAATAATTAATTCAAACTGTTTATTTTTGTGTAGATGCCACAATTTTAGCATTTTATTGTAGTTATAGAATATTATTGCAGTAAAGTTGAAAAGTAAAATCAGAATTAAAGATAATCTCTTTCTAATAGCCCCAAAAGAAAAAGATTATGAAATTTCTTATTCTCAAAATTTGTTATTTTGTTTCCAGTGGAGTTTTATGGAATTCTAATAGTATTTTTCTTACATTGTGTGTGCAAAAAATGGTGGATATTTGGTTAAGTGTAGTGATTTAGTCACTTGTAATGATGGATACTTAAGTTTGTGGTGGCAGCTCCATCAATATTACTATCATGAAAGTACACGTTCATGGACCAGGTTTTATTTTTATTTATTAATTTATGCACAAACTGATAAATAAAAATAAAACTTGCTCCTTGATCTACTGCATTTTTAGGATAGTAATGTTGCCAGTGCTTCCACCACAAACTTAAGTATTCGTCATTACAAGTAACTAAATCACTACACTTAACCAAATACCCACCATTCTTTGCATACATAATGTAAGAAAAATATTATTAGAATTCTATAAATTCCCACTGGAAACAAAATAACAAATTTTGACGACAAGAAAATTCATAATGCTATTTTTTTTTTTTGGGATAAAGAGAATATTTTTAATTATGATTTTTACCTTTTGGCTATAGTGGACTAATATTCTGTAACTACAATAAAATGCTAAAATTGTGGCAATGATATAATGATATTTGCGGTTAATATTTGAAGCACAATCGACACATGTGGATCAAAAGAAGAATCAATTAGTTAAACATTTGTTATTGTAAAAAATAATATTCTGATTTAACTAAAGAAATGCGAAAAGATTGATTCTCATACCTCGTATTCTTGGATTGAATATATATTAGTTTATATGTTAGAGAGCTGGAAACGAGCAAGTGTTGAGGCAAAGTGGAGCTACATACCCTCATATGTATTTATAGAGAAGACCATCATATTATTTTATAAAGAGAGACAAAAATGAAATACAAAAATAAGTTCCCAGCTCAAAATTTGAAATACTTTTCTTCTTTTAGACAGAACTATTTATTGGGATTATGAAGCCTGTGAGGTAATAGAATTGCATGAATTTCTGACACAAACATTCATGACTCACATGTTGTGTTTTAAAAAATAATTCATTTCCCAACTATTTAGCATTCTATAGTTTGGCAACGGAAATAACTTCCATACTCAAATTTTGGAACAATTTTCTTATTTTAGACATAAATTATTGACATTTCGGGTTCTGAAATCCCATCAAATTCTGGTATACACTTCCTTCTTTTAAACATTAATGAGACATGGGTTTCTTACAAAATAATTACTATGCCAATTATTTAATATCTTTTACTTACAAATTTTCAACCTATTGGTGAAAACTATTGACGTTGCTGCGAAAGACACATTAACCAATTTTTTTTTTTGAAAATTACTTTCACCTATCCGTTGTAATTAACGTTTTAAATTTAAATGAAAAATTAAAAAACTCAAGAAATAAATAAATAACTAATTAATTATGTATTATGGATGAATTTTGAGTGAATTTGACTACGTTTTACTCTTGCGGTCTGTGTACTATGCATAGACCAAAAAAGAAAAGAAACTACAAATTTTAGAAGACGCAATATGTGATGTTTTACAATTGATTTTAAATTAATTGAATTTAAAACAAATCGTATGTAATCTGATTTGTTAACAAAGTTAAATGAGTCTAAATCGAGTTTTATAACATATAGAGCTAAATTGAAATTCAAAAAATAAAACGAGATTTAACAATTTTGGGAACTGCATTGAACATATTTTGTAATGCCAGTCTCTAACGATGCCCTTTCTTTTGCTTTATTATGCTTAAAAGCCCCTCTTTTTGCTCATGAAAGTAGTGCAATTAAGGATATAATTTATTTAAAAAAGAGAAAAAAATAAACCTAATTAACACCCTACATTGAAACCTAAGCTTTACCACCTCGTGCGCTAGCAACCAATGGTCGGTCCCCATTTGGCGACCCTTACCCTTTGCCAACGACTGGACCTAGGAAGACCCCATCAGATTCTGCCCATTCATTGATCCAAACCGAAGAAAATACACATGTGCGGCATTGAAAACACGCAACCAGTGACACTTTTGGCTAAAACTTTGCATGTGACAAGCTATTTGCTCACCGGATTTTTGAGGGGAAATGACAGGCTTCAAGTGAGGGATAAAACCCCTAAAATACTTGATAAAAACTATTTGATTCATGCTGAATTTATTGAAGAAAACCAGATTGTTCTTGCAGCGTGAACTAGGGTTTTTACTGATGAATTTGAAATTGCCGTTGACTTGGTGGTCGTCTGGACAAATTACCATGCGGTTTTGTCTCGAAGGCGTGTGGGCTATCTGGCCAATTATTTTAAATTTTAGTTTAAGAACCACTGTTATTTTTTAACTTTATTCTAAGTTCATTAACTTGATCTTAAAATTTAAAAATTCTCATTTATATAATTGTTACAATTGATTAAATTAAATAATATATATACACACAAAACATATGTCATTAAAAGAAAAATACAATGAAACTCAATCAACCACTTGAAATATAGTAAAAGGGAAAATTATTAGTTGCCATCTTAACCATTAAGGTTTTTTATTTTTACTATCTAAGCTATCATTTTTATCCAATCATAATCTTATTTAATTATTTTTTTAATTTATAAATCCATCAAAATTTGGCCTACATTCAATTTGATGCACTTTATGTGGGATTTTGAAGAGCATTTTTTTTCTTACTTTGCCTCCATAACGTCATATATATAATATTTTTTTTTTCAAATGTAACAATTTAATTTTATCATTATTTCTCATCGGCGATGCACAATTATTTATAGAAACAGATTTAAAGTTAAATCAAACACTAAAAATAATATTTGAGTTTGTAAAAAAATATAAAATTTTAAATTTTATATATTTTTTATTGCATAAATCATTATTTAATATTTTTCTTGAAATCCAAACCCAATGCTACTCCAACCCATCATGTACATACAAAGGTAACTCAAATTATTTCAATATGTTATCGTAATTTTGAGATATGTAAATATGGGTTTCAAATTAAAGTAGTGAATAGAGGACTAATTTCATATATTAGACTTAAAAAATATTTAAAAAACTAAAAAGTTATTTGTGTTTTGTATATATGGCAAAAAAGTACAAAATAAGAAAAAAAAAAAAAGGTATATATACGAACCTATCACAAGTTGTCACTTATAATATTTTGTTTTACTAAAGAAAACTGTCAAAAATACATTCCAGAATTGGAAACTAATTTTTAAGAAAATTTGACTATTTATAGGCAGTTTAGTTATTATATTGATATAAATTGATTTAATTATATTAAAATATAATTTAGTTTTATTTAATTAAAATATTATATTTAAATAAATCTATGCAACACACATGTATCTCTCACTTGTAAAATAGAAAGAAAGAAAAGGCAAAAAATAATTAATTTTTGGTGTATCAGAACAAGCTCATGCCATTTTCTCCTAAAATTTCCATTTGACCTTATAGCCTTCCCAATGTAGAAGCAGCTATAAGGTTGTTTTTTTGATCGAAAGGATTTGACAGTTACCTTAAAAAAGTCATATATATGTAATTACATTTTGTTTTTAATCTAAATGATTTTAGCATGACCTTAAAAAACTCATATATATAATATATATGTTTCAACTGAGAATATTAAATTGAGTTGTAACGAACTCTTCAATCTTTATGAAACTATTATAAAATATAAGTAATGTATATGTGGTTGTGATTAATATCATTAAGTTGAATTGAACATACACACACACCCCATATGTTGAACATGCACTAATAGTTACTAAAGTAAAGACAACCTTAATACGCATATATGTTTCAATTAGAATATTAAATTGACTTGTAACGAACTCATCAACTTATGAAGCTATTATAAAAACTGGTAGTGAGGTATTTCAACAAATAAACCACACTTAAGAGAAGGATTAACAAAGTTCAACATGATTTTCAAATATTGAACCAAAATTTAAGAGATTATACCATTCATCCTAATCAGTGGAGCAATCCTATTTGAATCCCAATCAATTACTTTTCAAGGCTCATCGACGTCTTCAACACTTTCTTCACAAAGTGACTGCTATAGGAACTTGACAACCAGATGTACAACTCAAGTTTTTAATACCATATGTGAGGAAGCAGATGTTCCAATTGACGACGGATTCTCAGATTATTGTTGTGATAAGTTTTTGACTTATGTTGGACCTGAATGTTTTAATGTTATATTCATTTAGCATTTGATTAGATATTTATTTGAAGTGTATAGAATATGATTTGATGAGATTTACACCATATTCTATACACTTCAAATAAATATTTAATCAAATGTTAAATGAATATAACAAATTAGTCATATTATGCTAATAATATATACTCTTAGTTGTTTTTTTGTTGTTTATTATTATACATTTAGTTAAATTAAAATTTTATTTATATTAATTACATAATATTTAGATGATCTAGTAATAGTGTTTTTCTACATCATTAACAGAAGACGTGATTATAAGATGATCTAGTAATAGCCTTTTGTCTACATAATTAACATAATATATGATTTTAAGATAATCTAACAACAGTGTTTACAATGAAACTCAATCAACCACTTAAAAGGCATACAATATTGTCTAAAAATTTACATATATTCTAAAAATATATTTTTAAGGTTTATTTTTTGTCATCTTAACTTTTAAGATTTTTAATTTTTATTATCAAAGATATCATTTTTGTCCAATTACAATATATTTAATCTATTTTTATAATTTACGAATCCATCAAGATTTGGTTTAGATTCTGTTTGATACACCTTATGTGAGATTTTGAAGTTCATTTTTTATAATACTTGGCCTCCTGAACTGGAATGTTTTTTTTTTCTTTCAATGGTAAGTTATTTAATTGCATCATTATTTCTCGTTGGTAATGCACAATTATTTATAAGATATGCCTAATTACACCACAAAAATCTGTTTTCACACTACCTAATTTTTTTTGACAAAAATAGTCAAAAATAAAATGATTAGAATGCCCCTTATTTAAATTTTTAAAGAAAATCTGGTTTCTTTTCTTCGTCTTCCTTCCATACTTCACTAACACTTGACGAGCACTATGAAAACTAATAAAGAGTCTCTCTCGCTCTCTCTCTCTCTCTCTCTCTCTCCAACAACCATTGCAATAGATAATTGCAATTTGCAAGTTTCTTCTCCCAACAAATTATTTTTAAAAAATCTTATAATACAAATTGAGAATTATTCAAAGCTTGACAGTCTGAGAAACTGGTATTATTCCTAAAATGAGTTAATATGTTGGAGCATAATTGTTGACTCAGTTGAATTTATTTGTATAAAAATTTGTACCCAAAAAAAAAAATTCATATAATACTATGTTGTAGACAGAGTGTTGGGTTGATTGAAGTTATGCCCAGTATACAAACTGAATACTTCCCCATTCTCTTATTATTATTTCTTATTAATAATTAGGAATTATGTTTTTATTTGATTTCCAATATAATGGACATTTAAATAATAAAAAATCTTGGTGGTGTAGGCTGTAGGGAGAGGGTTTTGTGTGGTATATTAAGAAATTAGAGCAAGGAGTGTGGTGTTGTAAGCTGGTTTTTCTATACGAACGGGAAACTAAAAAATTACTACACTTATCCAAACACCCACCATGCTTTGCATACACAGCCTATAACAAATATTATTAAGAAGAATGATTGTTATAAGATAGGGAGCAAGAAACGAGGAAGTGTTGTGGCAAAGTGGTACTCTCACATTTATAGAGAAGACAATCATTTAATTTAAAATTAATTTTTGAATTTAAACTTTGATCCCTCCATTCAAATACGATTCAAGTCCAAGTAAAATTAATTATTTTATAAAGTGAGACAAAAATGAAACATGCAAATAAGTTTCCTGCTCTAATTTTAGAATATTTTTCTTCTTTTAGACATAAGCTATTTATTGGCATGGCATTATGAAGCGTGTGAAGTAATAAACTTGCATGAATTTCTGGTACAATGATTCATGACTCACATGTTGTGTTTTACAAAATAATTCATTTCCCAACTATTTAGCATTTTACATTTTAAAAAATTATCTTTTTTTTTTAATGGATGAAATTGGATTAGATTTTTTTTTCTAATTTCAATTTTATAAATTATCATTACATGTCTACACTTTTACCATGAAATTAAAATATCACCACTTTTATTTGCAATTAAGTTTTGGAATTTAGTTGGATTTCAAATCTACACTATTGAGCCGACTTAAATCAAAATCATTTAATTTAAATGCAATCTAAAAAATAATTTAATATTTAAAGTGATGCACAAATGAAATGGACGTGGAATTATATAGTTTGGCAACAGAAATAATTCCCATGCTCATATTTTAGGACAATTTTCTAATTTTAGACATAAATTATTGGTGTTCTCAAATTTCTAGGGTTCTGGAATTGCATCAATTTCTGGCATACACTTCCCTCATTTAAACATTAATGAGACATGACTTTTTTACAAAATAATTACTATGGCAGTTGTTTCATCTTTTTTACTTACAACTTTTCAACCTATTGGTAAAAACTAGTGATATTGCCACGAAAGTGACATTAACCAATTTTTAGGTCTGAAAATTACTTCCACCCATCCCTTTTATTTAATATTTTAAAGTTAAAAAGAAAAATGAAGAATCTCAAGAAATGAACAAACTACCAATTAATTATGTATTATGGATAATTTCGAGTGAACTTCACCACGTCCTACTCTAGGCGTCTATGTACTATATATAGACCCAAAAAAACAATAATAAAGAAATCTTTTGTTTTTTTTAGTAACAAATTTTTAAAGGACGCATATGTGATATTTTACAACTGATTTTAGGTTAATTGGGTTTAAAACAAATATAAAAGTTTGTGCATTTAATGACATCTAAATGAACACATGACGTATATTTGTGAAGTTGGAACATGAGATAAAATATAAAATAAAATAAATGTTCTGAAACTCTATGGGTGATAAAATTGAAAAACTATTAAATGAGGTTTATGTAATTGTATTTTTCTGGATCTTTCTTTTTTCTTTCAGCAAAAAAAGAATGAAAGATGTTGATAATCCCTCCCTAAGGTGATGACATGCTTTATAATAGTTACCTACTACCATTAGTTGAGGCTCCTTTACTTTATATGTTATTGTATTTTTAGATATGCAATATGGTTTCAAATTAAGGTAGTGAAAAGAGAATTAATTTCATATATTATACCTAAAAATAATATTTAAGAAACGACCAAGTTATTGGTGTTTTGTATATATGGCAAAAGTTTACATAAAATGTATTACTTGTTTACTTAAAATTATTACTTATCTTTTCATAATATATTACTGTTGTGTTAAAAAGGAGTAGGTGTTATTTGCTTAAATAGTACTCCCTTTAAGCTTTAATAATATTTCTTGTTAAAATCTAGATGAATTTTATTAAGTTAGTTCAATTTTTCACATTATATTTGATTTTATTAATTAAATTATAGTTTACAAAATTGTTGGATCATAAAATATGTAGTAGCGCAGGAAGTTTTGCGATTAATTAAGATACTTAATGATATAAAAGTTCATATATATATATATATGTGTGTGTGTGTGTGTGCGCGCGCGCGCGCGCTCTAATGTAAAAATATTAAAAATCTTATTTTTTATTTTAATTTGAAGTATATTGAATTGTTTTACTAGAACCAATCTCAGCAGCAACAATCACGTCTCTTTTGCTGCAGGCCAAGCCGGGTGGAAGCCATCTGAATGGGTGATTAGGTCTCGTAGCCAGCTTTTTATGTGCGCCATTCAGCTGCTCTGGACCCAACTTGCTCTCGATCCAGCTCCTCAAAGGGCAAGGAATCCTGGAACCCTTGTAAGACATGTTAAGATCTTCCTTGAAAATCCTCCGATCTCTTGAACTAATTTAACGCAAAATTTCACATTTTAGAGGAATGGAACATTCCCTACTTTTGAGAAATGAAATTGCTATTCATGAAATCATTATTTCCTTCCAAATACCCAAAATTAATTTCATTCTCATTCCTTAGTTGTCAAGTGTTTGAACAAGCACCCCCTATATACACACACAACATTTACTCAAAAAAATAAAAATATATCTCCCGCACAAACACACCAATAAATATTTAAATACATACAAAACAAAATAATCTTACACAAATACACCAATAAATATTCAAATACATATGAACACAAATATATATTATTGTACACCCATTTTATACATTTCTTGCTTTACTCTTATTTTTCTTTTTTTTGGTCACCTTCATTTCCATTTTAAGTTTTGTTTTTTCCAATTATCATTCTTTCTTTAATGTTAATATATAAAAAGTCAGCATATATACATATATACATATATAATAATTTGTTAAAATTATACCAAAAATAATATATAAAAAGTCAGCATATATACATATATAATAATTTGTTAAAAGTATAAAAATTATAAATTAAAATATTTATTCAAATATATGTTAAATTTAATGGTAATATGTGCATCCCTGACCTCTACTCGCTCATCCCTGTGGGCCCCATATAAATCTTCCCCTTCACCACCACATTAAACCAAGGGTGGGCATAGTTTTGGTTGCTTAAATGGGAATCTCTCTCTCTCTCTCTACTAAATAGCAATGATCTTTCAAAAGGGAATTAAGAGAGGCGGCAGAGTAGAAGTGGAACCATGAAATCCCACTCCCCATGGGGCACTGCCAAAAACCCCGTCAAGTTTCGGATGTAATTTAGTGGCCCTCTCTCTCTCTCTCTCTCTCTCTCTCATGTTGATAGAATGAATTTCTGATTTCTTTTAACACAAAAGAAGATAATTCTAATGTGCATACCGACCGCTGACAACCTAGTTCCGATACGCTTGGATATAGAAATTGATGGGCAAAGATTTAGAGATGCTTTCATTTGGAATCCTTCTGGTAATTTTTAGACTTCTGTGCTCTTGACTTATTTGTGTCATTCTCGATGTTATTCCTAGATAATATTTCATTTGTGATTGGTCATTGTGCTTTGGGCGCACTTAATTTTTCCCATCTCAATAATGATCATTCAGTAGCTATCTAATACTTTGAAATTATTAATTTTGGGAGCTGAAAATCATGTGTTGTAAATTTAGATCCCGATTCTGAAGTGGTGGTGTTTGCAAAAAGAACAGTAAAAGACTTGAAGCTTCCTCCAGCTTTTGTCACACAGATAGCTCAATCCATACAAGTACAGTATTTCTACCAACTCCTGAAATGCATTAGACTCATTGTATGACTTTTTATGCTTTATCTTGATTAGTCACGAGAGTGTTGGTTAATGATCGGTTCCTTTTTTTGTTCTAATTTACTTGCAATGGATTTTATTGTTACTACCAACCTTGCCTTGTGTAAGACATTGTCGGTGTATTGTAAGCTTGTTACATACCATGCATCCGCATTTGATTTCCCTGAAATATCTGTTGTTTGAGTCAGATGATTTGAGACAAAAGCAGATACTTGTTGGGATTTGCTTACAGTGGTTTGCCCGATGTTTTAGGTTTATGTATTCACCGATGTATACTTTGTCACATGCTTAATTCTGACTGATTAAAATGCCTATTATTGTAGACACAGCTGTCGGAATTTAGGTCCTATGAAGGGCAAGATATGTATACTGGTGAGAAGGTTGTTCCTATCAAGGTTTGTCATTGCTGATCTGTGATTCCTTACCAATATAACCATTCCTAATTTTTTTTTTGTCATTGTCATTATTATTTTTTCTTTTTGTTGTGTGCGAGGGCATAAAATAATGGTGTTGAATTTTGTTTCTCTTTCTGTGTTGACCCAGCTTGATCTTCGTGTTAACCATACCCTTATTAAAGACCATTTTCTATGGGTAAGAAGAGCCAAGATCTGTTTACGTCTTATTGTTTGGCAGAAGAATTATAAATTTTGTGTGACATAATGTCATTTTTGCATTTTTGGATTTGGCCATTGATTGGAACATAAATACAAATATTTCAGGATTTGAACAACTTTGAGAGCGATCCTGAGGAATTCGCCAAAAGTTTTTGTAAGGACATGGGCATTGAAGATCCTGAAGTTGGAGTAAGTACTCGAATTTACATTAGTATAGCGATAAAATAATTGTCAGTATCAGAAACAAACTATTGATGCACTTGGTGGCCTTATTTTGACAACAACATAAAGTTGAAACTGAAGTCTGCTGTAGTGCTAGAAGAGGAAGGTCATTGCAGTAAAAGTAGAACTTGGTTTGCTCATATTTTTCGCAACTTTGTTTCTTGTGGCCGATTGAAAGAGTTCGTTGTTCGTAACTTGCATTATTTTTAATTGTTCAAATGGCTGTCTTATATCCTTCAATGGTTTTGAATTTCCTGGAACTAAGATCTTTATTCTCTTTCCTAGTAAGCACACAAAGAAATAAGCACACAAAGAGAACAACTTACCAAAAATGGTGCATATAACAAGGAAGAGTCGAATGAAAATAGATTCAGACTAATGAAAATTTACTGAATTTCTGCCATTCTGCTAAATTGAATCCATTGTTGAAATGATGACACTTCAGGAAGAGGAAAGAATGGGATGTATATGAGCCCATAGCTGATCTCTTATCAAATGAGGAGGTCGACGCCCTTGAAGCAAAGGAAGAAAGGAGTACCCGATGATGTGAAACTCAAGATGACTGTCATTTGTAATTTCTTCTGTAGAAGAGACCCCACATATATAAATATATGTGTGTGTACCTGTGCTTGTGGTGGTCTTTTATATCTTAATTTGTTGTTGTTGTGGGGTGGGGGGGGGGGGGGTGGGGATGTTGGGGTTGGGATTTGCTTTAAACAGGGCAAGCATATGTCAGAACTATATTTCCCTGTCCCTGCTAGTTTGATCCAACTGGCTTTTTGCACAATTTCACCAGCTTCGTTATTCTCTTGATAGATCATCATTTTATTTGCAAGTTAGGACTTGGCCCGAGGAATCCTGCATATAGTCCATAATTAAAAGACGCTTGATTCCATAGATTATAGTGCATATAGTTACCAATTTTTTGGCATTTCTTTTCTTCACTTCTGTGGTACGTACAAGCCATCTACTTGTGATGCTGTGCTTCCCACAACATATTTCCAGTGTTTCTTCTACAAATCAACATCAACTCTCGTCCTCTAATGAATGAATGGCAAATATTACATCACGCCAACAGTGGACGGCGATGAAGTTATTATTATTATTATTATAAAAAACTGAATTTCTCAAATACTTTCTCTCCTTGCCAGCCGCTCAACAGCGGAAGGCATCATGGTAGCACCAAATATGCAAGTGGTTCTATAGATCCTTTACTCATTCTCAGCAAGATCTTCACCCTCATTATCTGGTTTCATGTTACTCGATGGCATTGCATCTAGCACACCAACAACCTGAGGTTCAAAACCCATATCAATCATGCGCTCAGCCTCATCAAAGAACAACATATCGCCTCTCCGAACAGTCAAGACGACATCCAGGTGTAGCAATGACAACCTCACAATATCCCTGCCTAATCCTAAAGCCTTGTTCTTCCATGGATTGCCACCAAGTAACGGGCAGATTTTACTGTCTCATCGTCAATTTGCTGAGCAAGATCTCTTGTAGCTGCTATGGCAACAGCATAGGGTCCCTCTGCCTCATTATCCTCGCACATAGGAGGAAGTCTGGCTATGTAAGATAGTGTAGGAAGAACATAAGCTGCAGTTTTACCAGAACCAATCTCAGCAGCAACAATCACGTCTCTTTTGCTGCAGGCCAAGCCGGGTGGAAGCCATCTGAAAGGGTGATTAGGTCTCGTAGCCAGCTTTTTATGTGCGCCATTCAGCTGCTCTGGACCCAACTTGCTCTCGATCCAGCTCCTCAAAGGGCAAGGAATCCTGGAACCCTTGTAAGACATGTTAAGATCTTCCTTGAAAATCCTCCGATCTCTTGAACTTATTTAACGCAAAATTTCACATTTTTGCCACAAAATACATTATAACTATAACAACTTTGTACAAAATACATTAGAATTATGAATTTATCATTATAATAAAGTAACGAATCTATAATAAAAATTTGAACGAAAATTAAAATTTTAAAAGATAATATGATTTTGCTCCAACACATAAAAGTTAGTATTTGATAAATTTTTAGATATTTCATTAAAATTTGTGAAAACTACATTAAAATTATGACAATATTATTATAATAATGTATGGACCTACTAAAAAATTATGAGTTTGCCCCTATATTGAAAAACTAATTATTTGTTAATTTTTTTAATATTTAAATTTAAATTATAAATAAATTGACTTATTGAAGTTATTATTTAATGTTATATTTTTGTATAATGTCAATAAAAATTGTGTAAAACACTTCACGCGTAAAACAACTTAACGTTAAAATTTCGCATTTTGACAATAATGTATCATCACTCTTACAACTTTGTTAAAAATAAATTGAAATCATGATAATATCATTATAATACTGTAAAAAATCTGCTATAAAAATATAAATGAATTTAAAAAAAAATTACGATTTTTTTCCTGTATGCAATAAGGAAAATTCAATATTTGCTAGTTTTTTGAATATTAATCAAAATTTAGATTACAATATATTGACTTATTTAAGTTAATACTTAATGCTCTCTTTCTTTTAAAAGTAAAAGGCAAATTGTGTGAATCGCATAAAGTAATTTAACGTCAAAATTTTAATAACTTTTAATAAAAAATGCATCATAAATTTACGACTTTGTACAAAATATATTATGTATTATTACAATAATGCAACTAATCTACTGTAAAATTTTCAATGAAAATAAATTTTTTCCAAAATCTTGATTGTGCTCTTATATGTAAATAACAAAGTATTTGCTAATTTTTTTAATATTTCATCAAATTTTAGATTAGAAATAGGTCGATTTATTAAAGTCAATATTTAATGTTATATTTCGATGGAATGTTATCATCTAAGCAATATTATGTAATTAATTGACGTGTAATTAAACATCAAAATTTTAAAAATTAATATTTTGACGAAAAATGCATAATAATCTTAGAACTTTACGCAAAATACAGTGACAATATTATTATAATAATGTAATTAATCTAAAGTAAAAATTTCAAAGAAATTAAAAAAATTATAATTTTATCATTATACGAAAAAATAGATTTTTGCTAAGTTTTTGGATGCTTCATCAGAATTTAGATTACAAATTGAGATACATTTTATGATAAATATTGTATATAAATACATAGTTTAATCCAATTTTGCTACATTGAGTGGATTTTATGTGTTTTTTCGTTTTGTTTCTATTTTGCTCAATGTTAAAGTGAAAAGACGAAGAAAGAATAAACACTAGATTTCATTTCGTTGTTATTTATTAATTTTATTTCTTATGAATATATCTTTAATTTCCCTAAATAATAGTCATTTTTTTATAAATTCAAAACATAGAAAAAAAAAAGAAAAAAGCTTGAAATATTTTTGGGAGTGTGCATGTATGGCTGTTATGCTTTTGTATAAGTTTATAAATTTATCCATTTATATGTGATAGGTATTTTAGAACTTAATTTCAATATACTTTCTCCTTTGTATTTTTTAGAATTTATTTTTAATTGTCTGAGTGTATTGTTAATTTATAATCTGTTTTATTTTATAAATTTTAGATTTTGTCACTAACTTTTATTATTTAGCTTATATTTTCTGAATTTATATTTGATTTTTGGAATTTTCTTTAATTTTTTAGTTTTTAAGATTTTCATAGTGTATATGTTTTTATTTTTTGAATATTTTTTCTTATATATTTGTTTTTCATTTGAATGATTTTAAAAATTATTTTATTATTAATATAATTTTTAAAGGCAAATGCATATTAAAAATAATTTTTTAATGCCACGTTGAAAAGAAAGGCCACATCAAGGCTTTACTTATTTTATTACTGGTATAACATGTCACAAGACATAACTGACAAAACAATGATAGCTATAGAAGCCAGTAAAATAGGTATATCTAGAGGATATTCTGGCCAAAGAGATATTACAAATAATATGAAGAGCATTAAAATTTAGGGCAAATTTCTATTTCCCATCCAAATTATTGTCACTCTTCAAGTTTGTGATTATCATACAAATAATTTTAAATTTTGTTAGTTACCATCTAAGTAGTACAACTAATTAATATTTCATCTTAATTGCATTATTTGATTGACATATCATTTCATAAAGATAAAATTGACATTTTATAAAGAATTTTCACAAGTTTGAAATACATTTTTCGATCCACTACGCTTTTAAAAAATTTATTATTTTTCCTCACAACACAGTTACTTCAATAAAAAATGGAATTGCATTTTATATAAACCACTGAATTGGAGAACTTATCGGACAAGTTACCCAAAATATTTAATTTATTGACGAATCCACGTAATTGTATGGCCCTTGATAGACTAGCCCCTAATTGCAATTTATTCTTGAAATATATTTTTAACTGTAACTTTTTTATTGTCTGAATTTTATGATGGTCAACAAATAGTGATATCTATTTGTTAAAATAATTTTGAGTCAGTTTTTATATATTAAAAATCATATATTTGGGTGAAATGTTTTATTTTTAAACATGAAAAATATAATTTATTTTTGACATAAAAAGGATGATTTAATTATAGTAAAGAATATTATTAGTATGCATTTGTCGATCTTATTATGGGGTGAAAGACATATTTAATTTTAAAGAACTCACTTGTTAAACATATAATGGAATGAACAATGAGTACTTTGTTGATGATCGTTTTAGACGATAACAAACAAAAAATTAGATAGTTTAGATGGTAATCACATACAAATTATAGTAATAATATGAGTGGCAAATATAAAATTTCTCTAAAATGTATTGTTTAGTATGGGATTTAAAGAGAAGTGATTCAAAGAATTATAAGATAATTTTTTTCTATTTTTTATTTTAGTTGTATGAATGGGTTGTGAATTAATAGCTTAAGTTACTTTCTTGATCTAACTATTTATAGAACATATATTTCATCAATGTTTGTCCAGGTGTATCGATACCTCAATGCACCCAAACATGACTCTGAATGTGTTCAATTTGTATTTAAGGCGTAATGTAATTTAACGGAGGCTTCTTGTTGTTACACGAAGCCAAAAATACATACTACATAAGATTTAAAAAAAAAAAGAAATTGCTTATTGAGATCATATTACATTCATATAAAATATTATTAACCTGAACATTAGACCAAAAGTTCATAAGCCCTCCAATAAGTAGATTCTGGATCAATTTTTCAGTTAGCGTAAATATCGTTAGTTAGTACATCATAGCATTCGCCCTTACCATTATTCACAAGTATATAACAACAATCCATTGACACTCCCTCGTCTATTGGCACTTCCACTTTCTGACATATGGCATTAAAAACTTCTGTCGTACATTCTGTTGTTAAATTTTGTAACAGTTACTTGATTTATCAATTGGTGAAGATGCCAATGAACCTTGTAATGCTTGAGAACCAAATATAATTATTCCACTTTTTAGGATGAACATTATGATCTCATAAATTACGATCATGCATTTTGAAATCATGGTGAAGTTATTCAATCTTTTTTTGTTTTGAGCTTTTTATTGAAATAAACTTTGCCATTAGTTCTTATAATAGTATCACAAAGATTTGAAAAGTTTGTTACGACTCAATTTATTATTCTCAATTGAAATAGATATATGCATTTAAAGTAATCTTTACTTGAGAAACTATTAGGCCATTTATGCATATGTGTGTGTGTGTGTGTTATAATTGTGACTGCACATTAGACTTTATTTCAAACTTGAATTTTTGTAAAATTTTATTAAAGTGAAATATGTTCAAATCAATTAAATTAAACTGTTCTCAAACTAAATATATGGTAATCCTATTTTCTATAGAGTATCCAAACTAGAAAATTATATTTTTCTCAACTATGTGTACCATTTAAAGTTTGAATACAAAAAATAAAATAAAAATTGACGTTCAAGTTTAGCTTTAGTTAGTGTTAAATGATATCATCAATGAACATATAAAGTGTATTAGTGAAATTAAATTATGAGATTCAACATAAATTGAAATAAAGGATCTTGAACCGCTATTCTCTATAAGTTAAAAAAATTATTGAATGACGTCTATTTAATAAAATTAATAAGTTATTGGCTCCTCATTAGCCATTTATTCCTCATAGGTATTTTAGTTAATATATTTTCTTTTACGTAAGGTCTTTAGAAACTTTATCGATGTAAAACATATAAGTTTAATCGAAACTTAATCCAATCTCTTACAAGTATTTTATTACGATATGTATATCAATTAAAAATTTTAAGATAGAACTACAAAATGTTTATACAATACACCTATTGGGATGTAAGTCAGCCCTAAATAACTACTCATATGCATTTTAAAATGTTTTCAAATCAATAGAGATACAAATTGAAATCTTATCTCACAGCAGGTAAGGCAATGCACCCAAGCATGACTCCGAACTTGTTCAAATTGTATTTAAGGCATAATGTAATTTACACCTTCCACTAAAGGTCACTGTTCTTGTTGTCACACGAAACTAAAAATACACACTACATAATAAGATTTTTAAAAAAGAAATTTTTTAAATGTTTGTTGAGATCATATTACATTCATATGATATATTATTTCAGTATTTAATTAACTTGAACAATACACGAAAACTTCATGAGCCCTCCAATGAATAGATTCGGGATAAATTTTGTAATTGACATAAATATCGTTAGTTAGTACGTAAAATCATTCGTCTTTCACATTATTTATAAACAAATAACAACAATCCATTGACAATCCCTCGCATATTGGCACTTCTACTTTATGATATATAACATTAAAAATTTGTGTCGTACATTCTATTATTAAGTTTTTATAGCTGTCATTTAGTTTAACGATTGGCGAAGACGCTAATTAGCTTTCTGAAGTGATTGCATGGGAACCAAATAGAATTATTCCACTTAATAGGATGAATATTATGATCTCATGAATTTCGAAATCATGGTGAAATTATTTAATCGTTCTCTTTTGAATAGTTTATTGGAATATACCTTACTATTAATTCTTACAATATTTAATAAATTTGTTTCAACTCAATTTATTATTCTCAACTGTTTTGAATAGTTTATTGGAATATACCTTACTATTAATTCTTACAATATTTAATAAATTTGTTTCAACTCAATTTATTATTCTCAACTGAAACAGATATAGGCATTTATGGTAGTCTTTAGTTGAGAAACTATTAGGATATTTTATGCAATTGAAATATATATATATATATATATATATATATATCTTTAAAATAATTAAAATGAAAATGTATTCTATAAAATTATTATAAATTAAAATAGAAATGTATTATAAATTAAAATGGAATTTGAATTTAACAATCAAGTTCTTTTTTTTCTTCTCTTTAGGATAAAATAAATTATATATCTACATGTTTTGCAAATAATGCACTAAAAGACTATTACTAGATCTAAATAAATTATGTTATCTATGCATATTATTTTAACTCAAATGTAAAATAGACAGAATTCATAAAAACTAAGTCATATTTTATTCCCATATCTAACATATTATATGGAAAACTCCTTAATTACTCAAAAATATATATTACACTTTGAATACAAACAAGTAAGAATTTTGCAAATCTTTTATATTTAAGAAAGTAAAATAATTATTTTTGGATCAAATACATTTGTAAAAAACAATGTAATCAATAAGATAAACTATAAAATGAAGATATAATAGAATAACAAAAATCACATTGATTCTAAATATAAGTCTTTTTGCGTAATAATTTATAATTGACTTGGAACATATTGTTCTTATAATAATAAAATATTGATTCAAAAAATGATAAAACTAAAAATCAGAAATTTAAATTAATAAAATTACATATAATTTTTTAAAATTATACATAATTATAAAAAACACAAATAATTTAAAATATAATCATATTCTTAAAACGAAAATGACTTTAAAAAGTTATAATTTGAAAAATATTAAAAGTATTTAAAAAAATGTATTATATTTTAAATAGATAATCTAAAAAATATGAAATTTTTAATTAATAACAAAAATTGAAAAAAAATATAAATGTAGAAACTTACAAATAAATTTATTAAATTACAAATAAATCAAAAGTTACTATATATATATATATATATAACTGATTCATACAAATTTATTTATGAATAAAAAATCTTTTTTCTAAAATTTCAAATTTGATAGTACTTTTCATTACTTATTTGATATTTTCAAAATTTATTTTGAGTTTTATAAATATATGTGTAATTTCATGAATTAATTATTAATTTTCTCAATTTAGGTGGTATTTTCCAATATATTTAGTAAGTTTTTTATTTATTTTTAAGTTTCTGAATTTAGTTGTATTTTTTAGAATTTATTTTTAATTGTATGAGTTTAATTTGTCAATTTTTAAATTTTATTTTTTGTCACTAATTTTCATTATTTTGCTTATGTTTTCTAAATTTATATTTAATTTTGGAATTTTCTATAAGTTTTAAATTGATTTCCATAATTTATAATATAATATGTTTTAATTTTTGAATACTTTTCTTATTTAATTGTTTCTCATTTGAATAATTTTAAAAGTTATGTTATTATTAATATAATTTTTAAAGTCCGATGAGCATTAAAAGTTAATTTTTAATGCAACATCTTAAAAAAAAGGCCACATCAATGCTTTTCCAATTTCATAAATGGTATAACAAGTCACAAGATATAATGGACAATAAATTAATTGTTATAATTTTATTTTTTTAAATTTATAGAATGTGATAGTAACATTTGTATATTTACAGCATATTCAAATCAAAGTGATTTTGCAGATGCTATGAAGGGAATTAAAATATATTGTACAGTATGGGCTTTAAAAGAGAAGTGATTCAAAAAATTATAAGATAATTTCTTCTATTTTTTATTGATTAGTTGTTTGAATGGGTTGTAACTTAATAGCTTAAGTTACTTTCTTAATTTGACTGTTTATATTACATATATTTTATCAATGTTATCAAATTGTATTTAAGGTATAATGTAATTTCCATTAAAGGTCACCATTTTTGTTGTTACACAACCCCAAAAATACTCCAAAAATACACATTGCATAGGATCTAAAAGAAATGAACATTTTTAAATGCTTATTGAGATCATATTACATTCGTATGATATACTATTTCAACACTTAATTAACCTGAACAATACACCAAAACTTCATCGGCCCTCCAATGAGTAGATTTCGGATCAATTGTGCAATTGGCGAAAATATCGTTAGTTAGTACATAATAGCATTCGCCTATAACATTATTCACAAGCATATAACAACAATTCATTGACAAATACTGGTCTATGGGCACTTCCACTTCCTGACATATGTCATTAAAAACTTCTGTCGTACATTCGGTTGTTAAGTTTTTGTAGCAGTCACTTGGTTTCCCGATTGGTGAAGACGCCAATGACCCTTGTAAAATAATTGCTTGGGAGCCAAATAGGATTATTCCACTTATTAGGATGAATATTATGATCTCATGAATTGCTATCATGCATTTTGAAATCATGGTGAAATTATTTAATCCTTCCTTGTTGAGCAGTTTATTGAAATAAACCTCTCTATTAGTTCTTATAATGGTTTCACAAAGAGTTCAAAAGTTTGTTACAACTCAATTTATTTCTCTCAATTGAAACAGATATATGCATTTAAGGTAGTCTTTATTTGAGAAACTATTTGGCAATTGTGATGCAAATAAAAAAAATAAAAAATATATGTGTGTGTGTGTTATAATATGACTGCACATAAAGCTTTCTTTGAATCTTGAGTTTTTGTAAGAAATTATTGAAGAGAAATATGTTCAAATTAATTACATGAAACTGTTCTCAAACAATATATACGGTACTCCTATTTTCTAAAGAGCATCTTAACAATAAAATTTTATTTTTCTCAAATATGTTTAACTTTCAATAAAAATAAAATAAATTAACTTCCAAGTTTAAATTTAGTTAATTAATGTTAATAATGGTGAATTAAATAATATGATCAATGAACACATGGAGTCTATGGATGAAATTAAAATAAGTCACAAAAATAAATTAAAAGAGGATCTGAACCCTATTTGTGATAAGTTATTATTCATGGTGTAACATATACAAACTTCATCAAATGTAAGACATATTATTCTCAAATCTATATTCATATAATAGTAAACTGATTATTTTTATATTTGCTATTTTCACTTTCCCTGTTCATTTTTTTCCACAAATTGAAAAATGAACTTTTGGAAATGTTGTTATATTGTTAACCAATAAGCTTTCATTTTAATTTTTTATATTTTTATTTGTTAATATTTGTCATGTTACAAATTTTATCAAAACTAATAAAAGAATTCATGTATCTTCATGGTTACTTGATCTTAACAAATAATTTATGAATTGTGGCAATTCAATACTACATATAATAATAAAAAATGTTCATATATCAGATTTTATTCAATTTTCTTGATTTCAAATGAAAATATTATATATATGTGGTAATTTGATGATTATATTTTATAAATAAAATTAATTAATGTTCACATATAATTTATATGTAATATTTATATCCTAATTATAATGATGGTACATATATAAATTATTGAACATAATTATATATTTTTTAAAAATATTAATTTTATGTGTTTCTAAAATCTAATAATATTATATAATAATATATTTGTGCATCGTACGGGAGAATATACTAGTCTAATAAATATATTATATGGCAAACTCCTTACTTGCTCAAAAAAATGTACTACACTTTGAATTAAAACGAGTAATTACTTTGTAAACCTTTTACCTTTAAAAAATTAAAATCAATCATTACTTTTATGATCAAATATATTTGTAACAATAAAATTAATTAATAAAATAAATTATAACATGAAGAAATATAATAAAATAATAAAAATCACATCGATTCTAAAATACAAGTCTTTTTCTGTAATAATTTACAATTGACTGGGAAAATATTCTTCTTATAATTCTAAAATTTCAATTCACAAAATGATATTCAACTATGAAATACTGCTAAAATTTATTCCTTAAAATTGTCTATAGTAGTTAGATTGTGCTCACATTCTCTATCGATTAATAAGGAACAATTCTCTATCTATGCTTTTGTTTAATTAAAAATATCTTTTATTAAATGATTATACTTCCAATTTTTTATGAACAAAATGAAATTCCTATTAATAACGGTGGGCATTATAACTAATATGCAATATTGCCATTTATGGTCGTTAGAGAAATTAATTTTTTTATACACGGACTAAAGCCTATCACAATTCCTTTACCTAATGCCAAATCAACTTTTATAAAAATATTACACAATAAATATATTGGGATGTATCATAGTTGAAGATCAGCTCTAAATAACTACAAATATGCACTTTAAAATATTTTCAAATTAATAAAAATTCAAATCAAGATCTTATTGAACAACAGACAAGGTTTATGCAAAATTAACTATAAATTTGTGTAAATTTATGAAAATCTTAAAATTTTAACATAGTATACATAAAATACATAAGTATGAAGGTAATATCGATTTAATAAGTACAAACAGAAAAAGTATCCTTAAAGTTACTCTAATGGACAACAACAACAGGTATAAATCCTATTAACAACAAAACATGGAAAATTAAAAAAACAGTTTTTCATCCAATTTCTGTGTGTTGGGGGGGAGAGGGGGACAAAAAAGAAAACGAGCAAAAGAAGAAGAAGAAAACGTAGGAGGAAATTGGAAGCCATCAAACGTGGTTTTTCATCCCTAATGTGGTTTCTTTCTCCCCAGTACCCTCTCCCTCCTCGCCCCTCTGTTCTCGGCTATCGGTTATCCACCACTACCTTATCCGACTAATGCCGAGCTCCCTCTCTCTCTCTCTCTCATATATATATATATATATATATATATATATATATATATCATCTCTTTTCTTAATTTCTCATAGGTTTTGTAAGAGGTCCAAATATTTTTTGTCAAATTATCATTTCTGGACTGATCTTGATGTCCACCTCCATCAAATGGGTCCTTTGGTTTTTCTGGCCCCAAATTAAGTATCTATGTGGTTGCGACAACTTCATATAATGGTCTAGTTAATCCGTCCCATTATCTGTGAAACTCTTTGATGAATCATTAGCATTTTGGTTAGGTATTATCACTTGGAGCTTTCTGTCTAACTGACAGTGGAGAAACAAACTTTTATAGTGGAATCAAATTCCCCATAAATTCAATAATTGTATTACTTTGTGTTTGGAAGAAAATGTTTGCATGTCTCAATTTCACCCATCATTTTGTCGTTTTCATATCCCCTTGCAGGCACGTACTAAATACGATTGTGAACTTACACATACCAGCTATGTTTTCTATTAATTCGATGCAATGCCACCTATTTATAGGATGGGATAGATGCAGAGATATCATTAAAGAGTAAGAAAACTTAAATCTTGGGAAGAAGTAGCAATGATCTATGCTGCCAATTTGTAGAACGGGACATATGTACAACATGTACCTGTTACTACAGATATATATATATATATATATATATATATATATATATATATATATGTATATATATATATTTGCCTCTCCATCTTTTTTTGTCACGACAAAAACTCTAGCGGGTACTTGTTTGTTCGGTTCCATTGTTCTCGATGAATTAAGAAGGATGCATTAAGTAAATCTTTGTATTTCACATAAATAATTGGGTGTATTAGCAGAGTCCTTCTACTCTTTCTAAGTTAACTATCACATTTTCACAATAACCAATTTAAACGATTTTTCATTTTTAGCATGATCGAATTTGTCGGAATTCATGTGTGTGTCGATTTTCTTAAATGGTCAATCAATTCTCGTGCTGGGAACGTTCACACATTACAATGTTGTCGACTTATTTATGAACTCGTTGAACTAAAAATATAGGCTTATATACCATTGCATAGCGGAAAAAAATCACTCTTAATCCAATTAAATTAGAGTCAATTCAATTTTAATACAAAGTTCTATTTTTCTGAACTTCTTGTACCAAATTTAAAAAAAAAAAAAGGTTGGGAATCTTTTCTTGAAAAATTACTTCGATTAAAATTGCAAAGCAATGTTTGACTTTGTGGACTTGTTTTACTAAATTTTTTGTAGTAATGCTAAAATTGGAATCAAAGTTTGAGATTTGTTTTCGTAATTCAGCCAATAGAATAAAACATTACGCCAACATCAATGATTAGAAATAAAAAAAATGCATAGCCATAAATTAAAATGACAAATTCACACCATTGGATATTCTATATAAATAGATATAGGATCAAGAATCACAAATTCCTGATTCAGATCCATTATGGTGAAGATTAGCAAGACACTTTTGATCAAAACACTGCCGACTTAAGGTATTGCTACAATTTCTAGGCAAGTTATTCTTAATATCTATCTCAAAAAAAGAGCTTCGATCAAAGTACCAATCCGCAGCGGCTTCCCCAATTGTCTGCACATTGCATATTGCATCATATAAGCAAACATGTCAATACATTTAATAAGATTATTTAAATATTCCCAAAAAGAGTATAAACTAATTCGGCACTTACCAATAAATGTCAATTTTAGAACGCGACTACAAAAGTTATATATCTTACATTTGGAAAGAGAGCATAAAGAAACTCAACAAAACTGAAATTAGACAATAGTAATATTGTTATATTACAACGAAGGAAATAACAATCTTACTTTATTTGCGAGTACATTTCCTACAACAGATGAGCATGTCCATCCTTCATTTCCCCAGATGTGGCCATGACGATAGCAAGAATGAACATACATTCCTCTACTCAAAGATTTGTTAAGTTTCATCAAAGTCTCTATGAAATCACTTTGAAAATCTGAATCCATGCATGTTAATAATTTGAGAATACATTTCCCCAAAAATAATTTTTTAATCTTCTAATTCTATATAAGATTAAAGAAAATAAGTGGAGTACCTTTCATTATTCCCAACTGAGTAGCATTACAGTGTGTAAAGTTGGTGATGCAATTATCCCATTCGCCCAGTCCACCAACAGCAGGTATTAAGTTGTCCCGAATCTGAGACAAATCAATTTATCTTACATCCAATAAATAAATTTCTTTGTTTCAATAACTTAAATTTATTTTATTTTAGGTGAAATACAACTTAAGATTATTAAACTATTCAAAAATATTTTCAAAAGGTTCTTAGATATGAAAATATTTGATAATCTTAAACAATACATAAATACATCAAAATTCCTTCAATTATTCTTGATTATTTACAAAGATCCATAAATTGTTAACAAATGCTAGAGAACATCTCTAAATTATAAAAAAATGTTATGTGAAAGTCGTAAAAATAATCAAATACAAATAACTTGCACATAACACTTTCTTTATAGTTTTGAGATCTTTCAAAATATTCTTAAGTACCTTAAAATGCATTTTTTCTTTTCTTTTAAATTTCATTCTTGTTTGATTTCAATATGACATTTTCATGAAAAATGTTCTTACCTGAAAACTATCAAAAGTTGATTCAATTAAAAAGTACCTTCCATAATTCGTAATTGAGTGGCGTTACATAGAATTAAGTTGGTGATGCAATTATTCCATTCGCCCATTCCACCAATAGCAGGTACTAAGTTGTAATGAATCTAAAACAAATCGATTGATTTTACATTGAATAAATTAATTAATATGTAGAAATATGCAGTCAAAGAAGAATTTGACAACTCTGGATGTTCCCCTACTAAAAGTTGACGAAGGCATGGCTTACAAGTTAAAATCTTATCCTAAGATTATTAAACCATTCACAAATATTTTCATAAGGTTCTTAAATATGAAAATATTTGAAAATCCTAAACAATACACAAACACTTGAAAAAATCTTTCAAGTATTCCTGATTATTTAAGAAGATCGATAAATTGTTAACAAATACTTGAGAACGTCTATAAACTATGAAAATTACTATGTGAAAGTTCTTTTATAATTAAACACAAAATAACTTGCACATAACATTTTTTTTTTTCTAGTTTTGGGATTTTTCAAAATATACTTAAGTACTTCAAAATGCATTTCTTTCAAGTTTCATCTTGTTCAATTTCAATATGACATTTTCATTAACAATATATTTACTTGAAAACTATCAAAAGCCGATTCAATTATAAAGAGCGGTGTCTGAATGTCTCCGACCAAATACTCAGGAAAAAGACACTGAAAAATAAAATGAATGAGCACATTATTAGCAGTTCAATGTAGCCATTATAAAACAATACTATGTATTATATTGCATAAGCAACTTCTCTCACCAAAGCAGGATTCAGTTTTGAGGCACATGACTGAGGCAGAGAATTCGCTAATTCCTGCATTCAATATAAATATATATAATGTCATTCAAATATAAAACATAGTATACAAAAATATAGTGTAAGAGAAGAATGTACATGTGTGGCAACCACTTCTGCGAAACGTCTTTCTCGTAATTCAACTCCAGGTTGATCTTTTCTGTTTGCAAAACAGTGGGAAATGAAGGGTATTTTGTTAGTGTATGTACAACATATATTTAAAAATGTGATTTTTTTGTGTATCGTGCACTCAATTTAAATAATTAGCTTATCAGATTTACCCATGTATAAAAAATCCAGAATCAGAAATACACTTTGCCTTAGTAGTATTAGATAGAAGTGCTCGAAACATGTCACAGTGTAAGATGGTTGCCAATCCACCAGCAGAGGTTCCACTCAATATAGCCTGTAAGCCATAATGTAATCAATTTTCATTGTGTAGTTAATAAATAGAAGTTAAATATTGGAAATGAAACATACGTATTGGGCATTTCTCATTCCTTTGGCGAGCATTTCCTCCATCATGGAATTAAAAATTCTCGCACCCCGAAAAGTAAGATTGGTTTGCTTGAAACAACAATTAAATATAATTAATGGCTGTGTAGTAAATAGATATTCTAGTGCAAGTTTAATACCAATAATAATAATAATAATAATAATAATAATAATAATAATAATAATAATAATAATAATAATAATAATAATAATAATAATAATAATAATAATAATAATAATAATAATAATAATAATAATAATAAAAGACTTACTGGATCAACTTCTTCGATATCCGACATAAAGGATGATCCATCACAATAAAAGATATAAACTTTATGCCAACTACAGAAATCTGAAATTCACAAAAACAAAATGTAATTTTCTCCATGATGATATAAAGAAAACAAACTATTAATTGATTTAATTGTAGCATATTCTATAGAACTTGGCAAATCCCTTAATCTACTTTTAACTCTGAACTTGAACATGCAATAAGAAAAAATGAAGACGAAATTTATAGTTAAATTTCAAGAAAATATATTTTACAATTAAATTTAGTATGTGAAATTTATCTATAATTTTATTATCTTTAATAATTTATTTTATCAATCATATAGTTATATAACGGCTTTTTTTTTTTTTTAAGAAGAAGTTAATCTCTTATTATTTTATTGAAAACATTAATTTAGCCTATAAAATTTCAATTAAGGTTTGGCAAAATTTTTAATTTCAAATAAATTATTAATTTGTTGTATATTAATTTAGAGAATTTTAATAAATATATATATACACACACATATACCTGGATTAAATGCACAGTCATTGTCAAGTAACCCTGAGAAGGTTGGATTAATCATCAAGTGGCTACTCCCTAATTCTTGTTTGGATCTCGTGAGACAGTCGTTTTTTGATGTACACCACCCACCACCCTGAAATGCATAAATCAACTTCTTTTTAATTTAACAAATAGATAAATTAAACAAAGAAATAAAGAACAATAAAATACCATATGAAAATTCAAACATTTTCCAAGAAAAATAATTATAAATTTAGTGTTCATCATGGTAAATTATTTTCGTTTTACAAAGTGAGCTTACAAAATTTACCTCTATATAAACGATCCAATTACTTGATCCATTTCCAAATCCCTCCAGATAAGCATAAGCTGGTGGGCTCCCATCTAAGCAAACTGAAAGAGAGTTTATTCTAATTTACAATTATGATTTTAATTTATTAACAATATCCTTATACATACCATCATAAATATATATATATATATATATATATATATATATATATAAATATAAGTGCGCACAAATAAATTAAATTTAGGCACAAACAAATTAATAAATTGTAACATTTAAACGGCCATCAACTAATCTATAAATTAATACCTTAATCATCAACTAATATATTATGTATTTCATCTCATAACCACATAAATTGTGACATTAGTTCATACATGCAAAAGAGATATCGTTTATATCAAAGAACTCAATTAATCTTCTAAACTGTTCATCCAAGTAAATAGATATCACATATATATTAAGTCAAATAGAATTCAACCAAAAACCCAAGAAATCACCATTTTGTTTTTTTAAACATTAAGAAGGCACTATGGGAATTTCTTGAAATATTTCAAAGCCAAATGATTCCAAAAATTGACTAAATTAGGGTTGTGATGTGGACCACAATTATCATGTAGATAAGCAGCTTTAGCTGATACTGAGAATCATCCACAACAGCAAATATCTTGCAGCTGGCAGGTAAAAGAGCATGGGCTACACCACAAATTTAAATTTATTTGAATTTTAAATATCCAAACAATGATGTAAAGGAAAGGACAAATTCTGCAGTTTTTATTTTAGAATGTATTTATAAGAATTAAAAGGGTGTTTTATTAAGTTTATTCAAAATATTTTTTTAATGTTTAAACTAAAATTACTAGTAAAACCTCTGGATTTATTTTTATTTGTAATCAAGATTTAATGAGTCCACAGGATTTTAAAAATATATTCAATTTTTTTTTTCCAATTTAAGAAAAAAACATATAAGGTCTTAGCATTTTCTTTTACAAACTTAAGCTATTTCTTTAGGTATAATAATTTAGTATGAGTTTTTGTTGAATATCAAATCTTAATTCAAAAAATTATAATGCCTAATGATTCTTTATACCTAGAACATTAAAATATTGGGCCAATTTGATTATACCCATATAAATATTATCTCCATAATCAGAACATGCATCATGGGATGCATTTAAAAAATGTGTCACACAATATTTGTATCTTATGATTTGTGTTATATTTCCAAAAGTCCAAATACCAATTTATAGAAACAGATTTAAAGTTAAATCAAACACTAAAAATAATATGGAGTTTGTAAAAAAATATAGAATTTTAAATTATATATATTTTTTATTGCATAAATCATTATTTAATATGTTTCTTGAAATCCAAACCCAATGCTACTCCAACCCATCATGTACATACAAAGGTAACTCAAATTATTTCAATATGTTATCGTAATTTTGAGATATGTAAATATGGGTTTCAAATTAAAGTAGTGAATAGAGGACTAATTTCATATATTAGACTTAAAAAATATTTAAAAAACTAAAAAGTTATTTGTGTTTTGTATATATGGAAAAAAAGTACAAAATAAGAAAAAAAAAAAAAAAAAAAGGTATATATACGAACCTATCACAAGTTGTCACTTATAATATTTTTTTTTACTAAAGAAAACTGTCAAAAATACATTCCAGAATTGGAAACTAATTTTTAAGAAAATTTGACTATTTATAGGCAGTTTAATTATTATATTGATATAAATCGATTTAATTATATTAAAATATAATTTAGTTTTATTTAATTAAAATATTATATTTAAATAAATCTATGCAACACACATGTATCTCTTACTTGTAAAATAGAAAGAAAGAAAAGGCAAAAAATAATTAATTTTTGGTGTATCAGAACAAGCTCATGCCATTTTCTCCTAAAATTTCCATTTGACCTTATAGCCTTCCCACTGTAGAAGCAGCTATAAGGTTGTTTTTTTGATCGAAAGGATTTGACAGTTACCTTAAAAAAGTCATATATATGTAATTACATTTTGTTTTTAATCTAAATGATTTTAGCATGACCTTAAAAAACTCATATATATAATATATATGTTTCAACTGAGAATATTAAATTGAGTTGTAACGAACTCTTCAATCTTTATGAAACTATTATAAAATATAAGTAATGTATATGTGGTTGTGATTAATATCATTAAGTTGAATTGAACATACACACACACCCCATATGTTGAACATGCACTAATAGTTACTAAAGTAAAGACAACCTTAATACGCATATATGTTTCAATTAGAATATTAAATTGACTTGTAACGAACTCATCAACTTATGAAGCTATTATAAAAACTGGTAGTGAGGTATTTCAACAAATAAACCACACTTAAGAGAAGGATTAACAAAGTTCAACATGATTTTCAAATATTGAACCAAAATTTTAGAGATTATACCATTCAATTTATCTGTGGAGCAATCCTATTTGAATCCCAAGCAATTACTTTTCAAGGCTCATCGACGTCTTCAACACTTTCTTCACAAAGTGACTGCTATACGAACTTGACAACCAGATGTACAACTCAAGTTTTTAATACCATATGTGAGGAAGCAGATGTTCCAATTGACGACGGATTCTCAGATTATTGTTGTGATAAGTTTTTGACTTATGTTGGACCTGAATGTTTTAATGTTATATTCATTTAGCATTTGATTAGATATTTATTTGAAGTGTATAGAATATGATTTGATGAGATTTACACCATATTCTATACACTTCAAATAAATATTTAATCAAATGTTAAATGAATATAACAAATTAGTCATATTATGCTAATAATATATACTCTTAGTTGTTTTTTTGTTGTTTATTATTATACATTTAGTTAAATTAAAATTTTATTTATATTAATTACATAATATTTAGATGATCTAGTAATAGTGTTTTTCTACATCATTAACAGAAGACGTGATTATAAGATGATCTAGTAATAGCCTTTTGTCTACATAATTAACATAATATATGATTTTAAGATAATCTAACAACAGTGTTTACAATGAAACTCAATCAGCCACTTAAAAGACATACAATGTTGTCTAAAAATTTACATATATTCTAAAAATATATTTTTTAAGGTTTATTTTTTGTCATCTTAACTTTTAAGATTTTTAATTTTTATTATCAAAGATATCATTTTTGTCCAATTACAATATATTTAATCTATTTTTATAATTTACGAATCCATCAAGATTTGGTTTAGATTCTGTTTGATACACCTTATGTGAGATTTTGAAGTTCATTTTTTATAATACTTGGCCTCCTGAACTGGAATGTTTTTTTTTTCTTTCAATGGTAAGTTATTTAATTGCATCATTATTTCTCGTTGGTAATGCACAATTATTTATAAGATATGCCTAATTACACCACAAAAATCTGTTTTCACACTACCTAATTTTTTTTGACAAAAATAGTCAAAAATAAAATGATTAGAATGCCCCTTATTTAAATTTTTAAAGAAAATCTGGTTTCTTTTCTTCGTCTTCCTTCCATACTTCACTAACACTTGACGAGCACTATGAAAACTAATAAAGAGTCTCTCTCGCTCTCTCTCTCTCTCTCTCTCTCCAACAACCATTGCAATAGATAATTGCAATTTGCAAGTTTCTTCTCCCAACAAATTATTTTTAAAAAATCTTATAATACAAATTGAGAATTATTCAAAGCTTGACAGTCTGAGAAACTGGTATTATTCCTAAAATGAGTTAATATGTTGGAGCATAATTGTTGACTCAGTTGAATTTATTTGTATAAAAATTTGTACCCAAAAAAAAAAATTCATATAATACTATGTTGTAGATAGAGTGTTGGGTTGATTGAAGTTATGCCCAGTATACAAACTGAATACTTCCCCATTCTCTTATTATTATTTCTTATTAATAATTAGGAATTATGTTTTTATTTGATTTCCAATATAATGGACATTTAAATAATAAAAAATCTTGGTGGTGTAGGCTGTAGGGAGAGGGTTTTGTGTGGTATATTAAGAAATTAGAGCAAGGAGTGTGGTGTTGTAAGCTGGTTTTTCTATACGAACGGGAAACTAAAAAATTACTACACTTATCCAAACACCCACCATGCTTTGCATACACAGCCTATGACAAATATTATTAAGAAGAATGATTGTTATAAGATAGGGAGCAAGAAACGAGGAAGTGTTGTGGCAAAGTGGTACTCTCATATTTATAGAGAAGACAATCATTTAATTTAAAATTAATTTTTGAATTTAAACTTTGATCCCTCCATTCAAATACGATTCATAAGCTTCCTGCTCTAATTTTGGAGTATTTTTCTTCTTTTAGACATAAGCTATTTATTGGCATTATGAAGCGTGTGAGGTAATATACTTGCATGAATTTCTGGTACAAAGATTCATGACTCACATGTTGTGTTTTACAAAAATATTTCATTTCCCAACTATTTAGCATTTTACATTTTCCAAAATTATCTTCTTTTTTTTTTTTTTTTAATGGATGAAATTGGATTAGATTTTTTTTTCTAATTTCAATTTTATAAATTATCATTACATGTCTATATTAAATTTTTTGATACAAATCAATGACCAAAACTTTAACTTCAATAAATTTTGAGAATGAATTTGAAATTTATGTGTAAAAGTTTATTGAAGATTGATTTTGTTACCATGAAATTAAAATATCACCACTTTTATTTGCAATTAAGTTTTGGAGTTTAGTTGGATTTCAAATCTACACTATTGAGCCGACTTGAATCAAAATCATTTAATTTAAATGCAATTTAAAAAATAATTTAATATTTAAAGTGATGCACAAATGAAATGGACGTGGAATTATATAGTTAGGCAACAGAAATAATTCCCATACTCATATTTTAGAACAATTTTCTAATTTTAGACATAAATTATTGGTGTTCTCAAATTTCTAGGGTTCTGGAATTGCATCAATTTCTGGCATACACTTCCCTCATTTAAACATTAATGAGACATGACTTTTTTACAAAATAATTACTATGGCAGTTGTTTCATCTTTTTTACTTACAACTTTTCAACCTATTGGTAAAAACTAGTGATATTGCCACGAAAGTGACATTAACCAATTTTTAGGTCTGAAAATTACTTCCACCCATCCCTTTTATTTAATATTTTAAAGTTAAAAAGAAAAATTAAGAATCTCAAGAAATGAACAAACTACCAATTAATTATGTATTATGGATAATTTCGAGTGAACTTCACCACGTCCTACTCTAGGCGTCTATGTACTATATATAGACCCAAAAAAATAATAATAAAGAAATCTTTTGTTTTGTTTAGTAACAAATTTTTAAAGGACGCAAATGTGATATTTTACAACTGATTTTAGGTTAATTGGGTTTAAAACAAATATAAAAGTTTGTGCATTTAATGACATCTAAATGAACACATGACGTATATTTGTGAAGTTGGAACATGAGATAAAATATAAAATAAATTAAATGTTCTGAAACTCTATGGGTGATAAAGTTGAAAAACTATTAAATGAGGTTTACATAATTGTATTTTTCTGGATCTTTCTTTTTTCTTTCAGCAAAAAAAGAATGAAAGATGTTGATAATCCCTCCCTAAGGTGATGACATGCTTTATAATAGTTACCTACTACCATTAGTTGAGGCTCCTTTACTTTATATGTTATTGTATTTTTAGATATGCAATATGGTTTCAAATTAAGGTAGTGAAAAGAGAATTAATTTCATATATTATACCTAAAAATAATATTTAAGAAACGACCAAGTTATTGGTGTTTTGTATATATGGCAAAAGTTTACAAAATAAGAATACATTTATATATATATATATATATATATATATATATATATATATATATATATATATATATATATATAAACCTATCACAAGTTATCACCCATAATCTGGCTTTTTTCCTTTTTTTTTTTTTTTTTTTTTTTTACTAAAGAAAATTGTCAAAAATACATTCCAGAATTGGAAACTAATTTTTAAGGAAATTTGACTATTATATGAAGTTCAATTATTATATTAATATAAATTTATTTAATTATATTAAAATGTAATTTAGATTTAGTTAATTAAAATGTATCTCTTACTAGTAAATAGAAAGAAGGAAAAGGCAAAAAAGAAATAAGTTTTGGTGTATCGGAACAAGCTGACGCCTTGTGTCCTAAAATTTCCATTTGACCATATCCTAAAAGAAATTACATTGGTTATTTTTTACCCAAAGGATTTTAGTATGACCTTAAAAACCCATATACAAGTATATATTTCTAATAGTATTTATTAACCTCAAAAGTATTACTTATTACCACAATAATATCAATTTTAACCTTTAATAATATTAATTATTTAATTAAAAATTATTAATTATTTATCTAAAACATTTTATATGATTACCTATAAATTATTAATTTATGTACGTGCTAATAAAAAGTGGTTATAACTTAATACTTTATTAAATAATAATAGTTGTTTATGTAAAAGGTATTGCTTGCTTCCACAAAATTATTATTTTTAAGTTTTAATAGTATTATTTGTTTAACTAAAATTTATGACTTGTTTACATAAAATGTATTACTTGTTTACCTAAAAGCATTACTTATCTTTTCATAATATATTACTGTTGTGTTAAAAAGGAGTAGGTGTTATTTGCTTAAATAGTACTCCCTTAAAGCTTTAATAATATTTCTTGTTAATATCTAGATGATTTTTATTAAGTTAGTTCAATTTTTCACATTATATTTGATTTTATTAATTAAATTATAGTTTAAAAAAGTATTGGATCATAAAATATGTAGTAGCGCAGGAAGTTTTGCAATTAATTAAGATACTTAATGATATAAAAGTTCATATATATATATATATATATGTGTGTGTGTGTGTGCGCGCTAATGTAAAAATATTAAAAATCTTATTTTTTATTTTAATTTGAAGTATATTGAATTGTTTTTTTTTAATTGAGGTATTTATCCTATAATGTGATACATTTTTTAAAATATATATACTATTAGATGATTAGCATCCTAAAACAATACTTGGAAATAACTTAGAAGGAATTCGATAAAAGTGCCTCAATTCATGCTATGAGGTTAGTATTGTAAAAGTATGATTATCACCATTGTGGGTGATGATCAAAGTTACTTGAAGCACCGAATAGTTAGTTATTTCTCTATACTCTATAATAATTAAGTATCGCAAGTGAATAATTCATTTCAATTACAAAAAATATTATATTGACTTGTGTTTTCATATTTTTCTAAACATATTTTACATATTTTTTTCTACTATTGGAATTAAGTTGTAATGAACTCATCAATTTTTAAGAAATTATTATAAAACATAAGTAAGGTATATGTGGTTGTGATTAATATCATTAAGTTGAATTGAACCCATCTTACTTTATTAAATATTTAGAAACTTTAAGAACAATCTAATATAGAATATTGTGGAGTGATAACTGACACTCAAACACACACACACACATACACCATATGTTGAACATGAACTAATAATTACTACAGTAAAGACAACCTTAATTCGTATATATGTTTCAATTAGAATACTATGAGTTGTAATGAACTCATCAACTTATGAAACTATTATAAAAATCGGTAGTAAGGTATTTCAACAAATAAACCACAATTAAGAGAAGGATTAATGAATTTCAATATGATTTCCAAATATTGGACCAAAATTTATGAGATTATACCATTCATCCTAATCAGTGGAGCAATTCTATTTGGATCCGAAGCAATTACTTTTCAAAGCTCAATGGCGTCTTCTACACTTTCTTCACCAAGGGAGTGCTATAAGAACTTGACAACCAAATGTATGACTCAAGTTTTTAATACCATATGTCTGGAAGCTGATGTACCAATTGATGATGGATTCTCAGATTATTGTTGTTATAAGTTTTTTATGAAGAATATAAATTACATATTCATCTTCTCTAGAACTTGAACAAATTCATAGTCATACATAGATGCACTAATTATTGGTACTCTTGGACAAAAGTATTTGATCATAATATTGAAGTAATGGAGAAATTTCTGCAATTTCTTAATATAGTAAGTGAATTAGTTTTTATTTCTTCAATGTAATATAAATACAAAATTCGTATCTTTGTATATTCAAAGTATAAAAAAATAAAAAAAAAAAATTGGATAATTAAAGGTAATTAATGTACATTTTTTAATAATATATACTCTTATTTGTTTTTGGTTGTTTATTATTATACATTTAGTTAAATTAAAATTTTATTTATATTAATTACGTAATATTTAGATGATCTAGTAATAGTGTTTTTCTACATCATTAACAGAAGACATGATTATAAGATGATCTACTAATAGCCTTTTGTCTACATAATTAACATAATATATGATTTTAAGATAATCTAACAATAGCGTTTACAATGAAACTCAATCAACCACTTAAAAGACATACAATGTTGTCTAAAAAGTTACATGTATTCTAAAAAGTATATGTTTTAAGGTTTATTTTTTGTCATCTTAACTTGTAAGGTTTTTAATTTTTATTATCAAAGATATCATATTTGTTTAATATATTTTATAATTTATGAATCCATCAAGATTTGGTTTAGATTCCGTTAGATACAAACTGAATAATTCCCCATTCTCTTAATAATATTTCTTATTAATAATTAGGAATTATGTTTTTATTTGATTTCCAATATAATGGACATTTAAATAAAAAAAAAAATCTTCGTGGTGTAGGCCGTAGGGAGAGGGTTTTGTGTGGTATATTAAGAAATTAGAGCAAGGAGTGTGGTGTTGTAAGTTGGTTTTTCTATACGAATGGGAAACTAAAAAATTTATGTTGTGTAGCAAGTAATTTTAAGTATATCTATTTTTGTGGTGTTGATAGTAAACGTAGTGTGAAGAGAGAATTTTATGGTACGATTAAAAACACCCTTATTTATAATAACAAATTTAAAATTAAATAGAAAACTTAAAATGAATATTTTTATTTTTCAAAAAATATGAAACTATAAATAATATAATAATTTTTTATTTCGTAAAACATTATTTATTCTGTATTGCATGTAATCAAAATTCAATGCTAGTCCAACCTATCATGAACATACAAATATAAAACATTAATACAATTTTAATTTTAATTCATTTTTATATATAATATATCAATGTAATACACCCGATGAAGGAAATATAATTTTTATATCACGCTATTATTTTTTTTACATGCTCTTATCAATAAAAAGAATAAAATTATTTTTATATTCTTAAATATAAATTTATTCAAATTATATTATACATATTTTTAATTTAATTTTATATTTATTACAAACTATGCATAGTAAGCAAAATACTCTTTCAATTTAATAGGTGTTATTTATAACATAATATCATGATATAGCAATGTTAGACTTATTCTCCTCTATATAAAGGAAGAATAGTTGATTTTTAGACTTCTACCACATGTCACTTTGAATATGAGATATCGTTCCAAAAACCCACTATACACTTCGAATCCTTTGATTGGATTTTCACCTATCCCTAATGATGTGAATTTGATGCAAGTTCAAATTTAAACTCAATTCTTTGTTATTCTAATTGCAAGCAAATGTATCATTTCTATGTTATCGAATGCTGTTTACCATGTTCCTAACATATTATATTATATATTATACTGTATATTTTCCCAAGTACTATACACTATATTATAATTTTATTGAATATATTATATCATAATATGATGTGCAATATGTATTGTTTATATATAAATGTACAATATACATTATAACATTTCAACTGTGTTGCCCATGTTATGTGAACGTCTTTTTTTGGGTTCTACAAACATTGAGAAATAGGGGAAGACATTTAGTATCAACGGAATATACTATTTCATACTTGACTTGACCTATTTTCGTTCATATTTTTAATAAAGTCCATAAAAAATAAAGAAGAAGAAAAAGAAAATATAACATGTTTAATTCTACCAATTGCAATCAAATTTCTGTTTTTGAACCACGAAGAAATAAGTGACTTTTCCATACTCAATTTTTGTATTAAGTTTTAATTTAAGAATCATTTTTAATTTTAAACTTTATTCATAATTTATTATCTTGATCATAAATTATGAAAATTCTCACTTATATGTAGTATAGGGTAAAAATCTCTTTAACTTTATACATAATTGTTGCAATTGATTAAATCAAATAACTCTATTTATTATAAAATAGAAGTAATGTATATGTGGTTGTGATTAATATCATTAAGTTGAATTGAATACATTTAACCTCATTAAATATTTAGAAAATTCAACTTTCTTACAATAAAGAATAATGTGGAATGATAACTGACACTCACTCACACACATATTCATATATTGAACATGCATTAATAGTTACTAAAGTAAAGACAACATTAAATTCATATATATGTGCAACAAAGAATATTAAATTGAGTTGTAACGAACTCATCAATCCATATGAAGCTAATATAAAAGTTGGTAATAAGGTATGTTCAATGAAGTAACTGCATTCAAGAGAATGATTGAAGAACTTCAAAATGAAGTCCAAATGTTATTCCATAATTTATGAGATTATACCGTTCATCCTAATTAGTGGAGCAATCCTATTTGGATCCCAAGCAATTACTTTACAAGGTTCATTGGCGTTGTCACCACTTGCTTCACCAAGTGACTGCTACAAGAACTTGACAACACAGTGTACGACTGAAGTTTTTACTACCATATGCCAGGAAGCAGAAGTTCCGATTGACGAGTATTTTACCTATAATTGTTGTCCTTTGTTCGTGACATATGTTGGACCTGAATGTTTTAATGTACTACTCAATGACATCGATGTCACTTGCAAAATGGATCCAAGTTATATTAGGTCGAGGGCTGATGACCTTTTAGTGTATTGTTCAGGTTAAGTAAGTGGTGAAATACAATACCACATGTACGATCACAATAATAATTTAAAATGTTTCTCTTAAAAAAAAGTATCATATATAGTGTGAATTTTCTGTCTTAGAAAAATCATTTTTTACGTTGAAAACGATAGAATTAGGGTCCATATTTGTATATGAGTCAAAAAGAGTTGGGTTGTATGTAGTTTGAATAGAGAATAATAAACGTATGAGAGTATGTATACATAGACCTTGCCTCATATGAAGGGAGAATGTCTTAATATTGTATTTGTAATAAAATTTATCTTATATTTAACTTGTTTAATGTTTGTTTGGAACATTCAGCATGAAGTAACATTCGATAGATGTTGCTGAATACTATTTAAGCTGTTCAGTAGGATGTTTCAATCACTACTTAAGTTGTTTGGTAGAATGTTTCGAACGAGCCTTATGGCAATATGTTCGTCCATATTCGACAAATAAGTTTCTAACATGAATAGATGTCTTTGATCAATCCTATTGAAAATAGATGTGCTCGACAGATTAGATTCAAACACATACGAGTAAGTGTGCAACAAATTTAAAACAAAATGCCGAAAAAAAAAACAAAATATGATTGTTTTTAAACTATATTATTCTCTAATGTATATTTTTATCTAAAACATACAAAAATTTAAAAATTAACTAAGATTTTACGGATAGAGAATTAATTTGGATCACAAATTTGTTCTTCTTTTTTATTCTTTCTTGTTTGTATTTGTGTTTTAAAGTAAAAGAATATAATTATTATAAATTAAAAATATATTCAATAAATGAGATGCAACTAAAAAGGATTTGAGGGTGTGAATAATAAACAAGGAGAAATAACATATGAGATTATTCCACAGGAGGTCCGACGAACGACAACTTGCGGATACCTACTAGCGCTCTCTCTAGTTGAGAGGCCCGTGAACAAGAACTCCACAGAGTAAGTGTGGAACATAAGGTTGCTTCAATGGGAATCTTACTCCTCTCTCTCTCTCTCTCTACTAAATAGCTATGATCTTTCAAAAGGGCGCACCATGTTGGCGCCTAATTGAACTTAATAACCATCAAAAGGAATTAAGAGAGGCGGCAGAGTCGAAGTGGAACCATGAAATCCCACTCCCCATGGGGCACTGCCAAAAACCCCGTCAAGTTTCGGATGTAATTTAGTGGCCCTCTCTCTCTCTCTCTCTCTCTCTCTCTCTCTCTCTCTCTCTCTCTCATGTTGATAGAATGAATTTCTGATTTCTTTTAACACAAAAGAAGATAATTCTAATGTGCAGACCGACCGCTGACAACCTAGTTCCGATACGCTTGGATATTGAAATTGATGGGCAAAGATTTAGAGATGCTTTCATTTGGAATCCTTCTTGTAATTTTTAGACTTCTGTGCTCTTGACTTATTTGTGTCATTCTCGATGTTATTCCCTAGATAATATTTCATTTTTTATTGGTCATTGTGCTTTGGGCGCACTTAATTTTTCCCATCTCAATAATGATCATTCAGTAGCTATCTAATACTTTGAAATTATTAATTTTAGGAGCTGAAAATCATGTGTTGTAAATTTAGATCCCGATTCTGAAGTGGTGGTGTTTGCAAAAAGAACAGTAAAAGACTTGAAGCTTCCTCCAGCTTTTGTCACACAGATAGCTCAATCCATACAAGTACGGTATTTCTACCAACTCCTGAAATGCATTAGACTCATTGTATGACTTTTTATGCTTTATCTTGATTAGTCACGAGAGTGTTGGTTAATGATCAGTTCCTTTTTTGTTCTAATTTACTTGCAATGGATTTTATTGTTACTGCCAACCTTGCCTTGTGTAAGACATTGTTGGTGTATTGTAAGCTTGTTACATACCATGCATCCGCATTTGATTTCCCTGAAATATCTGTTGTTTAAGTCAGATGATTTGAGACAAAAGCAGATACTTGTTGGGATTTGCTTACAGTGGTTTGCCCGATGTTTTAGGTTTATGTATTCACCGATGTATACTTATGTCAC
This sequence comes from Caryopteris x clandonensis, assembly GCA_028749325.2. Lineage (NCBI taxonomy): Eukaryota > Viridiplantae > Streptophyta > Magnoliopsida > Lamiales > Lamiaceae > Caryopteris > Caryopteris x clandonensis. The sequence continues at coordinate 16,845,032 of JAPYKT020000001.1, forward strand.
ATGCTTAATTCTGACTGTGATTAAAATGCCTATTATTGTAGACACAGCTGTTGGAATTTAGGTCCTATGAAGGGCAAGATATGTATACTGGTGAGAAGGTTGTTCCGATCAAGGTTTGTCATTGCTGATCTGTGATTCCTTACCAATATAACCATTCCTAATTTTTTTTTTTGTCATTGTCATTATTATTTTTCTTTTTGTTGTGTGCGAGGGCATAAAATAATGGTGTTGAAACTGTAATTGTCAGTATCAGAAACAAACTACTGATGCACTTGGTGGCCTTATTTTGACAACAACATAAAGTTGAACTTGGTTTGCTCATATTTTTAGCAACTTTGTTTCTTGTGGCGATTGAAAGAGTTCGTTGTACGTAACTTGCATTATTTCCTTCCAACCTGACTTTTCCGTTTAGATTAAGTAGTTATTAAAGCATTATCTATTACATAAGATTTGTAACCAGCATATTACTAGAAATTGCAATTTAAACAACACAATCTCCTTTGCCTCTTTTAATTAGTGATTCAAGTGTGGCTATGAATGGATAGTACGGCTCTACAATTACTTTATTGTCAACTTATTTTAGAGATTCTGTCTCTTCAAAGAATGGCTCTAAATGGATTTCTTTTATATTATATATATATATATATATATATATATATATATATTTGTTTTTTTTTTTTACTTACGATGAACTTATGTTACCATGGAGATTAAGGCCACCAGTGCCTGTTGTAGGCTGAGGCTTGATTCCATAGATTATAGTGCATATAGTTACCAATTTTTTGGCATTTCTTTTCTTCACTTCTGTGGTACGTACAAGCCATCTACTTGTGATGCTGTGCTTCCCACAACATATTTCCAGTGTTTCTTCTACAAATCAACATCAACTCTCTGGTCCTCAAATGAATGAACGCCAAATATTACATCACGCCAACAGTGGACGGCGATAAAGTTATTATTATTATAGAAAACTGGATTTCTCAAATACTTTCTCTCCTTGCCAGCAGCTTAACAGCGGAAGGCATCATGGTAGCACCGAATATGCAAGTGGTTCTATAGATCCTTTACTCATTGTCTGCAAGATCTTCACCCTCATTATCTGGTTTCATGTTACTCGATGGCATTGCATCTAGCACACCAACAACCTGAGGTTCAAAACCCATATCAATCATGCGCTCAGCCTCATCAAAGAACAACATATCGCCTCTCCGAACAGTCAAGACGACATCCAGGTGTAGCAATGACAACCTCACAATATCTCTGCCTAATCCTAAAGCCTTGTTCTTCCATGGATTGCCACCAAGTAACAGGCAGATTTCACTGTCTCATCGTCAATTTGCTGAGCAAGATCTCTTGTAGCTGCTATGGCAGCAGCATAGGGTCCCTCTGCCTCATTATCCTCGCACATAGGAGGAAGTCTGGCTATGTAAGATAGTGTAGGAAGAACATAAGCTGCAGTTTTACCAGAACCAATCTCAGCAGCAACAATCACGTCTCTTTGCTGCAGGCCAAGCCGGGTGGAAGCCATCTGAAAGGGTGATTGGGTCACGTAGCCAGCTTTTTCTGTGCGGCATTCAGCTGCTCTGGACCCAACTTGCTCTCGATCCAGCTCCTCAAAGGGCAAGGAATCCTGGAACCCTTGTAAGACATGTTAAGATCTTCCTTGAAAAAATTCTCCGATCTCTTGAACTAATTTAATGCAAAATTTCACATTTTTGCCACAAAATACATTATAACTATAACAACTTTGTAAAAAATACATTAAAAATATGAATTTATCATTATAATAAAGTAACGAATCTATAGTAAAAATTTGAATGAAAATTAAAATTTTAAAAGATATACGATTTTGCTCCTACACAAAAAGCTAGTATTTGATAAATTTTTATATATTTCATTAAAATTTTAATAACAAATAGATTTGTCTTATTGAATTAATATTTAATGCACTATTTTTTATAAAATGTAATCATAAAAAAACATATTATATGAATCATTTCCTGTGTAAAATAAATATAATGTTAACATTTAAATTTTTTTATAGAAATTGCATCACAACACTTGCAAATTTGTGAAAACTACATTAAAATTATGACAATATTATTATAATAATGTAAGGACCTACTGAAAAATTATGAGTTTGTCCCTATATTGAAAAACTAATTATTTGTTAATTTTTTTAATATTTAAATTTAAATTATAAAAAAATTGACTTATTGAAGTTATTATTTAATGTTCTATTTTCGTATAATGTCAATAAAAATTGTGTAAAACACTTCACGCGTAAAACAACTTAACATTAAAATTTCGCATTTTGACAAAAAATGTATCATCACTCTTACAACTTTGTTCATAATAAATTGAAATCATGATAATATCATTATAATACTGTAAAAAATCTGCTATAAAAATATAAATGAATTTTTTTATAAAAAAATTACGATTTTTTTCCTGTATGCAATAAGGAAAATTCAATATTTGCTATTTTTTTTAATATTAATAAAAATTCTGATTACAATATATTGACTTATTTAAGTTAATACTTAATGCTCTCTTTCTTTTAAAAGTAAAAGGTAAATTGTGTGAATCGCATAAAGTAATTTAACGTCAAAATTTTAATAACTTTGCATCATAACTTTACAACTTTGTACAAAATATATTATGTATTATTACAATAATGAAACTTATCTATTTTAAAATTTTCAATGAAGATAAATTTTTTGCAAAAATCTTGATTGTGCTCTAATATGAAAATAACAAAGTATTTGCTAATTTTTTTTAATATTTCATCAAATTTTAGATTAGAAATAGGTTGATTTATTAAAGTCAATATTTAATGTTATATTTCGATGGAATGTTATCATCAAAAAAATATTATGTAATTAATTGACGTGTAATTAAACATCAAAATTAAAAAAATTAATATTTTGACGAAAAATGCATAATAATCTTAGAATTTTACGCAAAATACAGTGACAATATTATTATAATAATGTAATTAATCTAATGTAAAAATTTCAAAAAAATTAAAAAAATTATAATTTTATCATTATACGAAAAAATAGAGTATTTGCTAAGTTTTGGGATGCTTCATCAGAATTTAGATTACAAATTGAGATACATTTTATGATAAATATTGTATACAAATACATAGTTTAATCCAATTTTGCTACATTGAGTGGATTTTATGTGTTTGTTCGTTTTGTTTCTATTTTGCTCAATGTTAAAGTGAAATGACGAAGAAATAATAAATATTAGATTTCATTTCGTTGTTATTTATTAATTTTATTTCTTATGAATATATCTTTAATTTCCCTAAATAATAGTCATTTTTTAAAAATTCAAAACATAGAAAAAAAAAAAAAAAACTTGAAATAGTTTTTGGGAGTGTGCATGTATGGATGTTATGCTTTAGTATAAGTTTATAAATTTATCCATTTATACGTGATAAGTATTTTAGAACTTAATTTCAATATATTTTCTCCGTAGTATTTTTTAGAATTTATTTTTAATTGTCTGAGTTTATTGTTAATTTATAATTTGTTTTATTTTCTAAATTTTAGATTTTGTCACTAACTTTTATTATTCAGCTTATATTTTCTGAATTTATATTTGATTTTTGGAATTTTCTTTAATTTTTTAGTTTTTAAGATTTTCATAGTGTATTTGTTTCTATTTCTTGAATATTTTTTCGTATATATTTGTTTTTCATTTGAATGATTTTAAAAATTATTTTATTTTTAATATAATTTTTAAAGACAAATGCGTATTAAAAATAAATTTTTAATGCCACATTTGAAAAAAAAGGCCACATCAAGGCTTTACTTATTTTATTACTGGTATAACATGTCACAAGACATAACGGACAAAACAATGATAGCTATAGAAGCAAGTAAAATAGGTATATCTAGAGGATATTCAGGCCAAAGAGATATTGCAAATAATAAGAAGAGCATTAAAATTTAGGGCAAATTTCTATTTCCCATCCAAATTATTGTCACTTTTCAAGTTTGTGATTATCACACAAATAATTTTAAATTTTGTTAGTTACCATCCAAGTAGTACAACTAATTAATATTTCATCTTAATTGCATTATGTGATTGACATATCATTTCATAAAGATAAAATTGACATTTTATAAAGAATTTTCACATTTTCACAAGTTTGATATACATTTTTCGTTCCACTACGCTTTTAAAAAATTTATTATTTTTCCTCACAACACAGTTACTTCATTAAAAAATGGAATTGCATTTGATATAAACCACTGAATTGGAGAACTTATCGGACAAGTTACCCAAAATTTTTAATTGATTCGCGAATCCACATAATTGTATGGCCCTTGATAGACTAGACCCTAATTATAATTTTTTCTTGAAATATATTTTTAACTGTAACTTTTTTATTGTCTGAATTTTATGATGGTCAACAAATAGCGATATCTATTTGTTAAAATAATTTTGAGTCAGTTTTTATATATTAAAAATCATATATTTGGGTGAAATGTTTTATTTTTAAACATGAAAAATATAATTTATTTTTGACATAAAAAGGATGATTTAATTATAGTAAAGAATATTATTAGTATCCATTTGTCGATCTTATTATGGGATGAAAGACAGATTTAGTTTTATAGAACTCACTTGTTAAACATATAATAGAATGAACAATGAGTACTTTGTTGATGATCGTTTTAGACGATAACAAACAAAAAATTACATAGTTTAGATGGTAATCACATACAAATTATAGTAATAATATGAGTGGCAAATATAAATTTTCTCTAAAATGTATTGTTTAGTATGGGATTTAAAGAGAAGTGATTCAAAGAATTATAAGATAATTTTTTCTATTTTTTATTTTAGTTGTATGAATGAGTTGTGAATTAATAGCTTAAGTTACTTTCTTGATCTAACTATTTATAGTACATATATTTCATCAATGTTTGTCCAGGTGTATCGATACCTCAATGCACCCAAACATGACTCTGAATTTGTTCAACTTGTATTTAAGGCGTAATGTAATTTAATGGAGGCTTCTTGTTGTTACAAGAAGCCAAAAATACATACTACATAAGATTTAAAAATAAATAAAAATTGCTTATTGAGATCATATTATATTCATATGAAATACTATTAACCTGAACAGTATACCAAAAGTTCATAAGCCCTCCAATGAGTAGATTCTGGATCAATTTTACAGTTAGCGTAAATATCGTTAGTTAGTGCATCATAGCATTCGTCTTTACCATTATTCACAAGTATATAACAACAATCCATTGACACTCCCTCGTCTACTGGCACTTCCACTTTCTGACATATGGCATTAAAAACTTCTGTCGTACATTCTGTTGTTAAATTTTTGTGACAGTTACTTGATTTATCGATTGGTGAAGATGCCAATGAACCTTGTAAAGTGATTGCTTGAGAACCAAATATAATTATTCCACTTATTTGGATGAACATTATGATCTCAATAATTACGATCATGCATTTTGAAATCATGGTGAAGTTATTCAATCTTTTTTTTTTTGTTTTGAGCTTTTTATTGAAATAAACCTTGCCATTAGTTCTTATACTAGTATCACAAAGATTTGAAAAGTTTGTTACGACTCAATTTATTATTCTCAATTGAAATTGATATATACATTTAAAGTAATCTTTACTTGAGAAACTACTAGGCCATTTATGCATATATGTGTGTGTGTGTGTGTGTGTTATAGTTGTGACTGCACATTAGACTTTATTTCAAACTTGAATTTTTGTAAAATTTTATTAAAGTGAAATATGTTCAAATCAATTAAATTAAACTTTTCTCAAACTAATTATATGGTAATCCTATTTTCTATAGAGTATCCAAACTAATCAATTAAATTAAACTGTTCTCAAACTAAATATATGGTAATCCTATTTTCTATAGAGTATCCAAACTAGAAAATTATATTTTTCTCAAATATGTGTACCATTTAAAATTTGAATACAAAAAAAAAAAAAAAATTGACGTTCAAGTTTAGCTTTAGTTAGTGTTAAATGATATCATCTATGAACATATAAAGTGTATTAGTGAAATTAAATTATGAGATTCAACATAAATTGAAATAAAGGATCTTGAACCTCTATTCTTGATAAGTTAAAAAATTATTTGAATGACGTCTATATAATAAAATTAATAATTTATTGGCTCCTCATTAGCCATTTATACCTCATAGGTATTTTAGGACATAATATATTTTCATTTACGTAAGGTCTTTAGAAACTTTATCGATGTAAAACATATAAGTTTAATAAAAATTTAATCCATCTCTTACAAGTATTTTATTACAATATGTATATCAATTAAAAATTTTAAGATAGAACTACAAAATGTTTATACAATACACCTATTGGGATGTAAATCAGCCCTAAATAACTACTCATATGCATTTTAAAATGTTTTCAAATCAATAGAGATACAAATTGAAATCTTATCTCACAGCAGGTAAGGCAATGCACCCAAGCATGACTCTGAACTTGTTCAAATTGTATTTAAGGCATAATGTAATTTACACCTTCCACTAAAGGTCATTGTTCTTGTTGTCACACGAAACTAAAAATACACACTACATAATAAGATTTTAAAAAAAGAAAATTTTTAAATGTTTGTTGAGATCATATTACATTCATATGATATATTATTTCAGCATTTAATTAACTTGAACAATACACGAAAACTTCATGAGCCCTCCAATGAATAGATTCGGGATAAATTTTTTAATTGACATAAATATCGATAGTTAGTACGTAAAATCATTCGTCTTTCACACTATTTATAAACAAATAACAACAATCCATTGACAATCCCTCACCTATTGGCACTTCTACTTTATGATATATAACATTAAAAATTTGTACTGTACATTCTATTGTTAAGTTTTTATAGCTGTCATTTAGTTTAACGATTGACGAAGACGCTAATGAGTTTTCTGAAGTGATTTCTTGGGGACCAAATAGAATTATTCCACTTAATATGATGAATATTATGATCTCATGAATTTCAAAATCATGGTGAAATTATTTAATCGTTCTCTTTTGAATAGTTTATTGGAATATACCTTCCTATTAATTTTTATAATATTTAATAAATTTGTTTCAACTCAATTTATTATTCTCAACTAAAGCAGATATAGGCATTTAAGGTAGTCTTTACTTGAGAAACTATTAGGACATTTTATGCAATTGAAATATATATATATATATATAAATATATATATCTTTAAAATAATTAAAATGAAAATGTATTCTATAAAATTATTATAAATTAAAATAGAAATGTATTATAAATTAAAATGGAATTTGAATTTAACAATCAAGTTCTTTTTTTTTCTCTTTAGGATAAAATAAATTATATATCTACATGTTTGCAAATAATGCTCTAAAAGACTATTACTAGATCTAAATAAATTATGTTATCTATGCATATTATTTTAACTCAAATGTAAAATAGACAGAATTCATAAATACTAAGTCATATATTATTCCCAAATCTAACATATTATATGGAAAACTCCTTAATTACTCAAAAATATATATTACACTTTGAATACAAACAAGTAAGAATTTTGCAACTCTTTTATATTTAAGAAAGTAAAATAATTATTTTTTGATCAAATACATTTGTAAAAAACAATGTAATCAATAAGATAAACTATAAAATGAAGATATAATAGAATAATAAAAATCAGATTGATTCTAAACATAAGTCTTTTTGCGTAATAATTTATAATTGTCTTGGAACATATTGCTCTTATAATAATAAAATATTGATCCAAAAAATGATAAAACGAAAAAAAAGAAATTTAAATTAATAAAATTACATATAATTTTTTTTAAATTATACGTAATTATAAAAAACACAAATAATTTAAAATATAATCATATTCTTAAAATGAAAATGACTTTAAAAAGTTATAATTTCAAAAATATTAAAAGTATTTAAAAAATGTATTATATTTTAAATAGATAATCTAAAAAATATGAAAATTTTAAATTAACAACAAAAATTGAAACTAAATATAAATGTAGAAACTTACAAATAAATTTATAAAATTACAAATAAATCAGAAGTTACTATGCAAAATTAGAAAACAATGCATAAATTAAAATGTTATATATATATATATATATATATATATATATATAAATAACTGATTCATACAAATTTATTTATAAATAAAAAATCTGTTTTCTAAAATTTCAAATTTGATAGTACTTTTCATTACTTATTTGATATTTTCAAAATTTATTTTGAGTTTTATAAATATATGTGTAATTTCATGAATTAATAATTAATTTTCTCAATTTAGGTGGAATTTTCCAAAATATTTAGTAAGTTTTTTATTTATTTTAAAGTTTCTGAATTTAGTTGTATTTTTTTAGAATTTATTTTTAATTGTATGAGTTTAATTTATAATTTTTCTTAATTTTTATTTTGTCACTAATTTTCATTATTTAGCTTATATTTAATTTTGGAATTTTATGTAAGTTTTAAATTGATTTCCATAATTTATAATATAATATGTTTTAATTTTTGAATACTTTTCTTATTTAATTGTTTCTCATTTGAATAATTTTAAAAGTTATTTTATTATTAATATAATTTTTAAAGTCCAATGAGCATTAAATGTTAATTTTTAATGCAACATCTTAAAAAAAAAAAGGCCACATCAATGCTTTTCCAATTTCATAAACGATATAACAAGTCACAAGATATAATGGACAATAAATTAATTGTTATAATTTTATTTTTTTTAAAATTTAAAGAATATGATATTAACATTTGTATATTTACAGCATATTCTAATCAAAGTGATTTTGCAGATGCTATGAAGGGAATTAAAATATATTGTGAAGTATGGGCTTTAAAAGAGAAGTGATTCAAAGAATTATAAGATAATTTCTTCTATTTTTTATTGATTAGTTGTATGAATGGGTTGTAACTTAATAGCTTAAGTTACTTTCTTAATTTGACTGTTTATATTACATATATTTTATCAATGTTATCAAATTGTATTTAAGGTATAATGTAATTTCCACTTATTAGGATGAACATTATGATCTCATGAATTGCTATCATGCATTTTGAAATCATGGTGAAATTATTTAATCCTTCCTTGTTGAGTAGTTTATTGAAATAAACCTCTCTATCAGTTCTTATAATGGTTTCACAAAGAGTTCAAAAGTTTGTTACAACTCAATTTATTTCTCTCAATTGAAACAGATATATGCATTTAAGGTAGTCTTTACTTGAGAAACTATTAGGCAATTGTGATGCAAATAAAAAAAATAAATCTTGAGTTTTTGTAAGAAATTATTGAAGAGAAATATGTTCATATTAATTACCTGAAACTGTTCTCAACCAATACATATGGTACTCCTATTTTCTAAAGAGCATCTTAACAAGAAAATTTTCTTTTTCTCAAATATGTTTAACTTTCAATAAAAATAAAATAAATTAACTTCCAAGTTTAAATTTAGTTAATTAATGTTAATAATGGTGGATTAAATAATATGATCAATGAACACATGGAGTCTATTGATCAAGTTAAAATAAGTCACAAAACATAAATTAAAAGAGAATCTGAACCCTATTTGTGATAAGTTATTATTCATGGTGTAACATATACAAACTTCATCAAAAGTAAGACATATATTATTCTCAAATCTATATTCATATAATAGTAAACTGATTATTTTTATATTTGTTATTTTCACTTTCCCTGTTCATTTTTTTCCACAAGTTGAAAAACGAACTTTTGGAAATGTTGTTATATTGTGAACCAATAAGCATTCATTTTAATTTTTTATATTTTTATTTGTTAATATTGGTAATGTTACAAATTTTATTAAAACTAATAAAAAATTCATGTATCTTCATAGTTACTTGATCATAACAAATAATTTATGAATTTGTGGCAGATTCAATACTACATATAATAATAAAAAATGTTCATATATCATATTTTAATCAATTTTCTTGATTTCAAAAGAAAATATTATATATATGTGGTAATTTGAGGATTATATTTTATAAATAAAATTAATTAATGTTCACATATAATTTTATATGTAATATTTATATCCTAATTATAATTATGGTACATATATAAATTATTGAACATAATTATATATTTTTTAAAAATATTAATTTTATGTGTTTCTAAAATATAATAATATTATACTATAATAATATATTTGTGCATCGCACTGGAGAATATACTAGTCTAATAAATATATTATATGGCAAACTCCTTACTTGCTCAAAAAAATGTACTACACTTTACTTTGAATTAAAACAAGTAATTATGTTGTAAACCTTTTACCTTTAAAAAATTAAAATCAATCATTATTTTTATGATCAAATATATTTGTAACAATAAAATTAATTTATTAAATAAATTATAACATGAAAAAATATAATAAAATAATAAAAATCACATCAATTCTAAAATACAAGTCTTTTTCTGTAATAATTTACAATTGACTGGGAACATATTCTTCTTATGATTCTAAAATTTCAATTCACAAAATAATATTCAACTATGAAATACTGCTAAAATTTATCTCTTAAAATTGTCTATAGTATTTAGATTGTGCTCAAATTCTCTATCGATTAATAAGGAACAATTCTCTATCTATCGTTTTGTTTAATTAAAAATATCTTTTATTAAATGATTATACTTCCAATTTTTTATGAACAAATGAAATTCCAATTAATAACGGCGGGCACTATAACTAATGTGCAATATTGCCATTTATGGTCATTAGAGAAATTAATTTTTTTATACGTGGACTAAAAGCCTAGCACGATTCCTTTTACCTAATGCCAAATCAACTTTTATAAAACTTAAAATCCTTAAGATACAACTATAAAATATTACACAATAAATATATTGGGATGTATCATAGTTGAAGATCGGCTCCAAATAACTATTAATATGCAGTGTAAAATATTTTCAAATTAAAAAAAATTCAAATCAAGATCTTATTGAACAACAGGCAAGGTATATGCAAAATTAACTATAAATTTGTATATATTCATGAAAATCTTAAAATTTTAACATAGTATACATAAAATACATAAGTATGAAGGTAATATCGATTCAATAAGTACCAACAGAAAAAGTACCCTTAAAGTTACTCTAATGGACAATAACAGGTATAAATCCTTATAAAAACAAAACATGAAAAATTTAAAAAATAGTTTTTCATCCAATTTCTGTGTGTTGGGGGGAGAGGGGGACAAAAAAGAAAACAAGTAAAAGAAGAAGAAGAAAAAGTAGGAGGAAATTAGAAGCCATCAAACGTGGTTTTTCATCCCTAATGTGGTTTCTTTCTCCCCGGTGCCCTCTCCCTCCTCGCCCCTCTGCTCTCGGCTATCGGATATCCGCCACTACCTTCTCCGACTAATGTCGAGCTCCCTCCCTCCCTCTCTCTCTCTCTCTCTCTCATATATATATATATATCATCTATTTTCTTAATTTCTCATAGGTTTTCTAAGAGGTCCAAATATTTTTTTGTCAATTATCATTTCTGGACTGATCTTGATGTCCACCTCCATCAAATGGGTCCTTTGGTTTTTTTTTGGCCCCAAATTAAGTATCTATGTGGTTGCGACAACTTCATATAATGGTCTAGTTTATCCGTCCCGTATTTGTGAAATTCTTTGATGAATCATTAGCATTTTGGTTAGGTATTATCATTTGGAGTTTTCTGTCTAACTGACAGTGGAGAAACAAACTTTTATAGTGGAATCAAATTCCCCAGAAATTTAATAATTGTATTACTTTGTGTTTGGAAGAAAATGTTTGCATGTATCAATTTCACCCATCATTTTGTCATTTTCATATCCCCTTGCAGGCACGTACTAAATACAATTGTGAACTTACACATACCAACTATGTTTTCTATTAATTTGATGCAATGCCACCTATTTATAGGATGGGATAGATGCAGAGATATCACTAAAGAGTAAGAAAACTAAAATATTGGGAAGAAGTAGCAATGATCTATGCTGGCAATTTGTAGAATGGGGCATATGTACAACATGTATCTGTTACTACAAATATATATATATATATATATATATATATACATACATATATATATATATATATTTGCCTCACCATCTTTTTTTGTCACGATAAAAACTCTGCAGGTACTTCTTTGTTCGGTTCCATTGTTCTCGAAGAATTAAAAAGGATGTATTAAGTAAATCTTTGTATTTCACATAAATAATTAGGTGTATTAGCAGAGTCCTTCTACTCTTTCTAAGCTAACTATCACCTTTTCACAGTAACCAATTTAAACGATTTTTCATTTTTAGCATGATCGAACTTGTCAGAATTCATGTGTGTGTCGATTTTCTTAAATGGTCAATCAATTTTCATGTTGGAAACATTCACACATTGCAATGTTGTCGGCTTATTTATGAACTCGTTGAACTAAAAATATAGGCTTATATACCATTGCATAGCGGAAACAAATCACTCTTCATCCAATTAAATTAGAGTCAATTCAATTTTAATACAAAGTTCTATTTTTCTGCACTTTGGTACCAATATTTAAAAAGAAAAAGGTTGGGAACCTTTTGTTGAAAAATTACTTCGATTAAAATTGCAAAGCAATGTTTGACTTTGTGGACTTGGTTTACTAAATTTTTGGTAATAATGCTAAAATTGGAATCAAAGTTTGAGATTTGTTTCGTAATTCAGCCAATAGAATAAAACATTACGCCAATATCAATGATTAGAAATAACAAAATGCATAGTCATAATTTAAAAGGACAAATTCACACCATTGGATATTCTAAATAAATAGATATAGGATCAAGAATTACAAATTACTGATTTAGATCCAATATAGTGAAGATTAGCAAGACACTTTTGGTCAAAGCACTGTCGACTTAAGGTATTCCTACAATTTCTAAGCAAGTTATTCTTAATATCTATCTCAAAAAAAAGAGCTTTGATCAAAGTACCAATCCGCAGCGGCTTTCCCAATTGTCTGCACATTGCATATTGCATAATATAAGCATACATGTCAATACATTTAATAAGATTATTTAAAAATTCCCAAAAAGAGTATAAACTAATTCGTCACTTACCAATAAATGTCAATTTTAGAACGCGACTGCAAAAGTTATATATCTTACATATGAAAAGAGAGCATAAACAAACTCAACAAAACAGAAATTAGACAATAGCAATATTGTTATATTAGAACGAAGGAAATAACAATCTTACTTTATTTGCGAGTACATTTCCTACAACAGATGAGCATGTCCATCCTTCATTTCCCCATATGTGGCCATGATGATAGCAAGAATGAACATACATTCCTCTACTCAAAGATTTGTTAAGTTTCATCAAAGTCTCTATGAAATCACTTTGAAAATCTGAATCCATGTTAATAATTTGAGCATACATTTCTCCAAAAATAATTTGTTAATCTTTTAATTCTATATAAGATTAAAGAAAATAAGTGGAGTACCTTTCATCATTCCAAACTAAGAAGCATTACAGTGTGTAAAGTTGGTGATGCAATTATCCCATTCGCCCAGTCCACCAACAACAGGTATTAAGTTGTACCGAACCTTAGACAAATCAATTTATCTTACATCCAATAAATAAATTTCTTTGTTTCAATAACTTGAATTTATTTTATTTTAGGTGAAATACAACTTAAGATTATTAAACTATTCACAAATATTTTCAAAAGGTTCTTAGATATGAAAATATTTGATAATCTTAAACAATACATAAATACATGAAAATTCCTTCATTTATTCCCGATTATTTACAAAGATCCATAAATTGTTAACAAATGCTTGAGAAAATCTCTAAATTATAAAAAAATGTTATGTGAAAGTCGTAAAAATAATCAAATTCAAATAACTTGAACATAACACTTTCTTTATAGTTTTGAGTTCTTTCAAAATATTCTTAAGTACCTTAAAATGCATTTTTTCTTTTCTTTTAAATTTCATTCTTGTTTGATTTCAATATGACATTTTCATGAAAAATGTTCTTACCTAAAAACTATCAAAAGCTGATTCAATTAAAAAGAGCGGTGTCTGAATGTCCCCAACCAAATACTCTGGAAAAAGACACTGACAAAAAAAATAAATGAACATCTTATTAGCATTTCACTGTAGCTACTGTAAAACAATAGAATGTATTATATTGCATATGCAACTTCTCTCATCAAAGCAGGATTCAGTTTTGAGGTATATGACGCAGGCATAGAATTGGCTAATTCCTCCATTCAACATAAATATAAATAATGTCATTTAAAAATAAAACATAGTGTACAAAAATATAGTGTAAGAGAATATACATGTGTAGCAACCACTTCTACGAAACATCTTTCTCGTATTTCAACTCCCGGTTCATCTTTTCTGTTTGCAAAACAATGGGAAATGAATGATGTTTTCTTAGTCTATGTACAACATATATCTAAAATGTGCTTAATTAGTTCTAACTTAAATAATTACCCATGTATGAAAAACCCAGAATCAGAAATACATTTTGCTTTGGTAGTATTAGATAAGAATGCTCGAAACATGTGTAAGATGGTTGCCAATCCACCGGCTGATGTTCCGGCCAATATAGCCTGTAAACCATAATTCAATTTAAATCGTGTAGTTAATAAATAGAAGTTAAATATTGAAGATTAATCATACGTTCTGGGCATTTCTCATTCCTTTAGCAAGCATTTCCTCCATCACGGAACTAAAAATTCTTGCACCCCGGAACATAAGGTTGGTTTGCTGGAAAAAAAACAATTAAATATAATTAATGGGGTGTGTAGTTAAAAAATATTATTTAAAATTTCTTTGACACAAGTTAATAATAATAATAATAATATAGAATAGAAGACTTACTGGATCAACTTCTTGGACATTTGACATAAAGGATGATCACAGTAAAAAAATATAAACTTTATGCCAACTGCAGAAATCTGAAATTAATAAAAGAAACAAATATTGTAAGTTAATAAAGAAAATAAGTTTAATTAATTGTAGCATATATAAATACCAGGATTAAAGGCACTATCATTGTCAAACATTTGTTCTTACAAAAAACAAAAAAAATCTGATTTAACTTAGAAAAAATGTCATAAGCTTCGAAATTCATACCTGTTTTCTTGGATTGATATGTTAAAGAAATGAATTGAATAAAATTGCTATATATATATGAAGATAGAAAGGTGGAAACGATCAAGTTTTATGGTTAAGTGAAGCTCCAAAACATCATTTTTATAGGGAACACAACTAGGTACATACTAGATTGCCTAACAAGTCCTACTGATGTAAGCAAAACGAGTGAACAGTTAAAATTGTATGATTCCAAATTTAGAATAAAATTCATTACTTAACATTGATTATTCACACGAAGATTTTTTTTTTTACATTTACGAATTTTCAACCAATTCGGGAAAAATAATAATGCCAAGTTTTATTATGATGAATACTTAAGTCTGTGGTGGAAGCTCCGTCAATATTACTATCCGGAAAGTAAACGTTCATGGACCAAGTTTTATTATTATTTATTAATTTATGCACAAACTAATAAATAAAAATAAAACTTGCTCCTTGATCTACTGCACTTTTAGGATAGAATTAGGGTCCACATTTGTATATGAACCTAGGCTGTCTTTCTCCTGGCACTAACATTTTTTTCCTTAAGAGGAAATACCTAGGCTGTCTTTCTCCTGGCACCAAATACCCTTGTTATGTGTATTTTTAATTGTTCAAATGGCTGTCTTATATCCTTCTATGGTTTTGAATTTCCTGGAACCAAGATCTTTATTCTCTTTCCTAGTAAGCACACAAAGAAATAAGCACACAAAGAGAACAACTTACCAAAAATGGTGCATATAACAAGGAAGAGTCGCATGAAAATAGATTCAGACTAATGAAAATTTACTGATTTTCTGCCATTCTGCTAAATTGAATCCATTGTTGAAATGATGACACCTCAGGAAGAGGAAAGAATGGGATGTATATGAGCCCATAGTTGATCTCTTATCAAATGAGGAGGTCGACGCCCTTGAAGCAAAGGAAGAAAGGAGTACCCGATGATGTGAAACTCAAGATGACTGTCATTTGTAATTTCTTCTGTAGAAGAGACCCCACATATATAAATATATGTGTGTGTACCTGTGCTTGTGGTGGTCTTTTATATCTTAATTTGTTGTTGTTGTGTGGGTGGGGGGGGGGGGGGGGGGGGGATGTTGGGGTTGGGATTTGCTTTAAACAGGGCCAGCATATGTCAGAACTATATTTCCCTGTACCTGCTAGTTTGATCCAACTGGCTTTTTGCACAATTTCACCGGCTTCGTTATTCTCTTGATAGATCATCATTTTATTTGCAAGTTAGGACTTGGCCCAAGGAATCCTGCATATAGTCCATAATTAAAAGACACTTGATTCCATAGATTATAGTGCATATAGTTACCAATTTTTTGGCATTTCTTTTCTTCACTTCTGTGGTACGTACAAGCCATCTACTTGTGATGCTGTGCTTCCCACAACATATTTCCAGTGTTTCTTCTACAAATCAACATCAACTCTCTGGTCCTCTAATGAATGAATGGCAACTATTAGATCACGCCAACAGTGGACGGCGATGAAGTTATTATTATTATAGAAAATTGGATTTCTCAAATACTTTCTCGCCTTGCCAGCCGCTCAACAGCGGAAGGCATCATGGTAGCACCGAATATGCAAGTGGTTCTATAGATCCTTTACTCATTCTCAGCAAGATCTTCACCCTCATTATCTGGTTTCATGTTACTCGATGGCATTGAATCTAGCACACCAACAACCTGAGGTACAAAATCCATATCAATCATGCGCTCAGCCTCATCAAAGAACAACATATCGCCTCTTCGAACAGTCAAGACGACATCCAGGTGTAGCAAAATGACAACCTCACAATATCCCTGCCTAATCCTAAAGCCTTGTTCTTCCATGGATTGCCACCAAGTAAAGGGCAGATTTCACTGTCTCATCGTCAATTTGCTGAGCAAGATCTCTTGTAGCTGCAATGGCAACAGCATAGGGTCCCTCTGCGTCATTATCCTCGCACATAGGAGGAAGTCTGGCTATGTAAGATAGTGTAGGAAGAACATAAGCTGCAGTTTTACCAGAACCAATCTCAGCAGCAACAATCACGTCTCTTTGCTGCAGGCCAAGCCGGGTGGAAGCCATCTGAAAGGGTGATTGGGTCTCGTAGCCAGCTTTTTCTGTGCTGCATTCAGCTGCTCTGGACCCAACTTGCTCTCGATCCAGCTCCTCAAAGGGCAAGGAATCCTGGCACCCTTGTAAGACATGTTAAAATCTTCCTTGAAAATCCTCCGAACTAATTTAACGCAAAATTTCACATTTTTGCCACAAAATACATTATAACTATAACAACTTTGTACAAAATACATTAGAATTATGAATTTATCATTATAATAAAGTAACGAATCTATAGTAAAAATTTGAACGAAAATTAAAATTTTAAAAGATATACGATTTTGCTCCTACACAAAAAAGCTAGTATTTGAAAAATTTTTGGATATTTCATTAAAATTTTAATGACAAATAGATTTGTCTTATTGAAGTTAATATTTAATGCACTATTTTTTTATAAATTGTAATCATAAAAAAACATATTATATGAATAATTTCCCGTGTAAAACAAATATAATGTTAAAATTTAAGTTTTCTTATAGAAATTGCAGCGCAACACTTGCAAATTTGTGAAAACTACATTAAAATTATGACAATATTATTTTAATAATGTAAGGACCTACTGAAAAATTATGAGTTTGCCCCTATATTGAAAACTAATTATTTGTTAATTTTTTTAATATTTAAATTTAAATTATAAATAAATTGACTTATTGAAGTTATTATTTAATGTTCTATTTTTGTATAATGTCAATAAAAATTGTGTAAAACACTTCACGCGTAAAACAACTTAATGTCAAAATTTCATGAATTCTTGGAATCGGTAATTCTTGGAGATTTTCCTTTGAGGAAGAACGGTGTATCTATATGACATGTGAATAGCTATCATGACGAAGAAGGGGTGATGAGAGAATGTATACACAGGGCATTGGCTTAGTATAGAAACAGGGTGTAGTGAAAATGTTTTTACACAGGGCATTTACTTCGCATTGATGCAAGATATAGTCTAAATCTTTTTTACATAGGACATTGGTTTGGTATTGATGCAGGGTGTAGTTAAAAGTTTGTCGATGGTTGAATGAATTCCAAGAGAACAAAGAATAGGAGTAGCAACATAACTTTTCAACGGGGTTTTATTGACATATGCCGAGGAAATTCTTGGAATCGGTAATTCTAAGTGGACTACTTATATGGTGGACTAAGGTTGTTCTCTATCTTGAGAATGATGATCGTGGATAAAGATAATGAATTTTCTTTTATCTTTGTCAAGGTGTAGTTTTTTAGAATTTGTGCAAAAAATAAAAGATAGTTTTTCGCTTTTGAAACAAATCTTGGAGGCTTCTTAAAACTATTTAAGAAGTCCATTATTGTAGGTTTCAAATGCACCATAATCTTTGTATTTATTTTTTCTTAAATCCATTCTTGTATTCTCTATAGTTGCATTTTCTCTAGTATAAAGAGTTAAGAGAAAGGTGTGAACTAGTCAAAGGTTTGTAAGGGTCTGGTGGTTTCGATATCGGAAGAGCGAGTGTCTATGTGATTGTAAAGCTTTTCTTACAGTAATATTTTTCTCTTTATGGGTTGTGATTTTTCTTTAATTTTAAAGTTTTTACATAAATTTTTGTATATGGTTTGTTATTTTTTGTCAATTATTTAATTACTTTTTCCTGTGAATGTGGGATTCAAAAATAAACCTTACACTTTTATGATCTCAAATTCCTTGATTTGTTTCTCGCTACGAATAGTCATTTTACTAAGTTGACATTTATGCATTAGGAAGGCTAATCTGGGTAGAAAAATGGGGTGGTTATAATCCACTCATATCCCATATGAAAGATCTTTAGTTGTGATATCATTCCAAATTAATTAGAGGAAAAATTATAATCCACATTTAGTATTTAGTCCCATTAGATTAGAACCAATACAATTTTAATAAAATTCTTTTATTTTTCTGCACTTCTGGTCCGATTTTTAGAAAAAGAAAAAGGTTGGGAATCTTTTTGTTGAAAAGTTACTTTGATTATCATTGCAAAATAATGTTAACTTTGTGCCTTATTTTTGCTAAATTTTAGAAGTAATACTAAAATTATAATTATGTGGAAGTTTTAGATTTGATTTTGTAATTCAATCAATAGAATAAAACATTACGTCAATATCAATGGTTCAGAAATAACAAAATGCATAAACACAATTTAAAAAGACAAACTCACACCATTGGATATTCTAAATAAGTAGATCATTTTATAAGATCAAGAATCACATGTTAGTGATTGAGATCCATCATAGTGAAGATTAGCAAGACACTTTTGGTTAAAACACTGTCTACTTAAAGTACTACTACAATTTTTAGGCGACTTATTCTTAATATCTATCTCAAAAAAAGAGCTTCGATCAAAGTACCAATTTGCAGCAGCCTCCCCAATTGTCTGCACATTGTATATCACATCATATAAGCAAACATGTCAATTAATTAATAGAATTATTTAAAAATTCCCAAGAACACTATAAACTAATTTGGCACCTGCCAATAAATATAATTTTAGAACGTAACTACATAAGTTATGTATGATACATTTGAAAAGAGAACACAAGCAATCTTACTTTGTTTGCAAGTACATTTCCTACAACAGATGAGCATGTCCATCCTTCATTTCCCCAGATGTGGCCATGACGATAGCAAGAATGAACATACATTCCTCTACTCAAAGATTTGTTAAGTTTCATCAAAGTGTCTATGAAATTACTTCGAAAATTTGAAAAAATCATGCATATTAATAATTTGAGTATACATTTCTCCGGAAATAATTTGTTATTGTTTTTATTCTATATATTAAGAAAAAAAAGTGGAGTACCTTCCATAATTCGTAATTGAGTGGCGTTACATAGAATTAAGTTGGTGATGCAATTATTCCATTCGCCCATTCCACCAATAGCAGGTACTAAGTTGTAATGAATCTAAAACAAATCGATTGATTTTACATTGAATAAATTAATTAATATGTAGAAATATGCAGTCAAAGAAGAATTTGACAACTCTGGATGTTCCCCTACTAAAAGTTGACGAAGGCATGGCTTACAAGTTAAAATCTTATCCTAAGATTATTAAACCATTCA
Organism: Caryopteris x clandonensis; assembly: GCA_028749325.2. NCBI lineage: Eukaryota > Viridiplantae > Streptophyta > Magnoliopsida > Lamiales > Lamiaceae > Caryopteris > Caryopteris x clandonensis. The sequence goes on from JAPYKT020000001.1 coordinate 16,865,364, forward strand.
CAAATATTTTCATAAGGTTCTTAAATATGAAAATATTTGAAAATCCTAAACAATACACAAACACTTGAAAAAATCTTTCAAGTATTCCTGATTATTTAAGAAGATCGATAAATTGTTAACAAATACTTGAGAACGTCTATAAACTATGAAAATTACTATGTGAAAGTTCTTTTATAATTAAACACAAAATAACTTGCACATAACATTTTTTTTTTTTCTAGTTTTGGGATTTTTCAAAATATACTTAAGTACTTCAAAATGCATTTCTTTCAAGTTTCATCTTGTTCAATTTCAATATGACATTTTCATTAACAATATATTTACCTGAAAACTATCAAAAGCCGATTCAATTATAAAGAGCTGTGTCTGAATGTCTCCGACCAAATACTCAGGAAAAAGACACTGAAAAATAAAATGAATGAGCACATTATTAGCAGTTCAATGTAGCCATTATAAAACAATACTATGTATTATATTGCATAAGCAACTTCTCTCACCAAAGCAGGATTCAGTTTTGAGGTACATGACTGAGGCAGAGAATTCGCTAATTCCTGCATTCAATATAAATATATATAATGTCATTCAAATATAAAACATAGTATACAAAAATATAGTGTAAGAGAAGAATGTACATGTGTGGCAACCACTTCTGCGAAACGTCTTTCTCGTAATTCAACTCCAGGTTGATCTTTTCTGTTTGCAAAACAGTGGGAAATGAAGGGTATTTTGTTAGTGTATGTACAACATATATTTAAAAATGTGATTTTTTTGTGTATCGTGCACTCAATTTAAATAATTAGCTTATTAACAATATCCTTATACATACCATCATAAATATATATATATATATATATATATATATATATATATATATATAAATATAAGTGCGCACAAATAAACTAAATTTAGGCACAAACAAATTAATAAAAATAAAACCTGCTCCTTGAGCAACTGCACTTTTCAAAATAGTAACATTGACGGAGGTTTCACCAAAAACTTGAATATTGATCATTACAAGTGAATATATCACTACACATAACCAAACACCCACCATGCTTTGCATACACAGCCTAGGACAAATATTATTAAGAAGAATGATTGTTATAAGATAGGAGCAAGAAACGAGGGAGTGTTGTGGCAAAGTGGAACTACATACCCTCATATTTATAGAGAAGACAATCATTTAATTTAAAATTAATTTTTGAATTTAAACTTTGATCCCTCCATTCAAATACGATTCAAGTCCAAGTAAAATTAATTATTTTATAAAGTGAGACAAAAATGAAACATGCAAATAAGTTTCCTGCTCTAATTTTAGAATATTTTTCTTCTTTTAGACATAAGCTATTTATTGGCATGGCATTATGAAGCGTGTGAAGTAATAGACTTGCATGAATTTCTGGTACAATGATTCATGACTCACATGTTGTGTTTTACAAAATAATTCATTTCCCAACTATTTAGCATTTTACATTTTACATTTTACAAAATTATCTTTTTTTTTTTTAATGGATGAAATTGGATTAGATTTTTTTTTTCTAATTTCAATTTTATAAATTATCATTACATGTCTATATTAAATTTTTAGATACACATCAATGACCAAAACTTTAACTTCAATAAAGTTTGAGAATGAATTTGAAGATTGATTTTGTTACCATGAAATTAAAATATCACCACTTTTATTTGCAATTAAGTTTTGGAATTTAGTTGGATTTCAAATCTACACTATTGAGCCCACTTGAATCAAAATCATTTAATTTAAATGCAATCTAAAAAATAATTTAATATTTAAAGTGATGCACAAATGCTATGGACGTGGAATTAAATTGGCAACAGAAATAATTCCCATACTCATATTTTAGAACAATTTTCTAATTTTAGACATAAATTATTGGTGTTCTCAAATTTCTAGGGTTCTGAAATTGCATCAATTTCTGGCATACACTTCCCTCATTTAAACATTAATGAGACATGACTTTTTTACAAAATAATTACTATGGCAGTTGTTTCATCTTTTTTACTTACAACTTTTCAACCTATTGGTAAAAACTAGTGATATTGCCACGAAAGTGACATTAACCAATTTTTAGGTCTGAAAATTACTTCCACCCATCCCTTTTATTTAATATTTTAAAGTTAAAAAGAAAAATTAAGAATCTCAAGAAATGAACAAACTACCAATTAATTATGTATTATGGATAATTTCGAGTGAACTTCACCACGTCCTACTCTAGGCGTCTATGTACTATATATAGACCCAAAAAAATAATAATAAAGAAATCTTTTGTTTTTTTTAGTAACAAATTTTTAAAGGACGCATATGTGATATTTTACAACTGATTTTAGGTTAATTGGGTTTAAAACAAATATAAAAGTTTGTGCATTTAATGACATCTAAATGAACACATGACGTATATTTGTGAAGTTAGAACATGAGATAAAATATAAAATAAATTAAATGTTCTGAAACTCTATGGGTGATAAAGTTGAAAAACTATTAAATGAGGTTTACATAATTGTATTTTTTTGGATCTTTCTTTTTTCTTTCAGCAAAAAAAGAATGAAAGATGTTGATAATCCCTCCCTAAGGTGATGACATGCTTTATAATAGTTACCTACTACCATTAGTTGAGGCTCCTTTACTTTATATGTTATTGTATTTTTAGATATGCAATATGGTTTCAAATTAAGGTAGTGAAAAGAGAATTAATTTCTTATATTATACCTAAAAATAATATTTAAGAAACGACCAAGTTATTGGTGTTTTGTATATATGGCAAAAGTTTACAAAATAAGAATACATTTATATATATATATATATATATATATATATATATATATATAAACCTATCACAAGTTATCACCCATAATCTGGCTTTTTTCCTTTTTTTTTTTTTTTTTTTACTAACGAAAATTGTCAAAAATACATTCCAGAATTGGAAACTAATTTTTAAGGAAATTTGACTATTATATGAAGTTCAATTATTATATTAATATAAATTTATTTAATTATATTAAAATGTAATTTAGTTTTAGTTAATTAAAATGTATCTCTTACTAGTAAATAGAAAGAAGGAAAAGGCAAAAAAGAAATAAGTTTTGGTGTATCGGAACAAGCTGACGCCTTGTGTCCTAAAATTTCCATTTGACCATATCCTAAAAGAAATTACATTGGTTATTTTTTACCCAAAGGATTTTAGTATGACCTTAAAAACCCATATACAAGTATATATTTCTAATAGTATTTATTAACCTCAAAAGTATTACTTATTACCACAATAATATCAATTTTAACCTTTAATAATATTAATTATTTAATTAAAAATTATTAATTATTTATCTAAAACATTTTATATGATTACCTATAAATTATTAATTTATGTACGTGCTAATAAAAAGTGGTTATAACTTAATACTTTATTAAATAATAATAGTTGTTTATGTAAAAGGTATTGCTTGTTTCCACAAAATTATTATTTTTAAGTGTTAATAGTATTATTTGTTTAACTAAAATTTATGACTTGTTTACATAAAATGTATTACTTGTTTACCTAAAAGTATTACTTATATTTTCATAATATATTACTGTTGTGTTAAAAAGGAGTAGGTGTTATTTGCTTAAATAGTACTCCCTTTAAGCTTTAATAATATTCTTGTTAAAATCTAGATGATTTTTATTAAGTTATTTCAATTTTTCACATTATATTTGATTTTATTAATTAAATTATAGTTTAAAAAAGTATTGGATCATAAAATATGTAGTAGCGCAGGAAGTTTTGCAATTAATTAAGATACTTAATGATATAAAAGTTCATATATATATATATATATGTGTGTGTGTGTGTGTGCGCGCGCGAGCGCTAATGTAAAAATATTAAAAATCTTATTTTTTATTTTAACTTGAAGTATATTGAATTTTTTTTTTAATTGAGGTATTTATCCTATAATGTGATACATTTTTTAAAATATATATACTATTAGATGATTAGCATCCTAAAACAATACTTGGAAATAACTTAGAAGGAATTCGATAAAAGTGCCTCAATTCATGCTATGAGGTTAGTATTGTAAAAGTATGATTGTCACCATTGTGGGTGATGATCAAAGTTACTTGAAGCACCGAATAGTTAGTTATTTCTCTATACTCTATAATAATTAAGTATCGCAAGTGAATAATTCATTCCAATTACAAAAAAATATTATATTGACTTGTGTTTTCATATTTTTCTGAACATATTTTACATATTTTTTTCTACTATTGGAATTAAGTTGTAATGAACTCATCAATTTTTAAGAAATTATTATAAAACATAAGTAAGGTATATGTGGTTGTGATTAATATCATTAAGTTGAATTGAACCCATCTTACTTTATTAAATATTTAGAAACTTTAAGATCAATCTAATATAGAATATTGTGGAGTGATAACTGACACTCAAACACACACACACATACACCATATGTTGAACATGAACTAATAATTACTAAAGTAAAGACAACCTTAATTCGTATATATGTTTCAATTAGAATATTAAACTGAGTTGTAATGAACTCATGAACTTATGAAACTATTATAAAATTTGGTAGTAAGGTATTTCAACAAATAAACCACAATTAAGAGAAGGATTAATGAATTTCAATATGATTTCCAAATATTGGACCAAAATTTATGAGATTATACCATTCATCCTAATCAGTGGAGCAATTCTATTTGGATCCGAAGCAATTACTTTTCAAAGCTCAATGGCGTCTTCTACACTTTCTTCACCAAGGGAGTGCTATAAGAACTTGACAACCAAATGTACGACTCAAGTTTTTAATACCATATGTCAGGAAGCTGATGTACCAATTGATGATGGATTCTCAGATTATTGTTGTTATAAGTTTTTTACTTATGTTGGAACTGAATGTTTTAATATACTAGTCAATAACATCAATGTTACTTGCAAAGTGAATCTAAGTTATATTAGGTCGAGGGCTGATGATCGTTTAGTGTATTGTTCAGGTTAATTAAGTGGTAAAATACAATATCAAGTGCATGCAATATGATCACAATAAAAATATAAGATGTTTATTCTTTTTTTTTTTTATAAATTCTATGTAGTGTGAATTTTCTGCTTTATATGATAATATACACAATTACTTTTTTAATGAAGAATATAAATTACATATTCATCTTCACTAGAACTTGAACAAATTCATAGTCATACATAGATGCACTAATTATTGGTACTCTTGGACAAAAGTATTTGATCATAATATTGAAGTAATGGAGAAATTTCTGCAATTTTAATATAGTAAGTGAATTAGTTTTTATTTCTTCAATGTAATATAAATACAAAATTCGTATCTTTGTATATTCAAAGTATAAAAAAATAATAATAATAATAATAAATAATTGGATAATTAAAGGTAATTAATGTACATTTTTTAATAATATATACTCATATTTGTTTTTGGTTGTTTATTATTATACATTTAGTTAAATTAAAATTTTATTTATATTAATTACGTAATGTTTAGATGATCTAGTAATAGAGTTTTTCTACATCATTAACAGAAGACATGATTATAAGATGATCTAGTAATAGCCTTTTGTCTACATAATTAACATAATATATGATTTTAAGATAATCTAACATTAGCGTTTACAATGGAACTCAATCAACCACTTAAAAGACATACAATGTTGTCTAAAAAGTTACATATATTCTAAAAATATATTTTTTAAGGTTTATTTTTAGACATCTTAACTTTTAAGGTTTTTAATTTTTATTATCAAAGATATCATATTTGTTTAATATATTTTATAATTTATGAATCCATCAAGATTTGGTTTAGATTCCGTTAGATACAAACTGAATAATTCCCCATTCTCTTCATAATATTTCTTATTAATAATTAGGAATTATGTTTTTATTTGATTTCCAATATAATGGACATTTAAATTAAAAAAAAAAAATTCTTAGTGGTGTAGGCTTAAGGGAGAGGGTTTTGTGTGGTATATTAAGAAATTAGAGCAAGGAGTGTGGTGTTGTAAGTTGGTTTTTCTATACGAATGGGAAACTAAAAAATTTATGTTGTGTAGCAAGTAATTTTAAGTATATCTATTTTTATGGTGTTGATAGTAAACGTAGTGTGAAGAGAGAATTTTATGGTACGATTAAAAACACCCTTATTTATAATAACAAATTTAAAATTAAATAGAAAACTTAAAATGAATATTTTTATTTTTCAAAAAATATGAAACTATAAATTATATAATAATTTTTTATTTTGTAAAACATTATTTATTCTGTATTGCATGTAATCAAAATTCAATGCTAGTCCAACCTATCATGAACATACAAATATAAAATATTAATACAATTTTATTTTTAATTCATTTTTATATATAATATATCAATGTAATACACCCGACGAAGGAAATATAATTTTTATATACACGCTATTATTATTTTTTACATGCTCTTATCAATAAAAAGAATAAAATTATTTTTATATTCTTAAATATAAATTTATTCAAATTATATTATACATATTTTTAATTTAATTTTAAATTTATTACAAACTATGCATAGTAAGCAAAATACTCTTTCAATTTAATAGGTGTTATTTAAAACATAATATCATGATATAGCAATGTTAGACTTATTCTCCTCTATATAAAGGAAGAATAGTTGATTTTTAGACTTCTACCACATGTCATTTTGAATATGAGACATCGTTCCAAAAACCCACTATACACTTCGAATCCTTTGATTGAATTTTTACCTATCCCAAATGATGTGAATTTGATGCAAATTCAAATTTAAACTCAATTCATTGTTATTCTAATTGCAAGCAAATGTATCATTTCTATGTTATCGAATGTTGTTTACCATGTTCCTAACATATTATATTATATATTATACTGTATATTTTCCCAAGTACTATACACTATATTATAATTTTATTGAATATATTATATCATAATATGATGTGCAATATGTATTGTTTATATATAAATGTTCAATATACATTATAACATTTCAATTGTGTTGCCCATGTTATGTGAACGTCTTTTTTTGGGTTCTACAAACATTGAGAAATAGGGGAAGACATTTAGTATCAACGGAATATACTAATTCATACTTGACTTGACCTATTTTCGTTCATATTTTTTAATAAAGTGCATAAAAAATAAAGAAGAAGAAAAATAAAATATAACATGTTTAATTCTACCTATTGCAATCAAATTTCTGTTTTTGAACCACGAAGAAATAAGTGACTTTTCCATACTCAATTTTTGTATTAAGTTTTAGTTTAAGAATCATTTTTAATTTTAAACTTTATTCATAATTTATTATCTTGATCATAAATTATGAAAATTCTCACTTATATGTAGTATAGGGTAAAAATCTCTTTAACTTTATACATAATTGTTGCCATTGATTAAATCAAATAACTCTATTTATTATAAAATAGAAGTAATGTATATGTGGTTGTGATTAATATCATTAAGTTGAATTGAATACATTTAACCTTATTAAATATTTAGAAAATTCAACTTTCTTACAATAAAGAATAATGTGGAATGATAACTGACACTCACTCACACACATATTCATATATTGAACATGCATTAATAGTTACTAAAGTAAAGACAACATTAAATTCATTTATATGTGCAATAAAGAATATTAAATTGAGTTGTAACGAACTCATCAATCCATATGAAGCTAATATAAAAGCTGGTAATAAGGTATGTTCAATGAATTAACTGCATTCAAGAGAACAATTGAAGAACTTCAAAATGAAGTCCAAATGTTATTCCATAATTTATGAGATTATACCGTTCATCCTAATTAGTGGAGCAATCCTATTTGGATCTTAATATTATAAGATTAATATTAATTATATTAATATTAATATAATTAATATTAATCTTATAAATTAGTTAAAAATATTTTAGAAGTCTAGTAAGACAAATATTCATGGAATTAAAATACTGAGATAGGTGTGGGACAAAGTGCGGGAGCACTCTTGTATAGTTCGATCATTAGCTGTAGTTGAAATTTTTCTTCAATCCTCAGTGATTACATTGTTCTTAATGAATTAGTGAGTCCTTTCACTCTTTCTATGCTAACCTTCACCTTTTCACAACAGCCCATTCAAACGATATCCCATTGAAACACTCTTATTTATAATAACAATCTTAAAGTTAAATAGAAAACTTAAAATAAATATTATTCATATTTTTTAAATAATAATTTTTTCAAGTAATTAATTTTCTATAGAAACAAGACTTTTATTTTTGGGACTGAGGGAATTTATATTTTTATACAAAATTATAATTTTTTACATGTCTTTACCAGTAAAATAATAAATTATTTTGAATATTGTTAAATATTTATTCTTTAATATCGATTAACTCAAAATTATCATATAAATATATTTTCTGTTATTTTTTAAAAGATATTACAAAATGTGCATTGTACAGGAGTATTACCAGTCCTAATAACAAGAAGAGAAGAGTTTCTACTGTGCACAAGTTTAGATAGTTGACTTTTTTCCCCTTGGTACTTTAAGTGACTAAGTAACAGGGCATGATCCAGAATGAAAAAAGGATGAAGAACGTGAATATGCACATAGGGAAATGGCTAATGATATAAATACTTGTAAGATGACAGAACTCCTACAGGAAACAAACCAAAGTCACACAGGAGGCAATCTTTCTGGGGCAAAAGAAAATGTGGAAGTAATATGTAACTACATAATTGAGCACAATTTTTTCTTTTTTTTATAAAACAAAATTTCAAAAAAAGAAATTTATAGAAAAAATAAACCAACTCGCATTAACAAGGATGAAGAACGTGAATATGCACATAGGGAAATGGCTAATGATATAAACAGTAAGACACATATATGTAGAAACCTGTGGTGTAAAGATTTGCCTCCAGAATGAAAAAAGGGATCCAAAATAAAAGCACCAAAAAGCACAGTAATACTAATTGAAATTCCTAAATAGAGAAACTGCAGCCCTTCTATTGAGAATTTTATACTGCACTGTTGATTAAATTTACCAGCTTCTCCCCAGGTCTCATTGGTGCTGTTGGTGCAGGAGGAACAATGACTTCTTCATATCCCTTGTAATGTTTCCTTATAGTGCCCTGAGGAAGGGCCGTGGCAGCAGCCTGAGTCACATCACCATGTCCCACAAGGTCATCAAGTATATTTTTCTTCTCACTTGCTTGAAGTAACGAACTAAAAGACAAAGAAGACAAGTTGTTCTCAGTTCCATGATCCATTCCACGTCTATTCTTCTTTTCCTCCTTTCGCCGAAGTTTATCAATTTGTCGCTCAGACTCTGTTTGGAAGAGTGAGAAGAGAGTAAGAATGGGATTGATTCTGGAACAGTATGACCAACAAGTTTTTGCAAATCAAACCTGAATTACATGAAAAATATACATAACTTTACTATGGGAAATCATTAATATAAACTCAATGTTCTTTTAGAAAAAAGAAACGCCCAAATGTGGTTCAGACCAGGCACATTTGAGAACATTAAGTTTAACAAATGACTCAATTAATAGACCAACCAAAATAACTTGGTTGCAAAATAAAACTTAAGCAGCATTCACAGTTCCCACAATCAATCCCATTCTTACTCTCTTCTCACTCTTCTAACCATGGTTCACCATACTTTTCAACCTCTAGAAAGTCCTTGTAACAGAAATTCAAATAACCCAAAAAATAAGATATTAAGCATCATAACCATGTCAACTGAGTACCACACCGAATCAAACAACGGAGGCCATAACTATATATTCTTTTTTTTTTTTTTCAAATACAAAACAAAATATTTTACTGAGGACCATAACTAATGGCATTTTAAGGGATTTAATTACATAAACTAATACGAAGCATAGTCGAATTATTTATCAAGATCATTTCCCATAATAACGTGATTGGTACGAATCAATTGAATTCAGCAACCAACAGACTTTATTTCGTACCCAATATTTAAGAGTGACAATTCACAGCTTGTCAAATATTACACCCTCAGATGATACATATTGTATTCGACAAGTGCTTCCACCTAAAGTACATATTTTCGACTTCTCTAAAGAAAACAGTAAAAGAGAACCTTACTTTTTACTCAAAATTCTCCTTTCCCTGTCATCAGCTTCAGATTCAGCAGTCCCACTAAACAGCATATAAACATTTAGTGCTACTTCCTGGAACTCCTCCGAAACCACTTCACCACCCATCAACTCAACCACTGCAGCAATAAATTGCTTGTACAATTGTCGTACCTCAAAAGAAGCTGCACAACAATACACATGACAAATAAATAATAAATAACAAATAACTAAATAAAACAACCTAACATGCTGAAGTCCATATATTTCCAATCCCTTCAACTAACTATAGCACAAAAAATGCCAAAAGAAGCCTCCAGCACAATACATTATAGTTTAGAAACTCTTTTTACAAGCATACACTCGTCACACACAGCAATCCAGAGCTGCAATACCTTCATCCCATCGATAAATAATCTTATGAGCGAGTTCCCACTCTCCAACTGAAGCTGCAGAACTATTTCACGGAACATTTTTCAAAAGCAAATCAGATATTAAGAAAAATATATCAATGATAGTTATAGCTTTAAAAACGGTGGAATAGTTTATTTTCCAAGAACATTAAGAAATGCATATACATACCTACAGCGATTGAGATTCTGGAAAAGGGATTTCCGGTGGAGATAGGCTTGATCGGCGTCGAAAGGCTGCCTGAAAGAATTGGTTAGTCGCGGCAGCTCCAACAACATTCTGTCCGATCGTTTGGGTGTCTTTTTCAGTAGAAGAAATGGGGTTTTGTATTTATAAATAGGGAGAATTTTAGAAATGGTTTATTTATGGTGTTATATATAGCCTCTTTATTATTTTTATTTTTTTTAAAATAAAAAAAACCTTCAATAAATAAATAAAATGCAAGAACAAGTACTATTGAGCAGGTCATCCACACAATTCAGAACAATAAACTACTAGGGTAAGACCTGACAATCCTAACTAAGCCATGTGTAACAACATTTGCACTACGACGAACAAAACAAATAAAAAATAAGGACAAAAACCCAATAAATCATTGCAACAACAAAAGATACTTCAAAACTCTGAGTCGTCCATTTTAAATTTATGAGCAGCATCAAACACCATTTTTTAATCCACTTCAAAAATGACATTCTCAAAACCAAGCGATTTTATCCACAAAAGAATGCTTCATGCAAACTCATTGTTTTATCTTCTTTGATTCGGACATGGCCATAAAAACAAATAGTTCTATATGTTGTAAACTCATCTTAATCATTTATCAAAATCATCTTCAACCCTGTATCGCTTGTGTATTTACAAAAAAAGCAGCATCAACATTAGCTTTGAGAAATGAAAAGGTTGGTCTATGAAATTTCTTGCAAGCATTTGGACATTCATTCTCTAGCAAGAAAAGACTTATTCTTTGCATGGCTCCATTGCTAAAGAAGATTTTCTGCTCCATAAACAGAAGCTTGAGGTAGTATGACCACCTCATCCCACATCATCACATTTCAATCCTTCCAAATATTCCACAAAATCATTGAGTTGCTTACGTTGTCTATTTGTGTATTAGCTTTGTTACTTAAGACAGCCCGATTGTTTATAATGTTCAAAGCCATGTCAACATAATTTAAGGGGCTGCTTGGTAGTAAGGACTAACTATCATTTCCATTAACAATGCTTGATTAAATTAAATCTTTTAGAATGAAAATACAATATTAAAAAAAAACACTTTATATATATATATATATATATATATATATTACTATAGATTTACTTATATATAAATAACTTTTACATATAAACTATATTTATTTATATATATTTATACCCATTTAAATATATATCATTATTTATACACACTCAAAACATTACTTATACCAATAATATATATATACATATGCATGATATTTGTGTATATGTATCTGAAAATATATATATGTATATATATACCTAAATATACATATAAGAATAAAAAGTGATTTATTTATAAGAAATAATTTTACATAATTATATAGTATATTATATGTGTGTGTGTTGTATTTTTTATATTAATATATATATATATATATATATTATATATCTTAATATATTTATTAATATATATGGGTATTTACATATTAGAAAATATAAGATATTATTTACACCTATATATATATATATATCTAAATATTTTACATATATGTATATATATAAATATTGTATATATATATATGCATCTTAAAATAACAGTCATTTATTATAATAATAATAATAATAATAATAATTATTATTATTATTATTATTATTATTATTATTATTATTATATATTGAACATGTAGCATGGAATGAAAGTGATAGCTCCAAAAATGTTGAGGAATGGAGCATTCCCTACTTTTGAGAAATGAAATTACTATTCATGAAATCATTCTTTCCTACCAAATACCCAAAATTAATTTCATTCTCATTCCTAAGTTGTAAAGTGTCTGAACAAGCACCCCCTAAATACACACACAACATTCGTTCATAAAAATAAAAATATATCTCACGCACAAACACACCAATAAATATTTAAATACATACGAAACAAAATAAACTTACTCACAAACACACCAATAAATATTCAAATACATATGAACACAAATATATATTATTGTACACCCGTTTTATACTTTTCTTGTTTTACTCTTATTTTTCTTCATTTTTCTTTTTTTGGTCACCATCATTTCCATTTTAAGTTTTGTTTTTCCAATTATCATCCTTTCTTTAATGTGAAAGATTCCTGCCGCGAATATTAGAAGAATATAATTAGAATCGCTTCCAATATATTAAAACATTGTTTAATATGTAAGTTATTTATATTAAATTATAATATAATTTTATAAATCCTATGCAAGTATAATATGTTGTGGGTGGCATTCTTCAATTCAACACAAATTTAGCTCACATTATACTATTTTGGATTGAAAATTAATGGGTCCATGTATTAAATGGGTGGAGTATCTAAAACACGCTAAGAAAATGGGTTGAATGCCGATCAAATGTAATATTTCATAAATCTGTAAAGATGACACAATGCTTAGAATACGGATGGATAACTCATCGTCAACTTGATTATGTTAATTGGGCGGGCCTGGATTTAAGTCCCCTACCCCTCTCAACTTCCCTAATTTATAATAATATATTAATTATATTATCTAAATGTATGTACAAAATATTATTATTATTATTATCTTAAAAAATTATGTAGTACTAAATTTATTAATATGATGTATTACCAAATATAATATATAAAAAGTCGCATATATACATATATAATAATTTTTTCAAAGTATGAAAATTATAAATTAAAATATTTATTCAAATATACATTAAATTTAATGGTGATATGTGCATCCCTACCTCTACTCGCCCATCCCTGTGGGCCCAATGTAAATCTTTCCCTTCACCACCACATTAAACTAGGGGTGGACATAGTTTTGGTTCGAGATTGAAATCGTCAATCAACAGTTCGATTTAACCACTGATCTTGTTTTGGTTATTTGGTCGATTTTGATTTTAGCTTAGTCAATTCTTGAAATTGGCAGTTCTTAAACCAATAGAATCGACGGTTTGAACTGCGGGTTTAAGCAAACTAGCCGTTGAAAGACTAAGATTAACTAGTCGTTGGGAACCAGAAGTTTGAACCGAAGTAACCACTCGTTCTAACGGCTATTTTTTTCAGTTTTTTTATTTTTCCTATAAATATCCATATCTTACCCATTTTGTACACAAAATATAATCTCTCTCAATCTCTCTCAATTATCTCTTAGTCTCTCTCAATTATCTTTCAATCTCTCTCAGCTATCTCTCCATTTCAATTATCATTATTTATTATTTCTCTCATAAACTCTCTCAATTTCAATAACTATTTCAATTCTTCTTCAAAATATTCAGCTCGAGCCAAAGAAGAGGACAATAAGATAGAGTATCATCTTCTTTATCATGTATCCAAAAAGAAAAACCACATACGCCAATGAATACAAGTGTTGAGCTACCACCTCCACCACCTTTGGCTCCAAGATATCTTCAAGATGAAGATATTGAAATATCGATTGAGTGGAAAAAATTTTTTGAAGCTCAACTAGATTTGTTCTTATATTATAATATGAGTCATAACTACTAGTATGTTTGTTTAGTGTTAATTGACGGATAAACACATGTTCGGTGAGCCTAAGTCGAATCTGGCTAAACATCCGCATGATTCTAGTTCTATGGAGATGATATAATTGAAGAGTACTACATATTAAAAGTTAAATTTAAATTGTAATAGTTGCGACACTTATATTATTGATAATTTATGTTTTTTTGTTGTCTTAGAAAAATTGCTTTTTATGTTAAAAACGCTAGAATTAAGGTCCATATTTGTGTATGAGCCAAAAAGAGTTGGGTTGTGTGTAGTCTGAATAGAGAATAAAAGTATGAGAGTATGTATACATAGACCTTGCCTCAGATTAAGGGAGAATGTCTTAATATTGTATTTGTAATAAAATTTATCTTATATCTAACTTGTTTAATGTTTGTTCGGAACATTCAGTATGAAGAAGCATTCGATAGATGTTGATGAATATTATTTAAGCTGTTCAGTAGAATGTTTCAAACACTACTTAAGTTGTTTGGTAGAATGTTTCGAACGAGCCTTTTGGCAATATGTTCGTCTATATTCGACAAATAAGTTTCTAACATGAATAGATGTGTTTGATCAATATTATTGAAAATAGATGTGTTCGACAGATTAGATTCAAACATATACGTGTAAGTGTGCAACAAATTCAAAAAAAACGTCGAAAAAAATAAAATATGATTGTTTTTAAACTAAATTCTTCTCTAATGTATATTTTTATCTAAAACATACAAAAATTAAAAAATTAACTAAGATTTTACTAATAGAGAATTAATTTGGATCACAAATTTGTTCTTCTTTTTTATTCTTTTTGTTTGTATTTTTTTTTTAAAGTAAAAGAATATAATTATTATAAATTAAAAATATATTCAATAAACTAAAGAATCTGAGATTGTGAATAATAAACAAGGAGAAATCACATATGAGATTATTCGACAGGAGGTCCGACGAACGACAAACTGCGGATACCCTACTAGCGCTCTCTCTAGTTGAGGGGCCGAAAACAAGAACTCCAGAGAGTAAGTGTGGAACATAAGGTTGCTTCAATGGGAATCTCTCTCTCTCTCTCTCTCTCTCTCTCTCTACTAAAAAGCTATGATCTTTCAAAAGGGCGCACCATGTTGGCGCCTAATTGAACTTAATAACCATCAACAGGAATTAAGAGAGGCGGCAGAGTAGAAGTGGAACCATGAAATCCCACTCCCCATGGGGCACTGCCAAAAACCCCGTCAAGTTTCGGATGTAATTTAGTGGCCCTCTCTCTCTCTCTCTCTCTCTCTCTCTCATGTTGATAGAATGAATTTCTGATATCTTTTAACACAAAAGAAGATAATTCTAATGTGCAGACCGACCGCTGACAACCTAGTTCCGATACGCATGGATATTGAAATTGATGGGCAAAGATTTAGAGATGCTTTCATTTGGAATCCTTCTGGTAATTTTTAGACTTCTGTGCTCTTGACTTATTTGTGTCATTCTCGATGTTATTCAACTAGATAATATTTCATTTATTGGTCATTGTGCTTTGGGCGCTCTTAATTTTTCCCATCTCAATAATGATCATTCAGTAGCTATCTAATACTTTGAAATTATTAATTTTGGGAGCTGAAAATCATGTGTTGTAAATTTAGATCCCGATTCTGAAGTGGTGGTGTTTGCAAAAAGAACAGTAAATGACTTGAAGCTTCCTCCAGATTTTGTCACACAGATAGCTCAATCCATACAAGTACAGTATTTCTACCAACTCCTGAAATGCATTAGACTCATTGTATGACTTTTTATGCTTTATCTTGATTAGTCACGAGAGTGTTGGTTAATGATCAGTTCCTTTTTTGTTCTAATTTACTTGCAATGGATTTTATTGTTACTACCAACCTTGCCTTGTGTAAGACATTGTTGGTGTATTGTAAGCTTGTTGCATACCATGCATCCGCATTTGATTTCCCTGAAATATCTGTTGTTTAAGTCAGATGATTTGAGACAAAAGCAGATACTTGTTGGGATTTGCTTACAGTGGTTTGCCCGATGTTTTAGGTTTATGTATTCACTGATGTATACTTTGTCACATGCTTAATTCTGACTGTGATTAAAATGCCTATTATTGTAGACACAGCTGTCGGAATTTAGGTCCTATGGGTAAGAAGAGCCAAGATCTGTTTACGTCTTATTGTTTGGCAGAAGAATTATAAATTTTGTGTGACATAATGTCTTTTTTGCATTTTTGGATTTGGCCATTGATTGGAACATAAATACAAATATTTCACGGTTTGAACAACTTTGAGAGCGATCCTGAGGAATTCGCCAAAAGATTTTGTAAGGACATGGGCATTGAAGATCCTGAAGTTGGAGTAAGTACTCGAATTTACATTAGTATAGTTGGAGTAAGTACTATAATTGTCAGTATCAGAAACAAACTACTGATGCACTTGGTGGCCTTATTTTGACAACAACATAAAGTTGAAACTGAAGTCTGCTGTAGTGCTAGAAGAGGAAGGTCATTGCAGTAAAAGTAGAACTTGGTTTGCTCATATTTTTAGCAACTTTGTTTCTTGTGGCCGATTGAAAGAGTTCGTTGTACGTAACTTGCATTATTTCCTTCCAACCTGACTTTTCCGTTCAGATTAAGTAGTTATTAAAGCATTATCTACTACATAAGATTTGTAACCGGCATATTACTAGAAATTGCAATTTAAACAACACAATCTCCTTTGCCTCTTTTAATTAGTGATTCAAGTGTGGCTATGAATGGATAGTACTGCTCTACAATTACTTTATTGTCAACTTATTTTAGAGATTCTGTCTCTTCAAAGAATGGCTCTAAATGGATTTCTTTTATATTATATATATATATATATATTTGTTTTTTTGCTTACGATGAACTTATGTTACCATGGAGATTAAGACCACCAGTACCTGTTGTAGGCTGAGGCTTTTTCGTTCTTGCAATCTCTTCCTCTGTATGCTATATAGCATGCTTGTATTCAGTTCTGGCCATGATCTAAAGTTGAACTGCATTTACGCTGCGTTCGTTTTCTTCTAATATTGATGTGTTGCGTTGAATTATTATCACTTCTATTGAATGCATATTAATCCAGCTTTGACTTTGCAGCCTGCCATTGCAATTGCCATTCGAGAACAACTTTACGAGGTGAGTTGATTTTCTACGGCTTGCTTATGTTGACTTTGCACTATTGTTCCAATTCTGGGATGATTTATCAGTTCTTACAAATTATAGCTTTTCATGTGTTAGATTGCCGTTCAAAACGTCACTTCAGCCCGTGAAAGCAGAATAAACAAGAAAGGCCGCAGAGGGTTTGAGAACAGCCAGGCCAGGTCTCTTGTTAGACTTGGGATTTATGTAATTATATAAGCATCATGCAAAATGATGAATTATTAAATCAATGCAGCTTTTGGTGCAAAATTTTCAGTCAATTTTAATGACCAAATCTTGCTTTTCTTTCTCCTTCTCTCTCTCCCTCTCTCTCTCTCTCTCTCTCTCTCTATCTATCTATCTATCTATCTATCTATCTCTATCTCTCTATCTATCTTCTCTCTATCTATCTATCTTCTCAGCAAGACAAGTGGGAATGCTGTGGACTTATTCAAGTTATTTGGCAGTAAGTCCAGTGTTATTCGGTAAGCACTAACATTTTTTTCCTTAGAGGAAATACCTAGGCTGTCTTTCTCCTGGGACCAAATACCCTTGTTATGTGTATTTTTAATTGTTCAAATGGCTGTCTTATATCCTTCAATGGTTTTTAATTTCCTGGAACCAAGATCTTTATTCTCTTTCCTAGTAAGCACACAAAGAAATAAGCACACAAAGAGAACAACTTACCAAAAATGGTGCATATAACAAGGAAGAGTCGCATGAAAATAGATTCAGACTAATGAAAATTTACTGATTTTCTGCCATTCTGCTAAATTGAATCCATTGTTGAAATGATGACACCTCAGGAAGAGGAAAGAATGGGATGTATATGAGCCCATAGTTGATCTCTTATCAAATGAGGAGGTCGACGCCCTTAAAGCAAAGTAAGAAAGGAGTACCCGATGATGTTAAACTCAAGATGACTGTCATTTGTAATTTCTTCTGTAGAAGAGACCCCCACATATATAAATATATGTGTGTGTACCTGTGCTTGTGGTGGTCTTGTATATCTTAATTTGTTGTTGTTGTGTGGGGGGGATGTTGGGGTTGGGATTTGCTTTAAACAGGGCAAGCATACTTTTTATGATAAATATTGTATATAAATACATACTTTAATCCAATTTTGCTACATTGAGTGGATTTTATGTGTTGGTTCGTTTTTGTTTCTATTTTGCTCAATGTTAAAGTGAAAAGACGAAGAAAGAATAAACACTAGATTTCATTTCGTTGTTATTTATTAATTTTATTTCTTATGAAGATATCTTTAATTTCCCTAAATAATTGTCATTTTTTAAAAATTAAAAACATAGAAAAAAAAAAAAAAAGCTTGAAATAGTTTTTGGGAGTGTGCATGTATGGCTGTTATGCTTTAGTATAAGTTTATAAATTTATCCATTTATACGTGATAGGTGTTTTAGAACTTAATTTCAATATACTTTCTCCTTTGTATTTTTTAGAATTTATTTTTAATTGTCTGAGTTTATTGTTAATTTATAATCTGTTTTATTTTCTAAATTTTAGATTTTGTCACTAACTTTTATTATTCAGCTTATATTTTCTGAATTTATATTTGACTTTTGGAATTTTCTTTAATTTTTTAGTTTTTAAGATTTTCATAGTGTATATGTTTTTATTTTTTGAATATTTTTTCTTATATATTTGTTTTTCATTTGAATGATTTTAAAAATTATTTTATTATTAATATAATTTTTAAAGACAAATACGTATTAAAAATAAATTTTTAATGCCACATTTGAAAAAAAAGACCACATCAAGGCTTTACTTATTTTATTACTGGTATAACATGTCACAAGACATAACTGACAAAACAATGATAGCTATAGAAGCCAGTAAAATAGGTATATCTAGAGGATATTCAGGCCAAAGAGATATTGCAAATAATATGAAGAGCATTAAAATTTAGGGCAAATTTCTATTTTCCATCCAAATTATTGTCACTTTTCAAGTTTGTGATTATCATACAAATAATTTTAAATTTTGTTAGTTACCATCCAAGTAGTACAACTAATTAATATTTCATCTTAATTGCATTATGTGATTGACATATCATTTCATAAAGATAAAATTGACATTTTATAAAGAATTTTCACATTTTCACAAGTTTGAAATACATTTTTCGATCCACTACGCTTTTAAAAAATTTATTATTTTTCCTCACAACATAGTTACTTCATTAAAAAGTAGAATTGCATTTTATATAAACCACTGAATTGGAGAACTTATCGGACAAGTTACTCAAATTTTTTAATTGATTGACGAATCCACATAATTGTATGGTCCTTGATAGACTAGTCCCTAATTACAATTTTTTCTTGAAATATATTTTTAACTGTAACTTTTTTATTGTCTAAATTTTATGATGGTCAACAAATAGCGATATCTATTTGTTAAAATAATTTTGAGTCAGTTTTTATATATTAAAAACCATATATTTGGGTGAAATGTTTTATTTTTAAACATGAAAAATATAATTTATTTTTGACATAAAAAGGATGATTTAATTATAGTAAAGAATATTATTAGTATCCATTTGTCGATCTTATTATGGGGTGAAGGACATATTTAATTTTATAGAACTCACTTGTTAAACATATAATAGAATGAACAATGAGTACTTTGTTGATGATCGTTTTAGACAATAACAAACAAAAAATTAGATAGTTTAGATGGTAATCACATACAAATTATAGTAATAATATGAGTGGCAAATATAAAATTTTGGGAAGAAGTAGCAATGATCCTGCCAATTTGTAGAATGGGACATATGTACAACATGTATCTATTACTACAGATATATATATATATATATTTTCCTCACCATCTTTTTTTGTCAGGATAAAAACTCTAGCGGGTACTTCTTTGTTCGGTTCCATTGTTCTCGATGAATTAAGAAGGATGTATTAAGTAAATCTTTGTATTTCACATAAATAATTGGGTGTATTAGCAGAGTCCTTCTACTCTTTCTAAGTTAACTATCACCTTTTCACAGTAACTAATATAAACGATTTTTCATTTTTAGCATGATCGAGATTGTCAGAATTCATGTGTGTGTCGATTTTCTTAAATGGTCAATCAATTTTCATGCTGGAAACGTTCACACATTGCAATGTTGTCGTCTTATTTGTGAACTCGTTGAACTAAAAATATAGGTTTATATAGCATTGCATAGCGGAAAAAAATCACTCTTCATCCAATTAAATTAGAGTCAATTCAATTTTAATACAAAGTTCTATTTTTCTGCACTTCTGGTACCATTATTTAAAAAGAAAAAGGTTGGGAACCTTTTGTTGAAAAATTACTTCGATTAAAATTGCAAAGCAATGTTTGACTTTGTGGACTTGTTTTACTAAATTTTTGGTAATAATGCTAAAATTGGAATCAAAGTTTGAGATTTGCTTTCGTAATTCAGCCAATAGAATAAAACATTACGCCAATATCAATGATTAGAAATAACAAAATGCATAGTCATAATTTAAAAGGACAAATTCACACCATTGGATATTCTAAATAAATAGATATAGGATCAAGAATTACAAATTACTGATTCAGATCCATTATGGTGAAGATTAGCACGACACTTTTGGTCAAAACACTGCCGACTTAAGGTATTCCTACAATTTCTAGGCAAGTTATTCTTAATATCTATCTCAAAAAAAGAGCTTCGATCAAAGTACCAATCCGCAGTGGCTTCCCCAATTGTCTGCACATTGCATATTGCATCATATAAGCATACATGTCAATACATTTAATAAGATTATTTAAAAATTCCAAAAAAGAGTATAAACTAATTCGGCACTTACCAATAAATGTCAATTTTAGAACGCGACCACAAAAATTATATATCTTACATTTGAATAGAGAGCATAAACAAACTCAACAAAACTGAAATTCGACAATAGCAATATTGTTATATTAGAACGAAGGAAATAACAATCTTACTTTATTTGCGAGTACATTTCCTACAACAGATGAGCATGTCCATCCTTCATTTCCCCAGATGTGGCCATGACGATAGCAAGAATGAACATACATTCCTCTACTCAAAGATTTGTTAAGTTTAATCAAAGTCTCCATGAAATCACTTTGAAAATCTGAATCCATGTTAATAATTTGAGCATACATTTCTCCAAAAATAATTTGTTAATCTTTTAATTCTATATAAGATTAAAGAAAATAAGTGGAGTACCTTTCATTATTCCCAACTGAGTAGCATTAGAGTGTGTAAAGTTGGTGATGCAATTATCCCATTCGCCCAGTCCACCAACAACAGGTATTAAGTTGTACCGAACCTGAGACAAATCAATTTATCTTACATCCAATAAATAAATTTCTTTGTTTCAATAACTTGAATTTATTTTATTTTAGGTGAAATACAACTTAAGATTATTAAACTATTCACAAATATTTTCGAAAGGTTCTTAGATATGAAAATATTTGATAATCTTAAACAATACATAAATACATGAAAATTCCTTCAATTATTCCCGATTATTTACAAAGATCCATAAATTGTTAACAAATGCTTGAAAAAATCTCTAAATTATAAAAAAATGTTATGTGAAAGTCGTAAAAATAATCAAATTCCAATAACTTGAACATAACACTTTCTTTATAGTTTTGAGTTCTTTCAAAATATTCTTAAGTACCTTAAAATGAATTTTTTCTTTTCTTTTAAATTTCATTCTTGTTTGATTTCAATATGACATTTTCATGAAAAATGTTCTTACCTGAAAACTATCAAAAGCTGATTCAATTAAAAAGAGCGGTGTCTGAATGTCCCCAACCAAATACTCTGGAAAAAGACACTGACAAATAAAATAAATGAACATCTTATTAGCATTTCACTGTAGCTACTGTAAAACAATAGAATGTATTATATTGCATATGCAACTTCTCTCACCAAAGCAGGATTCAGTTTTGAGGTACATGACACATGCATATAATTGGCTAATTCTTGCATTCAACATAAATATAAATAATGTCATATAAAAATGAAACATAGTGTACAAAAATATAGTGTAAGAGAATATACATGTGTAGCAACCACTTCTGCGAAACGTCTTTCTCGTATTTCAACTCCAGGTTCATCTTTTCTGTTTGCAAAACAATGGGAAATGAATGATGTTTTCTTAGTCTATGTACAACATATATCTAAAATGTGCTTAATTAGTTCTAACTTGAATAATTACCCATGTGCTACTTCCTAAGTTTTGTTTGGATCTTATGAGACAGTCCTCTTTTGATGTACACGACCCACCCTCCTGAAATCCACGTAAAATTCACTAAAGAAATAAAGAAAAACAAAAATACCACACGCAAAAAAAAAAAAAAAAAAACATTTTTTAAAGAAAATAATTACAAAATTTACCAAAATATAAATAATCCAATTTTCTGATCCATTTCCAAATCCCTCCAAATAAGCATAAGCAGGTGGACTCCCATCTAAACATATTGTACCAAGAAAATAGTAATTGCATCACACTGTAAGAAAATATGTTCCAATTTACATATTTGATCTCAACACATTAGCAATATATATATATTAATTACCTCTCTACGATAACATGAATAAAATGAATAAATAAAAATAAAACCTGCTCCTTGAGCGGCTGCACTTTCTAGAATAGTAATATTGACCAAGCCACCACCACGGACTTGAGTATTCACCAATACAAGTGAATAAATCACTACCCTTAACCAAATACCCACCATTCTTTACATACACAAAATAAGAAAAATATGATTAGAATTTAAAGGAAGAATCAATTAAACATTTGTTCTTACAAAAAAAAAAATCTGATTTAACTTAGAATAAATGTCATAAGCTTCGAAATTCATACATGTTTTCTTGGATTGATATGTTAAAGAAATGAATTGAATAAAATTGCTATATATATATGAAGATAGAAAGGTGGAAACGATAAAGTTTTATGGTTAAGTGAAGCTCCAAAACATCATTTTTATAGGGAACACAACTAGGTACATACTAGATTGCCTAACAAGTTCTACCGATGTAAGCAAAACGAGTGAACAGTTAAAATTGGTTGATTCCAAATTTAGAATAAAATTCATTACTTAACATTGATTATTCACACGAAGATTTTTTTTTTACATTTACGAATTTTCAACCAATTCGGGAAAAATAATAATGCCGCTAGGAAAGAGACATTGACCGGTTTTTAGGTGTGAAAAAAAAAATATATATATATATGTATGAACACAAATTTGTTAGATTAATAATTGATTCAAACTATTTATTTTTGTGTAGATGCCACAATTTTAGCATTTTATTGTAGTTACAGAATATCCCAAAAAGAAAAAAGATTATGAAATTTCTTATTCTCAAAATTTGTTATTTTGTTTCAAGTGGAGTTTTATGAAATTCTAATAGTATTATTCTTACGTTGTGTGTGCAAAGAATGGTGGATATTTGGTTAAGTGTAGTGATTTAGTCACTTGTAATGATGAATACTGAATTTTGTGGTGGAAGCTCCGTCAATATTACTATCCTGAAAGTAAACGTTCATGGACCAGGTTTTATTATTATTTATTAATTTATGCACAAACTAATAAATAAAAATAAAACTTGCTCCTTGATCTACTGCACTTTTAGGATATAATTAGGGTCCACATTTGTATATGAGCCAGAAAGAGTTGGGTTGTGTGTAGTCTGAATAGAGAATAAAAGTATGACAGTATGTATACATAGATCTTGCCTCATATGAAGGGAGAATGTCTTAATATTGTATTTGTAATAAAATTTATCTTATATCTAACTTGTTTAATGTTTGTTTGGAACATTCAGCATGAAGTAGCATTCGATAGATGTTGCTGAATACTATTTAAGCTGTTCAGTAGAATGTTTCAATCACTACTTAAGTTGTTTGGTAAAATGTTTCGAACGAGCCTTATGGCAATATGTTCGTCCATATTCGACAAATAAGTTTCTAACATGAATAGATGTGTTTGATCAATATTATTAAAAATAGATGTGTTCGACATATTAGATTCAAATACATAGGTGCAAGTGTGCAACAAATTCAAAACAAAACGCCGAAAAAAAACAAAATATGTTTTTAAACTAAATTCTTCTCTAATGTATATTTTTATCTAAAACATACAAAAATTAAAAAATTAACTAAGATTTTACGGATAGAGAATTAATTTGGATCACAAATTTGTTCTTCTTTTTTATTCTTTTTGTTTGTATTTGTTTTTTTAAAGTAAAAGAATACAATTATTATAAATTAAAAATATATTCAATACATGAGATGCAACTAAAGAATCTGAGGTTGTGAATAATAAACAAGGAGAAATAACATATGAGATTATTCCACAGGAGGTCCGACGAACGACAAACTGCGGATACCTACTAGCGCTCTCTCTAGTTGAGGGGCCCGTAAACAAGAACTCCACAGAGTAAGTGTGGAACATAAGGTTGCTTCAATGGGAATCTTACTCCTCTCTCTCTCTCTCTCTCTCTCTCTCTCTCTCTCTCTCTCTACTAAATAGCTATGATCTTTCGAAAGGGCGCACCATGTTGGCGCCTAATTGAACTTAATAACCATCAACAGGAATTAAGAGAGGCGGCAGAGTAGAAGTGGAACCATGAAATCCCACTCCCCATGGAGCACTGCCAAAAACCCCGTCAAGTTTCGGATGTAATTTAGTTGCCCTCTCTCTCTCTCTCTCTCTCTCTCTCTCTCATGTTGATAGAATGAATTTCTGATTTCTTTTAACACAAAAGAAGATAATTCTAATGTGCAGACCGACCGCTGACAACCTAGTTCCGATACGCATGGATATTGAAATTGATGGGCAAAGATTTAGAGATGCTTTCATTTGGAATCCTTCTGGTAATTTTTAGACTTCTGTGCTCTTGACTTATTTGTGTCATTCTCGATGTTATTCAACTAGATAATATTTCATTTATTGGTCATTGTGCTTTGGGCGCTCTTAATTTTTCCCATCTCAATAATGATCATTCAGTAGCTATCTAATACTTTGAAATTATTAATTTTGGGAGCTGAAAATCATGTGTTGTAAATTTAGATCCCGATTCTGAAGTGGTGGTGTTTGCAAAAAGAACAGTAAATGACTTGAAGCTTCCTCCAGATTTTGTCACACAGATAGCTCAATCCATACAAGTACAGTATTTCTACCAACTCCTGAAATGCATTAGACTCATTGTATGACTTTTTATGCTTTATCTTGATTAGTCACGAGAGTGTTGGTTAATGATCAGTTCCTTTTTTGTTCTAATTTACTTGCAATGGATTTTATTGTTACTACCAACCTTGCCTTGTGTAAGACATTGTTGGTGTATTGTAAGCTTGTTACATACCATGCATCCGCATTTGATTTCCCTGAAATATCTGTTGTTTAAGTCAGATGATTTGAGACAAAAGCAGATACTTGTTGGGATTTGCTTACAGTGGTTTGCCCGATGTTTTAGGTTTATGTATTCACTGATGTATACTTTGTCACATGCTTAATTCTGACTGTGATTAAAATGCCTATTATTGTAGACACAGCTGTCGGAATTTAGGTCCTATAGGTAAGAAGAGCCAAGATCTGTTTACGTCTTATTGTTCGGCAGAAGAATTATAAATTTTGTGTGACATAATGTCTTTTTTGCATTTTTGGATTTGGCCATTGATTGGAACATAAATACAAATATTTCATATTAATCCAGCCTGCCATCGCAATTGCCATTCGAAAACAACTTTACGAGGTGAGTTGATTTTCTATGGCTTGCTTATGTTGACTTTGCACTATTGTTCCAATTCTGGGATGATTTATCAGTTCTTACAAATTATAGCTTTTCATGTGTTAGATTGCCGTTCAAAACGTCACTTCAGCCCGTGAAAGCAGAATAAACAAGAAAGGTCGCAGAGGTCTCTTGTTAGACTTGGGATTTATGTATTTATATAAGCATCATGCAAAATGATGAATTATTAATTCAATGCAGCTTTTGGTGCAAAATTTTCAGTCAATTTTAATGACCAAATCTTGCTTTTCCTTCTCTTTCTCTCTCTCCCTCCCTCCCTCTCTCTCTCTCTCTCTCTCTCTCTCTCTATCTATCTATCTGTCTATCTATCTATCTATCTCTTATCTCTCTATCTATCTATCTATCTTCTCAGCAAGACAAGTGGGAATGCTGTGGACTTATTCAAGTTATTTGGCAGTAAGTCCAGTGTTATTCGGTAAGCACTATCATTTTTTTCCTTAGAGGAAATACCTAGGCTGTCTTTCTCCTGGCACCAAATACCCTTGTTATGTGTATTTTTAATTGTTCAAATGGCTATCTTATATCCTTCAATGGTTTTTAATTTCCTGGAACCAAGATCTTTATTCTCTTTCCTAGTAAGCACACAAAGAAATAAGCACACAAAGAGAACAACTTACCAAAAATGGTGCATATAACAAGGAAGATTCGCATGAAAATAGATTCAGACTAATGAAAATTTACTGATTTTCTGCCATTCTGCTAAATTGAATCCATTGTTGAAATGATGACACCTCAGGAAGAGGAAAGAATGGGATGTATATGAGCCCATAGTTGATCTCTTATCAAATGAGGAGGTCGACGCCCTTGAAGCAAAGGAAGAAAGGAGTACCCGATGATGTGAAACTCAAGATGACTGTCATTTGTAATTTCTTCTGTAGAAGAGACCCCCACATATATAAATATATGTGTGTGTACCTGTGCTTGTGGTGGTCTTTTATATCTTAATTTGTTGTTGTTGTGTTGGGGGGATGTTGGGGTTGGGATTTGCTTTAAACAGGGCAAGCATATGTCAGAACCATATTTCCCTGTCCCTGCTAGTTTGATCCAACTGGCTTTTTGCACAATTTCACCAGCTTCGTTATTCTCTTGATAGATCATCATTTTATTTGCAAGTTAGGACTTGGCCCAAGGAATCCTGCATGTAGTCCATAATTAAAAGACACTTGATTCCATAGATTATAGTGCATATAGTTACCAATTTTTTGGCATTTCTTTTCTTCACTTCTGTGGTACGTACAAGCCATCTACTTGTGATGCTGTGCTTCCCACAACATATTTCCAGTGTTTCTTCTACAAATCAACATCAACTCTTTGGTCCTCAAATGAATGAACGGCAAATATTACATCACGCCAACAGTGGACGGCGATGAAGTTATTATTATTATAGAAAACTGGATTTCTCAAATACTTTCTCTCCTTGCCAGCCGCTCAACAGCGGAAGGCATCATGGTAGCACCGAATATGCAAGTGGTTCTATAGATCCTTTACTCATTCTCAGCAAGATCTTCACCCTCATTATCTGGTTTCATGTTACTCGATGGCATTGCATCTAGCACACCAACAACCTGAGGTTCAAAACCCATATGAATCATGCGCTCAGCCTCATCAAAGAACAACATATCGCCTCTTCGAACAGTAAAGACGACATCCAGGTGTACCAATGACAACCTCACAATATCCCTGCCTAATCCTAAAGCCTTGTTCTTCCATGGATTGCCACCAAGTAACGGGCAGATTTCACTGTCTCATTGTCAATTTGCTGAGCAAGATCTCTTGTAGCTGCTATGGCAACAGCATAGGGTCCCTCTGCCTCATTATCCTCGCACATAGGAGGAAGTCTGGCTATGTAAGATAGTGTAGGAAGAACATAAGCTGCAGTTTTACCAGAACCAATCTCAGCAGCAACAATCACGTCTCTTTGCTGCAGGCCAAGCCGGGTGGAAGCCATCTGAAAGGGTGATTGGGTCTTGTAGCCAGCTTTTTCTGTGCGGCCTTCAGCTGCTCTGGACCCAACTTGCTCTCGATCCAGCTCCTCAAAGGGCAAGGAATCCTGGAACCCTTGTAAGACATGTTAAGATCTTCCTTGAAAATCCTTCGATCTCTTGAACTAATTTAACTCAAAATTTCACATTTTTGCCACAAAATACATTATAAGTATAACAATTTTGTACAAAATACATAAGAATTATGAATTTATCATTATAATAAAGTAACGAATCTATAGTAAAAATTTGAATGAAAATCAAAATTTTAAAAGATATAGGATTTTGCTCCTACACAAAAAAGCTAGTATTTGATAAATTTTTAGACATTTCATTAAAATTTTAATGACAAATAGATTTGTCTTATTGAAGTTAATATTTAATGCACTATTTTTTATAAAATGTAATCATAAAAAAACATATTATATGAATCATTTCCGGTGTAAAACAAATATAATGTTAAAATTTAAATTTTCTTATAGAAATTGCATCGCAACACTTGCAAATTTGTGAAAACTACATTAAAATTATGACAATATTATTATAATAATGTAAGGACCTACTGAAAAATTATGAGTTTGCCCCTATATTGAAAAAATAATTATTTGTTAATTTTTTGAAGATTTAAATTTAAATTATAAATAAATTGACTTATTGAAGTTATTATTTAATGTTCCATTTTTGTATAATGTCAATAAAAATTGTGTAAAATACTTCACGCGTAAACAACTTAACGTTAAAATTTCATAAATTCTTGGAATCGATAATTCTTGGAGATTTTCCTTTGAGGAAGAACGGTGAATCCATATGACTTGTGAATAGCTATCATGACGAAGAAGGGGTGATGAGAGAATGTATGCACAGGGCATTGGCTTAGTATAGAAACAGGGTGTAGTGAGAATGTTTTTACACAGGGCATTTACTTGGCATTGATGCAAGATATAGTGTAAATCTTGTTTACATAGGACATTGGTTTGGTATTGATGCAGGGTGTAGTGAAAAGTTTGTCGATAGTTGAGTGAATTCCAAGAGAACCAAGAATAGGAGTAGCAACATAACTTTTCAACGGGGTTTTATCGAAATATGCCGAGGAAATTCTTGGAATCGGTAATTCTAAGTGGACTACTTATATGGTGGACTAGGGTTGTTCTCTATCTTGAGAATGATGATCGTGAATAAAGATAATGAATTTTCTTTTATCTTTGTCAAGGTGTAGTTTTTTAGAATTTGTGCAAAAAATAAAATATAGTTTTTCGCTTTTGAAACAAATCTTGGAGGCTTCTTAAAACTATTTAAGAAGTCCATTATTGTAGGTTTCAAATGCACCATAATCTTTGTATTTATTTTTTCTTAAATCCTTTCTTGTATTCTCTATAGTTGCATTTTCTCTAATATAAAGAGTTAAGAGAAAGGGGTGAACTACTCAAAGGTTTGTAAGGGTCTGGTGGTTTTGGTATCGGAAGAGCGAGTGTCTATGTGATTGTAAAGCTTTTCTTACAGTGGTATTTTTCTCTTTATGGGTTGTGGTTTTTCTTCAATTTTAAAGTTTTTACATAAATTTTTGTATATGGTTTGTTATTTTTTTGTCAATTATTTAATTACTTTTTTCCTGTGAATGTGGGATTCAAAAATAAACCTTACACTTTTATGATCTCAAATTCCTCGATTTGTTTCCCGCTACGAATAGTCATTTACTAAATTGACATTTATGCATTAGGAAGGCTAATCTGGGTAGAAAAATGGGGTGGTTATAATCCACTCATATCCCATATGAAAGATCTTTAGTTGTAATATCATTCCAAATTAATTATGAATTTATTAGAGAAAAAATTATAATCCACATTTAGTATTTAGCCCCATAAGATTAGGGCCAATACAATTTTAATAAAATTCTTTTATTTTTTTGCACTTCTGCTCCCTTTTTTAAAAAAAGAAAAAGGTTGGGAATCTTTTCTTGAAAAGTTACTTTGATTAACATTGCAAAATAATATTAACTTTGTGACTTATTTATGCTAAATTTTAGAAGTAATACTAAAATTATAATTATGTGGAAGTTTCAGATTTGATTTTGTAATTCAGTCAATAGAATAAAACATTACGTCAATATCAATGGTTCAGAAATAACAAAATGCATAAACACAATTTAAAAAAGACAAACTCACACCATTGGATATTCTAAATAAGTAGATCATTTTATAAGATCAAGAATCACATGTTAGTGATTGAGATCCATCATAGTGAAGATTAGCAAGACACTTTTGGTTAAAACACTGTTTACTTAAAGTACTGCTACAATTTTTAGGCGAGTTATTCTTAATATCTATCTCATAAAAAGAGCTTCGATCAAAGTACCAATTTGCAGTAGCCTCCCCAATTGTCTGCACATTGTATATCACATCATATAAGCAAACATGTCAATTAATTTAATAGAATTATTTAAAAATTCCCAAGAACACTATAAACTAATTTGGCACCTGTCAATAAATATAATTTTAGAACGTAACTACATAAGTTATGTATGATACATTTGAAAAGAGAACACAAACAATCTTACTTTATTTGCAAGTACATTTCCTACAACAGATGAGCATGTCCATCCTTCATTTCCCCAGATGTGGCCATGACGATAGCAAGAATGAACATACATTCCTCTACTCAAAGATTTGTTAAGTTTCATCAAAGTGTCTATGAAATTACTTCGAAAATCTGAAAAAATCATGCATATTAATAATTTGAGTATACATTTCTCCGGAAATAATTTGTTATTGTTTTTATTCTATATATTAAGAAAAAAAAGTGGAGTACCTTCCATGATTCGTAATTGAGTGGCGTTACATAGAGGTAAGTTGTAGATGCAATTATTCCATTCGCCCAGTCCACCAATAGCAGGTATTAAGTTGTACTGAATCTAAGACAAATCAATTGATTTTACATGGAATAAATTAATTAAAATGTACAAATATGCAGTCAAAGAAGAATTTAACAACTCTTGATGTTCCCCTACTAAAAGTTGACGAAGGCATGGCTTACAAGTTAAAATCTTATCCTCAGATTATTAAACCATTCACAAATATTTTCATAAGGTTCTTAAATATGAAAATATTTGAAAATCCTAAACAATACACAAACACTTGAAAAAATCTTTCAAGTATTCCCGATTATTTAAGAAGATCGATAAATTGTTAACAAATACTTGAGAACTATGAAAAATACTATGTGAAAGTTCTTTTATAATTAAACACAAAATAACTTGCACATAACACTTTTTTTTTTCTTCCAAAATATACTTAAGTACTTCAAAATGCATTTCTTTCAAGTTTCATCTTGTTCAATTTCAATATGACATTTTCGTGAAAAATATATTTACCTGAAAACTATCAAAAGCCGATTCAATTATAAAGAGCGGTGTCTGAATGTCTCCAACCAAATACTCAGGAAAAAGACACTGAAAAATAAAATGAAAGAGCTCATTATTAGCAGTTCAATGTAGCCATTATAAAACAATCATATGTATTATATTGCATAAGCAATTTCTCTCACCAAAGCAGGATTCAGTTTTGAGGTACATGACAGAGGCAGAGAATTTGCTAATTCCTGCATTCATTATAAATATATATAATGTCATTCAAATATAAAACATAGTATACAAAAATATAGTGTAAGAGAAGAACGTACATGTGTGGCAACCACTTCTGCGAAACGTCTTTCTCGTAATTCAACTCCAGGTTGATCTTTTCTGTTTGCAAAACAATGGGAAATGAAGGGTATTTTGTTAGTGTATACACAACATATATTTAAAAACGTGATTCTTTTTGTGTATCGTGCACTCAATTTAAATAATTAGCTTATGAGATTTACCCATGTATAAAAAATCCAGAATCAGAAATACACTTTGCCTTGGTAGCATTAGATAGAAGTGCTCGAAACACATCACAGTGTAAGATGGTTGCCAATCCACCGGCAGAGGTTCCACTCAATATAGCCTGTAAGCCATAATGTAATCAATTTTCATTGTGGAGTTAATAAATTGAAGTTAAATATTGGAAATGAACCATACGTATTGGGCATTTCTCATTCCTTTTGCGAGCATTTCCTCCATCATGGAATTAAAAATTCTCGCACCCCGAAAAGTAAGGTTGGTTTGCTGGTAACAACAATTAAATATAATTAATGGCTGTGTAGTAAATAGATATTCTAGTGCAAGTTTAATAATAATAATAATAATAATAATAATAATAATAATAATAATAATAATAATACAAGACTTACTGGATCAACTTCTTCGATATCCGACATAAAGGATGATCCATCACAGTAAAAGATATAAACTTTATGCCAACTACAGAAATCTGAAATTCACAAAAAGAAAACAAAATGTAATTTTCTCCATGATGATATAAAGAAATCAAACTATTAATTGATTTAATTGTAGCATATTCTATAGAACTTGGCAAATCCCTTAATCTACTTTTAACTCCGAATTTGAACATACAATAAAAAAAAAAAAAAAAATGAAGACGAAATTTATAGTTAAATTTAAAGAAAATATAAATTACAATTAAATTGAATTTTGAAATATTGTTCTAGTATGTGAAATTTGTCTGTAATTTTATTATCTTATTTAATTTATTTTATCAATCATGTAGTTACATAACGGTTTTTTTTTTTTTTTTAAAGAAGAAGTCAATCTCTTATTATTTTATTGAAAACATTAATTTAGCCAATAAAATTTCAATTAAGGTTGGGCAAAATTATTAATTTTAAATAAATTATTAATTTGTTGTATATTAATTTAGAGAATTTTAATAAATATATATACACACACATATACCTGGATTAAATGCACAGTCATTGTCAAGTAACCCTGAGAAGGTTCGATTAATCATAAAGTGGCTACTCCCTAAGTCTTGTTTGGATCTCGTGAGACAGTCGTTTTTTGATGTACACCACCCACCACCCTGAAATTCATAAATCAACTTCTTTTTAATTTAACAAACAGATAAATTAAACAAAGAAATAAAGAACAATAAAATACCATACAAAAATTAAAACGTTTTCTAAGAAAAATAATTATAAATTTAGTGTTCATCATGGTAAATTATTTTCGTTTTACAAAGTGAGCTTACAAAATTTACCTGTATATAAACGATCCAATTACTTGATCCATTTCCAAATCCCTCCAGATAAGCATAAGCTGGTGGGCTCCCATCTAAGCAAACTGAAAGATAGTTTATTCTAATTTACAATTATGATTTTAATTTATTAACAATATCTTTATACATACCATCATATATATATATATATATATATATATAAGTGTGTGTACAAATAAATTAAATTTATGCACAAACAAATTAATAAAAATAAAACCTGCTCCTTGAGCAACTGCACTTTTCAAAATAGTAACATTGACGGAGGTTTCACCAAAAACTTGAATATTGATCATTACAAGTGAATATATCACTACACATAACCAAACACCCACCATGCTTTGCATACACAGCCTAGGACAAATATTATTAAGAAGAATGATTGTTATAAGATAGGAGCAAGAAACGAGGGAGTGTTGTGGCAAAGTGGAACTACATACCCTCATATTTATAGAGAAGACAATCATTTAATTTAAAATTAATTTTTGAATTTAAACTTTGATCCCTCCATTCAAATACGATTCAAGTCCAAGTAAAATTAATTATTTTATAAAGTGAGACAAAAATGAAACATGCAAATAAGTTTCCTGCTCTAATTTTAGAATATTTTTCTTCTTTTAGACATAAGCTATTTATTGGCATGGCATTATGAAGCGTGTGAAGTAATAGACTTGCATGAATTTCTGGTACAATGATTCATGACTCACATGTTGTGTTTTACAAAATAATTCATTTCCCAACTATTTAGCATTTTACATTTTACATTTTACAAAATTATCTTTTTTTTTTTTTTTAATGGATGAAATTGGATTAGATTTTTTTTTTCTAATTTCAATTTTATAAATTATCATTACATGTCTATATTAAATTTTTAGATACAAATCAATGACCAAAACTTTAACTTCAATAAATTTTGAGAATGAATTTGAAATTTATGTGTAAAAGTTTATTGAAGATTGATTTTGTTACCATGAAATTAAAATATCATCACTTTTATTTGCAATTAAGTTTTGGGATTTAGTTGGATTTCAAATCTACACTATTGAGCCGACTTGAATTAAAATTATTTAATTTAAGTGCAATCTAAAAAAAATTAATATTTAAAGTGATGCACAAATGAAATGGACGTGGAATTATATAGTTTGGCAACAGAAATAATTCCCATACTCATATTTTAGAACAATTTTCTAATTTTAGACATAAATTATTGGTGTTCTCAAATTTCTAGGGTTCTGGAATTGCATCAATTTCTGGCACACATTTCCCTCATCTAAATAATTACTTACAAATTTTCAACCTATTGGTAAAAACTAGTGATATTGCCACGAAAGTGACATTAACCAACTTTTAGGTCTGAAAATTACTTCCACCCATCCCTTTCATTTAATATTTTAAAGTTAAAAAAAAAATTAAGAATCTCAAAAAATGAACAAACAACCAATTAATTATGAATTATGGATAATTTAGTGAACTTCACCACGTCCTACTCTAGGCGTCTATGTACTATAAATAGACCAAAAAAATAATAATAAAGAAAGTGACATGCTTTATAATAATTACCTACTACCATTAGTTGAGGCTCCTTTACTTTATATGTTATTGTATTTTTAGATATGTAATACGGTTTCAAATTAAGGTAGTGAAAAGAGAATTAATTTCATATATTATACCTAAAAATAATATTTAAGAAACGACAAAGTTATATGTGTTTTTTATATATGGCAAAAGTTTACAAAATAAGAATATATATATATATAAATAAATATATATATATAAATATATATATAGATATATATATAGATATATATATATATATATATAGATATATATATATATATATATATATATACATGAACCTATCACAAGTTATCACCCATAATCTGGCTTTTTTCCTTTTTTAATAAAAAAAATTGTCAAAAATACATTCCAGAATTGGAAACTAATTTTTAAGGAAATTTGACTATTATATGTAGTTCAATTATTATATTAATATAAATTTATTTAATTATATTGAAATGTAATTTAGTTTTAGTTAATTAAAATGTATCTCTTACTAGTAAATAGAAAGAAGGAAAAGGCAAAAAAGAAATAAGTTTTGGTGTATCGGAACTAGACATGGGCACGGTTCGGTTTCGGTTCTCCTTTTTTTGGAACCGGAACCGGCGGTTCCGAACCGCCTGTTAGAACCGCCGGTTCCGAACCGGCGGTTCCGGTTCCCGGTTCTGAGCTTTCAAAAGTATAGATCAACGGCCCAGATCATGTGGCTGTTTGGAACCGGCGGTTCCGAACCGAAACTGAACCGGAACGGGGAACCGGCGGTTCCCAACAAATCTTAAAAAAAAAAAAAAAAAGAACCGGCGGAACCGGGAACCGGAACCGGTGGAACCGGCGGTTCCGGAACCGGAACCGGAACCGTGTATATGGCGGTTCGGTTCCGGTTCCACCCTCCCCGGTTCCGAAAACCGGCGGTTCCGGAACCGAAACCGGAACCGCCGAACCGTGCCCATGTCTAATCGGAACAAGCTGACGCCTTGTGTCCTAAAATTTCCATTTGACCATATCCAAAAAGAAATTACATTGGTTATTTTTTACCCAAAGGATTTTAGTATGACCTTAAAAACCCATATACAAGTATATATTTCTAATAGTATTTGTTAACCTCAAAAGTATTACTTATTACCACAATAATATCAATTTTAACCTTTAATAATATTAATTATTTAAGTAAAAATTATTAATTATTTACCTAAAACATTTTATATGATCACCTATAAATTATTAATTTCTGTACGTGCTAATAAGAAGTGGTTATAACTTAATACTTTATTAAATAATAATAGTTGTTTATGTAAAAGGTATTGCTTGTTTCCACAAAATTATTATTTTTAATTTTTAATAGTATTATTTGTTTAACTAAAAGTTATGACTTGTTTATCTAAAATGTATTACTTGTTTACCTAAAATGTATTACTTGTTTACCTAAAAGTATTACTTATCTTTTCATAATATATTACTGTTGTGTTAAAAAGGAGTAGGTGTTATTTGCTTAAATAGTACTCCCTTTAAGCTTTAATAATATTTCTTGTTAAAATCTAGATGATTTTTATTAAGTTAGTTTAAATTTTCACATTATATTTGATTTTATTAATTAAATTATAGTTTAAAAAAGTATTGGATCATAAAATATGTAGTAGTGCAGGAAGTTTTGCAATTAATTAAGATACTTAATGATATAAAAGTTCATATATATTTATATATATATATATATATGTGTGTGTGTGTGTGCTAATGTAAAAATATTAAAAATCTTATTTTTTATTTTAATTTGAAGTATATTGAATTTTTTTCTTTTTTTTTTTTTTTTTGAATTGAGGTATTTATCCTATAATGTGATACATTTTTTAAAATATATATACTATTAGATGATTGGCATCCTAAAACAATACTTGGAAATAACTTAGAAGGAATTCAATAAAAGTGCCTCAATTCATGCTATGAGGTTAGTATTGTAAAAGTATGATTATCACCATTGTGGGTGATGATAATATTTTACATATTTTTTTCTACTATTTGAATTGAGTTGTAATGAACTCATCAATCTTTAAGAAATTATTATAAAACATAAGTAAGGTATATGTGGTTGTGATTAATATCATTAAGTTGAATTGAACCCATCTTACTTTATTAAATATTTAGAAACTTTAAGATCAATCTAATATAGAATATTGTGGAGTGATAACTGACACTCAAACACTCAATCTAATATAGAATATTGTGGAGTGATAACTGACACTCAAACACACACACACACACACACATACACCATATGTTGAACATGAACTAATAATTACTAAAGCAAAGACAACCTTAATTCGTATATATGTTTCAATTAGAATATTAAATTGAGTTGTAATGAACTCATCAACTTATGAAACTATTATAGAAATCGATAGTAAGGTATTTCAACGAATAAACCACAATTAAGAGAAGGATTAATGAATTTCAATATGATTTCCAAATATTGGACCAAAATTTATGAGATTATACCATTCATCCTAATGAGTGGAGCAATTCTAGTTGGATCCAAAGCAATTACTTTTCAAAGCTCAATGGCGTCTTCAACACTCTCTTCACCAAGGGACTGCTATAAGAACTTGACAACCAAATGTACGACTCAAGTTTTTAATACCATATGTAAGGAAGCTGATGTACCAATTGATGATGGATTCTCATATTATTTTTGTTAAAAGTTTTTTACTTATGTTGGACCTGAATGTTTTAATATACTAGTCAATGACATCAATGTTACTTGCAAAGTGAATCTAAGTTATATTAGGTCGAGGGCTGATGATCGTTTAGTGTATTGTTCAGGTTAATTAAGTGGTAAAATACAATATCAAGTGCATGCAATATGATCACAATAAAAATATAAGATGTTTATTCTTTTTTGAAAAAAAATTCTATGTAGTGTGAATTTTCTGCTTTATATGATAATATACACAATAACTTTCTTAATGAAGAATATAAATTACATATTCATCTTCACTGGAACTTGAACAAATTCATAGTCATACATAGATGCACTAATTATTGGTACTCTTGGACAAAAGTATTTGATCATAATATTGAAGTAATGGAGAAATTTCTGCAATTTCTTAATATAGTAAGTGAATTAGTTTTTATTTCTTCAATGTAATATAAATACAAAATTCGTATCTTTGTATATTCAAAGTATAAAAAAAAAAAAAAAAAAAAAAAAAAAAAAAAATTGGATAATTAAAGGTAATTAATGTACATTTTTTAATAATATAAACTCTTATT
The DNA here is from genome assembly GCA_028749325.2 of Caryopteris x clandonensis. Taxonomy (NCBI): domain Eukaryota; kingdom Viridiplantae; phylum Streptophyta; class Magnoliopsida; order Lamiales; family Lamiaceae; genus Caryopteris; species Caryopteris x clandonensis. The sequence goes on from JAPYKT020000001.1 coordinate 16,903,500, forward strand.
TGTTTTTGGTTGTTTATTATTATACATTTAGTTAAATTAAAATTTTATTTATATTAATTACGTAATATTTAGATGATCTAGTAATAGTGTTTTTCTACATCATTAACAGAAGACATGATTATAAGATGCTCTAGTAATAGCCTTTTGTCTACAAAATTAACATAATATATGATTTTAAGATAATCTAACAATAGCGTTTACAATGAAACTCAATCAACCACTTAAAAGACATACAATGTTGTCTAAAAAGTTACATATATTCTAAAAATATATTTTTTAAGGTTTATTTTTTGTTATCTTAACTTTTAAGGTTTTTAATTTTTATTATCAAAGATATCATATTTGTTTAATTTATTTTATAATTTATGAATCCATCAAGATTTGGTTTAGATACAAACTGAATACTTCCCCATTCTCTTAATAATATTTCTTATTAATAATTAGGAATTATGTTTTTATTTGATTTCCAATATAATGGACATTTAAATAAAAAAAAAAAATCCTGGTGGTGTAGGCTGTAGGGAGAGGGTTTTGTGTGGTATATTAAGAAATTAGAGCAAGGAGTGTGGTGTTGTAAGCTGGTTTTTCTAAACGAATGGGAAACTAAAAAATTTATGTTGTGTAGTAAGTAATTTTATGTATATATATTTTTGTGGTGTTGATAGTAAATGTAGTGTGAAGAGAGAATTTTATGGTACGATTAAAAACACCCTTTTTTATAATAACAAATTTAAAATTAAATAGAAAACTTAAAATGAATATTTTTATTTTTCAAAAAATATGAAACTATAAATTATATAATAATTTTTTATTTCGTAAAACATTATTTATTATGTATTGCATGCAATCAAAATTCAATGCTAGTCCAACCTATCATGAACATACAAATATAAAACATTAATACAATTTTATTTTTAATTCATTTTTATATATAATATATCAATGTAATACACCCGATGAAGGAAATATAATTTTTATATACACGCTATTATTTTTTTTACATGCCCTTATCAATAAAAAGAATAAAATTATTTTTATATTCTTAAATATAAATTTATTCAAATTATATTATACATATTTTTAATTTAATTTTAAATTTATTACAAACTATGCCTAGTAAGCAAAATACTCTTTCAATTTAATAGGTGTTATTTATAACATAATATCATGATATAGCACTGTTAGACTTATTCTCCTCTATATAAAGGAAGAAAAGTTGATTTTTAGACTTCTACCACATGTCACTTTGAATATGAGACATCGTTCCAAAAACCCACTATACACTTCGAATCCTTTGATTGGATTTTTACCTATCCCAAATGATGTGAATTTGATGCAAGTTCAAATTTAAACTCAATTCATTGTTATTCTAATTGCAAACAAATGTATCATTTCTATGTTATCGAATGTTGTTTACCATGTTCCTAACATATTATATTATATATTATACTGTATATTTTCCCAAGTACTATACACTATATTATAATTTTATTGAATATATTATATCATAATATGATGTGCAATATGTATTGTTTATGTATAAATGTACAATATACATTATAACATTTCAATTGTGTTGCCCATGTTATGTGAACGTCTTTTTTTGGGTTCTACAAACATTGAGAAATAGGGGAAGACATTTAGTATCAACGGAATATACTATTTCATACTTGACTTGACCTATTTTCGTTCATATTTTTTAGTAAAATGCATAAAAAATAAAGAAGAAGAAAAAGAAAATATAACATGTTTAATTCTACCTATTGCAATCAAATTTCTGTTTTTGAACCACGAAGAAATAAGTGACTTTTCCATACTCAATTTTTGTATTAAGTTTTAGTTTAAGAATCATTTTTAACTTTAAACTTTATTCATAATTTATTATCTTGATCATAAATTATGAAAATTCTCACTTATATGTAGTATAGGGTAAAAATCTCTTTAACTTTATACATAATTGTTGCAATTGATTAAATCAAATAACTCTATTTATTATAAAATAGAAGTAATGTATATGTGGTTGTGATTAATATCATTAAGTTGAATTGAATACATTTAACCTTATTAAATATTTAGAAAATTCAACTTTCTTACAATAAAGAATAATGTGGAATGATAACTGACACTCACTCACACACATATTCATATATTGAACATGCATTAATAGTTACTAAAGTAAAGACAACATTAAATACATATACATGTTCAATAAAGAATATTAAATTGAGTTGTAACGAACTCATCAATCCATATGAAGCTAATATAAAAGCTGGTAATAAGGTATGTTCAATGAAGTAACTGCATTCAAGAGAACGATTGAAGAACTTCAAAATGAAGTCCAAATGTTGTTCCATAATTTATGAGATTATACCGTTCATCCTAATTAGTGGAGCAATCCTATTTGGATCCCAAGCAATTACTTTACAAGGTTCATTGGCGTCGTCACCACTTGCTTCACCAAGTGACTGCTACAAGAACTTGACAACACAGTGTACGGCTGAAGTTTTTACTACCATATGCCAGGAAGCAGAAGTTCCGATTGACAAGTATTTTACATATAATTGTTGTCCTTTGTTCGTGACTTATGTTGGACCTGAATGTTTTAATGTACTACTCAATGACATCGATGTCACTTGCAAAATGGATCCAAGTTATATTAGGTCGAGGGCTGATGACCTTTTAGTGTATTGTTCAGGTTAAGTAAGTGGTGAAATACAATACCATATGTACGATCACAATAATAATTTAAAATGTTTCTCTTAAAAAAAAGTATCCTATATAGTGTGAATTTTCTGTATGTAATAATAAACACAATGACTTTTAATAAAGAATATAAATTACATATTTATCTTCAATAAAACTTGAAGAAATTCATACTCATTCTTAGGTGCACTAATTATTGGTACCCCTAGAAAAAAGTAATGCAGGAATTTATGCAATTTATTAATATAGTAAGTGAGTTCTTTTTTATTTTTCCAATGAAATAATAATACAAAATTCTTATTTATATAATTTATCATGTTCAAATTTTATTAAGTTTAATTGGGCTTAAAAGAATTATTCATTAATTATGGAGTTAATAAATTGAGGTATGAAGCCCAATAAAAATTAAATTTTATGATTTCATAATTATATAAGATTATTATTCTATAATATAATTTGCAATTTATGAAATTATTACAATTAAATTATTTATATGATTTTATAATGTTTGTGTGGGATCAAAAGATATTTGGATTTTTAAATCTTCCTTATCATATACAAGATGGATCATATGTATTTCGTTGACATTTGTCTATATAAAGGAAGAATAGTTGATCTTTAAAAGATATTACAAAATGTGCATTGTACAGAAGTAATACTAGTCCTAATAACAAGAAGAGAAGAGTTTCTACTGTGCACAAGTTTAGATAGCTTGGTACTTTAATGACTAAGCAACAGGGCATGATCCAGAATGTGCAGATAAGCAGCTGACAGCTAATCGAAGACTTTATGGAAAACCAATGAGATGAAAGAATTACTTAAGGTTATTCGGATTTATATATAGGCAATTAGACCACCTGTATGTTTCCATCATGCCCCTGCGATTGATACCTAATCGCATATATTTTCTCTCATTCTCTCATACAGAGTTACAGACTATTAGTATTTCATAGAACTTTTGGGACCATATTTTTGCTAATTACTTGCCCGTCTAATATCAGTTTTCACAATGCAAATAATGTATGTTGTACTGTATGCTCCCTACGTCACCATGATTAAGCAGGCAAGTACTAATTGAAATTCCTAAATAGAGAAACTACAGCCCTTCTATTGAGAATTTTATACTGCACTGTTGATTAAATTTACCAGCTTCTCCCCAGGTCTCATTGGTGCTGTTGGTGCAGGAGGAACAATGACTTCTTCATATCCCTTGTAATGTTTCCTTATAGTGCCCTGAGGAAGGGCCGTGGCAGCAGCCTGAGTCACATCACCATGTCCCGCAAGGTCATCAAGTATATTTTTCTTCTCACTTGCTTGAAGTAACGAACTAAAAGACAAAGAAGACAAGTTGTTCTCAGTTCCATGATCCATTCCACGTCTATTCTTCTTTTCCTCCTTTCGCCGAAGTTTATCAATTTGTCGCTCAGACTCTGTTTGGACGCTTACCTTTTTTTTTTCTTGCAAAAGTAAATTTGTAAGTGCCGATTCACTACTCCAACTACAGGAAGATGAAGAATCACATAAATAAAAATCAGGAGATTCGCTTCACCACCTGAGTAGCATAACTAGGCATCTTCAGTTGCGTGTTTCAAACGAGCTATCGCCAACAAGATCCAGCAAATCACCAGCAATCTTCAAGATATTGTAATGTTGCATGAATCCAGTAACTTATAAGTTAGAAAGAAAATTTGAGCATTACAATAAAAGTATTATAATTATCATTAGTAGATCTCATCTCCAGGTTTCTCTGAATCAAGAATCTGGCAAATGGTCATTGCTAGTTCATCTCGTTGAAGCTGAGAAGTACTAGCCCCAACAATTCTGTCACATGCATCCCGCAACCATTCTAGGTCAAATTTACCTTCACTGATAGAAGGATGGGAATTTACAGAGGTGCCATAATCGGACCGTCCATCACGAATAGCAGCTGATGTGCTAGGTTCCTCCAACAAAAATCCTCCATCCTCCAAAGAACTATCCACTAGAAAGCGAGCAGGAGGTTGGAATATAAGATCTGCTCCAAATTCCAAGTCCTCACTGCCTTCACTCACCAATTCTGGTAAATAGCCAGGCCCATGCTCATTATTTTGTAAACCAAAAAGCCTCTCCACCAGTGATGCAACTTTCAGTATGTTTGATTCTGGAACAGTATGACCAACAAGTTTTTGCAAATCAAACCTGAATTACATGAAAAATATACATAACTTTACTATGGGAAATCATTAATATAAACTCAATGTTCTTTTAGAAAAAAGAAACGCCCAAATGTGGTTCAGACCATGCACATTTGAGAACATTAAGTTTAACAAATGACTCAATTAATAGACCAACCAAAATAACTTGGTTGCAAAATAAAACTTAAGCAGCATTCACAGTTCCCACAATCAATCCCATTCTTACTCTCTTCTCACTCTTCTAACCATGGTTCACCATACTTTTCAACCTCTAGAAAGTCCTTGTAACAGAAATTCAAATAACCCAAAAAATAAGATATTAAGCATCATAACCATGTCAACTGAGTACCACACCGAATCAAACAACGGAGGCCATAACTATATATTCTTTTTTTTTTTTTTTTTCAAATACAAAACAAAATATTTTACTGAGGACCATAACTAATGGCATTTTAAGGGATTTAATTACATAAACTAATACGAAGCATAGTCGAATTATTTATCAAGATCATTTCCCATAATAACGTGATTGGTACGAATCAATTGAATTCAGCAACCAACAGACTTTATTTCGTACCCAATATTTAAGAGTGACAATTCACAGCTTGTCAAATATTACACCCTCAGATGATACATATTGTATTCGACAAGTGCTTCCACCTAAAGTACATATTTTCGACTTCTCTATAGAAAACAGTAAAAGAGAACCTTACTTTTTACTCAAAATTCTCCTTTCCCTGTCATCAGCTTCAGATTCAGCAGTCCCACTAAACAGCATATAAACATTTAGTGCTACTTCCTGGAACTCCTCCGAAACCACTTCACCACCCATCAACTCAACCACAGCAGCAATAAATTGCTTGTACAATTGTCGCACCTCAAAAGAAGCTGCACAACAATACACATGACAAATAAATAATAAATAACAAATAACTAAATAAAACAACCTAACATGCTGAAGTCCATATATTTCCAATCCCTTCAACTAACTATAGCACAAAAAATGCCAAAAAAAGCCTCCAGCACAATACATTATAGTTTAGAAACTCTTTTTACAAGCATACACTCGTCACACACAGCAATCCAGAGCTGCAATACCTTCATCCCATCGATAAATAATCTTATGAGCGAGTTCCCACTCTCCAACTGAAGCTGCAGAACTATTTCACGGAACATTTTTCAAAAGCAAATCAGATATTAAGAAAAATATATCAATGATAGTTATAGCTTTAAAACCGGTGGAGTAGTTTATTTTCCAAGAACATTAAGAAATGCATATACATACCTACAGCGATTGAGATTCTGGAAAAGGGATTTCCGGTGGAGATAGGCTTGATCGGCGTCGAAAGGCTGCCTGAGAGAATTGGTTAGTCGCGGCAGCTCCAACAACATTCTGTCCGATCGTTTGGGTGTCTTTTTCAGTAGAAGAAATGGGGTTTTGTATTTATAAATAGGGAGAATTTTAGAAATGGTTTATGGCATATTCTATACACACCACAAAAATTTCTAAACACACCACATTTACTAAATACACCACATAAAATTACATTTAAAAATTCAAAATTACTAAACACACCACAAAAATACCTATTATACCCTTAAATCTTTAAAAAAAAAAAAAAAAAAAAAGAACTATCCAAACCCAAACCCTACCTCCCGAACCCACCGCAAGGCCGAACAGCTTCCCCCCCAACCCACCGCAAGAGCCGAACACATCCCCATCCCCAAACCCACCGCGCCGAACTACTCTCTCCCCCTCCACCGTCGAACCCTTCGAAGGACATGGACGCCGAACGCAAAAGTAACGTGACTCCAGGTAATTTCTGTCGCCCTCTTTTTCCATAAAATCGCAATGCGTTCGGCGCTGGTTCACCGAACAGCCTGCAGGGCGTTCGGTGAGAACAGGCCGAACGTAGCAAACAAAGTTCGGTCTGCATTGGCCGAACAGCCTGCTAGGCGTTCGGCCAGCACTGGCCGAACATCCTGATAGGCGTTCGGCCTGCATTGGCCGAACAGACTGCGAGGCGTTCGGCCTGCACTGGCCGAACAGCCTGACAGTGTGCCTGTATTATTTTATTTTTAAAGTTTGTATGTTAACATTTTAATTTTCTTATGTTATAGTTTATGAAAGAAGTAGAAGATGGCCTACCGCTTCAAATAGACGATTACGGGCTGCCCAGCAAGAGGCGGGTCCTTCTCACGTGCCGGAAGAACAGGAGGAGGAATATGCTGAAATGCCTCAAGAACAAGTGAGGCAAGCCGAGCAGAACGAGTTATTGATGGGCCCATTTCCCGGCGGCCCCTACGATCCGTCATTACTGCAAAGCTTCAAAACACACGTAGCCGCCGACGTGTGGAATGGCAATGAGAGAGGCGTTTTAAAATGCCTCTGCCACACTTCGAAGCTTCTTCGATGGGTGTATCCCGAGGACGAGACGACCCGAGTCTGGAGGTCGTATGTGAAGCGGTCCGGGCTTCACAATTTGAGCAAGATATCCTACAGAGCTCCCAACCGGAATATTCTTCACCCACTGGTTTGCATGTGGACAGCCCAGGATCCGCAGCTATCGATGGATTACGTGATGCCTAGAGTCGAGGAGGCTACAAGAATACTCGAGGGTCTCACGGTGGATGAGGGGGGTGACTCCGATGAGTAGAGTAGTGATTTTGTAAACATATATGTATGACATTAAAATTTTCTACATTTGAATGTTAAATTATTATTTTATTCGGTGTCCATAATATTTTTAAATTATAATTTTAATGTTTGCTCGATACTCTGTTTGCCTACACTAAGCATGATTTTTGCATTCGTTGAAAAAAAAACTTAACGTACAAAATACATAACCTGAAAAAAATAGAAACCCGAAAAAACAGAATGTATAACACGAAGTTTCAGGGCGTTCGCGGATCACAATACGTTCGGCCAGTGCTGGCCGAACATGGTATAGTGCGTTCGGCCAGCACTGGCCGAACATGGTATAGTGTTGTGATCCGTTCGGCCAGTGTTGGCCGAACGCCCTGAGGGTTATTTTGGTAATTTTGTTAATGTCCTTTTTGGTCATTTTTGGTGGTGTGGTGTGTTTAGCATTTTTGGTGGTGTGTATAGCAGCTCCCATGGTTTATTTATGGTGTTTTATATAGCCTCTTTATTATTTTTATTTTTTTTAAAATAAAAAAAAACCTTCAATAAATAAATAAAATGCAAGAACAAGTACTATTGAGCAGGTCATCCACACAATTCAGAACAATAAACTACTTGGGTAAGACCTGACAATCCTAACTAAGCCATGTGTAACAACATTTGCACTACGACGAACAAAACAAATAAAAAATAAGGACAAAAACCCAATAAATCATTGCAACAACAAAAGATACTTCAAAACTCTGAGTCGTCCATTTTAAATTTATGAGCAGCATCAAACACCATTTTTTAATCCACTTCAAAAATGACATTCTCAAAACCAAGCGATTTTATCCACAAAAGAATGCTTCATGCAAACTCATTGTTTTATTTTCTTTGATTCGGACATGGCCATAAAAACAAATAGTTCTATATGTTGTAAACTCATCTTAATCATTTCTCAAAATCATCTTCAACCCTGTGTCGCTTGTGTATTTACAAAAAAAGCAGCATCAACATTAGCTTTGAGAAATGAAAAGGTTGGTCTATGAAATTTCTTGCAAGCATTTGGACATTCATTCTCTAGCAAGAAAAGACTTATTCTTTGCATGGCTCCATTGCTAAAGAAGATTTTCTGCTCCATAAACAGAAGCTTGAGGTAGTATGACCACCTCATCCCACATCATCACATTTCAATCCTTCCAAATATTCCACAAAATCATTGAGTTGCTTACGTTGTCTATTTGTGTATTAGCTTTGTAACTTAAGACAGCCCGATTGTTTATAATGTTCAAAGCCATGTCAACATAATTTAAGGGGCTGCTTGGTAGTAAGGACTAACTATCATTTCCATTAACAATGCTTGATTAAATTAAATCTTTTAGAATGAAAATACAATATTAAAAAAAAACACTTTATATATATATATATATTACTATAGATTTACTTATATATAAATAACTTTTACATATAAACTATATTTATTTGTATATATTTATACCCATTTAAATATATATCATTATTTATACACACTCAAAACATTACTTATACCAATAATATATATATACATATGCATGATATTTGTGTATATGTATCTGAAAATATATATATGTATATATATACCTAAATATACATATAAGAATAAAAAGTGATTTATTTATAAGAAATAATTTTACATAATTATATAGTATATTATATGTGTGTGTGTTGTATTTTTTATATTAATATATATATATATATATATTATATATCTTAATATATTTATTAATATATATGGGTATTTACATATTAGAAAATATAAGATATTATTTACACCTATATATATATATATCTAAATATTTTACATATATGTATATATATAAATATTATATATATATATGCATCTTAAAATAACAGTCATTTATTATAATAATAATAATAATAATAATAATTATTATTATTATTATTATTATTATTATATATTGAACATGTAGCATGGAATGAAAGTGATAGCTCCAAAAATGTTGAGGAATGGAGCATTCCCTACTTTTGAGAAATGAAATTATTATTCATGAAATCATTCTTTCCTACCAAATACCCAAAATTAATTTCATTCTCATTCCTAAGTTGTAAAGTGTTTGAACAAGCACCCCCTAAATACACACACAACATTCGTTCATAAAAATAAAAATATATCTCACGCACAAACACACCAATAAATATTTAAATACATACGAAACAAAATAAACTTACTCACAAACACACCAATAAATATTCAAATACATATGAACACAAATATATATTATTGTACACCCGTTTTATACTTTTCTTGTTTTACTCTTATTTTTCTTCATTTTTCTTTTTTTGGTCACCATCATTTCCATTTTAAGTTTTGTTTTTCCAATTATCATCCTTTCTTTAATGTGAAAGATTCCTGTCGCGAATATTAGAAGAATATAATTAGAATCGCTTCCAATATATTAAAACATTGTTTAATATGTAAGTTATTTATATTAAATTATAATATAATTTTATAAATCCTATGCAAGTATAATATGTTGTGGGTGGCATTCTTCAATTCAACACAAATTTAGCTCACATTATACTATTTTGGATTGAAAATTAATGGGTCCATGTATTAAATGGGTGGAGTATCTAAAACACGCTAAGAAAATGGGTTGAATGCCGATCAAATGTAATATTTCATAAATCTGTAAAGATGACACAATGCTTAGAATACGGATGGATAACTCATCGTCAACTTGATTATGTTAATTGGGCGGGCCTGGATTTAAGTCCCCTACCCCTCTCAACTTCCCTAATTTATAATAATATATTAATTATATTATCTAAATGTATGTACAAAATATTATTATTATTATTATCTTAAAAAAATTATGTAGTACTAAATTTATTAATATGATGTATTACCAAATATAATATATAAAAAGTCGCATATATACATATATAATAATTTTTTCAAAGTATGAAAATTATAAATTAAAATATTTATTCAAATATACATTAAATTTAATGGTGATATGTGCATCCCTACCTCTACTCGCCCATCCCTGTGGGCCCAATGTAAATCTTTCCCTTCACCACCACATTAAACTAGGGGTGGACATAGTTTTGGTTCGAGATTGAAATCGTCAATCAACAGTTCGATTTAACCACTGATCTTGTTTTGGTTATTTGGTCGATTTTGATTTTAGCTTAGTCAATTCTTGAAATTGGCAGTTCTTAAACCAATAGAATCGACGGTTTGAACTGCGGGTTTAAGCAAACTAGCCGTTGAAAGACTAAGATTAACTAGTCGTTGGGAACCAGAAGTTTGAACCGAAGTAACCACTCGTTCTAACGGCTATTTTTTTCAGTTTTTTTATTTTTCCTATAAATATCCATATCTTACCCATTTTGTACACAAAATATAATCTCTCTCAATCTCTCTCAATTATCTCTTAGTCTCTCTCAATTATCTTTCAATCTCTCTCAGCTATCTCTCCATTTCAATTATCATTATTTATTATTTCTCTCATAAACTCTCTCAATTTCAATAACTATTTCAATTCTTCTTCAAAATATTCAGCTCGAGCCAAAGAAGAGGACAATAAGATAGAGTATCATCTTCTTTATCATGTATCCAAAAAAGAAAAACCACATACGCCAATGAATACAAGTGTTGAGCTACCACCTCCACCACCTTTGGCTCCAAGATATCTTCAAGATGAAGATATTGAAATATCGATTGAGTGGAAAAAAATTTTTGAAGCTCAACTAGATTTGTTCTTATATTATAATATGAGTCATAACTACTAGTATGTTTGTTTAGTGTTAATCGACGGATAAACACATGTTCGGTGAGCCTAAGTCGAATCTGGCTAAACATCCGCATGATTCTAGTTCTATGGAGATGATATAATTGAAGAGTACTACATATTAAAAGTTAAATTTAAATTGTAATAGTTGCGACACTTATATTATTGATAATTTATGTTTTTTTGTTGTCTTAGAAAAATTGCTTTTTATGTTAAAAACGCTAGAATTAAGGTCCATATTTGTGTATGAGCCAAAAAGAGTTGGGTTGTGTGTAGTCTGAATAGAGAATAAAAGTATGAGAGTATGTATACATAGACCTTGCCTCAGATTAAGGGAGAATGTCTTAATATTGTATTTGTAATAAAATTTATCTTATATCTAACTTGTTTAATGTTTGTTCGGAACATTCAGTATGAAGAAGCATTCGATAGATGTTGATGAATACTATTTAAGCTGTTCAGTAGAATGTTTCAAACACTACTTAAGTTGTTTGGTAGAATGTTTCGAACGAGCCTTTTGGCAATATGTTCGTCTATATTCGACAAATAAGTTTCTAACATGAATAGATGTGTTTGATCAATATTATTGAAAATAGATGTGTTCGACAGATTAGATTCAAACATATACGTGTAAGTGTGCAACAAATTCAAAAAAAACGTCGAAAAAAATAAAATATGATTGTTTTTAAACTAAATTCTTCTCTAATGTATATTTTTATCTAAAACATACAAAAATTGAAAAATTAACTAAGATTTTACTAATAGAGAATTAATTTGGATCACAAATTTGTTCTTCTTTTTTATTCTTTTTCTTTGTATTTTTTTTTTAAAGTAAAAGAATATAATTATTATAAATTAAAAATATATTCAATAAACTAAAGAATCTGAGATTGTGAATAATAAACAAGGAGAAATCACATATGAGATTATTCGACAGGAGGTCCGACGAACGACAAACTGCGGATACCCTACTAGCGCTCTCTCTAGTTGAGGGGCCGAAAACAAGAACTCCAGAGAGTAAGTGTGGAACATAAGGTTGCTTCAATGGGAATCTCTCTCTCTCTCTCTCTCTCTCTCTCTCTCTCTCTCTCTACTAAAAAGCTATGATCTTTCAAAAGGGCGCACCATGTTGGCGCCTAATTGAACTTAATAACCATCAACAGGAATTAAGAGAGGCGGCAGAGTAGAAGTGGAACCATGAAATCCCACTCCCCATGGGGCACTGCCAAAAACCCCGTCAAGTTTCGGATGTAATTTAGTGGCCCTCTCTCTCTCTCTCTCTCTCTCTCTCTCTCATGTTGATAGAATGAATTTCTGATATCTTTTAACACAAAAGAAGATAATTCTAATGTGCAGACCGACCGCTGACAACCTAGTTCCGATACGCATGGATATTGAAATTGATGGGCAAAGATTTAGAGATGCTTTCATTTGGAATCCTTCTGGTAATTTTTAGACTTCTGTGCTCTTGACTTATTTGTGTCATTCTCGATGTTATTCAACTAGATAATATTTCATTTATTGGTCATTGTGCTTTGGGCGCTCTTAATTTTTCCCATCTCAATAATGATCATTCAGTAGCTATCTAATACTTTGAAATTATTAATTTTGGGAGCTGAAAATCATGTGTTGTAAATTTAGATCCCGATTCTGAAGTGGTGGTGTTTGCAAAAAGAACAGTAAAAGACTTGAAGCTTCCTCCAGATTTTGTCACACAGATAGCTCAATCCATACAAGTACAGTATTTCTACCAACTCCTGAAATGCATTAGACTCATTGTATGACTTTTTATGCTTTATCTTGATTAGTCACGAGAGTGTTGGTTAATGATCAGTTCCTTTTTTGTTCTAATTTACTTGCAATGGATTTTATTGTTACTACCAACCTTGCCTTGTGTAAGACATTGTTGGTGTATTGTAAGCTTGTTACATACCATGCATCCGCATTTGATTTCCCTGAAATATCTGTTGTTTAAGTCAGATGATTTGAGACAAAAGCAGATACTTGTTGGGATTTGCTTACAGTGGTTTGCCCGATGTTTTAGGTTTATGTATTCACTGATGTATACTTTGTCACATGCTTAATTCTGACTGTGATTAAAATGCCTATTATTGTAGACACAGCTGTCGGAATTTAGGTCCTATAGGTAAGAAGAGCCAAGATCTGTTTACGTCTTATTGTTTGGCAGAAGAATTATAAATTTTGTGTGACATAATTTCTTTTTTGCATTTTTGGATTTGGCCATTGATTGGAACATAAATACAAATATTTCACGGTTTGAACAACTTTGAGAGCGATCCTGAGGAATTCGCCAAAAGATTTTGTAAGGACATGGGCATTGAAGATCCTGAAGTTGGAGTAAGTACTCGAATTTACATCAGTATAGCGATACTATAATTGTCAGTATCAGAAACAAACTACTGATGCACTTGGTGGCCTTATTTTGACAACAACATAAAGTTGAAACTGAAGTCTGCTGTAGTGCTAGAAGAGGAAAGTCATTGCAGTAAAAGTAGAACTTGGTTTGCTCATATTTTTAGCAACTTTGTTTCTTGTGGCCGATTGAAAGAGTTCGTTGTACGTAACTTGCATTATTTCCTTCCAACCTGACTTTTCCGTTCAGATTAAGTAGTTATTAAAGCATTATCTACTACATAAGATTTGTAACCAGCATATTACTAGAAATTGCAATTTAAACAACACAATCTCCTTTGCCTCTTTTAATTAGTGATTCAAGTGTGGCTATGAATGGATAGTACTGCTCTACAATTACTTTATTGTCAACTTATTTTAGAGATTCTGTCTCTTCAAAGAATGGCTCTAAATGGATTTCTTTTATATTATATATATATATATATATTTGTTTTTTTGCTTACGATGAACTTATGTTACCATGGAGATTAAGACCACCAGTACCTGTTGTAGGCTGAGGCTTTTTCGTTCTTGCAATCTCTTCCTCTGTATGCTATATAGCATGCTTGTATTCAGTTCTGGCCATGATCTAAAGTTGAACTGCATTTACGCTGCGTTCGTTTTCTTCTAATATTGATGTGTTGCGTTGAATTATTATCACTTCTATTGAATGCATATTAATCCAGCTTTGACTTTGCAGCCTGCCATTGCAATTGCCATTCGAGAACAACTTTACGAGGTGAGTTGATTTTCTACGGCTTGCTTATGTTGACTTTGCACTATTGTTCCAATTCTGGGATGATTTATCAGTTCTTACAAATTATAGCTTTTCATGTGTTAGATTGCCGTTCAAAACGTCACTTCAGCCCGTGAAAGCAGAATAAACAAGAAAGGCCGCAGAGGGTTTGAGAACAGCCAGGCCAGGTCTCTTGTTAGACTTGGGATTTATGTAATTATATAAGCATCATGCAAAATGATGAATTATTAAATCAATGCAGCTTTTGGTGCAAAATTTTCAGTCAATTTTAATGACCAAATCTTGCTTTTCTTTCTCCTTCTCTCTCTCTCTCCCTCTCTCTCTCTCTGTCTCTCTCTCTCTCTATCTATCTATCTATCTATCTATCTATCTATCTATCTCTATCTCTCTATCTATCTTCTCTCTATCTATCTATCTTCTCAGCAAGACAAGTGGGAATGCTGTGGACTTATTCAAGTTATTTGGCAGTAAGTCCAGTGTTATTCGGTAAGCACTAACATTTTTTTCCTTAGAGGAAATACCTAGGCTGTCTTTCTCCTGGCACCAAATACCCTTGTTATGTGTATTTTTAATTGTTCAAATGGCTGTCTTATATCCTTCAATGGTTTTTAATTTCCTGGAACCAAGATCTTTATTCTCTTTCCTAGTAAGCACACAAAGAAATAAGCACACAAAGAGAACAACTTACCAAAAATGGTGCATATAACAAGGAAGAGTCGCATGAAAATAGATTCAGACTAATGAAAATTTACTGATTTTCTGCCATTCTGCTAAATTGAATCCATTGTTGAAATGATGACACCTCAGGAAGAGGAAAGAATGGGATGTATATGAGCCCATAGTTGATCTCTTATCAAATGAGGAGGTCGACGCCCTTGAAGCAAAGTAAGAAAGGAGTACCCGATGATGTTAAACTCAAGATGACTGTCATTTGTAATTTCTTCTGTAGAAGAGACCCCCACATATATAAATATATGTGTGTGTACCTGTGCTTGTGGTGGTCTTTTATATCTTAATTTGTTGTTGTTGTGTGGGGGGGATGTTGGGGTTGGGATTTGCTTTAAACAGGGCAAGCATACTTTTTATGATAAATATTGTATATAAATACATACTTTAATCCAATTTTGCTACATTGAGTGGATTTTATGTGTTGGTTCGTTTTTGTTTCTATTTTGCTCAATGTTAAAGTGAAAAGACGAAGAAAGAATAAACACTAGATTTCATTTCGTTGTTATTTATTAATTTTATTTCTTATGAAGATATCTTTAATTTCCCTAAATAATAGTCATTTTTTAAAAATTAAAAACATAGAAAAAAAAAAAAAAAAAGCTTGAAATAGTTTTTGGGAGTGTGCATGTATGGCTGTTATGCTTTAGTATAAGTTTATAAATTTATCCATTTATACGTGATAGGTATTTTAGAACTTAATTTCAATATACTTTCTCCTTTGTATTTTTTAGAATTTATTTTTAATTGTCTGAGTTTATTGTTAATTTATAATCTGTTTTATTTTCTAAATTTTAGATTTTGTCACTAACTTTTATTATTCAGCTTATATTTTCTGAATTTATATTTGACTTTTGGAATTTTCTTTAATTTTTTAGTTTTTAAGATTTTCATAGTGTATATGTTTTTATTTTTTGAATATTTTTTCTTATATATTTGTTTTTCATTTGAATGATTTTAAAAATTATTTTATTATTAATATAATTTTTAAAGACAAATACGTATTAAAAATAAATTTTTAATGCCACATTTGAAAAAAAAGACCACATCAAGGCTTTACTTATTTTATTACTGGTATAACATGTCACAAGACATAACTGACAAAACAATGATAGCTATAGAAGCCAGTAAAATAGGTATATCTAGAGGATATTCAGGCCAAAGAGATATTGCAAATAATATGAAGAGCATTAAAATTTAGGGCAAATTTCTATTTTCCATCCAAATTATTGTCACTTTTCAAGTTTGTGATTATCATACAAATAATTTTAAATTTTGTTAGTTACCATCCAAGTAGTACAACTAATTAATATTTCATCTTAATTGCATTATGTGATTGACATATCACTTCATAAAGATAAAATTGACATTTTATAAAGAATTTTCACATTTTCACAAGTTTGAAATACATTTTTCGATCCACTATGCTTTTAAAAAATTTATTATTTTTTCTCACAACACAGTTACTTCATTAAAAAGTAGAATTGCATTTTATATAAACCACTGAATTGGAGAACTTATCGGACAAGTTACTCAAATTTTTTAATTGATTGACGAATCCACATAATTGTATGGTCCTTGATAGACTAGTCCCTAATTACAATTTTTTCTTGAAATATATTTTTAATTGTAACTTTTTTATTGTCTAAATTTTATGATGGTTAACAAATAGCGATATCTATTTGTTAAAATAATTTTGAGTCAGTTTTTATATATTAAAAACCATATATTTGGGTGAAATGTTTTATTTTTAAACATGAAAAATATAATTTATTTTTGACATAAAAAGGATGATTTAATTATAGTAAAGAATATTATTAGTATCCATTTGTCGATCTTATTATGGGGTGAAGGACATATTTAATTTTATAGAACTCACTTGTTAAACATATAATAGAATGAACAATGAGTACTTTGTTGATGATCGTTTTAGACAATAACAAACAAAAAATTAGATAGTTTAGATGGTAATCACATACAAATTATAGTAATAATATGAGTGGCAAATATAAAATTTCTCTAAAATGTATTGTTTAGTATGGGATTTAAAGAGAAGTGATTCAAAGAATTATAAGATAATTTTTTCTATTTTTTATTTTAGTTGTATGAATGAGTTGTGAATTAATAGCTTAAGTTACTTTCTTGATCTAACTATTTATAGTACATATATTTCATCAATGTTTGTCCAGGTTTATCGATACCTCAATGCACCCAAACATGACTCTGAATTTGTTCAATTTGTATTTAAGGCGTAATGTAATTTAATGGAGGCTTCTTGTTGTTACACGAAGCCAAAAATACATACTACATAAGATTTTAAAAAAAAATGAAAATTGCTTATTGAGATCATACTACATTCATATGAAATACTATTAACCTGGACAGTATACCAAAAGTTCATAAGCCCTCCAATGAGTAGATTCTGGATCAATTTTGCAGTTAGCGTAAATATCGTTAGTTAGTACATCATAGCATTCGTCTTTACCATTATTCACAAGTATATAACAACAATCCATTGACACTCCCTCGTCTATTGGCACTTCCACTTTCTGACATATAACATTAAAAACTTATGTCGTACATTCTGTTGTTAAATTTTCGTAACAGTTACTTGATTTATCGATTGGTGAAGATGCCAATGAACCTTGTAAAGTGATTGCTTGAGAACCAAATATAATTATTCCACTTATTAGGATGAACATTATGATCTCAAAAATTGCAATCCTGCATTTTGAAATCATGGTGAAGTTATTCAATATTTTTTTGTTTTGAGCTTTTTATTGAAATAAACCTTGCCATTAGTTCTTATAATAGTATCACAAAGATTTGAAAAGTTTGTTACGACTCAATTTATTATTCTCAATTGAAATAGATACATGCATTTAAAGTAATCTTTACTTGAGAAACTACTAGGCCATTTATGCATATGTGTGTGTGTTATAGTTGTGACTGCACATTAGACTTTATTTCAAACTTGAATTTTTGTAAAATTTTATTAAAGTGAAATATGTTCAAATCAATTAAATTAAACTGTTCTCAAACTAAATATATGGTAATCCTATTTTCTATAGAGTATCCAAACTAGAAAATTATATTTTTCTCAAATATGTGTACCATTTAAAGTTTGAATACAAAAAATAAAAAATAAAAAAAATAAAAAAATTGACGTTCAAGTTTAGCTTTAGTTAGTGTTAAATGATATCATCAATGAACATATAAAGTGTATTAGTGAAATTAAATTATGAGATTCAACATAAATTGAAATAAAGGATCTTGAACCGCTATTCTTAATAAGTTAAAAGTTTTATTGAATGACGTCTATATAATAAAATTAATAAGTTATTGGCTCCTCATTAGCCATTTATACCTCATAGGTATTTTAGGACTTAATATATTTTTTTTACGTAAGGTCTTTAGAAACTTTATCGATGTAAAACATATAAGTTTAATCGAAACTTAATCCAATCCCTTACAAGTATTTTATTACGATATGTATATCAATTAAAATTTTTAAGATAGAACTCCAAAATGTTTATACAATACACCTATTGGGATGTAAATCAGCCCTAAATAACTACTCATATGCATTTTAAAATGTTTTCAAATCAATAGAGATACAAATTGAAATCTTATCTCACAGCAGGTAAGGCAATGCACCCAAGCATGACTCTGAACTTGTTCAAATTGTATTTAAGTCATAATGTAATTTACACCTTCCACTAAAGGTCATTGTTTTTGTTGTCACACGAAACTAAAAATACGCACTATATAATAAGATTTTAAAAAAAGAAATTTTTTAAATTTTGTTGAGATCATATTACATTCATATGATATATTATTTCAGCATTTAATTAACTTGAACAATACACGAAAACTTCATGAGCCCTCCAATGAATAGATTTGGGATAAATTTTGTAATTAACATAAATATAGTTAGTTAGTACATAAAATCATTCGTGTTTCACATTATTTATAAACAAATAACAACAATCCATTGACAATCCCTCGCCTATTGGAACTTCTACTTTATGATATATAACATTAAAAATTTGTACTGTACATTCTATTGTTAAGTTTTTATAGTTGTCATTTAGTTTAACGATTGGCGAAGACGCTAATATGTTTTCTGAAGTGATTGCTTGGGAACCAAATAGAATTATTCCACTTAATATGATGAATATTATAATCTCATGAATTTCAAAATCATGGTGAAATTATTTAATCGTTCTCTTTTGAATAGTTTATTGAAATATACCTTACTATTAATTTTTACAATATTTAATAAATTTGTTGCAACTCAATTTATTATTCTCAACTGAAACAAATATAGGCATTTAAGGTAGTCTTTACTTGAGAAACTATTAGGACATTTTATGCAATTGAAATATATATACATATATATATATATATATATATATTTATATATCTTTAAAATAATTAAAATGAAAATGTATTCTATAAAATTATCATAAATTAAAATAGAAATGTATTATAATTTAAAATGGAATTTGAATTTAACAATCAAGTTCTTTTTTTTTTCTTTAGGATAAAATAAATTATATATCTACATGTTTGCAAATAATGCACTAAAAGACTATTACTAGATCTAAATAAATTATGTTATCGATGCATATTATTTTAACTCAAATGTAAAATAGACAGAATTCATAAAAACTAAGTCATATATTATTCCCAAATCTAACATATTATATGGAAAACTCCTTAATTACTCAAAAATATATATTACACTTTGAATACAAACAAGTAAGAATTTTGCAAATATTTTATATTTAAGAAAGTAAAATAATTATTTTTTGATCAAATACATTTGCAAAAAACAATGTAATCAATAAGATAAACTATAAAATGAAGATAAAATAGAATAATAAAAATCACATTGATTCTAAAGATAAGTCTTTTTGCGTAATAATTTATAATTGACTTGGAACATATGCTCTTATAATAATAAAATATTGATTCAAAAAATGATAAAACTAAAAATAAGAAATTTAAATTAATAAAATTACATATAATTTTTTTTAAATTATACGTAATTATAAAAAACACAAATAATTTAAAATATAATCATATTCTTAAAATGAAAATGACTTTAAAAAGTTATAATTTGAAAAATATTAAAAGTATTTAAAAAATGTATTATATTTTAAATGGATAATCTAAAAAATATGAAAATTTTAAATTAATAACAAAAATTGAAACTAAATATAAATGTAGAAACTTACAAATAAATTTATAAAATTACAAATAAATCAGAAGTTACTATGCAAACTTAGAAAACAACGCGTAAATTAAAATGTTATATATATATATATATATATAAATAACTGATTCATACAAATCTATTTATAAATAAAAAATCTGTTTTCTAAATTTTCAAATTTGATAGTACTTTTCATTACTTATTTGATATTTCCATAATTTATTTTGAGTTTTATAAATATATGTGTAATTTCATGAATTAATAATTAATTTTCTCAATTTGGGTGGAATTTTCCAAAATATTTAGTAATTTTTTTATTTATTTTTAAGTTTCTGAATTTAGTTGTATTTTTAGAATTTATTTTTAATTGTATGAGTTTAATTTATAATTTTTCTTAATTTTTATTTTGTACTAATTTTCATTATTTAGCTTATATTTTCTAAATTTATATTTAATTTTGGAATTTTCTGTAAGTTTTAAATTGATTTCCATAATTTATAATATAACATGTTTTAATTTTTGAATAATTTTCTTATTTAATTGTTTCTCAAATTGTTATATATTTTTTTCAAATTTAAAGAATATGATAGTAACATTTGTATACTTACAGCATATTCTAATCAAAGTGATTTTGCAGATGCTATGAAGGGAATTAAAATATATTGTGCAGTATGGGCTTTAAAAGAGAAGTGATTCAAAGAATTATAAGTAATTTCTTCTATTTTTTATTGATTAGTTGTATGAATGGGTTGTAACTTAATAGCTTAAGTTACTTTCTTAATTTGACTTTTTATACATATATTTTATCAATGTTATCAAATTGTATTTAAGGTATAATGTAATTTCCATTAAAGGTCACCATTTTTGTTGTTACACAACCCCAAAAATACCCCAAAAATACACATTGCATAGGATCTAAAAGAAATGAACATTTTTAAATGCTTATTGAGATCATATTACATTCGTATGATATACTATTTCAACACTTAATTAACCTGAACAATACACCAAAACTTCATCAGCCCTCCAATGAGTGGATTTCGGATCAATTGTGCAATTGGCGTAAATATTGTTAGTTAGTACATCATAGCATTCGCTTATAACATTATTCATAAGTGTATAACAACAATTCATTGATAATTCCTGGTCTATGGGCACTTCCACTTCCTGACATATAGCATTAAAAACTTCTGTCGTACATTCTGTTGTTAAATTTTTGTAACAGTCACTTGGTTTCCCGATTGGTGAAGACGCCAATGACCCTTGTAAAATAATTGCTTGGGATCCAAATAGGATTATTCCACTTATTAGGATGAACATTATGATCTCATGAATTGCTATCATGCATTTTGAAATCATGGTGAAATTATTTAATCCTTCCTTGTTGAGAAGTTTATTGAAATAAACCTCTCTATCAGTTCTTATAATGGTTTCATAAAGAGTTCAAAAGTTTGTTACAACTCAATTTATTTCTCTCAATTGAAACAGATATATGCATTTAAGGTAGTCTTTACTTGAGAAACTATTAGGCAATTGTGATGCAAATAAAAAAAATAAAAAATATATATGTGTGTGTGTGTTATAATATGACTGCACATAAAGCTTTCTTTGAATCTTGAGTTTTTGTAAGAAATTATTGAAGAGAAATATGCTCAAATTAATTACATGAAACTGTTCTCAAACAATATATACGGTACTCCTATTTTCTAAAGAGCATCTTAACAAGAAAGTTTTCTTTTTCTCAAATATGTTTAACTTTCAATAAAAATAAAATAAATTAACTTCCAAGTTTAAATTTAGTTAATTAATGTTAATAATGGTGAATTAAATAATATGATCAATGAACACATGGAGTCTATTGATGAAGTTAAAATAAGTCACAAAACATAAATTAAAAGAGGATCTGAACCCTATTTGTGATAAGTTATTATTCATGGTGTAACATATACAAACTTCATCAAAAGTAAGACATATATTATTCTCAAATCTATATTCATATAATTGTAAACTGATTATTTTTATATTTGTTATTTTCACTTTCCCTGTTCATTTTTTTCCACAAATTGAAAAACGAACTTTTGGAAATGTTGTTATATTGTTAACCAATAAGCATTCATTTTAATTTTTTATATTTTTATTTGTTAATATTGGTGATGTTACTAATTTTATCAAAACTAATAAAAAAATTCATGTACCTTCATAGTTACTTGATCTTAACAAATAATTTATGAATTTGTGGCAGATTCAATACTACATATAATAATAAAAAATGTTCATATATCAGATTTTATTCAATTTTCTTGATTTCAAAATAAAATATTATATATATGTGGTAATTTGATGATTATATTTTATAAATAAAATTAATTAATGTTCACATATAATTTTATATGTAATATTTATATCCTAATTATAATTATGGTACATATATAAATTATTAAACATAATTATATATTTTTTTAAAATATTAATTTTATGTGTTTCTAAAATATAATAATATTATACTATAATAAACATTTGTGCATCGCACGGGAGAATATACTAGTCTACTAAATATATTATATGGCAAACTCCTTACTTGCTCAAAAAAAGAGTAGTAATGTACTACTCTGTGAATTAAAACAAGTAATTATGTTGTAAACCTTTTACCTTTAAAAAATTAAAATCAATCATTATTTTTATGATCAAATATATTTGTAACAATAAAATTAATTAATAAAATAAATTATAACATGAAAAAATATAATAAAATAATAAAAATCACATCGATTCTAAATTACAAGTCTTTTTCTGTAATAATTTACAATTGACTGGGAAAATATTCTTCTTATAATTCTAAAATTTCAATTCACAAAATTATATTCAACTGTGAAATACTGCTAAAATTTATCTCTTAAAATTGTCTATAGTATTTAGATTGTGCTCAAATTCTCTATTGATTAATAAGGAACAATTCTCTATCTATCCTTTTTTTTTTAATTAAAAATATCTTTTATTAAATGATTATACTTCCAATTTTTATGAACAAAATGAAATTCTAATTAATAACGGCGGGCATTATAACTAATGTGCAAATATTGCCATTTATGGTCGTTAGAGAAATTAATTTTTTGATACGTGGACTAAAAGCCTATCACGATTCCTTTACCTAATGCCAAATCAACTTTTTTAAAACTTAAAATCCTTAAGATACAACTATAAAAATATTAAACAATAAATTTATTGGGATGTATCATAGTTGAAGATCGGCTCCAAATAACTACTAATATGTAGTGTAAAATATTTTCAAATTAATAAAAATTCAAATCAAGATCTTATTGAACAACGGGCAAGGTATATGCAAAATTAACTATAAATTTGTGTATATTCATGAAAATCTTAAAATTTTAACATAGTATACATAAAATACATAAGTATGAAGGTAATATCGATTCAATAAGTACAAACAGAAAAAGTACCCTTAAAGTTACTCTAATGGACAACAACAGGTATAAATCCTGTTAACAACAAAACATGAAAAATTAATAAAATAGTTTTTCATCTAATTTGTGTGTGTTGGGGGGAGAGGGGGACAAAAAAGAAAATGAGTAAAAGAAGAAGAAGAAAAAGTAGGAGGAAATTGGAAGCCATCAAACGTGGTTTTTCATCCCTAATGTGGTTTCTTTCTCCTCGGTGTCCTCTCCCTCCTCGCCCCTCTGCTCTCGGCTATCGGTTATCCGCCACTACCTTCTCCGACTAATGCCGAGCTCCCTCGCTCTCTCTCCCCCCCTCTCTCTCTCTCTCATATATATATATCATCTATTTTCTTAATTTCTCATAGGTTTTGTAAGAGGTCCAAATATTTTTTTGTCAAATTATCATTTCTGGACTGATCTTGATACCCACCTCCATCAAATGGGTCCTTTGGTTTTTTTGGCCCCAAATTAAGTATCTATGTGGTTGCGACAACTTCATATAATGGTCTAGTTTATCCGTCCCGTATCTGTGAAATTCTTTGATGAATCATTAGTATTTTGGTTAGGTATTATCACATGGAGCTTTCTGTCTAACTGACAGTGGAGAAACAAACTTTTATAGTGGAATCAAATTCCCCATAAATTTAATAATTGTATTACTTTGTGTTTGGAAGAAAATGTTTGCATGTATCAATTTCACCCATCATTTTGTCGTTTTGATATCCCCTTGCAGGCACGTACTAAATACGATTGTGAACTTACACATACCAGCTATGTTTTCTATTAATTTGATGCAATGCTACCTATTTATAGAATGGGATAGATGCAAAGATATCATTAAAGAGTGAGAAAACTAAAATCTTGGGAAGAAGTAGCAATGATCCTGCCAATTTGTAGAATGGGACATATGTACAACATGTATCTATTACTACAGATATATATATATATATATATATATATATATATATATATATATTCCTCACCATCTTTTTTTGTCAGGATAAAAACTCTAGCGGGTACTTCTTTGTTCGGTTCCATTGTTCTCGATGAATTAAGAAGGATGTATTAAGTAAATCTTTGTATTTCACATAAATAATTGGGTGTATTAGCAGAGTCCTTCTACTCTTTCTAAGTTAACTATCACCTTTTCACAGTAACTAATATAAACGATTTTTCATTTTTAGCATGATCGAGATTGTCAGAATTCATGTGTGTGTCGATTTTCTTAAATGGTCAATCAATTTTCATGCTGGAAACGTTCACACATTGCAATGTTGTCGGCTTATTTGTGAACTCGTTGAACTAAAAATATAGGTTTATATAGCATTGCATAGCGGAAAAAAATCACTCTTCATCCAATTAAATTAGAGTCAATTCAATTTTAATACAAAGTTCTATTTTTCTGCACTTCTGGTACCATTATTTAAAAAGAAAAAGGTTGGGAACCTTTTGTTGAAAAATTACTTCGATTAAAATTGCAAAGCAATGTTTGACTTTGTGGACTTGTTTTACTAAATTTTTGGTAATAATGCTAAAATTGGAATCAAAGTTTGAGATTTGCTTTCGTAATTCAGCCAATAGAATAAAACATTACGCCAATATCAATGATTAGAAATAACAAAATGCATAGTCATAATTTAAAAGGACAAATTCACACCATTGGATATTCTAAATAAATAGATATAGGATCAAGAATTACAAATTACTGATTCAGATCCATTATGGTGAAAATTAGCACGACACTTTTGGTCAAAACACTGCCGACTTAAGGTATTCCTACAATTTCTAGGCAAGTTATTCTTAATATCTATCTCAAAAAAAGAGCTTCGATCAAAGTACCAATCCGCAGTGGCTTCCCCAATTGTCTGCACATTGCATATTGCATCATATAAGCATACATGTCAATACATTTAATAAGATTATTTAAAAATTCCCAAAAAGAGTATAAACTAATTCGGCACTTACCAATAAATGTCAATTTTAGAACGCGACCACAAAAATTATATATCTTACATTTGAAAAGAGAGCATAAACAAACTCAACAAAACTGAAATTCGACAATAGCAATATTGTTATAATAGAACGAAGGAAATAACAATCTTACTTTATTTGCGAGTACATTTCCTACAACAGATGAGCATGTCCATCCTTCATTTCCCCAGATGTGGCCATGACGATAGCAAGAATGAACATACATTCCTCTACTCAAAGATTTGTTAAGTTTAATCAAAGTCTCTATGAAATCACTTTGAAAATATGAATCCATGTTAATAATTTGAGCATACATTTCTCCAAAAATAATTTGTTAATCTTTTAATTCTATTTAAGATTAAAGAAAATAAGTGGAGTACCTTTCATTATTCCCAACTGAGTAGCATTAGAGTGTGTAAAGTTGGTGATGCAATTATCCCATTCGCCCAGTCCACCAACAACAGGTATTAAGTTGTACCGAACCTGAGACAAATCAATTTATCTTACATCCAATAAATAAATTTCTTTGTTTCAATTACTTGAATTTATTTTATTTTAGGTGAAATACAACTTAAGATTATTAAATTATTCACAAATATTTTCGAAAGGTTCTTAGATATGAAAATATTTGATAATCTTAAACAATACATAAATACATGAAAATTCCTTCAATTATTCCCGATTATTTACAAAGATCCATAAATTGTTAACAAATGCTTGAAAAAATCTCTAAATTATAAAAAAATGTTATGTGAAAGTCGTAAAAATAATCAAATTCCAATAACTTGAACATAACACTTTCTTTATAGTTTTGAGTTCTTTCAAAATATTCTTAAGTACCTTAAAATGAATTTTTTCTTTTCTTTTAAATTTCATTCTTGTTTGATTTCAATATGACATTTTCATGAAAAATGTTCTTACCTGAAAACTATCAAAAGCTGATTCAATTAAAAAGAGCGGTGTCTGAATGTCCCCAACCAAATACTCTGGAAAAAGACACTGACAAATAAAATAAATGAACATCTTATTAGCATTTCACTGTAGCTACTGTAAAACAATAGAATGTATTATATTGCATATGCAACTTCTCTCACCAAAGCAGGATTCAGTTTTGAGGTACATGACACAGGCATATAATTGGCTAATTCCTGCATTCAACATAAATATAAATAATGTCATATAAAAATAAAACATAGTGTACAAAAATATAGTGTAAGAGAATATACATGTGTAGCAACCACTTCTGCGAAACGTCTTTCTCGTATTTCAACTCCAGGTTCATCTTTTCTGTTTGCAAAACAATGGGAAATGAATGATGTATTCTTAGTCTATGTACAACATATATCTAAAATGTGCTTAATTAGTTCTAACTTGAATAATTACCCATGTGCTACTTCCTAAGTTTTGTTTGGATCTTATGAGACAGTCCTCTTTTGATGTACACCACCCACCCTCCTGAAATCCATGTAAAATTCACTAAAGAAATAAAGAAAAACAAAAATACCACACGCAAAAAAAAAAAAAAAAAAACATTTTTTAAAGAAAATAATTACAAAATTTACCAAAATATAAATAATCCAATTTTCTGATCCATTTCCAAATCCCTCCAAATAATCATAAGCAGGTGGACTCCCATCTAAACATATTGTACCAAGAAAATAGTAATTGCATCACACTGTAAGAAAATATGTTCCAATTTACATATTTGATCTCAACACATTAGCAATATATATATATTAATTACCTCTCTACGATAACATGAATAAAATGAATAAATAAAAATAAAACCTGCTCCTTGAGCGGCTGCACTTTCTAGAATAGTAATATTGACCAAGCCACCACCACGGACTTGAGTATTCACCAATACAAGTGAATAAATCACTACCCTTAACCAAATACCCACCATTCTTTACATACACAAAATAAGAAAAATATGATTAGAATTTAAAGGAAGAATCAATTAAACATTTGTTCTTACAAAAAAAAAAAAAACAAAATCTGATTTAACTTAGAATAAATGTCATAAGCTTCGAAATTCATACCTGTTTTCTTGGATTGATATGTTAAAGAAATGAATTGAATAAAATTGCTATATATATATGAAGATAGAAAGGTGGAAACGATCAAGTTTTATGGATAAGTGAAGCTCCAAAACATCATTTTTATAGGGAACACAACTAGGTACATACTAGATTGCCTAACAAGTTCTACGGATGTAAGCAAAACGAGTGAACAGTTAAAATTGGTTGATTCCAAATTTAGAATAAAATTCATTACTTAACATTGATTATTCACACGAAGATTTTTTTTTTACATTTACGAATTTTCAACCAATTCGGGAAAAATAATAATGCCGCTAGGAAAGAGACATTGACCGGTTTTTAGGTGTGAAAAAAAAAAAAAAATATATATATATATATATATATATATATATATATATATATATATATATATATATATATATATGAACACAAATTTGTTAGATTAATAATTGATTCAAACTATTTATTTTTGTGTAGATGCCACAATTTTAGCATTTTATTGTAGTTACAGAATATCCCAAAAAGAAAAAAGATTATGAAATTTCTTATTCTCAAAATTTGTTATTTTGTTTCAAGTGGAGTTTTATGAAATTCTAATAGTATTATTCTTACGTGTGTGCAAAGAATGGTGGATATTTGGTTAAGTGTAGTGATTTAGTCACTTGTAACGATGAATACTGAATTTTGTGGTGGAAGCTCCATCAATATTACTATCCTGAAAGTAAAGGTTCATGGACCAGGTTTTATTATTATTTATTAATTTATGCACAAACTAATAAATAAAAATAAAACTTGCTCCTTGATCTACTGCACTTTTAGGATATAATTAGGGTCCACATTTGTATATGAGCCAGAAAGAGTTGGGTTGTGTGTAGTCTGAATAGAGAATAAAAGTATGACAGTATGTATACATAGATCTTGCCTCATATGAAGGAAGAATGTCTTAATATTGTATTTGTAATAAAATTTATCTTATATCTAACTTGTTTAATGTTTGTTTGGAACATTCAGCATGAAGTAGCATTCGATAGATGTTGCTGAATACTATTTAAGCTGTTCAGTAGAATGTTTCAATCACTACTTAAGTTGTTTGGTAGAATGTTTCGAACGAGCCTTATGGCAATAGGTTCGTCCATATTCGACAAATAAGTTTCTAACATGAATAGATGTGTTTGATCAATATTATTAAAAATAGATGTGTTCGACATATTAGATTCAAATACATAGGTGCAAGTGTGCAACAAATTCAAAACAAAACGCCGAAAAAAAACAAAATATGTTTTTAAACTAAATTCTTCTCTAATGTATATTTTTATCTAAAACATACAAAAATTAAAAAATTAACTAAGATTTTACGGATAGAGAATTAATTTGGATCACAAATTTGTTCTTCTTTTTTATTCTTTTTGTTTGTATTTGTTTTTTTAAAGTAAAAGAATACAATTATTATAAATTAAAAATATATTCAATACATGAGATGCAACTAAAGAATCTGAGGTTGTGAATAATAAACAAGGAGAAATAACATATGAGATTATTCCACAGGAGGTCCGACGAACGACAAACTGCGGACCCCTACTAGCGCTCTCTCTAGTTGAGGGGCCCGTAAACAAGAACTCCACAGAGTAAGTGTGGAACATAAGGTTGCTTCAATGGGAATCTCTCTCCTCTCTCTCTCTCTCTCTCTACTAAATAGCTATGATCTTTCGAAAGGGCGCTCCATGTTGGCGCCTAATTGAACTTAATAACCATCAACAGGAATTAAGAGAGGCGGCAGAGTAGAAGTGG
Source organism: Caryopteris x clandonensis (assembly GCA_028749325.2). Classification (NCBI taxonomy): domain Eukaryota; kingdom Viridiplantae; phylum Streptophyta; class Magnoliopsida; order Lamiales; family Lamiaceae; genus Caryopteris; species Caryopteris x clandonensis. The sequence goes on from JAPYKT020000001.1 coordinate 16,933,169, forward strand.
AACCATGAAATCCCACTCCCCATGGAGCACTGCCAAAAACCCCGTCAAGTTTCGGATGTAATTTAGTGGCCCTCTCTCTCTCTCTCTCTCTCTCTCTCTCTCTCTCTCATGTTGATAGAATGAATTTCTGATTTCTTTTAACACAAAAGAAGATAATTCTAATGTGCAGACCGACCGCTGACAACCTAGTTCCGATACGCATGGATATTGAAATTGATGGGCAAAGATTTAGAGATGCTTTCATTTGGAATCCTTCTGGTAATTTTTAGACTTCTGTGCTCTTGACTTATTTGTGTCATTCTCGATGTTATTCAACTAGATAATATTTCATTTTTGATTGGTCATTGTGCTTTGGGCGCACTTAATTTTTCCCATCTCAATAATGATCATTCAGTAGCTATCTAATACTTTGAAATTATTAATTTTGGGAGCTGAAAATCATGTGTTGTAAATTTAGATCCCGATTCTGAAGTGGTGGTGTTTGCAAAAAGAACAGTAAAAGACTTGAAGCTTCCTCCAGCTTTTGTCACACAGATAGCTCAATCCATATAAGTACAGTATTTCTACCAACTCCTGAAATGCATTAGACTCATTGTATGACTTTTTCTGCTTTATCTTGATTAGTCACGAGAGTGTTGGTTAATGATCAGTTCCTTTTTTGTTCTAATTTACTTGCAATGGATTTTATTGTTACTACCAACCTTGCCTTGTGTAAGACATTGTTGGTGTATTGTAAGCTTGTTACATACCATGCATCCGCATTTGATTTCCCTGAAATATCTGTTGTTTAAGTCACATGATTTGAGACAAAAGCAGATACTTGTTGGGATTTGCTTACAGTGGTTTGCCCGATGTTTTAGGTTTATGTATTCACTGATGTATACTTTGTCACATGCTTAATTCTGACTGTGATTAAAATGCCTATTATTGTAGACACAGCTGTCGGAATTTAGGTCCTATGGGTAAGAAGAGCCAAGATCTGTTTACGTCTTATTGTTTGGCAGAAGAATTATAAATTTTGTGTGACATAATGTCTTTTTCGCATTTTTGGATTTGGCCATTGATTGGAACATAAATACAAATATTTCATATTAATCCAGCCTGCCATTGCAATTGCCATTCGAAAACAACTTTACGAGGTGAGTTGATTCTCTATGGCTTGCTTATGTTGACTTTGCACTATTGTTCCAATTCTGGGATGATTTATCAGTTCTTACAAATTATAGCTTTTCATGTGTTAGATTGCCGTTCAAAACGTCACTTCAGCCCGTGAAAGCAGAATAAACAAGAAAGGTCGCAGAGGTCTCTTGTTAGACTTGGGATTTATGTATTTATATAAGCATCATGCAAAATGATGAATTATTAATTCAATGCAGCTTTTGGTGCAAAATTTTCAGTCAATTTTAATGACCAAATCTTGCTTTTCTTTCTCCTTCTCTCCCTCCCTCTCTCTCTCTCTCTCTCTCTCTCTCTCTCTCTCTCTCTATCTATCTATCTATCTGTCTATCTATCTATCTATCTATCTATCTATCTCTTATCTCTCTATCTATCTTCTCTCTATCTATCTATCTATCTTCGCAGCAAGACAAGTGGGAATGCTGTGGACTTATTCAAGTTATTTGGCAGTAAGTCCAGTGTTATTCGGTAAGCACTATCATTTTTTTCCTTAGAGGAAATACCTAGGCAGTCTTTCTCCTGGCACCAAATACCCTTGTTATGTGTATTTTTAATTGTTCAAATGGCTGTCTTATATCCTTCAATGGTTTTTAATTTCCTGGAACCAAGATCTTTATTCTCTTTCCTAGTAAGCACACAAAGAAATAAGCACACAAAGAGAACAACTTACCAAAAATGGTGCATATAACAAGGAAGATTCGCATGAAAATAGATTCAGACTAATGAAAATTTACTGATTTTCTGCCATTCTGCTAAATTGAATCCATTGTTGAAATGATGACACCTCAGGAAGAGGAAAGAATGGGATGTATATGAGCCCATAGTTGATCTCTTATCAAATGAGGAGGTCGACGCCCTTGAAGCAAAGGAAGAAAGGAGTACCCGATGATGTGAAACTCAAGATGACTGTCATTTGTAATTTCTTCTGTAGAAGAGACCCCCACATATATAAATATATGTGTGTGTACCTGTGCTTGTGGTGGTCTTTTATATCTTAATTTGTTGTTGTTGTGTTGGGGGGATGTTGGGGTTGGGATTTGCTTTAAACAGGGCAAGCATATGTCAGAACCATATTTCCCTGTCCCTGCTAGTTTGATCCAACTGGCTTTTTGCACAATTTCACCAGCTTCGTTATTCTCTTGATAGATCATCATTTTATTTGCAAGTTAGGACTTGGCCCAAGGAATCCTGCATGTAGTCCATAATTAAAAGACACTTGATTCCATAGATTATAGTGCATATAGTTACCAATTTTTTGGCATTTCTTTTCTTCACTTCTGTGGTACGTACAAGCCATCTACTTGTGATGCTGTGCTTCCCACAACATATTTCCAGTGTTTCTTCTACAAATCAACATCAACTCTTTGGTCCTCAAATGAATGAACGGCAAATATTACATCACGCCAACAGTGGACGGCGATGAAGTTATTATTATTATAGAAAACTGGATTTCTCAAATACTTTCTCTCCTTGCCAGCCGCTCAACAGCGGAAGGCATCATGGTAGCACCGAATATGCAAGTGGTTCTATAGATCCTTTACTCATTCTCAGCAAGATCTTCACCCTCATTATCTGGTTTCATGTTACTCGATGGCATTGCATCTAGCACACCAACAACCTGAGGTTCAAAACCCATATGAATCATGCGCTCAGCCTCATCAAAGAACAACATATCGCCTCTTCGAACAGTAAAGACGACATCCAGGTGTACCAATGACAACCTCACAATATCCCTGCCTAATCCTAAAGCCTTGTTCTTCCATGGATTGCCACCAAGTAACGGGCAGATTTCACTGTCTCATTGTCAATTTGCTGAGCAAGATCTCTTGTAGCTGCTATGGCAACAGCATAGGGTCCCTCTGCCTCATTATCCTCGCACATAGGAGGAAGTCTGGCTATGTAAGATAGTGTAGGAAGAACATAAGCTGCAGTTTTACCAGAACCAATCTCAGCAGCAACAATCACGTCTCTTTGCTGCAGGCCAAGCCGGGTGGAAGCCATCTGAAAGGGTGATTGGGTCTTGTAGCCAGCTTTTTCTGTGCGGCCTTCAGCTGCTCTGGACCCAACTTGCTCTCGATCCAGCTCCTCAAAGGGCAAGGAATCCTGGAACCCTTGTAAGACATGTTAAGATCTTCCTTGAAAATCCTTCGATCTCTTGAACTAATTTAACTCAAAATTTCACATTTTTGCCACAAAATACATTATAAGTATAACAATTTTGTACAAAATACATTAGAATTATGAATTTATCATTATAATAAAGTAACGAATCTATAGTAAAAATTTGAATGAAAATCAAAATTTTAAAAGATATACGATTTTGCTCCTACACAAAAAAGCTAGTATTTGATAAATTTTTAGACATTTCATTAAAATTTTAATGACAAATAGATTTGTCTTATTGAAGTTAATATTTAATGCACTATTTTTTATAAAATGTAATCATAAAAAAACATATTATATGAATCATTTCCGGTGTAAAACAAATATAATGTTAAAATTTAAATTTTCTTATAGAAATTGCATCGCAACACTTGCAAATTTGTGAAAACTACATTAAAATTATGACAATATTATTATAATAATGTAAGGACCTACTGAAAAATTATGAGTTTGCCCCTATATTGAAAAAATAATTATTTGTTAATTTTTTGAAGATTTAAATTTAAATTATAAATAAATTGACTTATTGAAGTTATTATTTAATGTTCTATTTTTGTATAATGTCAATAAAAATTGTGTAAAATACTTCACGCGTAAACAACTTAACGTTAAAATTTCATAAATTCTTGGAATCGATAATTCTTGGAGATTTTCCTTTGAGGAAGAACGGTGAATCCATATGACATGTGAATAGCTATCATGACGAAGAAGGGGTGATGAGAGAATGTATGCACAGGGCATTGGCTTAGTATAGAAACAGGGTGTAGTGAGAATGTTTTTACACAGGGCATTTACTTGGCATTGATGCAAGATATAGTGTAAATCTTGTTTACATAGGACATTGGTTTGGTATTGATGCAGGGTGTAGTGAAAAGTTTGTCGATAGTTGAGTGAATTCCAAGAGAACCAAGAATAGGAGTAGCAACATAACTTTTCAACGGGGTTTTATCGAAATATGCCGAGGAAATTCTTGGAATCGGTAATTCTAAGTGGACTACTTATATGGTGGACTAGGGTTGTTCTCTATCTTGAGAATGATGATCGTGAATAAAGATAATGAATTTTCTTTTATCTTTGTCAAGGTGTAGTTTTTTAGAATTTGTGCAAAAAATAAAATATAGTTTTTCGCTTTTGAAACAAATCTTGGAGGCTTCTTAAAACTATTTAAGAAGTCCATTATTGTAGGTTTCAAATGCACCATAATCTTTGTATTTATTTTTTCTTAAATCCTTTCTTGTATTCTCTATAGTTGCATTTTCTCTAATATAAAGAGTTAAGAGAAAGGGGTGAACTACTCAAAGGTTTATAAGGGTCTGGTGGTTTTGGTATCGGAAGAGCGAGTGTCTATGTGATTGTAAAGCTTTTCTTACAGTGGTATTTTTCTCTTTATGGGTTGTGGTTTTTCTTCAATTTTAAAGTTTTTACATAAATTTTTGTATATGGTTTGTTATTTTTTTGTCAATTATTTAATTACTTTTTTCCTGTGAATGTGGGATTCAAAAATAAACCTTACACTTTTATGATCTCAAATTCCTCGATTTGTTTCCCGCTACGAATAGTCATTTACTAAATTGACATTTATGCATTAGGAAGGCTAATCTGGGTAGAAAAATGGGGTGGTTATAATCCACTCATATCCCATATGAAAGATCTTTAGTTGTAATATCATTCCAAATTAATTATGAATTTATTAGAGAAAAAATTATAATCCACATTTAGTATTTAGTCCCATAAGATTAGGGCCAATACAATTTTAATAAAATTCTTTTATTTTTTTGCACTTCTGCTCCCTTTTTTAAAAAAAGAAAAAGGTTGGGAATCTTTTCTTGAAAAGTTACTTTGATTAACATTGCAAAATAATATTAACTTTGTGACTTATTTATGCTAAATTTTAGAAGTAATACTAAAATTATAATTATGTGGAAGTTTCAGATTTGATTTTGTAATTCAGTCAATAGAATAAAACATTACGTCAATATCAATGGTTCAGAAATAACAAAATGCATAAACACAATTTAAAAAAGACAAACTCACACCATTGGATATTCTAAATAAGTAGATCATTTTATAAGATCAAGAATCACATGTTAGTGATTGAGATCCATCATAGTGAAGATTAGCAAGACACTTTTGGTTAAAACACTGTTTACTTAAAGTACTGCTACAATTTTTAGGCGAGTTATTCTTAATATCTATCTCATAAAAAGAGCTTCGATCAAAGTACCAATTTGCAGTAGCCTCCCCAATTGTCTGCACATTGTATATCACATCATATAAGCAAACATGTCAATTAATTTAATAGAATTATTTAAAAATTCCCAAGAACACTATAAACTAATTTGGCACCTGTCAATAAATATAATTTTAGAACGTAACTACATAAGTTATGTATGATACATTTGAAAAGAGAACACAAACAATCTTACTTTATTTGCAAGTACATTTCCTACAACAGATGAGCATGTCCATCCTTCATTTCCCCAGATGTGGCCATGACGATAGCAAGAATGAACATACATTCCTCTACTCAAAGATTTGTTAAGTTTCATCAAAGTGTCTATGAAATTACTTCGAAAATCTGAAAAAATCATGCATATTAATAATTTGAGTATACATTTCTCCGGAAATAATTTGTTATTGTTTTTATTCTATATATTAAGAAAAAAAAGTGGAGTACCTTCCATGATTCGTAATTGAGTGGCGTTACATAGAGGTAAGTTGTAGATGCAATTATTCCATTCGCCCAGTCCACCAATAGCAGGTATTAAGTTGTACTGAATCTAAGACAAATCAATTGATTTTACATGGAATAAATTAATTAAAATGTACAAATATGCAGTCAAAGAAGAATTTAACAACTCTTGATGTTCCCCTACTAAAAGTTGACGAAGGCATGGCTTACAAGTTAAAATCTTATCCTCAGATTATTAAACCATTCACAAATATTTTCATAAGGTTCTTAAATATGAAAATATTTGAAAATCCTAAACAATACACAAACACTTGAAAAAATCTTTCAAGTATTCCCGATTATTTAAGAAGATCGATAAATTGTTAACAAATACTTGAGAACTATGAAAAATACTATGTGAAAGTTCTTTTATAATTAAACACAAAATAACTTGCACATAACACTTTTTTTTTCTTCCAAAATATACTTAAGTACTTCAAAATGCATTTCTTTCAAGTTTCATCTTGTTCAATTTCAATATGACATTTTCGTGAAAAATATATTTACCTGAAAACTATCAAAAGCCGATTCAATTATAAAGAGCGGTGTCTGAATGTCTCCAACCAAATACTCAGGAAAAAGACACTGAAAAATAAAATGAAAGAGCTCATTATTAGCAGTTCAATGTAGCCATTATAAAACAATAATATGTATTATATTGCATAAGCAACTTCTCTCACCAAAGCAGGATTCAGTTTTGAGGTACATGACAGAGGCAGAGAATTTGCTAATTCCTGCATTCATTATAAATTTATATAATGTCATTCAAATATAAAACATAGTATACAAAAATATAGTGTAAGAGAAGAACGTACATGTGTGGCAACCACTTCTGCGAAACGTCTTTCTCGTAATTCAACTCCAGGTTGATCTTTTCTGTTTGCAAAACAATGGGAAATGAAGGGTATTTTGTTAGTGTATACACAACATATATTTAAAAACGTGATTCTTTTTGTGTATCGTGCACTCAATTTAAATAATTAGCTTATGAGATTTACCCATGTATAAAAAATCCAGAATCAGAAATACACTTTGCCTTGGTAGCATTAGATAGAAGTGCTCGAAACACATCACAGTGTAAGATGGTTGCCAATCCACCGGCAGAGGTTCCACTCAATATAGCCTGTAAGCCATAATGTAATCAATTTTCATTGTGGAGTTAATAAATTGAAGTTAAATATTGGAAATGAACCATACGTATTGGGCATTTCTCATTCCTTTTGCGAGCATTTCCTCCATCATGGAATTAAAAATTCTCGCACCCCGAAAAGTAAGGTTGGTTTGCTGGTAACAACAATTAAATATAATTAATGGCTGTGTAGTAAATAGATATTCTAGTGCAAGTTTAATAATAATAATAATAATAATAATAATAATAATAATAATACAAGACTTACTGGATCAACTTCTTCGATATCCGACATAAAGGATGATCCATCACAGTAAAAGATATAAACTTTATGCCAACTACAAAAATCTGAAATTCACAAAAAGAAAAGAAAATGTAATTTTCTCCATGATGATATAAAGAAATCAAACTATTAATTGATTTAATTGTAGCATATTCTATAGAACTTGGCAAATCCCTTAATCTACTTTTAACTCCGAATTTGAACATACAATAAAAAAAAAAAAATGAAGACGAAATTTATAGTTAAATTTCAAGAAAATATAAATTACAATTAAATTGAATTTTGAAATATTGTTCTAGTATGTGAAATTTGTCTGTAATTTTATTATCTTATTTAATTTATTTTATCAATCATGTAGTTACATAACGGCTTTTTTTTTTTTTTTTTTTTAAAGAAGAAGTTAATCTCTTATTATTTTATTGAAAACAATAATTTAGCCAATAAAATTTCAATTAAGGTTGGGCAAAATTATTAATTTTAAATAAATTATTAATTTGTTGTATATTAATTTAGAGAATTTTAATAAATATATATACACACACATATACCTGGATTAAATGCACAGTCATTGTCAAGTAACCCTGAGAAGGTTCGATTAATCATAAAGTGGCTACTCCCTAAGTCTTGTTTGGATCTCGTGAGACAGTCGTTTTTTGATGTACACCACCCACCACCCTGAAATTCATAAATCAACTTCTTTTTAATTTAACAAACAGATAGATTAAACAAAGAAATAAAGAACAATAAAATACCATACAAAAATTAAAATGTTTTCTAAGAAAAATAATTATAAATTTAGTGTTCATCATGGTAAATTATTTTCATTTTACAAAGTGAGCTTACAAAATTTACCTGTATATAAATGATCCAATTACTTGATCCATTTCCAAATCCCTCCAGATAAGCATAAGCTGGTGGGCTCCCATCTAAGCAAACTGAAAGATAGTTTATTCTAATTTACAATTATGATTTTATTTTATTAACAATATCTTTATACATACCATCATATATATATATATATATATATATATATATATATATATATATATATATATAAGTGTGTGTACAAATAAATTAAATTTATGCACAAACAAATTAATAAAAATAAAACTTGCTCCTTGAGCAACTGCACTTTTCAAAATAGTAACATTGACGGAGGTTTCACCAAAAACTTGAATATTGATCATTACAAGTGAATGTATCACTACACATAACCAAACACCCACCATGCTTTGCATACACAGCCTAGGACAAATATTATTAAGAAGAATGATTGTTATAAGATAGGAGCAAGAAACGAGGGAGTGTTGTGGCAAAGTGGAACTACATACCCTCATATTTATAGAGAAGACAATCATTTAATTTAAAATTAATTTTTGAATTTAAACTTTGATCCCTCCATTCAAATACGATTCAAGTCCAAGTAAAATTAATTATTTTATAAAGTGAGACAAAAATGAAACATGCAAATAAGTTTCCTGCTCTAATTTTAGAATATTTTTCTTCTTTTAGACATAAGCTATTTATTGGCATGGCATTATGAAGCGTGTGAAGTAATAGACTTGCATGAATTTCTGGTACAATGATTCATGACTCACATGTTGTGTTTTACAAAATAATTCATTTCCCAACTATTTAGCATTTTACATTTTACATTTTACAAAATTATCTTTTTTTTTTTTTAATGGATGAAATTGGATTACTTACAAATTTTCAACCTATTGGTAAAAACTAGTGATATTGCCACGAAAGTGACATTAACCAACTTTTAGGTCTGAAAATTACTTCCACCCATCCCTTTCATTTAATATTTTAAAGTTAAAAAAAAAAATTAAGAACCTCAAAAAATGAACAAACAACCAATTAATTATGAATTATGGATAATTTAGTGAACTTCACCACGTCCTACTCTAGGCGTCTATGTACTATAAATAGACCAAAAAAATAATAATAAAGAAAGTGACATGCTTTATAATAATTACCTACTACCATTAGTTGAGGCTCCTTTACTTTATATGTTATTGTATTTTTAGATATGTAATACGGTTTCAAATTAAGGTAGTGAAAAGAGAATTAATTTCATATATTATACCTAAAAATAATATTTAAGAAACGACCAAGTTATATGTGTTTTTTATATATGGCAAAAGTTAACAAAATAAGAATATATATATATATATATAAATAAATATATATATATAGATATATATAGATATATATATATATATATATATATACATGAAGCTATCACAAGTTATCACCCATAATCTGGCTTTTTTCCTTTTTTAATAAAAAAATTGTCAAAAATACATTCCAGAATTGGAAACTAATTTTTAAGGAAATTTGACTATTATATGTAGTTCAATTATTGAAATGTAATTTAGTTTTAGTTAATTAAAATGTATCTCTTACTAGTAAATAGAAAGAAGGAAAAGGCAAAAAAGAAATAAGTTTTGGTGTATCGGAACAAGCTGACGCCTTGTGTCCTAAAATTTCCATTTGACCATATCCTAAAAGAAATTACATTGGTTATTTTTTACCCAAAGGATTTTAGTATGACCTTAAAAACCCATATACAAGTATATATTTCTAATAGTATTTATTAACCTCAAAAGTATTACTTATTACCACAATAATATCAATTTTAACCTTTAATAATATTAATTATTTAATTAAAAATTATTAATTATTTATCTAAAACATTTTATATGATTACCTATAAATTATTAATTTATGTACGTGCTAATAAAAAGTGGTTATAACTTAATACTTTATTAAATAATAATAGTTGTTTATGTAAAAGGTATTGCTTGCTTCCACAAAATTATTATTTTTAAGTTTTAATAGTATTATTTGTTTAACTAAAATTTATGACTTGTTTACATAAAATGTATTACTTGTTTACCTAAAAGCATTACTTATCTTTTCATAATATATTACTGTTGTGTTAAAAAGGAGTAGGTGTTATTTGCTTAAATAGTACTCCCTTAAAGCTTTAATAATATTTCTTGTTAAAATCTAGATGATTTTTATTAAGTTAGTTTAAATTTTCACATTATATTTGATTTTATTAATTAAATTATAGTTTAAAAAAGTATTGGATCATAAAATATGTAGTAGTGCAGGAAGTTTTGCAATTAATTAAGATACTTAATGATATAAAAGTTCATATATATTTATATATATATGTGTGTGTGTGTGCTAATGTAAAAATATTAAAAATCTTATTTTTTATTTTAATTTGAAGTATATTGAATTTTTTTCTTTTTTTTTTTTTTTTTTTGAATTGAGGTATTTATCCTATAATGTGATACATTTTTTAAAATATATATACTATTAGATGATTGGCATCCTAAAACAATACTTGGAAATAACTTAGAAGGAATTCAATAAAAGTGCCTCAATTCATGCTATGAGGTTAGTATTGTAAAAGTATGATTATCACCATTGTGGGTGATGATAATATTTTACATATTTTTTTCTACTATTTGAATTGAGTTGAAATGAACTCATCAATCTTTAAGAAATTATTATAAAACATAAGTAAGGTATATGTGGTTGTGATTAATATCATTAAGTTGAATTGAACCCATCTAACTTTATTAAATATTTAGAAACTTTAAGATCAATCTAATATAGAATATTGTGGAGTGATAACTGACACTCAAACACTCAATCTAATATAGAATATTGTGGAGTGATAACTGACACTCAAACACACACACACACACACACCATATGTTGAACATGAACTAATAATTACTAAAGCAAAGACAACCTTAATTCGTATATATGTTTCAATTACAATATTAAATTGAGTTGTAATGAACTCATCAACTTATGAAACTATTATAGAAATCGATAGTAAGGTATTTCAACAAATAAACCACAATTAAGAGAAGGATTAATGAATTTCAATATGATTTCCAAATATTGGACCAAAATTTATGAGATTATACCATTCATCCTAATGAGTGGAGCAATTCTAGTTGGATCCAAAGCAATTACTTTTCAAAGCTCAATGGCGTCTTCAACACTTTCTTCACCAAGGAACTGCTATAAGAACTTGACAACCAAATGTACGACTCAAGTTTTTAATACCATATGTAAGGAAGCTGATGTACCAATTGATGATGGATTCTCATATTATTTTTGTTATAAGTTTTTTACTTATGTTGGACCTGAATGTTTTAATATACTAGTCAATGACATCAATGTTACTTGCAAAGTGAATCTAAGTTATATTAGGTCGAGGGCTGATGATCGTTTAGTGTATTGTTCAGGTTAATTAAGTGGTAAAATACAATATCAAGTGCATGCAATATGATCACAATAAAAATATAAGATGTTTATTCTTTTTTGAAAAAAAATTCTATGTAGTGTGAATTTTCTACTTTATATGATAATATACACAATAACTTTCTTAATGAAGAATATAAATTACATATTCATCTTCACTAGAACTTGAACAAATTCATAGTCATACATAGATGCACTAATTATTGGTACTCTTGGACAAAAGTATTTGATCATAATATTGAAGTAATGGAGAAATTTCTGCAATTTCTTAATATAGTAAGTGAATTAGTTTTTATTTCTTCAATGTAATATAAATACAAAATTCGTATCTTTGTATATTCAGAGTATAAAAAAAAAAAATGGATAATTAAAGGTAATTAATGTACATTTTTTAATAATATAAACTCTTATTTGTTTTTGGTTGTTTATTATTATACATTTAGTTAAACTAAAATTTTATTTATATTAATTACGTAATATTTAGATGATCTAGTAATAGTGTTTTTCTACATCATTAACAGAAGACATGATTATAAGATGCTCTAGTAATAGCCTTTTGTCTACAAAATTAACATAATATATGATTTTAAGATAATCTAACAATAGCGTTTACAATGAAACTCAATCAACCACTTAAAAGACATACAATGTTGTCTAAAAAGTTACATATATTCTAAAAATATATTTTTTAAGGTTTATTTTTTGTTATCTTAACTTTTAAGGTTTTTAATTTTTATTATCAAAGATATCATATTTGTTTAATTTATTTTATAATTTATGAATCCATCAAGATTTGGTTTAGATTCCTTTAGATACAAACTGAATACTTCCCCATTCTCTTAATAATATTTCTTATTAATAATTAGGAATTATGTTTTTATTTGATTTCCAATATAATGGAGATTTAAATAAATAAATAAAATCTTGGTGGTGTAGGCTATAGGGAGAGGGTTTAGTGTGGTATATTAAGAAATTAGAGCGAGGAGTGTGGTGTTGTAAGCTGGTTTTTCTATACGAATGGGAAATTAAAAAATTTATGTTGTGTAGCAAGTAATTTTATGTATATATATTTTTGTGGTGTTGATAGTAAACGTAGTGTGAAGAGAGAATTTTATGGTACGATTAAAAACACCCTTATTTATAATAACAAATTTAAAATTAAATAGAAAACTTAAAATGAATATTTTTATTTTTCAAAAAATATGAAACTATAAATTATATAATATTTTTTTATTTCGTAAAACATTATTTATTCTGTATTGCATGCAATCAAAATTCAATGCTAGTCCAACCTATCATGAACATACAAATATAAAACATTAATACAATTTTATTTTTAATTCATTTTTATATATAATATATCAATGTAATACACCCGATGTAGGAAATATAATTTTTATATACACGCTATTATTTTTTTACATGCCCTTATCAATAAAAAGAATAAAATTATTTTTATATTCTTAAATATAAATTAATTCAAATTATATTATACATATTTTTAATTTAATTTTAAATTTATTACAAACTATGCATAGTAAGCAAAATACTCTTTCAATTTAATAGGTGTTATTTATAACATAATATCATGATATAGCAGTGTTAGACTTATTCTCCTCTATATAAAGGAAGAAAAGTTGATTTTTAGACTTCTACCACATGTCACTTTGAATATGAGACATCGTTCCAAAAACCCACTATACACTTCGAATCCTTTGATTGGATTTTTACCTATCCCAAATGATGTGAATTTGATGCAAGTCCAAATTTAAACTCAATTCATTGTTATTCTAATTGCAAGCAAATGTATCATTTCTATGTTATCGAATGTTGTTTACCATGTTCCTAACATATTATATTATATATTATATTGTATATTTTCCCAAGTACTATACACTATATTATAATTTTGTTGAATATATTATATCATAATATGATGTGCAATATGTATTGTTTATGTATAAATGTACAATATACATTATAACATTTCAATTGTGTTGCCCATGTTATGTGAACGTCTTTTTTTGGGTTCTACAAACATTGAGAAATAGGAGAAGACATTTAGTATCAACGGAATATACTATTTCATACTTGACTTGACCTATTTTCGTTCATATTTTTTAGTAAAGTGCATAAAAAATAAAGAAGAAGAAAAAGAAAATATAACATGTTTAATTCTACCTATTGCAATCAAATTTCTGTTTTTGAACCACGAAGAAATAAGTGACTTTTCCATACTCAATTTTTGTATTAAGTTTTAGTTTAAGAATCATTTTTAACTTTAAACTTTATTCATAATTTATTATCTTGATCATAAATTATGAAAATTCTCACTTATATGTAGTATAGGGTAAAAATCTCTTTAACTTTATACATAATTGTTGCAATTGATTAAATCAAATAACTCTATTTATTATAAAATAGAAGTAATGTATATGTGGTTGTGATTAATATCATTAAGTTGAATTGAATACATTTAACCTTATTAAATATTTAGAAAATTCAACTTTCTTACAATAAAGAATAATGTGGAATGATAACTGACACTCACTCACACACATATTCATATATTGAACATGCATTAATAGTTACTAAAGTAAAGACAACATTAAATTCATATACATGTTCAATAAAGAATATTAAATTGAGTTGTAACGAACTCATCAATCCATATGAAGCTAATATAAAAGCTGGTAATAAGGTATGTTCAATGAAGTAACTGCATTCAAGAGAACGATTGAAGAACTTCAAAATGAATTCCAAATGTTGTTCCATAATTTATGAGATTATACCGTTCATCCTAATTAGTGGAGCAATCCTATTTGGATCCCAAGCAATTACTTTACAAGGTTCATTGGCGTCGTCACCACTTGCTTCACCAAGTGACTGCTACAAGAACTTGACAACACAGTGTACGGCTGAAGTTTTTACTACCATATGCCAGGAAGCAGAAGTTCCGATTGACAAGTATTTTACATATAATTGTTGTCCTTTGTTCGTGACTTATGTTGGACCTGAATGTTTTAATGTACTACTCAATGACATCGATGTCACTTGCAAAATGGATCCAAGTTATATTAGGTCGAGGGCTGATGACCTTTTAGTGTATTGTTCAGGTTAAGTAAGTGGTGAAATACAATACCATATGTACGATCACAATAATAATTTAAAATGTTTCTCTTAAAAAAGAATATCCTATATAGTGTGAATATTCTGTATGTAATAATAAACACAATGACTTTTAATAAAGAATATAAATTACATATTTATCTTCAATAAAACTTGAAGAAATTCATACTCATTCTTAGGTGCACTAATTATTGGTACCCCTAGAAAAAAGTAATGCAGGAATTTATGCAATTTATTAATATAGTAAGTGAGTTCTTTTTTATTTTTCCAATGAAATAATAATACAAAATTCTTATTTATATAATTTATCATGTTCAAATTTTATTAAGTTTAATTGGGCTTAAAAGAATTATTCATTAATTATGGAGTTAATAAATTGAGGTATGAAGCCCAATAAAAATTAAATTTTATGATTTCATAATTATATAAGATTATTATTCTATAATATAATTTGCAATTTATGAAATTATTACAATTAAATTATTTATATGATTTTATAATGTGTGTGTGGGATCAAAAGATATTTGGATTTTTAAATCTTCCTTATCATATACAAGATGGATCATATGTATTTCGTTGACATTTGTCTATATAAAGGAAGAATAGTTGATCTTTAAAAGATATTACAAAATGTGCATTGTACAGAAGTAATACTAGTCCTAATAACAAGAAGAGAAGAGTTTCTACTGTGCACAAGTTTAGATAGCTTGGTGCTTTAATGACTAAGCAACAGGGCATGATCCAGAATGTGCAGATAAGCAGCTGACAGCTAATCGAAGACTTTATGGAAAACCAATGAGATGAAAGAATTACTTAAGGTTATTCGGATTTATATATAGGCAATTAGACCACCTGTATGTTTCCATCATGCCCCTGCGATTGATACCTAATCGCATATATTTTCTCTCATTCTCTCATACAGAGTTACAGACTATTAGTATTTCATAGAACTTTTGGGACCATATTTTTGCTAATTACTTGCCCGTCTAATATCAGTTTTCACAATGCAAATAATGTATGTTGTACTGTATGCTCCCTACGTCACCATGATTAAGCAGGCAAGTACTAATTGAAATTCCTAAATAGAGAAACTACAGCCCTTCTATTGAGAATTTTATACTGCACTGTTGATTAAATTTACCAGCTTCTCCCCAGGTCTCATTGGTGCTGTTGGTGCAGGAGGAACAATGACTTCTTCATATCCCTTGTAATGTTTCCTTATAGTGCCCTGAGGAAGGGCCGTGGCAGCAGCCTGAGTCACATCACCATGTCCCACAAGGTCATCAAGTATATTTTTCTTCTCACTTGCTTGAAGTAACGAACTAAAAGACAAAGAAGACAAGTTGTTCTCAGTTCCATGATCCATTCCACGTCTATTCTTCTTTTCCTCCTTTCGCCGAAGTTTATCAATTTGTCGCTCAGACTCTGTTTGGAAGAGTGAGAAGAGAGTAAGAATGGGATTGATTCTGGAACAGTATGACCAACAAGTTTTTGCAAATCAAACCTGAATTACATGAAAAATATACATAACTTTACTATGGGAAATCATTAATATAAACTCAATGTTCTTTTAGAAAAAAGAAACGCCCAAATGTGGTTCAGACCAGGCACATTTGAGAACATTAAGTTTAACAAATGACTCAATTAATAGACCAACCAAAATAACTTGGTTGCAAAATAAAACTTAAGCAGCATTCACAGTTCCCACAATCAATCCCATTCTTACTCTCTTCTCACTCTTCTAACCATGTTCACTATACTTTTCAACCTCTAGAAAGTCCTTGTAACAGAAATTCAAATAACCCAAAAAATAAGATATTAAGCATCATAACCATGTCAACTGAGTTACCACACCGAATCAAACAACGGAGGCCATAACTATATATTCTTTTTCAAATACAAAACAAAATATTTTACTGAGGACCATAACTAATGGCATTTTAAGGGATTTAATTACATAAACTAATAGGAAGCATAGTCGAATTATTTATCAAGATCATTTCCCATAATAACGTGATCGGTGCAAATCAATTGAATTCAGCAACAAACAGACTTTATTTCGTACCCAATATTTAAGAGTGACAATTCACAGCTTGTCAAATATTACACCCTCAGATGATTCATATTGTATTCGACAAGTGCTTCCACCTAAAGTACATATTTCGACTTCTCTATAGAAAACAGTAAAAGAGAACTTTACTTTTTGCTCAAAATTCTCCTTTCCCTGTCATCAGCTTCAGATTCAGCAGTCCCACTAAACAGCATATAAACATTTAGTGCTACTTCCTGGAACTCCTCCGAAACCACTTCACCACCCATCAACTCAACCACAGCAGCAATAAATTGCTTGTACAATTGTCGCACCTCAAAAGAAGCTGCACAACAATACACATGACAAATAAATAATAAATAACAAATAACTAAATAAAACAACCTAACATGCTGAAGTCCATATATTTCCAATCCCTTCAACTAACTATAGCACAAAAAATGCCAAAAAAAGCCTCCAGCACAATACATTATAGTTTAGAAACTCTTTTTACAAGCATACACTCGTCACACACAGCAATCCTGAGCTGCAATACCTTCATCCCATCGATAAATAATCTTATGAGCGAGTTCCCACTCTCCAACTGAAGCTGCAGAACTATTTCACGGAACATTTTTCAAAAGCAAATCAGATATTAAGAAAAATATATCAATGATAGTTATAGCTTTAAAAACGGTGGAATAGTTTATTTTCCAAGAACATTAAGAAATGCATATACATACCTACGGCGATTGAGATTCTGGAAAAGGGATTTCCGGTTGAGATAGGCTTGATCGGCGTCGAAAGACTTCCTGAGAGAATTGGTTAATCGCGGCAGCTCCAACAACATTCTGTCCGATCGTTTGGGTGTCTTTTTCAGTAGAAGAAATGGCGAGAAGTTTAGATGAAGAAATGGGGTTTTGTATTTATAAATAGGTAGAATTTTAGAAAGGGAGGTGCTATACACACCACACTATTTTCTAAACACACCACACAATTCAATTTTACCAAAAAGGACCTTAACAAAATTACCAAAATAACCCTCAAAATTAAAAAACAAAATTGGACACCTCTTTCTTCCACCTTCTCTTCTCCCTTCCCGCTCCCCTTCCATGCTAAAACCCTAGAAATCTAAAATCATAAAATTGATTCATTCAGCATATTTTTTTCTTATATTCATGGACAATCAACAAGTACCTCTAAAATCGGTAAGTTTTGGAATGTTTTATTGTAGTACATTGTGTTTTTTCCTTCATTTTATTGAAAAACCGAATTCTGCAGTGCGTAGCAGAAACTTCGGGTGCGTTCGGCCTGTATCTGCCGAACGTAAGCCTAAACGTTCGGCCAATACCGACCGAACACATAATGTAACGTTCGGCGTCTGAAGGCCGAACACATTATGTCACGTTCGGTTACCCACGGCCGAACACTTCGTGTTGTGTTCGGCTGGTCACGGCCGAACACTTCGTGTTGTGTTCGGCTGATACAGGCCGAACGCTTGTTCGGCTGTTGTAGGCCGAACACGGATTGTCTTGTACTTTTTTTGGTTATTTTCTGATTCATTTAATTTTATTTTCAGGAGATCTCAAGAACAAGTGCCTTTATTTTGGATACCAACGAGGTGGTTGTTGATTATCAAGATGTGTTTAACATAATGGATTTGTTCGAATCCCGAGAAAATTTTATTTCTTGGGTCCGTGAAAAGGCTATCCCATTAGGCATGGTAGTGGTTGTGATGAGGTCAGAAATCGGAGATGAATGCAGACGACCTCGTTTGTGGTTAGGATGCGAACGAGGGGGTAAATATCGGCCACCGAAAAAAAAACAGAGCAAAGAGAAAAATGAAAATCAAGAAACAAATGAATGTGGAAGAGAATTGGAAGAGGTAGAGAATAAAACAATTGAGCATCGTCGTCGCGGAACCAAGAAATGCGATTGTCCATTTCGTCTGAAAGGAACATACTACAAAGAGACTGATGCATGGGCCTTGGAGGTCATTTGTGGTTCGCATAATCACGAGATGTCAAGATATTTAGAGGGTCACTCTTTTGCTGGCCGTTTAACTACGGATGAGGTGAAATTGGTGTCTGATCTATCTACCGGTAATAGCCGTCCTAGGGACATATTGTTTACGTTACAGAAGAGGTATACAGAAAATAAATCTACGATAAAGACTATCTACAATATTCGACAGAAGAACAGACTAGTCGAACACTGTGGCAGGTCACAGCTGCAATATCTCATGGGCAAACTTAAGGAGAAAGATTTTTTCTTCCATACTAGGCGGTGTGAGCAAACAGATGCCGTGAGAGATATGTTTTGGGCCCATCCGACAAGTGTGAAATTGCTCCGGGCCTTTCCAAATGTCTTGTTAATGGATTGTACATACAAAACAAACCGGTACAAACTACCGTTTTTAGAAATTGTTGGGGTGACTTCTACAAACATGACATTTTCAGTTGCCTGTGCCTATCTAGAATCCGAGAAGGAGGATAATTACTTATGGGCGTGCAATATCCTTAAAGATTTGATGGACCAATCCAGCCTACCGAAAATATTTGTAACCGACCGAGAGCTTGCACTGATAAATGCAATCGAGATAACGTTTCCTAGTTCTCATCATTTGCTATGTCGGTGGCACATCAACAGAAATGTAATGCATAAATGCAAGACATACTTTAGCACAAAGGAACAATGGAATTCGTTTTACTGCAGCTGGAATTCGTTGATTTTTGCTGAATCAGAGAACAGGTTCGAAGAGTTGCTGCAGCGGTTTCAAAATGATTTTTCCTATAAAAAAGAGGCTGTGAAATATGTTTTGGACAATTGGATAAGTGGGTATAAGGAGCGATTTGTTTCTTGTTGGGTGAACTACTTGATGCATTTTGAAAATACCACAACAAATAGGTATTAAATAATCATTCATCATTTATATGCTATATTATTATTTTATTTCTGTATATTGTTATATATGTTATATGATCATTAATATTTTTTTCTCCATATAGGGCGGAGGGCCATCATGCAAAGTTGAAAAAACAACTTCAATCGAGTACAGGCACTTTTGAAACGTGTTGGGAAAAAATTTTCATCCTTCTCGAAACATCGCATAATGCAATCAAAAGTTCGTTCGAGAAGAGCATAAATATAGTCCAACATAGGTACTCATCTCCTGTATTCCAAATGTTAAGGGGTATGGTTTCTATCTCTGCTTTGGATATGATTTTGAATGAAATGGTTGGTATTGGAGAAGATGGCATCGATCCTTTATTATGTGGGTGTATTTTGCGAAAAACTTGTGGGCTTCCATGTGCTCACGAGCTATCTGAATATGTTCGGGAGAATAGGCTAATCCCCCTAGATAAAGTTGACCGATTTTGGAGAAAGCTGGACATGGAACCTGTGGATGAAGTCAATAAAAATATATCGGATGACATAAAAAATTCTTTCAAGAAGACACTTGATGAAATTGTCAACCAATTTGAGGGTGCACATGATAAATCACAGAAGTTGTTAATGTTGAAGAGGTTGAGAGAGTTTACACACCCAACAACTTCATCCCTCATTGAACCACAAGTCCAACTACGTACGCGTGGACGTCCTGCAAAAATAAAAGCAAAAAAGAACAACCCCACAAAAAAAGATTCAAGTGCGTTTGAGTATGTTCAATCCATCCACGACAGTTGTTCACCAGGGGAAGAAACAATTTTCATAAGTGGAGAAAACGTGTCCAGTGCTAATATTAGTTCCACTCGACGAGAAAAACAAAAGGTAATTATGAAGTATAAACAAAATTTGTGGTGTTTTCTTTCTCTTTGCTGTCCTAATCAATGATAACTGTATGATATCCAGGTGGTTCGACGTGCAAGTAATGTTATTCCCACAAACAAGCATATTGAACTTTTTGAAGACATTCCACATATCTTTCGGCCATATGTTTGTGGGACTAAGAACGTTAGAGGAGACGGGCACTGTGGATTTCGTGCAATTGCCCAGCTATTGAATTATGGGGAAGACTCGTGGTCTAGAGTTCGTTGTGACTTGATTCATGAATTACAACAATTTGGAGAAATGTATGCACCCATATTCAAGGAGCACGGACGTGTTGGGGAGGTTGAAGATGCATTACACTGTTTTGAGGAGAGAGCCCCTAGACGACACTGGCTTGATATCCCTGATATGGGGCACATGATTGCAAATGTCTACAACGTAGCACTTGTGGTGCTAACACAGATTGCAAACTATACTTTCCTTCCCCTGAGGACTACAAACCCAGAAGATCCGAAGCTTATTTGCATAGCTTTGGTATCACAAAGCACGCATTTCTGCGCGGTAAAATTATTTTCTTATTATTACATTTCCTTAAGATTTTAAAATTTTTAGAGAAATTTTCCTCATACGTGCAATGTGACAGGTCTCATTAAGCACTGGATGCCCGTTGCCTCCTGTTCTGCATGCATGGCATGAACATCGCCTTCCATGTGCTGCTGGATGGGAGATATTCTATAGAAGTCGCTTTCAAATGTACCACACCATTTGTTCACAAAATAACTGATATGTACTTTTTTTAAAAAATTGTGGAATATTATTTATTTTACATCTTCTATAAATACAAAATTTGCACAGTTATGATGAAATCTTTTCGAATGTTATTTACATTATGTCCCAAAAAACAGAATGTACAAAATCCATAAAAAATGAAGTTACAGTGCGTTCGGCCGACACTGGCCGAACGAGACACAGCACGTTCGGCCAGAACCGGCCGAACATCCTATACCATGTTCGGCCAGTTCTGGCCGAACGTATTGTCTTTTGTTCGGCCAGTGTCGGCCGAACACCCTGATACTTCATTTTTCTGGATTTTGTACATTCTGTTTTTTTGGACAGAATGTACAAAATACAAAAAAATGAAGTTTCAGTGCGTTCGGCCGACACTGGCCGAACGAAACACAATACGTTCGGCCAGAAATGGCCGAACATGGTATAGAATGTGATTGTGTTTCGTTCGGCCAGTGTTGGCCGAACGCACTGAAACTTCGTGTTATACAGTCTGTTTTTTCTGGTTTTTGATTTTTTCGGGGTATGTATTTTGTACGGTGAGTTTTTTTTCCAACGAATGCAAAAATCAAGCGTAGTGTAGGCAAACAGAGTAATGAGCAAACATTAAAATTATAATTTAAAAATATTAGAAACACCGAATAAAATAATAATTTAACATTCAAATGTATAAAAATTTAATGTCATAATATATGTTTACAAAAGAACTACTCTACTAATCGGAATCACCCCCGTCATCCACCGTGAGACCATCGAGTATTCTTGTAGCCTCCTCGACTCTAGGCATCACGTAATCCAGCGAGAGCTGCGGATCCTGGGCTGTCCACATGCGAACCAGTGGCTGAAGAATATTCCGGGCGTCATTGAATCGAGCCCACATTTGACTAGGGTTCGTATCAGCCGGAAAATGTCGTGCTGCGGATATACGCTCGGGGTTTTGGACTTGTGGATGGGAGAATGTACGGTACCAATCCATATACTCCGGTACAGTCTCCCATGCTGGCTGTGCAATTCTCCCCCGTCGCTGGATGGACAACACGTGGCTATCCCATGAGAGAAACATGGATCCAAGCACCCCCCATGCAAGTACGTACTGGCCGGGCATTTTTCCTCTTCTTGCCAGCACTGGATCCAATGGAGGCAACGGGATATGCTGGACATGGCCGAACTGCCTTAATACTCGATCAGGGTGGTATGGTTCGACAATGTCCAACGCCCTTATGCAGCCATGATAAAACGTCACTTCAGGACGTTCGAATCGATCACGTATTTGCTGATAAGGATCCCAGATGACCTACGTATTGAATTGTTCATGTTATATATTTGAAAAATACATGTATTTGTGAAAAAATAATTAAAAAGACCCTTACTTCGTGTGGTTGGAGTGCATCCAACCACTCCCTGCACGCCTGCAAGCCCAAAGTGTTGGGGCCACCTTGCCCGTGCTGTGCCCATCGCATGGCTAGTGGAAACCTCGGGTCGTACTCCACATTAAATTGAGGTCGTGGGCTCGTTGGGAAGTGCTCGTAAATCCATGCCTACATATATACAAATGTAAGGGTACAACATACTAAAAATTGTAACATAACGTAAAAGTAAATAATTTTCAAAGAATGACGTACCTCAAGTAGTGTAAGATATCCAGCGATTTGCTTTACTCCCGCCCTTGATGCGGAGCCTAACTGCCTATAAAGATAGGCAAGGGCAGCAGCACCCCATGCAAATTCCCGGACGACGCTCGTGTCTTCCAGCAGCTTCAGATAGCCAGCAGAGATCCGAGTACCACTTTTGTCGGAAAATATGGTACACCCAAGGATATAAAGTATATAAGCTCGAGCTGCCTTCTCTGCAACTCGTCTCTGCGTAACCTGAACGCTGTCCGAGAAAGTGCTACGAAGCCACTCTAGCTTCACGGACTGCCCTCTCTTGTCATTGAGGGCCAATACGGCGTCCTCAACTGACACACCCAACAACCGATGTACCAGTGCAGGCGAGAATTCTGCAGGATCGTCTTCCACCTGCACCGGCTGCCCAACCACCGGAAGACCGAGTAAAGACGACACATCATCTAATGTGATCGTCATCTCACCAAAGGGTAGGTGGAAAGTGTTGGTCTCCGGCTGCCACCGTTCGACGAATGCAGAAATGAGGTTCCGGTTGGGAGCTCTGTAGGATATCTTGCTCAAATTGTGAAGCCCGGACCGCTTCACATACGACCTCCAGACTCGGGTCGTCTCGTCCTCAGGATACACCCATCGAAGAAGCTTCGAAGTGTGGCAGAGGCATTTTAAAACGCCTCTCTCATTGCCATTCCACACGTCGGCGGCTACGTGTGTTTTGAAGCTTCGGAGTAACGACGGATCGTAGGGGCCGCCGGGAAATGGGCCCATCAATAACTCGTTCTGCTCGGCTTGCCTCACTTGTTCTTGAGGCATTTCAGCATATTCCTCCTCCTGTTCTTCCGCGGCCAACAGTGGCCGAACGCCTAGCAGGATGTTCGGCCAACACTGGCCGAACGCTTCGCAGGATGTTCGGCCAACCAGCGCCGAACGCCTCGCAGGCTGTTCGGCCAACCAGCGCCGAACGCCTGCGATTCTCGCGACAGAAATGTAACAATTGAAATCTCGAAATTGCGGCACATTGCCTGGAGTTTCGCGTTCGGCGTCCATTGCCTTTGCTGGAGTTTTGCGTTCGGCGTTCGGGATGGTGGAGGGGAAGGAAAATCGCGTGGGGGAGGTGTTCGGCGGCGTTCGGCAGCTCGTAGGGTTTGCTTTGCTTTCAGCCCTTTTTTTTTTTTTTTTTTAATTTTTTGAAGGGTGAAGGGATTTTTGGAATTTTTTGGAAGGTGAAGGGTATTTTTGGTATTTTTGTGGTGTGTTTAGTAAATTTGAATTTTTAAATGTAGTGTTTTGTGGTGTGTTTAGTAATTGTGGTGTGTTTAGAAATATTTGTGGTGTGGTTAGATTGTGCCTTTTAGAAATGGTTTGTTTATGGTGTTATATATAGCCTCTTTATTATTTTTATTTTTTATTTAAAAAAAAACCTTCAATAAATAAAAAAATTGCAAGAACAAGTACTATTGAGCAAGCTATCCACATAATTCGGAACAATAAATTACTTGGGTAAGACCTGGCAGTCCTAACTAAGTTATGCGTAACAACATTTGCACTACGACGAACAAAACAAATAAAAAATTAAGGACAAAAACCCAACAAATCATTGCAACAACAAAAGATACTTCAGAACTCTGAGTTGTCCATTTTAAATTTATGAGCAGCAGCATCAAACATCATTTTTTAATCCACTTCAAAAATGACATTCTCAAAACCAAGCGATTTCATCCATAAAAGAATGATTCATGCAAACTCATTGTTTTACCTTATTTGACCCGGACATGACCATAAAAACAAACAGTTCTATATGTCGTAAACTCACCTTAATCATTTCTCAAAATCTTCTTCAAACCTGTATCACATGTGTATCTACAAAAAAAGCAGCTTCAACATTAGCTTTGAGAATGAAAAGGTTGGTCTATGAAATTTCTTGCAAGCATCTGGACATTCATTCTCTAGCAAGAAAGACTTATTCATTGCATGGCTCCATTGCTAAAGAAGATTTTCTGCTCCACATCATCACATTTCAATCCTTCCAAATATTCCACAAAATCATTGAGTTGCTTAAGTTGTCTATTTGTGTATTAGCTTTTTTACTTAAGATAGCCCGATTGTTTATAATGTTCAAAGCCATGTCAACATAATTTAAGGGGCTGTTTGGTCTGCTTGGTTTGTGAGGGGAATAGAAATAGAAATGAATATGTTTATTTTAGTCGGGTGTTTGATTGGTAATAAGGACTAACTATCATTTCCATTAACAATGCTTGATTAAATTAAATCTTTTAGAATGAAAATACAACATTAAAAAAAACACTTTATATATATATATATTACTATAGATTTACTTATATATAAATAACTTTTACATATAAACTATATTTATTTGTATATATTTCTACCCATTTAAATATATATCATTATTTATACATACTCAAAACATTACTTATACCAATAATATATATATATATATATGCATCTTAAAATAACAGTCATTTATAATAATAATAATAATAATAATAATAATAATAATAATAATTATTATTATTATTATTATTATTATTATTATTATTATTATTATTATTATTATATATTGAACATGTAGCATGGAATGAAAGTGATAGCTCCAAAAATATTGAAGAATGGAGCATTCCCTACTTTTGAGAAATGAAATTACTATTCATGAAATCATTATTTCCTACCGAATACCCAAAATTAATTTCATTTTCATTCCTTAGTTGTAAAGTGTTTGAACAACACCCCCTAAATACACACACAACATTCGTTCATAAAAATAAAAATAAAAATTTATCTCACGCACAAACACACCAATAAATATTTAAATACATACGAAACAAAATAAACTTACTCACAAACACACCAATAAATATTCAAATACATATGAACACAAATATATATTATTGTACACCCGTTTTATACTTTTCTTGTTTTACTCTTATTTTTCTTCATTTTTCTTATTTTGGTCACCTTCATTTCCATTTTAAGTTTTGTTTTTCCAATTATCATTCTTTCTTTAATTTGAAAGATTCCTGCCGCGAATATTAGAAGAATATAATTAGAATCGCTTCCAGTATATTAAAACATTGTTTAATATGTAAGTTATTTATATTAAATTATAATATAATTTTATAAATCCTATGCAAGTATAATATGTTGTGGGTGGCATTTTTCAATTCAACACAAATTTAGCTCACATTATACTATTTTGGACCGAAAATTAATGGGTCCATGGATTAAATGGGTGGAGTATCTAAAACACGCTAAGAAAATGGGTTGAATGCTGATCCAATGTAATATTTTATAAATTTGTAAAGATGACACAATGCTTAGAATACGGATGGATAACTCATCGTCAACTTGATTATGTTAATTGGGCGGGCTTGGTCTTAAGTCCCCTACCCCTCTCAACTTCCCTAATTTATAATAATATATTAATTATATTATCTAAATGTATGTACAAAATATTATTATTATTATTTGCTTAAAAAAATTATGTAGTACTAAATTTATTAATATGATGTATTACAAAATATAATATATAAAAAGTCAGCATATATACATATATAATAATTTGTTAAAAGTATGAAAATTATAAATTAAAATATTTATTCAAATATACATTAAATTTAATGGTGATATGTGCATCCCTGACCTCTACTCGCCCATCCCTGTGGGCCCAATATAAATCTTCCCCTTCACCACCACATTAAACTAGGGGTGGACATAGTTTTGGTTCGTGAAATCGTCAATCAACAGTTCGATTTAACCACTGATTTTGTTTTGGTTATTTGGTCGATTTTGATTTTATCTTAGTCAATTCTTGAAATTGGCAGTTCTTAAACCAATATAATCGACGGTTTGAACTGCGGTTTTAAGCAAACTAGCCGTTGAAAGACTAAGATTAACTAGTCGTTGGGAACCGGAAGTTTGAACCGAAGTAACCACTCGTTCTAACGGCTATTTTTTTCAGTTTTTTTATTTTTCCTATAAATATCCATATCTTACCCATTTTGTACACAAAATATAATCTTTCTCAATCTCTCGTAATCTCTCTCAATTATCTCTTAGTCTCTCTCAATTATCTTTCAATATCTCTCAGCTATCTCTCCATTTCAATTATCATTATTTATTATTTCTCTCATAAACTCTCTCAATTTCAATAACTATTTCAATTCTTCTTCAAAATATTCAGCTCGAGCCAAAGAAGAGGACAATAAGATAGAGTATCATCTTCTTTATCATGTATCCAAAAAGAAAAACCACATACGCCAATGAATACAAGTGATGAGCTACCACATCCACCACCTTTGGCTCCAAGATATCTTCAAGATGAAGATATTGAAATATCGATTGAGTGGAAATTTTTTTTTGAAGCTCAACTAGATTTGTTCTTATATTATAATATGAGTCATAACTACTAGTATGTTTGTTTAGTGTTAATCGACGGATAAACACATGTTCGGTGAGCTTAAGTTGAATCTGGCTAAACATCCACATGATTCTAGTTCTATGGAGATGATATAATTGAAGAGTACTACATATTAAAAGTTAAATTTAAATTGTAATAGTTGCGACACTTATATTATTGATAATTTATGTTTTTTTGTTGTCTTAGAAAAATTGCTTTTTATGTTGAAAACGATAGAATTAGGGTCCATATTTGTATATGAGCCAAAAAGAGTTGGGTTGTGTGTAGTCTGAATAGAGAATAAAATTATGAGAGTATATATACATAGACCTTGCCTCAGATTAAGGGAGAATGTCTTAATATTGTATTTGTAATAAAATTTATCTTATATCTAACTTCTTTAATGTTTGTTCGGAACATTCAGTATGAAGTAGCATTCGATAGATGTTGCTGAATACTATTTAAGCTGTTCAGTAGAATGTTTCAAACACTACTTAAGTTGTTTGGTAGAATGTTTCGAACGAGCCTTATGTCAATATGTTCGTCCATATTCGACAAATAAGTTTCTAACATGAATAGATGTGTTTGATCAATATTATTGAAAATAGATGTGTTCGACATATTAGATTCAAACACATACGTGTAAGTGTGCAACAAATTCAAAAAAACGTCGAAAAAAATAAAATATTAATGTTTTTAAACTAAATTCTTCTCTAATTTATATTTTTATCTAAAACATACAAAAATTTAAAAATTAACTAAGATTTTACGGATAGAGAATTAATTTGGATCACAAATTTGTTCTTCTTTTTTATTCTTTTTGTTTGTATTCGTTTTCTAAAGTAAAAGAATATAATTATTACATATGAGATTATTCCACAGGAGGTCCGACGAACGACAAACTGCGGATACCTTACTAGCGCTCTCTCTAGTTGAGGGGCCCGTAAACAAGAACTCCACAGAATAAGTGTGGAACACAGGGTTGCTTCAATGGGAATCTTACTCCTCTCTCTCTCTACTAAATAGCTATGATCTTTCAAAAGGGCGCACCATGTTGGCGCCTAATTGAACTTAATAACAATCAACAGGAATTAAGAGAGGCGGCAGAGTAGAAGTGGAACCATGAAATCCCACTTCCCATGGGGCACTGCCAAAAACCCCGTCAAGTTTCGGATGTAATTTAGTGGCCCTCTCTCTCTCTCTCTCTCTCTCTCATGTTGATAGAATGAATTTCTGATTTCTTTTAACACAAAAGAAGATAATTCTAATGTGCAGACCGACCGCTGACAACCTAGTTCCGATACGCTTGGATATTGAAATTGATGGGCAAAGATTTAGAGATGCTTTCATTTGGAATCCTTCTGGTAATTTTTAGACTTCTGTGCTCTTGACTTATTTGTGTCATTCTCGATGTTATTCAACCAGATAATATTTCATTTTTGATTGGTCATTGTGCTTTGGGCGCGCTTAATTTTTCCCATCTCAATAATGATCATTCAGTAGCCATCTAATACTTTGAAATTATTAATTTTGGGAGCTGAAAATCATGTGTTGTAAATTTAGATCCCGATTCTGAAGTGGTGGTGTTTGCAAAAAGAACAGTAAAAGACTTGAAGCTTCCTCCAGCTTTTGTCACACAGATAGCTCAATCCATACAAGTACAGTATTTCTACCAACTCTTGAAATGCATTAGACTCATTGTATGACTTTTTATGCTTTATCTTGATTAGTCACGAGAGTGTTGGTTAATGATCAGTTCCTTTTTTGTTCTAATTTACTTGCAATGGATTTTATTGTTACTACCAACCTTGCCTTGTGTAAGACATTGTTGGTGTATTGTAAGCTTGTTACATACCTTGCATCCGCATTTGATTTCCCTGAAATATCTGTTGTTTAAGTCAGATGATTTGAGACAAAAGCAGATACTTGTTGGGATTTGCTTACAGTGGTTTGCCCGATGTTTTAGGTTTATGTATTCACTGATGTATACTTTGTCACATGCTTAATTCTGACTGTGATTAAAATGCCTATTATTGTAGACACAGCTGTCGGAATTTAGGTCCTATGGGTAAGAAGAGCCAAGATCTGTTTACGTCTTATTGTTTGGCAGAAGAATTATAAATTTTGTGTGACATAATGTCTTTTTTGCATTTTTGGATTTGGCCATTGATTAGAACATAAATACAAATATTTCAGGATTTGAACTACTTTGAGAGCGATCCTGAGGAATTCGCCAAAAGTTTTTGTAAGGACATGGGCATTGAAGATCCTGAAGTTGGAGTAAGTACTCGAATTTACATTAGTATAGCGATACTATAATTGTCAGTAGCAGAAACAAACTACTGATGATCTTGGTGGCCTTATTTTGACAACAACATAAAGTTGAAACTGAAGTCTACTGTAGTGCTAGAAGAGGAAGGTCATTGCAGTAAAAGTAGAACTTGGTTTGCTCATATTTTTAGCAGCTTTGTTTCTTGTGGCCGATTGAAAGAGTTCGTTGTACGTAACTTGCATTATTTCCTTCCAACCTGACTTTTCCGTTCAGATTAAGTAGTTATTAAAGCATTATCTACTACATAAGATTTGTAACCAGCATATTACTAGAAATTGCAATTTAAACAACACAATCTCCTTTGCCTCTTTTAATTAGTGATTGAAGCATGGCTATGAATGGATAGTACTGCTCTACAATTACTTTATTGTCAACTTATTTTAGAGATTCTGTCTCTTCAAAGAATGGCTCTAAATGGATTTCTTTTATATTATATATATATATATATATATATATATATATATATATTTGTTTTTTTGCTTACGATGAACTTATGTTACAATGGAGATTAAGGCCACCAGTACCTGTTGTAGGCTGAGGCTTTTTCGTTCTTACAATATCTTCCTCTGTATGCTATATAGCATGCTTGTATTCAGTTCTGGCCATGATCTAAAGTTGAACTGCATTTACTCTGCGTTCGTTTTCTTCTAATATTGATGTGTTGCGTTGAATTATTATCACTTCTATTGAATGCATATTAATCCAGCTTTGACTTTGCAGCCTGCCATTGCAATTGCCATTCGAGAACAACTTTACGAGGTGAGTTGATTTTCTATGGCTTGCTTATGTTGACTTTGCACTATTGTTCCAATTCTGGGATGATTTATCAGTTCTTACAAATTATAGCTTTTCATGTGTTAGATTGCCGTTCAAAACGTCACTTCAGCCCGTGAAAGCAGAATAAACAAGAAAGGCCGCAGAGGGTTTGAGAACAGCCAGGCCAGGTCTCTTGTTAGATTTGGGATTTATATATTTATATAAGCATCATGCAAAATGATGAATTATTAATTCAATGCAGCTTTTGGTGCAAAATTTTCAGTCAATTTTAATGACCAAATCTTGCTTTTCTTTCTCCTTCTCTCTCTCTCTCTCTCTCTCTATCTCGATCTCTCTATCTATCTTCTCTCTATCTATCTATCTTGTCAGCCAGACAAGTGGGAATGCTGTGGACTTATTCAAGTTATTTGGCAGTAAGTCCAGTGTTATTCAGTAAGCACTAACATTTTTTTCCTTAGAGGAAATACCTAGGCTGTCTTTCTCCTGGCACCAAATACCCTTGTTATGTGTATTTTTAATTATTCAAATGGCTGTCTTATATCCTTCAATGGTTTTGAATTTCCTGGAACCAAGATCTTTATTCTCTTTCCTAGTAAGCACACAAAGAAATAAGCACACAAAGAGAACAACTTACCAAAAATGGTGCATATAACAAGGAAGAGTCGCATGAAAATAGATTCAGA
This sequence comes from Caryopteris x clandonensis, assembly GCA_028749325.2. NCBI lineage: Eukaryota > Viridiplantae > Streptophyta > Magnoliopsida > Lamiales > Lamiaceae > Caryopteris > Caryopteris x clandonensis. The sequence continues at coordinate 16,964,496 of JAPYKT020000001.1, forward strand.
CTAATGAAAATTTACTGATTTTCTGCCATTCTGCTAAATTGAATCCATTGTTGAAATGATGACACTTCAGGAAGAGGAAAGAATGGGATGTATATGAGCCCATAGTTGATCTCTTATCAAATGAGGAGGTCGACGCCCTTGAAGCAAAGGAAGAAAGGAGTACCCGATGATGTGAAACTCAAGATGACTGTCATTTGTAATTTCTTCTGTAGAAGAGACCCCCACATATATAAATATATGTGTGTTACCTGTGCTTGTGGTGGTCTTTTATATCTTAATTTGTTGTTGTTGTGTGGGGGGGATGTTGGGGTTGGGATTTGCTTTGAGCAGGGCAAGCATATGTCAGAACTATATTTCCCTGTCCCTGCTAGTTTGATCCAACTGGCTTTTTGCACAATTTCACCAGCTTCGTTATTCGTTTGATGGATCATCATTTTATTTGCAAGTTAGGACTTGGCCCAAGGAATCCTGCATATAGTCCATAATTAAAAGACACTTGATTCTATAGATTATAGTGCATATAGTTACCAATTTTTTGGCATTTCTTTTCTTCACTTCTGTGGTACGTACAAGCCATCTACTTCTGATGCTGTGCTTCCCACAACATATTTCCAGTGTTTCTTCTACAAATCAACATCAACTCTTTGGTCCTCTAATGAATGAATGGCAAATATTACATCACGCCAACAGTGGACGGCGATGAAGTTATTATTATTACAAAAAACTGGATTTCTCATATACTTTCTCTCCTTGCCAGCCGCTCAACAGCGGAAGGCATCATGGTAGCACCGAATATGCAAGTGGTTCTATAGATCCTTTACTCATTCTCAGCAAGATCTTCACCCTCATTATCTGGTTTCATGTTACTCGATGGCATTGCATCTAGCACACCAACAACCTTAGGTTCAAACCCCATATCAATCATGCGCTCAGCCTCATCAAAGAACAACATATCGCTTCTCCGAACAGTCAAGACGACATCCAGGTGTAGCAATGACAACCTCACAATATCCCTGCCTAATCCTAAAGCCTTGTTCTTCCATGGATTGCCACCAAGTAACGGGCAGATTTCACTGTCTCATCGTCAATTTGCTGAGCAAGATCTCTTGTAGCTGCTATGGCAACAGCATAGGGTCCCTCTGCCTCATTATCCTCGCACATAGGAGGAAGTCTGGCTATGTAAGATAGTGTAGGAAGAACATAAGCTGCAGTTTTACCAGAACCAATCTCAACAGCAACAATCACGTCTCTTTGCTGCAGGCCAAGCCGGGTGGAAGCCATCTGAAAGGGTGATTGGGTCTCGTAGCCAGCTTTTTATGTGCGCCATTCAGCTGCTCTGGACCCAACTTGCTCTCGATCCAGCTCCTCAAAGGGCAAGGAATCCTGGAACCCTTGTAAGACATGTTAAGATCTTCCTTGAAAATCCTTCGATCTCTTGAACTAATTTAACGCAAAATTTCACATTTTTGCCACAAAATATATTATAACTATAGCAACTTTGTACAAAATACATTAGAATTATGAATTTATCATTATAATAAAGTAACGAATCTATAGTAAAAATTTGAACGAAAATTAAAATTTTAAAAGATATACGATTTTGCTCCTACACAAAAAAGCTAGTATTTGATAAATTTTTAGATATTTCATTAAAATTTTAATGACAAATAGATTTGTCTTATTGAAGTTAATATTTAATGCACTATTTTTTATAAAATGTAATCATAAAAAAACATATTATATGAATCATTTCCGGTGTAAAACAAATATAATGTTAAAATTTAAATTTTCTTATAGAAATTGCATCGCAGCACTTGCAAATTTGTGAAAACTGCATTAAAATTATGACAATATTATTATAATAATGTAAGGACCTACTGAAAAATTATGAGTTTGCCCCTATATTGAAAAATAATTTTTTGTTAATTTTTTGAATATTTAAATTTAAATTATAAATAAATTGACTTATTGAAGTTATTATTTAATGTTCTATTTTTGTATAATGTCAAACAAATTTGTGTAAAACACTTCACGCGTAAAACAACTTAACGTTAAAATTTCATGAATTCTTGGAATCGATAATTCTTGGAGATTTTCCTTTGAGGAAGAACGGTGTATCCATATGACATGTGAATAGCTATCATGACGAAGAAGGGGTGATGAGAGAATGTATGCACAGGGCATTGGCTTAGTATAGAAACAGGGTGTAGTGAAAATGTTTTTACACAAGGCATTTACTTGGCATTGATGCAAGATATAGTGTAATTGATGCAAGATATAGTGTAAATCTTGTTTACATAGGACATTGGTTTGGTATTGATGCAGGGTGTAGTGAAAAGTTTGTCGATAGTTGAATGAATTCCAAGAGAACCAAGAATAGGAGTAGCAACATAACTTTTCAACGGGGTTTTATCGAAATATGCCGAGGAAATTCTTGGAATCGGTAATTCTAAGTGGACTACTTATATGGTGGACTAGGGTTGTCCTCTATCTTGAGAATGATGATCGAGGATAAAGATAATGAATTTTTTTTTATCTTTGTCAAGGTGTAGTTTTTTAGAATTTGTGCAAAAAATAAAAGATAGTTTTTCGCTTTTGAAACAAATCTTGGAGGCTTCCTAAAACTATTTAAGAAGTCCATTATTGTAGGTTTCAAATGCACCATAATCTTTGTATTTATTTTTTCTTAAATCCTTTCTTGTAGTCTCTATAGTTGCATTTTCTCTAGTATAAAGAGTTAAGAGAAAGGTGTGAACTAGTCAAAGGTTTGTAAAGGTCTGGTGGTTTCGGTATCGGAAGAGCGAGTGTCTATGTGATTGTAAAGCTTTTCTTACAGCAGTATTTTTCTCTTTATGGGTTGTGGTTTTTCTTCAATTTTAAAGTTTTTACATGGTTTGTAATTTTTTTGTCAATTATTTAATTACTTTTTTCCTGTGAATGTGGGATTCAAAAATAAACCTTACACTTTTATGATCTCAAATTCCTCGATTTGTTTCCCGCTACGAATAGTCATTTACTAAATTGACATTTATGCATTAGGAAGGCTAATCTGGGTAGAAAAATCTGGTGGTTATAATCCACTCATATCCCATATGAAAGATCTTTAGTTGTAATATCATTCCAAATTAATTATGAATTTATTAGAGAAAAAATTATAATCCACGTTTAGTATTTACTCCTATAAGATTAGGGCCAATACAATTTTAATAAAATTCTTTTATTTTTTTGCACTTCTACTCCCTTTTTAAAAAAAGAAAAAGGTTGGGAATCTTTTCTTGAAAAGTTACTTTGATTAACATTGCAAAATAATGTTAAGTTTGTGACTTATTTATGCTAAATTTTAGAAGTAATACTAAAATTATAATTATGTGGAAGTTTCAGATTTGATTTTGTAATTCAGTCAATAGAATAAAACATTACGTCAATATCAATGGTTCAGAAATAACAAAATGCATAAACACAATTTGAAAAGACAAACTCACACCATTGGATATTCTAAATAGGTAGATCATTTTATAAGATCAAGAATCACATGTTAGTGATTGAGATCCATCATAGTGAAGATTAGCAAGACACTTTTGGTTAAAACACTGTTTACTTAAAGTACTGCTACAATTTTTAGGCGAGTTATTCTTAATATCTATCTCATAAAAAGAGCTTCGATCAAAGTACCAATTTGCAGCAGCCTCCCCAATTGTCTGCACATTGTATATCACATCATATAAGCAAACATGTCAATTAATTTAATAAAATTATTTAAAAATTCCCAAGAACACTATAAACTAATTTCGCACCTGCCAATAAATATAATTTTAGAACGTAACTACATAAGTTATATATGATACATTTGAAAAGAGAACACAAGCAATCTTACTTTATTTGCAAGTACATTTCCCACAACAGATGAGCATGTCCATCCTTTGTTTTCCCAGATGTGGCCATGACGATAGCAAGAATGAACATACATACCTCTACTCGAAGATTTGTTAAGTTTCATCAAAGTGTCTATGAAATTACTTCGAAAATCTGAAAAAATCATGCATATTAATAATTTGAGTATACATTTCTCTGGAAATAATTTGTTATTGTTTTTATTCTATATACTAAGCAAAAAAAAAAAAAAAAAAAAAGTGAAGTACCTTCCATGATTCGTAATTGAGTGGCGTTACATAGAGGTAAGTTGTAGATGCAATTATTCCATTCGCCCAGTCCACCAATAGCAGGTATTAAGTTGTACTGAATCTAAGACAAATCAATTGATTTTACATGGAATAAATTAATTAAAATGTAGAAATATGCAGTCAAAGAAGAATTTAACAACTCTTGATGTTCCCCTACTAAAAGTTGACGAAGGCATGGCTTACAAGTTAAAATCTTATCCTCAGATTATTAAACCATTCACAAATATTTTCATAAGGTTCTTAAATATGAAAATATTTGAAAATCCTAAACAATACACAAACACTTGAAAAAATCTTTCAAGTATTCCCGATTATTTAAGAAGATCGATAAATTGTTAACAAATACTTGAGAACTATGAAAAATACTATGTGAAAGTTCTTTTATAATTAAACACAAAATAACTTGCACATAACACTTTTTTTTTTTCCAAAATATACTTAAGTACTTCAAAATGCATTTCTTTCAAGTTTCATCTTGTTCAATTTCAATATGACATTTTCGTGAAAAATATATTTACCTGAAAACTATCAAAAGCCGATTCAATTATAAAGAGCGGTGTTTGAATGTCTCCAACCAAATACTCAGGAAAAAGACACTGAAAAATAAAATGAAAGAGCTCATTATTAGCAGTTCAATGTAGCCATTATAAAACAATAATATGTATTATATTGCATAAGCAACTTCTCTCACCAAAGCAGGATTCAGTTTTGAGGTACATGACAGAGGCAGAGAATTTGCTAATTCCTGCATTCATTATAAATATATATAATGTCATTCAAATATAAAACATAGTATACAAAAATATAGTGTAAGAGAAGAACGTACATGTGTGGCAACCACTTCTGCGAAACTAATTTTTAAGGAAATTTGACTATTATATGTAGTTCAATTATGATATTAATATAAATTTATTTAATTATATTGAAATGTAATTTAGTTTTAGTTAATTAAAATGTATCTCTTACTAGTAAATAGAAAGAAGGAAAAGGCAAAAAAGAAATAAGTTTTGGTGTATCGGAACAAGCTGACGCCTTGTGTCCTAAAATTTCCATTTGACCATATCCAAAAAGAAATTACATTGGTTATTTTTTACCCAAAGGATTTTAGTATGACCTTAAAAACCCATATACAAGTATATATTTCTAATAGTATTTGTTAACCTCAAAAGTATTACTTATTACCACAATAATATCAATTTTAACCTTTAATAATATTAATTATTTAAGTAAAAATTATTAATTATTTACCTAAAACATTTTATATGATCACCTATAAATTATTAATATCTGTACGTGCTAATAAGAAGTGGTTATAACTTAATACTTTATTAAATAATAATAGTTGTTTATGTAAAAGGTATTGCTTGTTTCCACAAAATTATTATTTTTAATTTTTAATAGTATTATTTGTTTAACTAAAAGTTATGACTTGTTTATCTAAAATCTATTACTTGTTTACCTAAAATGTATTACTTGTTTACCTAAAAGTATTACTTATCTTTTCATAATATATTACTGTTGTGTTAAAAAGGAGTAGGTGTTATTTGCTTAAATAGTACTCCCTTTAAGCTTTAATAATATTTCTTGTTAAAATCTAGATGATTTTTATTAAGTTAGTTTAATTTTTCACATTATATTTGATTTTATTAATTAAATTATAGTTTAAAAAAGTATTGGATCATAAAATATGTAGTAGTGCAGGAAGTTTTGCAATTAATTAAGATACTTAATGATATAAAAGTTCATATAAATTTATATATATATATGTGTGTGTGTGTGTGCGCGCTAATGTAAAAATATTAAAAATCTTATTTTTTATTTTAATTTGAAGTATATTGAATTTTTTTTTTTTTTTTTTGAATTGAGGTATTTATCCTATAATGTGATTCATTTTTTAAAATATATATACTATTAGATGATTGGCATCCTAAAACAATACTTGGAAATAACTTAGAAGGAATTCAATAAAAGTGCCTCAATTCATGCTATGAGGTTAGTATTGTAAAAGTATGATTATCACCATTGTGGGTGATGATAATATTTTACATATTTTTTTCTACTATTTGAATTGAGTTGTAATGAACTCATCAATCTTTAAGAAATTATTGTAAAACATAAGTAAGGTATATGTGGTTGTGATTAATATCATTAGGTTGAATTGAACCCATCTTACTTTATTAAATATTTAGAAACTTTAAGATCAATCTAATATAGAATGTTGTGGAGTGATAACTGACACTCAAACACACACACACACACATACACCATATGTTGAACATGAACTAATAATTACTAAAGCAAAGACAACCTTAATTCGTATATATGTTTCAATTAGAATATTAAATTGAGTTGTAATGAACTCATCAACTTATGAAACTATTATAGAAATCGGTAGTAAGGTATTTCAACAAATAAACCACAATTAAGAGAAGGATTAATGAATTTCAATATGATTTCCAAATATTGGACCAAAATTTATGAGATTATACCATTCATCCTAATGAGTGGAGCAATTCTAGTTGGATCCAAAGCAATTACTTTTCAAAGCTCAATGGCGTCTTCAACACTTTCTTCACCAAGGGACTGCTATAAGAACTTGACAACCAAATGTACGACTCAAGTTTTTAATACCATATGTAAGGAAGCTGATGTACCAATTGATGATGGATTCTCAGATTATTTTTGTTATAAGTTTTTTACTTATGTTGGACCTGAATGCTTTAATATACTAGTCAATGACATCAATGTTACTTGCAAAGTGAATCTAAGTTATATTAGGTCGAGGGCTGATGATCTTTTAGTGTATTGTTCAGGTTAATTAAGTGGTAAAATACAATATCAAGTGCATGCAATATGATCACGATAAAAATATAAGATGTTTATTCTTTTTTAAAAAAAAATTCTATGTAGTGTGAATTTTCTGCTTTATATGATAATATACACAATAACTTTTTTAATGAAGAATATAAATTACATATTCATCTTCACAAGAACTTGAACAAATTCATAGTCATACATAGATGCACTAATTATTGGTACTCTTGGACAAAAGTATTTGATCATAATATTGAAGTAATGGAGAAATTTCTGCAATTTCTTAATATAGTAAGTGAATTAGTTTTTATTTATTCAATGTAATATAAATACAAAATTTGTATCTTTGTATATTCAAAGTATAAAAAAAAAAATTGGATAATTAAAGGTAATTAATGTACATTTTTTAATAATATAAACTCTTATTTGTTTTTGGTTGTTTATTATTATACATTTAGTTAAATTAAAATTTTATTTATATTAATTACGTAATATTTAGATGATCTAGTAATAGTGTTTTTCTACATCATTAACAGAAGACATGATTATAAGATGCTCTAGTAATAGCCTTTTGTCTACAAAATTAACATAATATATGATTTTAAGATAATCTAACAATAGCGTTTACAATGAAACTCAATCAACCACTTAAAAGACATACAATGTTGTCTAAAAAGTTACATATATTCTAAAAATATATTTTTTAAGGTTTATTTTTTGTTATCTTAACTTTTAAGGTTTTTAATTTTTATTATCAAAGATATCATATTTGTTTAATTTATTTTATAATTTATGAATCCATCAAGATTTTGTTTAGATACAAACTGAATACTTCCCCATTCTCTTAATAATATTTCTTATTAATAATTAGGAATTATGTTTTTATTTGATTTCCAATATAATGGACATTTAAATAAAAAAAAAAAAATCCTGGTGGTGTAGGCTGTAGGGAGAGGGTTTTGTGTGGTATATTAAGAAATTAGAGCAAGGAGTGTGGTGTTGTAAACTGGTTTTTCTAAACGAATGGGAAACTAAAAAATTTATGTTGTGTAGTAAGTAATTTTATGTATATATATTTTTGTGGTGTTGATAGTAAACGTAGTGTGAAGAGAGAATTTTATGGTACGATTAAAAACACCCTTATTTATAATAACAAATTTAAAATTAAATAGAAAACTTAAAATGAATATTTTTATTTTTCAAAAAATATGAAACTATAAATTATATAATAATTTTTTATTTCGTAAAATATTATTTATTCTGTATTGCATGCAATCAAAATTCAATGCTAGTCCAACCTATCATGAACATACAAATATAAAACATTAATACAATTTTATTTTTAATTCATTTTTATATATAACATATCAATGTAATACACCCGATGAAGGAAATATAATTTTTATATACATGCTATTATTATTTTTACATGCCCTTATCAATAAAAAGAATAAAATTATTTTTATATTCTTAAATATAAATTTATTCAAATTATATTATACATATTTTTAATTTAATTTTAAATTTATTACAAACTATGCATAGTAAGCAAAATACTCTTTCAATTTAATAGGTGTTATTTATAACATAATATCATGATATAGCAATGTTAGACTTATTCTCCTCTATATAAAGGAAGAATAGTTGATTTTTAGACTTCTACCACATGTCACTTTGAATATGAGACATCGTTCCAAAAACCCACTATACACTTCAAATCCTTTGATTGGATTTTTACCTATCCCAAATGATGTGAATTTGATGCAAGTTCAAATTTAAACTCAATTCATTGTTATTCTAATTGCAAGCAAATGTATCATTTCTATGTTATCGAATGTTGTTTACCATGTTCCTAACATATTATATTATATATTATACTGTATATTTTCCCAAGTACTATACACTATATTATAATTTTATTGAATATATTATATCATAATATGATGTGCAATATGTATTGTTTATGTATAAATGTACAATATACATTATAACATTTCAATTGTGTTGCCCATGTTATGTGAACGTCTTTTTTTGGGTTCTACAAACATTGAGAAATAGGGGAAGACATTTAGTATCAACGGAATATACTATTTCATACTTGACTTGACCTATTTTCGTTCATATTTTTTAGTAAAGTGCATAAAAAATAAAGAAGAAGAAAAAGAAAATATAACATGTTTAATTCTACCTATTGCAATCAAATTTCTGTTTTTGAACCACGAAGACATAAGTGACTTTTCCATACTCAATTTTTGTATTAAGTTTTAGTTTAAGAATCATTTTTAACTTTAAACTTTATTCATAATTTATTATCTTGATCATAAATTATGAAAATTCTCACTTATATGTAGTATAGGGTAAAAATCTCTTTAACTTTATACATAATTGTTGCAATTGATTAAATCAAATAACTCTATTTATTATAAAATAGAAGTAATGTATATGTGGTTGTGATTAATATCATTAAGTTGAATTGAATACATTTAACCTTATTAAATATTTAGAAAATTCAACTTTCTTACAATAAAGAATAATGTGGAATGATAACTGACACTCACTCACACACATATTCATATATTGAACATGCATTAATAGTTACTAAAGTAAAGACAACATTAAATTCATATACATGTTCAATAAAGAATATTAAATTGAGTTGTAACGAACTCATCAATCCATATGAAGCTAATATAAAAGCTGGTAATAAGGTATGTTCAATGAAGTAACTGCATTCAAGAGAATGATTGAAGAACTTCAAAATGAAGTCCAAATGTTGTTCCATAATTTATGAGATTATACCGTTCATCCTAATTAGTGGAGCAATCCTATTTGGATCCCAAGCAATTACTTTACAAGGTTCATTGGCGTCGTCACCACTTGCTTCACCAAGTGACTGCTACAAGAACTTGACAACACAGTGTACGGCTGAAGTTTTTACTACCATATGCCAGGAAGCAGAAGTTCCGATTGACAAGTATTTTACATATAATTGTTGTCCTTTGTTCGTGACTTATGTTGGACCTGAATGTTTTAATGTACTACTCAATGACATCGATGTCACTTGCAAAATGGATCCAAGTTATATTAGGTCGAGGGCTGATGACCTTTTAGTGTATTGTTCAGGTTAAGTAAGTGGTGAAATACAATACCATATGTACGATCACAATAATAATTTAAAATGTTTCTCTTAAAAAAGAATATCCTATAAAGTGTGAATATTCTGTATGTAATAATAAACACAATGACTTTTAATAAAGAATATAAATTACATATTTATCTTCAATAAAACTTGAAGAAATTCATACTCATTCTTAGGTGCACTAATTATTGGTACCCCTAGAAAAAAGTAATGCAGGAATTTATGCAATTTATTAATATAGTAAGTGAGTTCTTTTTTATTTTTCCAATGAAATAATAATACAAAATTCTTATTTATATAATTTATCATGTTCAAATTTTATTAAGTTTAATTGGGCTTAAAAGAATTATTCATTAATTATGGAGTTAATAAATTGAGGTATGAAGCCCAATAAAAATTAAATTTTATGATTTCATAATTATATAAGATTATTATTCTATAATATAATTTGCAATTTATGAAATTATTACAATTAAATTATTTATATGATTTTATAATGTTTGTGTGGGATCAAAAGATATTTGGATTTTTAAATCTTCCTTATCATATACAAGATGGATCATATGTATTTCGTTGACATTTGTCTATATAAAGGAAGAATAGTTGATCTTTAAAAGATATTACAAAATGTGCATTGTACAGAAGTAATACTAGTCCTAATAACAAGAAGAGAAGAGTTTCTACTGTGCACAAGTTTAGATAGCTTGGTACTTTAATGACTAAGCAACAGGGCATGATCCAGAATGTGCAGATAAGCAGCTGACAGCTAATCGAAGACTTTATGGAAAACCAATGAGATGAAAGAATTACTTAAGGTTATTCGGATTTATATATAGGCAATTAGACCACCTGTATGTTTCCATCATGCCCCTGCGATTGATACCTAATCGCATATATTTTCTCTCATTCTCTCATACAGAGTTACAGACTATTAGTATTTCATAGAACTTTTGGGACCATATTTTTGCTAATTACTTGCCCGTCTAATATCAGTTTTCACAATGCAAATAATGTATGTTGTACTGTATGCTCCCTACGTCACCATGATTAAGCAGGCAAGTACTAATTGAAATTCCTAAATAGAGAAACTACAGCCCTTCTATTGAGAATTTTATACTGCACTGTTGATTAAATTTACCAGCTTCTCCCCAGGTCTCATTGGTGCTGTTGGTGCAGGAGGAACAATGACTTCTTCATATCCCTTGTAATGTTTCCTTATAGTGCCCTGAGGAAGGGCCGTGGCAGCAGCCTGAGTCACATCACCATGTCCCACAAGGTCATCAAGTATATTTTTCTTCTCACTTGCTTGAAGTAACGAACTAAAAGACAAAGAAGACAAGTTGTTCTCAGTTCCATGATCCATTCCACGTCTATTCTTCTTTTCCTCCTTTCGCCGAAGTTTATCAATTTGTCGCTCAGACTCTGTTTGGACGCTTACCTTTTTTTTTTTTTTTTTTTTTTTGCAAAAGTAAATTTGTAAGTGCCGATTCACTACTCCAACTACAGGAAGATGAAGAATCACATAAATAAAAATTAGGAGATTCGCTTCACCACCTGAGTAGCATAACTAGGCATCTTCAGTTGCGTGTTTCAAACGAGCTATCGCCAACAAGATCCAGCAAATCACCAGCAATCTTCAAGATATTGTAATGTTGCATGAATCCAGTAACTTATAAGTTAGAAAGAAAATTTGAGCATTACAATAAAAGTATTATAATTATCATTAGTAGATCTCATCTCCAGGTTTCTCTGAATCAAGAATCTGGCAAATGGTCATTGCTAGTTCATCTCGTTGAAGCTGAGAAGTACTAGCCCCAACAATTCTGTCACATGCATCCCGCAACCATTCTAGGTCAAATTTACCTTCACTGATAGAAGGATGGGAATTTACAGAGGTGCCATAATCGGACCATCCATCACGAATAGCAGCTGATGTGCTAGGTTCCTCCAACAAAAATCCTCCATCCTCCAAAGAACTATCCACTAGAAAGCAAGCAGGAGGTTGGAATATAAGATCTGCTCCAAATTCCAAGTCCTCACTGCCTTTACTCACCAACTCTGGTAAATAGCCAGGCCCATGCTCATTATTTTGTAAACCAAAAAGCCTCTCCACCAGTGATGCAACTTTCAGTATGTTTGATTCTGGAACAGTATGACCAACAAGTTTTTGCAAATCAAACCTGAATTACATGAAAAATATACATAACTTTATTATCGGAAATCATTAATATAAACTCAATGTACTTTTAGAGAAAAGAAACACCCAAATGTGATTCAGACCATGCACATTTAACAAATGACTCAATTAATAGACCAACCAAAATTACTTTGCATGGCTCCATTGCTAAAGAAGATTTTCTGCACCATAAACAGAAGCTTGAGGTAGTATGACCACCTCATCCCACATCATCACATTTCAATCCTTCCAAATATTCCACAAAATCATTGAGTTGCTTAAGTTGTCTATTTGTGTATTAGCTTTGTTACTTAAGACAGCCCGATTGTTTATAATGTTCAAAGCCATGTCAACATAATTTAAGGGGTTGTTTGGTCTGCTTGGTTTGCGAGGGGAATAGAAATAGAAATGAATATGTTTATTTTAGTCGGGTGTTTGATTGGTAATAAGGACTAACTATCATTTCCATTAACAATGCTTGATTAAATTAAATCTTTTAAAATGAAAATACAACATTAAAAAAAAAAATACTTTATATATATATATATATATATATATGTATATATATACCTAAATATACATATAAGAATAAAAAGTGATTTATATATAAGAAATAATTTTACATAATTATATAGTATATTATATGTGTGTGTGTGTTGTGATTTTTTATATTAATAAATATATATATATATTATATATCTTAATATATTTATTAATATATATGGGAATTTACATATTAGAAAATATAAGATATTATTTACACCTTTATATATATATATCTAAATATTTTACATATATGTATATATTTATAAATATTATATATATATATATATATATATATATCTTAAAATAACAGTCATTTATTATAATAATAATAATAATAATAATAATTATTATTATTATTATTATTATTATTATATATTGAACATGTAGCATGGAATGAAAGTGATAGCTCCAAAAATATGGAGGAATGGAGCATTCCCTACTTTTGAGAAATGAAATTACTATTCATGAAATCATTCTTTCCTACCAAATACCCAAAATTAATTTCATTCTCATTCCTTAGTTGTAAAGTGTCTGAACAAGCACCCCTAACTACACACAACATTCGTTCATAAAAATAAGAATATATCTCACGCACAAACACACCAATAAATATTTAAATACATACGAAACAAAATAAACTTACTCACAAACACACCAATAAATATTCAAATACATATGAACACAAATATATATTATTGTACACCCGTTTTATACTTTTCTTGTTTTACTCTTATTTTTCTTCATTTTTCTCTTTTTGGTCACCTTCATTTCCATTTTAAGTTTTGTTTTTCCAATTATCATTCTTTCTTTAATTTGAAAGATTCCTGCCGCGAATATTAGAAGAATATAATTAGAATCGCTTCCAATATATTAAAACATTGTTTAATATGTAAGTTATTTATATTAAATTATAATATAATTTTATAAATCCTATGCAAGTATAATATGTTGTGGGTGGCATTTTTCAATTCAACACAAATTTAGCTCACATTATACTATTTTGGATCGAAATTAATGGGTCCATGGATTAAATGGGTGGAGTATCTAAAACACGATAAGAAAATGGGTTGAATGCTGATCAAATGTAATATTTCATAAATCTGTAAAGATGACACAATGCTTAGAATACGGATGGATAACTCATCGTCAACTTGATTATGTTGATTGGGCGGGCTTGGATTTAAGTCCCCTACCCCTCTCAACTTCCCTAATTTATTATAATATATTAATTATATTATCTAAATGTATGTACAAAATATTAATATTATTATTATCTTAAAAAAATTATGTAGTACTAAATTTATTAATATGATGTATTACCAAATATAATATATAAAAAGTCAGCATATATACATATATAATAATTTTTTAAAAGTATGAAAATTATAAATTAAAATATTTATTCAAATATATATTAAATTTAATGGTGATATGTGCATCTCTGACCTCTACTCGCCCATCCCTGTGGGCACAATATAAATCTTCCCCTTCACCACCACATTAAACTAGGGGTGGACATAGTTTTGGTTCGAGATTGAAATCGTCAATCAACAGTTTGATTTAACCACTGATTTTGTTTTGGTTATTTGGTCGATTTTGATTTTAGCTTAGTCAATTCTTGAAATTGGCAGTTCTTAAACCAATATAATCGACGATTTGAACTGCGGGTTTAAGCAAACTAGCCGTTGAAAGACTAAGATTAACTAGTCGTTGGGAACCGAAGGTTTGAACCGAAGTAACCACTTGTTCTAACGGCTATTATTTTTTTCAGTTTTTTATTTTTCCTATAAATATCCATATCTTACCTATTTTGTACACAAAATATAATCTCTCTCAATCTCTCATAATCTCTCTCAATTATCTCTTAGTCTCTCTCAATTATCTTTCAATCTCTCTCAGCTATCTCTCCATTTCAATTACCATTATTTATTATTTCTCTCATAAACTCTCTCAATTTCAATTCTTCTTCAAAATATTTAGCTCGAGCCAAAGAAGAGGACAATGAGATAGAGTATCATCTTCTTTATCATGTATCCAAAAAGAAAAACCACATACGCCAATGAATACAAGTGTTGAGCTACCACCTCCACCACTTGGCTCCAAGATATCTTCAAGATGAAGATATTGAAATATCGATTGAGTGGAAAAAAAAATTTGAAGCTCAACTAGATTTGTTCTTATATTATAATATGAGTCATAACTACTGGTATGTTTGTTTAGTGTTAATCGACGGATAAACACATGTTCAGTGAGCCTAAGTCGAATCTGGCTAAACATCCGCATGATTCTAGTTCTATGGAGATGATATAATTGAAGAGTACTACATATTAAAAGTTAAATTTAAATTGTAATAGTTGCGACACTTATATTATTGATAATTTATGTTTTTTTGTTGTCTTAGAAAAATTGCTTTTTATGTTGAAAACGATAGAATTAGGGTCCATATTTGTATATGAGCCAAAAAGAGTTGGGTTGTGTGTAGTCTGAATAGAGAATAAAAGTATGAGAGTATGTATACATAGACCTTACCTCAGATTAAGGGAGAATGTCTTAATATTGTATTTGTAATAAAATTTATCTTATATCTAACTTGTTTAATGTTTGTTCGGAACATTCAGCATGAAGTAGCATTCGATAGATGTTGCTTAGTACTATTTAAGCTGTTCAGTAGAATGTTTCAAACACTACTTAAGTTGTTTGGTAGAATATTTCGAACGAGCCTTATGACAATATGTACGTCCATATTCGACAAATAAGTTTCTAACATGAATAGATGTGTTTGATCAATATTATTGAAAATAGATGTGTTCGACAGATTAGATTCAAACACATATGTGTAAGTGTGCAACAAATTAAAAAAAAACGTCGAAAAAATATAAAATATTATTGTTTTTAAACTAAATTCTTCTCTAATGTATATTTTTATCTAAAACATACAAAAATTTAAAAATTAACTAAGATTTTACGGATAGAGAATTAATTTGGATCACAAATATGTTCTTCTTTTTTATTCTTTTTGTTTGTATTTGTTTTTTAAAGTGAAAAAATATAATTATTACAAATTAAAAATATATTCAATAAATGAGATGCAACTAAAAAGGATTTGAGGGTGTGAATAATAAACCAGGAGAAATAACACATGACATTATTCCAAGGAGGTCCCACGAACGACAAACGCGGATACCCTACTAGCGCTCTCTCTAGTTGAGGGGCCGGAAACAAGAACTCCACAGAGTAAGTGTGGAACATAAGGTTCCTTCAATGGGAATCTTACTCCTCTCTCTCTCTACTAAATAGCTATGATCTTTCAAAAGGGCGCACCATGTTGGCGCCTAATTGAACTTAATAACCATCAAAAGGAATTAAGAGAGGCGGCAGAGTAGAAGTGGAACCATGAAATCCCACTCCCCATGGGGCACTGCCAAAAACCCCGTCAAGTTTCGGATGTAATTTAGTGGCCCTCTCTCTCTCTCTCTCTCTCTCTCTCTCTCTCTCTCTCTCTCTCTCTCATGTTGATAGAATGAATTTCTGATTTCATTTAACACAAAAGAAGATAATTCTAATGTGCAGACCGACCGCTGACAACCTAGTTCCGATACGCATGGATATTGAAATTGATGGGCAAAGATTTAGAGATGCTTTCATTTGGAATCCTTCTGGTAATTTTTAGACTTCTGTGCTCTTGACTTATTTGTGTCATTCTCGATGTTATTCAACTAGATAATATTTCATTTTTGATTGGTCATTGTGCTTTGGGCGCACTTAATTTTTCCCATCTCAATAATGATCATTCAGTAGCTATCTAATACTTTGAAATTATTAATTTTGGGAGCTGAAAATCATGTGTTGTAAATTTAGATCCCGATTCTGAAGTGGTGGTGTTTGCAAAAAGAACAGTAAAAGACTTGAAGCTTCCTCCAGCTTTTGTCACACAGATAGCTCAATCCATACAAGTACAGTATTTCTACCAACTCCTGAAATGCATTAGACTCATTGTATGACTTTTTATGCTTTATCTTGATTAGTCACGAGAGTGTTGGTTAATGATCAGTTCCTTTTTTGTTCTAATTTACTTGCAATGGATTTTATTGTTACTACCAACCTTGCCTTGTGTAAGACATTGTTGGTGTATTGTAAGCTTGTTACATACCATGCATCCGCATTTGATTTCCCTGAAATATCTGTTGTTTAAGTCAGATGATTTGAGACAAAAGCAGATACTTGTTGGGATTTGCTTACAGTGGTTTGCCCAATGTTTTAGGTTTATGTATTCACTGATGTATACTTTGTCACATGCTTAATTCTGACTGTGATTAAAATGCCTATTATTGTAGACACAGCTGTCGGAATTTAGGTCCTATGAAGGGCAAGATATGTATACTGGTGAGAAGGTTGTTCCTATCAAGGTTTGTCATTGCTGATCTGTGATTCCTTACCAATATAACCATTCCTAATTTTTTTTTTTTTGTCATTGTCATTATTATTTTTTCTTTTTGTTGTGTGCGAGGGCATAAAATAATGGTGTTGAATTTTGTTTCTCTTTCTGTGTTGACCCAGCTTGATCTTCGTGTTAACCATACCCTTATTAAAGACCATTTTCTATGGGTAAGAAGAGCCAAGATCTGTTTACGTCTTATTGTTTGGCAGAAGAATTATAAATTTGGTCTGACATAATGTCTTTTTTGCATTTTTGGATTTGGCCATTGATTGGAACATAAATACAAATATTTCAGGATTTGAACAACTTTGAGAGCAATCCTGAGGAATTCGCCAAAAGTTTTTGTAAGGACATGGGCATTGAAGATCCTGAAGTTGGAGTAAGTACTCGAATTTACATTAGTATAGCGATACTATAATTGTCAGTATCAGAAACAAACTACTGATGCACTTGGTGGCCTTATTTTGACAACAACATAAAGTTGAAACTGAAGTCTGCTGTAGTGCTAGAAGAGGAAGGTCATTGCAGTAAAAGTAGAACTTGGTTTGCTCATATTTTTAGCAACTTTGTTTCTTGTGGCCGATTGAAAGAGTTAGTTGTACGTAACTTGCATTATTTCCTTCCAACCTGACTTTTCCGTTCAGATTAAGTAGTTATTAAAGCATTATCTACTACATAAGATTTGTAACCAGCATATTACTAGAAATTTCAATTTAAACAACACAATCTCCTTTGCCTCTTTTAATTAGTGATTCAAGTGTGGCTATGAATGGATAGTACTGCTCCACAATTACTTTATTGTCAACTTATTTTAGAGATTCTGTCTCTTCAAAGAATGGCTCTAAATGGATTTCTTTTATATTATATATATATATATATATATTTGTTTTTTTGCTTACGATGAACTTATGTTACCATGGAGATTAAGGCCACCAGTACCTGTTGTAGGTTGAGGCTTTTTCGTTCTTGCAATCTCTTCCTCTGTATGCTATATAGCATGCTTGTATTCAGTTCTGGCCATGATCTAAGTTGAACTGCATTTACGCTGCGTTCGTTTTCTTCTAATAGTAATGTGTTGCGTTGAATTATTATCACTTCTATTGAATGCATATTAATCCAGCTTTGACTTTGCAGCCTGCCATTGCAATTGCCATTCGAGAACAACTTTACGAGGTGAGTTGATTTTCTATGGCTTGCTTATGTTGACTTTGCACTATTGTTCCAATTCTGGGATGATTTATCAGTTCTTACAAATTATAGCTTTTCATGTGTTAGATTGCCGTTCAAAACGTCACTTCAGCCCGTGAAAGCAGAATAAACAAGAAAGGCCGCAGAGGGTTTGAGAACAGCCAGGCCAGGTCTCTTGTTAGACTTGGGATTTATGTAATTATATAAGCATCATGCAAAATGATGAATTATTAATTCAATGCAGCTTTTGGTGCAAAATTTTCAGTCAATTTTAATGACCAAATCTTGCTTTTCTTTCTCCTTCTCTCTCTCTCTCTCTCTCTCTCTCTCTCTCTCTCTCTATCTATCTATCTCTATCTATCTCTCTATCTATCTTCTCTCTATCTATCTATCTTCTCAGCAAGACAAGTGGGAATGCTGTGGACTTATTTAAGTTATTTGGCAGTAAGTCCAGTTTTATTCGGTAAGCACTAACATTTTTTTCCTTAAGAGGAAATACCTAGGATGTCTTTCTCCTGGCACCAAATACCCTTGTTATGTGTATTTTTAATTGTTCAAATGGCTGTCTTATATCCTTCAATGGTTTTGAATTTCCTGGAACCAAGATCTTTATTCTCTTTCCTAGTAAGCACACAAAGAAATAAGCACACAAAGAGAACAACTTACCAAAAATGGTGCATATAACAAGGAAGAGTCGCATGAAAATAGATTCAGACTAATGAAATTTACTGATTTTCTGCCATTCTGCTAAATTGAATCCATTGTTGAAATGATGACACCTCAGGAAGAGGAAAGAATGGGATGTATATGAGCCCATAGTTGATCTCTTATCAAATGAGGAGGTCGACGCCCTTGAAGCAAAGGAAGAAAGGAGTACCCGATGATGTGAAACTCAAGATGACTGTCATTTGTAATTTCTTCTGTAGAAGAGACCCCCACATATATAAATATACGTGTGTGTACCTGTGCTTGTGGTGGTCTTTTATATCTTAATTTGTTGTTGTTGTGTGGGGGGGATGTTGGGGTTGGGATTTGCTTTAAACAGGGCAAGCATATGTCAGAACTATATTTCCCTGTCCCTGCTAGTTTGATCCAACTGGCTTTTTGCACAATTTCACCAGCTTCGTTATTCTCTTGATAGATCATCATTTTATTTGCAAGTTAGGACTTGGCCCAAGGAATCCTGCATATAGTCCATAATTAAAAGACACTTGATTCCATAGATTATAGTGCATATAGTTACCAATTTTTTGGCATTTCTTTTCTTCACTTCTGTGGTACGTACAAGCCATCTACTTGTGATGCTGTGCTTCCCACAACATATTTCCAGTGTTTCTTCTACAAATCAACATCAACTCTTTGGTCCTCTAATGAATGAATGGCAAATATTACATCACGCCAACAGTGGACGGCGATGAATTATTATTATTATAAAAAACTGGATTTCTCAAATACTTTCTCTCCTCCAGCCGCTCAACAGCGGAAGGCATCATGGTAGCACCGAATATGCAAGTGGTTCTTGATAAATCAATCTTGCGCTCAGCCTCATCAAAGAACAACATATTGCCTCTCCGAACAGTCAAGACGACATCCAGGTGTAGCAATGACAATCTCACAATATCCCTGCCTAATCCTAAAGCCTTGTTCTTCCATGGATTGCCACCAAGTAACGGGCAGATTTCACTGTCTCATCGTCAATTTGCTGAGCAAGATCTCTTGTAGCTGCTATGGCAACAGCATAGGGTTCCTCTGCCTCATTATCCTCGCACATATGAGGAAGTCTGGCTATGTAAGATAGTGTAGGAAGAACATAAGTTGTAGTTTTACCAGAACCAATCTCAGCAGCAACAATCACGTCTCTTTGCTGCAGGCCAAGCCGGGTGGAAGCCATCTGAAAGGGTGATTGGGTCTCGTAGCCAGCTTTTTATGTGCGCCATTCAGCTGCTCTGGACCCAACTTGCTCTCGATCCAGCTCCTCAAAGGGCAAGGAATCCTGGAACCCTTGTAAGACATGTTAAGATCTTCCTTGAAAATCCTCCGATCTCTTGAACTAATTTAACGCAAAATTTCACATTTTTGCCACAAAATACATTAGAATTATGAATTTATCATTATAATAAAGTAACGAATCTATAGTAAAAATTTGAACGAAAATTAAAATTTTAAAAGATATACGATTTTGCTCCTACACAAAAAAGCTAGTATTTGATAAATTTTTAGATATTTCATTAAAATTTTAATGACAAATAGATTTGTCTTATTGAAGTTAATATTTAATGCACTATTTTTTATAAAATGTAATCATAAAAAAACATATTATATGAATCATTTCCCGTATAAAACAAATATAATGTTAAAATTTAAATTTTCTTATAGAAATTGCATCGCAACGCTTGCAAATTTGTGAAAACTACATTAAAATTATGACAATATTATTATAATAATGTAAGGATCTACTGAAAAATTATGAGTTTGCCCCTATATTGAAAAATTATTTATTTGTTAATTTTTTGAATATTTAAATTTAAATTATAAATAAATTGACTTATTGAAGTTATTATTTAATGTTCTATTTTTGTATAATGTCAATAAAAATTGCGTAAAACACTTCACGCGTAAAACAACTTAACGTTAAAATTTCGCATTTTGACAAAAATGTATCATCACTCTTACAACTTTGTTCAAAATAAATTGAAATCATGATAATATCATTATAATATTGTAAAAAATTTGCTATAAAAATATAAATGAATTTTTTTTAAAAAAATTACGATTTTTTTCCTGTATGCAATAAGGAAAATTCAATATTTGCTATTTTTTTGAATATTAATAAAAATTCAGATTACAATATATTGACTTATTTAAGATAATACTTAATGGTCTCTTTCTTTTAAAAGTAAAAGGTAAATTGTGTGAATCGCATAAAGTAATTTAACATCAAAATTTTAATAACTTTTAATGAAAAATGCATCATAACTTTACAACTTTGTATAAAATATATTATGTATTATTACAATAATGCAACTAATCTACTGTAAAATTTTTAATGAAAATAATTTTTTTTCAAAATCTTGATTGTGCTCTTATATGAAAATAACAAAGTTTTTGCTATTTCTTTTTACATTTCATCAAATTTTAGATTTGAAATAGGTTGATTTATTAAAGTCAATATTTAATGTTATATTTCAATGGAATGTTATCATCAAAAAAATATTATTTAATTAATTGACGTGTAATTAAACATCAAAAATTTAAAAAATTATTATTTTGACGAAAAATGCATAATAATCTTAGAACTTTACGCAAAATACAGTGACAATATTATTATAATAATGTAATTAATCTAATGTAAAAATTTCAAAGAAATTAAAAAAATTATAATTTTATCATTATACGAAAAAATAGAGTATTTGCTAAGTTTTGGGATGCTTCATCAGAATTTAGATTAAAAATTGAGATACATTTTATGATAAATATTGCACATAAATACATACTTTAATCCAATTTTGCTACATTGAGTGGATTTTATGTGTTTGTTTGTTTTGTTACTATTTTGCTCAATGTTAAAGTGAAAAGACGAAGAAAGAATAAACACTAGATTTCATTTCGTTGTTATTTATTAATTTTATTCTTATGAATATATCTTTAATTTCCCTAAATAATAGTCATTTTTTAAAAATTAAAAACATAGAAAAAAAAAAAGCTTGAAATAGTTTTTGGTAGTGTGCATGTATGGCTGTTATGCTTTAGTATAAGTTTATAAATTTATCCATTTATACGTGATAGGTATTTTAGAACTTAATTTCAATATACTTTCTCCTTTTTATTTTTTAGAATTTATTTTTAATTGTCTGAGTTTATTGTTAATTTATAATCTTTTTTATTTTCTAAATTTTAGATTTTGTCACTAACTTTTATTATTCAGCTTATATTTTCTGAATTTATATTTGATTTTTGGAATTTTCTTTAATTTTTTAGTTTTTAAGATTTTCATAGTGTATATGTTTTTATTTTTTGAATATTTTTTTCTTATATATTTGTTTTTCATTTGAATGATTTTAAAAATTATTTTATTATTAATATAATTTTTAAAGACAAATTCGTATTAAAAATAAATTTTTAATGCCACATTTGAAAAAAGGCCACATCAAGGCTTTACTTATTTTATTACTGGTATAATATGTCACAAGACATAACGGACAAAACAATGATAGCTATAGAAGCCAGTAAAATAGGTATATCTAGAGGATATTCAGGCCAAAGAGATATTGCAAATAATATGAAGAGCATTAAAATTTAGGGCAAATTTCTATTTTCCATCCAAATTATTGTCACTTTTCAAGTTTGTGATTATCATACAAATAATTTTAAATTTTGTTAGTTACCATCCAAGTAGTATAACTAATTAATATTTCATCTTAATTGCATTATGTGATTGACATATCATTTCATAGAGATAAAATTGACATTTTATAAAGAATTTTCACCTTTTCCCAAGTTTGAAATACATTTTTCGATCCACTACGCTTTTAAAAAATTTATTATTTTTCCTCACAACACAGTTACTTCATTAAAAAATGGAATTGCATTTTATATAAACCACTGAATTGGAAAACTTATCGGACAAGTTACTCAAAATTTTTAATTGATTGACGAATCCACATAATTGTATGGCCCTTGATAGACTAGCCCCTAATTACAATTTTTTCTTGAAATATATTTTTAACTGTAACTTTTTTATTGTCTGAATTTTATGATGGTCAACAAATAGCGATATCTATTTGTTAAAATAATTTTGAGTCAGTTTTTATACATTAAAAACCATACATTTGGGTGAAATGTTTTATATTTAAACATGAAAAATATAATTTATTTTTGACATAAAAAGGATGATTTTAATTATAGTAAAGAATATTATTATTATCCATTTGTCGATCTTATTATGGGGTGAAGGACAGATTTAATTTTAATGAACAATGAGTACTTTGTTGATGATCATTTTAGACGATAACAAACAAAAAATTAGATAGTTTAGATGGTAATCACATACAAATTATAGTAATAATATGAGTGGCACATATAAAATTTCTCTAAAATGTATTGTTTAGTATGGGATTTAAAGAGAAGTGATTCAAAGAATTATAAGATAATTTTTTCTATTTTTTATTTTAGTTGTATGAACGAGTTGTGAATTAATAGCTTAAGTTACTTTCTTGATCTAACTATTTATAGTACATATATTTCATCAATGTTTGTCCAGGTTTATCGATACCTCAACACACCCAAACATGACTCTGAATTTGTTCAATTTGTATTTAAGGCGTAATGTAATTTAATGGAGGCTTCTTGTTGTTACACGACACATAAGATTTAAAAAAAAATTTGCTTATTGAGATCATATTACATTCATATGAAATACTATTAACCTGCACAGTATACCAAAAGTTCATAAGCCCTCCAATGAGTAGATTCTGGATCAATTTTGTAGTTAGCGTAAATATCGTTAGTTAGTACATCATAGCATTCGTCTTTACCATTATTCACAAGTATATAACAACAATCCATTGACACTCCCTCGTCTATTGGCACTTCCACTTTCTGACATATGGCATTAAAAACTTCTGTCGTACATTCTGTTGTTAAATTTTCATAACAGTTACTTGGTTTATCGATTGGTGAAGATGCAAATGAACCTTGTAAAGTGATTGCTTGAGAACCAAATATAATTATTCCACTTATTAGGATGAACATTATGATCTCAAAAATTGCGATCATGCATTTTGAAATCATGGTGAAGTTATTCAATCTTTTTTTGTTTTGAGCTTTTTATTGAAATAAACCTTGCCATTAGTTCTTATAATAGTATCACAAAGATTTGAAAAGTTTGTTACGCCTCAATTTATTATTCTCAATTGAAATAGATATATGCATTTAAAGTAATCTTTACTTGAGAAACTACTAGGCCATTTATGCATATGTGTGTGTGTGTGTGTGTTATAGTTGTGACTGCACATTAGACTTTATTTCAAACTTGAATTTTTGTAAAATTTTATTAAAGTGAAATATGTTCAAATCAATTAAATTAAACTGTTCTCAAACTAAATATATGGTAATCCTATTTTCTATAGAGTATCCAAACTAGAAAATTATATTTTTCTCAAATATGTGTACCATTTAAAGTTTGAATACAAAAAAAAAAATAAAAATTGACGTTCAAGTTTAGCTTTAGTTAGTGTTAAATGATATCATCAATGAACATATAAAGTGTACTAGTGAAATTAAATTATGAGATTCAACATAAATTGAAATAAAGGATCTTGAACCGCTATTCTTGATAAGTTAAAATTTTTATTGAATGACGTCTATATAATAAAATTAATAAGTTATTGGCTCCTCATTAGCCATCTATACCTCATAGGTATTTTAGGACTTACTATTT
Organism: Caryopteris x clandonensis; assembly: GCA_028749325.2. Lineage (NCBI taxonomy): Eukaryota > Viridiplantae > Streptophyta > Magnoliopsida > Lamiales > Lamiaceae > Caryopteris > Caryopteris x clandonensis. The sequence continues at coordinate 16,989,417 of JAPYKT020000001.1, forward strand.
TTTTTTTACGTAAGGTCTTTAGAAACTTTATCGATGTAAAACATATAAGTTTAATCGAAACTTAATCCAATCCCTTACAAGTATTTTATTACGATATGTATATCAATTAAAAATTTTAAGATAGAACTCCAAAATGTTTATACAATACACCTATTGGGATGTAAATCAGCCCTAAATAACTACTCATATGCATTTTAAAATGTTTTCAAAACAATAGAGATACAAATTGAAATCTTATCTCACAGCAGGTAAGGCAATGCACCCAAGCATGACTCTGAACTCGTTCAAATTGTATTTAAGGCATAATGTAATTTACACCTTCCACTAAAGGTCATTGTTCTTGTTGTCACACGAAACTAAAAATACACACTATATAAAAATACATGACTCTGAACTTGTTCAAATTGTATTTAAGGCATAATGTAATTTACACCTTCCACTAAAGGTCATTGTTCTTGTTGTCACACGAAACTAAAAATACACACTATATAATGAGATTTTAAGAAAAGAAATTTTTTAAATGTTTGTTGAGATCATATTACATTCATATGATATATTATTTCAGCATTTAATTAACTTGAACAATACACGAAAACTTCATGAGCCCTCCAATGAATAGATTCGGGATAAATTTTGTAATTGACAGAAATATAGTTAGTTAGTACATAAAATCATTCGTCTTTCACATTATTTATAAACAAATAACAACAATCTATTGACAATCCCTCGCCTATTGGAACTTCTACTTTATGATATATAACATTAAAAATTTGTACTGTACATTCTATTGTTAAGTTTTTATAGCTGTCATTTAGTTTAACGATTGGCGAAGACGCTAATATGTTTTCTAAAGTGATTGCTTGGGAACCAAATAGAATTATTCCACTTAATATGATGAATATTATGATCTCATGAATTTCAAAATCATGGTGAAATTATTTAATCGTTCTCTTTTGAATAGTTTATTGGAATATACCTTACTATTAATTTTTACAATATTTAATAAATTTGTTGCAACTCAATTTATTATTCTTAACTGAAAGAGATATAGGCATTTAAGGTAGTCTTTACTTGAGAAACTATTAGGACATTTTATGCAATTGAAATATATATACATATATATATTTATATATCTTTAAAATAATTAAAATGAAAATGTATTCTATAAAATTATCATAAATTAAAATAGAAATGTATTATAAATTAGAATGGAATTTGAATTTAACAATCAAGTTCTTTTTTTTTTTTCTTTAGGATAAAATAAATTATATATCTACATGTTTGCAAATAATGCACTAAAAGACTATTACTAGATCTAAATAAATTATGTTATCAATGCATATCATTTTAACTCAAATGTAAAATAGACAGAATTCATAAAAACTAAGTCATATATTATTCCCAAATCTAACATATTATATGGAGAACTCCTTAATTACTCAAAAATATATATTACACTTTGAATACAAACAAGTAAGAATTTTGCAAATCTTTTATATTTAAGAAAGTAAAATAATTATTTTTTGATCAAATACATTTGTAAAAAACAATGTAATCAATAAGATAAACTATAAAATGAAGATATAATAGAATAATAAAAATCACATTGATTCTAAACATAAGTCTTTTTGCGTAATAATTTATAATTGACTTGGAACATATTGCTCTTATAATAATAAAATATTGATTCAAAAAATGATAAAACTAAAAATAAGAAATTTAAATTAATAAAATTACATATAATTTTTTTTAAATTATACGTAATTATAAAAAACACAAATAATTTAAAATATAATCATATTCTTAAAATGAAAATGACTTTAAAAAGTTATAATTTGAAAAATATTAAAAGTATTTAAAAAAATGTATTATATTTTAAATGGATAATCTAAAAAATATGAAAATTTTAAATTAATAACAAAATTTGAAACTAAATATAAATGTAGAAACTTACAAATAAATTTATAAAATTACAAATAAATCAGAAGTTACTATGCAAACTTAGAAAACAATGCGTAAATTAAAATGTTATATATATATATATATATATATATATATATATATATATAAATAACTGATTCATACAAATTTATTTATAAATAAAAAATCTGTTTTCTAAAATTTCAAATTTCATAGTACTTTTCATTACTTATTTGATATTTTCATAATTTATTTTGAGTTTTATAAATAATGTTTCTAAAATCTAATAATATTATACTATAATAATACATTTGTGCATCGCACGGGAGAATATACTAGTCTAATAAATATATTATATGGCAAACTCCTTACTTGCTCTAAAAAATGACTACACTGAATTAAAACAAGTAATTATGTTGTAAACCTTTTACCTTTAAAAAATTAAATTCAATCATTATTTTTATGATCAAATATATTTGTAACAATAAAATTAATTAATAAAATAAATTATAACATGAAAAAATATAATAAAATAATAAAAATCACATCGATTCTAAAATACAAGTCTTTTTCTGTAATAATTTACAATTGACTGGAAAAATATTCTTCTTATAATTATAAAATTTCAATTCACAAAATGATATTCAACTATGAAATACTGCTAAAATTTATCTCTTAAAATTGTCTGTAGTATTTAGATTGTGCTCAAATTCTCTATCGATTAATAAAGAACAATTCTCTGTCTATCCTTTTGTTTAATTAAAAATATCTTTTATTAAATGATTATACTTCCAGTTTTTTATGAACAAAATGAAATTCCAATTAATAACGGCGGGCATTATAACTAATGTGCAATATTGCCATTTATGGTCGTTAGAGAAATTAATTTTTTTATACGTGGACTAAAAGCCTATCACGATTCCTTTACCTAATGCCAAATCAACTTTTTTAAAACTTAAAATTCTTAAGATACAACTATAAAAATATTACACAATAAATTTTTTGGGATGTATCATAGTTGAAGATCGGCTCCAAATAACTACTAATATGTAGTGTAAAATATTTTCAAATTAATAAAAATTCAAATCAAGATCTTATTGAACAACGGGCAAGGTATATGAAAAATTAACTATAAATTTGTGTATATTCATGAAAATCTTAAAATTTTAACATAGTATACATAAAATACATAAGTATGAAGGTAATATCGATTCAATAAGTACAAACAGAAAAAGTACCCTTAAAGTTACTCTAATGGACAACAACAGGTATAAATCCTATTAACAACAAAACATGAAAAATTAAAAAAATAGTTTTTCATCCAATTTCTGTGTGTTGGGGGGAGAGGGGGACAAAAAAGAAAATGAGTAAAAGAAGAAGAAGAAAAAGTAGGAGGAAATTGGAAGCCATCAAACGTGGTTTTTCATCCCTAATGTGGTTTCTTTCTCCCCGGTGCCCTCTCCCTCCTCGCCCCTCTGCTCTCGGCTATCGGTTATCCGCCACTACCTTCTCTGACTAATGCCGAGCTCCCTCCCTCCCTCTCCCCCCCTCTCTCTCTCTCTCTCATATATATATCATCTATTTTCTTAATTTCTCATAGGTTTTGTAAGAAGTCCAAATATTTTTTTGTCAAATTATCATTTCTGGACTGATCTTGATGTCCACCTCCATCAAATGGGTCCTTTGGTTTTTTTGGCCACAAATTAAGTATCTATGTGGTTGCGACAACTTCATATAATGGTCTAGTTTATCCGTTCCGTATCTGTGAAATTCTTTGATGAATCATTAGCATTTTGGTTAGGTATTATCACTTGGAGCTTTCTGTCTAACTGACAGTGGAGAAACAAACTTTTATAGTGGAATCAAATTCCCCATAAATTTAATAATTGTATTACATTGTGTTTGGAAGAAAATGTTTGCATGTATCAATTTCACCCATCATTTTGTTTTTTTCATATCCCCTTGCAGGCACGTACTAAATACGATTGTGAACTTACACATACCAGCTATGTTTTCTATTAATTTGATGCAATGCCACCTATTTATAGGATGAGATAGATGCAAACATATCATTAAAGAGTAAGAAAACTAAAATATTGGGAAGAAGTAGCAGTGATTTACGCTGCCAATTTGTAGAATGGGACATATGTACAACATGTATCTGTTACTACAGATATATATATATATATATATATATATATATATATATATATATATTTGCCTCACCATCTTTTTTTGTCACGATAAAAACTCTAGCGGGTACTTCTTTGTTCGGTTCTATTGTTCTCGATGAATTAAGAAGGATGTATTAAGTAAATCTTTGTATTTCACATAAATAATTGGGTGTATTAGCAGAGTCCTTCTACTCTTTCTAAGTTAACTATCACCTTTTCACAGTAACTAATATAAACGATTTTTCATTTTTAGCATGATTGAGCTTGTCAGAATTCATGTGTGTGTCGATTTTCTTAAATGGTCAATCAATTTTCGTGTTGGAAACGTTCACACATTGCAACGTTGTCGGCTTATTTTTGAACTAGTTGAACTAAAAATATAGGCTTATATACCATTGCATAGCGGAAAAAATCACTCTTCATCCAATTAAATTAGAGTCAATTCAATTTTAATGCAAAGTTCTATTTTTCTGCACTTCTGGTACCATTATTTAAAAAGAAAAAGGTTGGGAACCTTTTGTTGAAAAATTACTCCGATTAAAATTGCAAAGCAATGTTTGACTTTGTGGACTTGTTTTACTAAATTTTTGGTAATAATGCTAAAATTGGAATCAAAGTTTGAGATTTGTTTTCGTAATATGGCCAATAGAATAAAACATTACGCCAATATCAATGATTAGAAATAACAAAATGCATAGTCATAATTTAAAAGGACAAATTCACACCATTGGATATTCTAAATAAATAGATATAGGATCAAGAATTACAAATTACTGATTCAGATCCACTATGGTGAAGATTAGCAAGACACTTTTGGTCAAAACACTGCCGACTTAAGGTATTCCTACAATTTCTAGGCAAGTTATTCTTAATATCTATCTCAAATAAAGAGCTTCGATCAACGTACCAATCCGCAGCGGCTTCCCCAATTTTCTGCACATTGCATATTGCATCATATAAGCATACATGTCAATACATTTAATAAGATTATTTAAAAATTCCCAAAAAGAGTATAAACTAATTCGGCACTTACCAATAAATGTAAATTTTAGAACACGACTACAAAAGTTATATATCTTACATTTGAAAAGAGAGCATAAACAAACTCAACAAAACTGAAATTAGACAATAGCAATATTGTTATATTAGAACGAAAGAAATAACAATCTTACTTTATTTGCGAGTACATGTCCTACAACAGATGAGAATGTCCATCCTTCATTTCCCCAGAAGTGGCCATGACGATAGCAAGAATGAACATACATTCCTCTACTCAAAGATTTGTTAAGTTTCATCAAAGTCTCTATGAAATCACTTTTGAAAATCTGAATCCATGTTAATAATTTGAGCATACATTTCTCCAAAAATAATTTGTTAATCTTTTAATTCTATATAAGATTAAAGAAAATAAGTGGAGTACCTTTCATTATTCCCAACTGAGTAGCATTAGAGTGTGTAAACTTGGTGATGCAATTATCCCATTCCCGCAGTCCACCAACAGCAGGTATTAAGTTGTACCGAACCTGAGACAAATCAATTTATCTTACATCCAATAAATAAATTTCTTTGTTTCAATAACTTGAATTTATTTTATTTTAGGTGAAATACAACTTAAGATTATTAAACTATTCACAAATATTTTCAAATGGTTCTTAGATATGAAAATATTTGATAATCTTAAACAATACATAAATACATGAAAATTCCTTCAATTATTCCCGATTATTTACAAAGATCCATAAATTGTTAACAAATGCTTGAGAAAATCTCTAAATTATAAAAAAATGTTATGTGAAAGTCGTAAAAATAATCAAATTCCAATAACTTGAACACTTTCTTTATAGTTTTGAGTTCTTTCAAAATATTCTTAAGTACCTTAAAATAAATTTTTTCTTTGAAATACATTTTTCGATCCACTACGCTTTTAAAAAATTTAATATTTTTCCTCACAACACAGTTACTTCATTAAAAAATGGAATTGCATTTTATATAAACCACTGAATTGGAGAACTTATCGGACAAGTTACTCAAAATTTTTAATTGATTGACGAATCCACATAATTGTATGGCCCTTGATAGACTAGCCCCTAATTACAATTTTTTCTTGAAATATATTTTTACCTGTAACTCTTTTATTGTCTGAATTTTATGATGGTCAACAAATAGCGATATCTATTTGTTAAAATAATTTTGAGTCAGTTTTTATATATTAAAAACCATATATTTGGGTGAAATGTTTTATTTTTAAACATGAAAAATATAATTTTTTTTGACATAAAAAGGATGATTTAATTATAGTAAACAATATTATTAGTATCCATTTGTCAATCTTATTATGGGGTGAAGGACAGATTTAATTCTATAGAACTCACTTGTTAAACATATAATAGAATGCACAATGAGTACTTTGTTGATGATCGTTTTAGACGATAACAAACAAAAAATTAGATAGTTTAGATGGTAATCACATACAAATTATAGTAATAATATGGGTGGCAAATATAAAATTTCTCTAAAATGTATTGTTTAGTATGGGATTTAAAGAGAAGTGATTCAAAGAATTATAAGATAATTTTTTCTATTTTTTATTTTAGTTGTATGAATGAGTTGTGAATTAATAGCTTAAGTTACTTTCTTGATCTAACTATTTATAGTACATATATTTCATCAATGTTTGTCCAGGTTTATCGATACCTCAACGCACCCAAACATGACTCTGAATTTGTTCAATTTGTATTTAAGGCGTAATGTAATTTAATGGAGGCTTCTTATTGTTACAAGACACATAAGATTTAAAAAACAAAATTGCTTATTGAGATCATATTACATTCATATGAAATACTATTAACCTGAACAGTATACCAAAAGTTCATAAGCCCTCCAATGAGTAGATTCTGGATCAATTTTGCAGTTAGTGTAAATATCGTTAGTTAGTACATCATAGCATTTGTCTTTACCATTATTCACAAGTATATAACAACAATCCATTGACACTCCCTCGTCTATTGGCTCTTCCACTTTCTGACACATGGCATTAAAAACTTCTGTCGTACATTTTGTTGTTAAATTTTCGTAACAGTTACTTGATTTATCGATTGGTGAAGATGCCAATGAACCTTGTAAAGTGATTGCTTGAGAACCAAATATAATAATTCCACTTATTAGAATGAACATTATGATCTCAAAAATTGCGATCATTCATTTTGAAATCATGGTGAAGTTATTCAATCTTTTTTTTTTGTTTTGAGCTTTTTATTCAAATAAACCTTGCCATTAGTTCTTATAATAGTATCACAAAGATTTGAAAAGTTTGTTATGACTCAATTTATTATTCTCAATTGAAATAGATATATGCATTTAAAGTAATCTTTACTTGAGAAACTACTAGGCCATTTATGCATATGTGTGTGTGTGTGTTATAGTTGTGACTGCACATTAGACTTTATTTCAAACTTGAATTTTTGTAAAATTTTATTAAAGTGAAATATGTTCAAATCAATTAAATTAAACTGTTCTCAAACTAAATATATGGTAATCCTATTTTCTATAGAGTATCCAAACTAGAAAATTATATTTTTCTCAAATATGTATACCATTTAAAGTTTGAATACAAAAAAATAAAAATAAAAAAACTGACGTTCAAGTTCAGCTTTAGTTAGTGTTAAATGATATCATCAATGAACATATAAAGTGTACTAGTGAAAATAAATTATGAGATTCAACATAAATTGAAATAAAGGATCTTGAACTGCTATTCTTGATAAGTTAAAAATTTTATTGAATGACGTCTATATAATAAAATTAATAAGTTATGTGTCTCCTCATTAGCCATTTATACCTCATAGGTATTTTAGGACTTAATATTATTTTTTTACGTAAGGTCTTTAGAAACTTTATCGATGTAAAACATATAAGTTTTCCAAAATATTAAGTAATTTTTTTATTTATTTTTAAGTTTCTGAATTTAGTTGTATTTTTTAGAATTTATTTTTAATTGTATGAGTTTAATTTATAATTTTTCTTAATTTTTATTTTGTCACTAATTTTCATTATTTAGCTTATATTTTCTAAATTTATATTTAATTTTTGAATTTTCTGTAAGTTTTAAATTGATTTCCATAATTTATAATATAATATGTTTTAATTTTTGAATAATTTTCTTATTTAATTGTTTCTCATTTGGATAATTTTAAAAGTTATTTTATTATTAATATAATTTTTAAAGTCCAATGAGCATTAAAAGTTAATTTTTAATGCAACATCTTAAAAAAAAGAGGCCACATCAATGCTTTTCCAATTTCATAAACGGTATAACAAGTCACAAGATATAATGGACAATAAATTAATTGTTATAATTTTATTTTTTTCAAATTTAAAGAATATGATAGTAACATTTGTATATTTACAGCATATTCTAATCAAAGTGATTTTGCAGATGCTATGAAGGGAATTAAAATATATTGTGCAGTATGGGCTTTAAAAGAGAAGTGATTCAAAGAATTATAAGTAATTTCTTCTATTTTTTATTGATTAGGTGTATGAATGGGTTGTAACTTAATAGCTTAAGTTACTTTCTTAATTTGACTGTTTATATTACATATATTTTATCAATGTTATCAAATTGTACATAAGGTATAATGTAATTTCCATTAAAGGTCACCATTTTTGTTGTTACAGAATCCCAAAAATACCCCAAAAATACAAATTGCATAGGATCTAGAAGAAATGAACATTTTTAAATGCTTATTGAGATCATATTACATTCGTATGATATACTATTTCAACACTTAATTAACCTGAACAATACACCAAAACTTCATCGGCCCTCCAATGAGTAGATTTCGGATCAATTGTGCAATTGGCGTAAATATCATTAGTTAGTACATCATAGCATTCGCTTATAACATTATTCATAAGTGTATAACAACAATTCATTGATAATTCCTGGTCTATGGGCACTTCCACTTCCTGACATATGGCATTGAAAACTTCTCTCGTACATTCTGTTGTTAAATTTTTGTAACAGTCACTTGGTTTCCCGATTGGTGAAGACGCCAATGACCCTTGTAAAATAATTGCTTGGGAGCCAAATAGGATTATTCCACTTATTAGGATGAACATTATGATCTCATGAATTGCTATCATGCATTTTGAAATCATGTTGAAATTAATTAATCCTTCCTTGTTGAGTAGTTTATTGAAATAAACCTCTCTATCAGTTCTTATAATGGTTTCACAAAGAGTTCAAAAGTTTGTTACAACTCAATTTATTTCTCTCAATTGAAACAGATATATGCATTTAAGGTAGTCTTTACTTGAGAAACTGTTAGGCAATTGTGATGCAAATAAAAAAAAAAAAAAAAATATGTGTGTGTGTGTGTGTGTTATAATATGACTGCACATAAAGCTTTCTTTGAATCTTGAGTTTTTGTAAGAAATTATTGAGGAGAAATATGCTCAAATTAATTACATGAAACTGTTCTCAAACAATATATACGGTACTCCTATTTTCTAAAGAGCATCTTAACATGAAAGTTTTCTTTTTCTCAAATATGTTTAACTTTCAATAAAAATAAAATAAATTAACTTCCAAGTTTAAATTTAGTTAATTAATGTTAATAATGGTGAATTAAATAATATGATCAATGAACACATGGAGTCTATTGATGAAGTTAAAATAAGTCACAAAACATAAATTAAAAGAGGATCTGAACCCTATTTGTGATAAGTTATTATTCATGGTGTAACATATACAAACTTCATCAAAAGTAAGACATATATTATTCTCAAATCTATTTTCATATAATAGTAAACTGATTATTTTTATATTTGTTATTTTCACTTTCCCTGTTCATTTTTTTTCCACGAATTGAAAAATGAATTTTTGGAAATGTTGTTATATTGTTAACCAATAAGCATTCATTTTAATTTTTTATATTTTTATTTGTTAATATTGGTGATGTTACTAATTTTATCAAAACTAATAAAACAATTCATGTATCTTCATAGTTACTTGATCTTAACAAATAATTTATGAATTTGTGGCAGATTCAATACTACATATAATAATAAAAAATGTTCATATATCAGATTTTATTCAATTTTCTTGATTTCAAAAGAAAATATTATATATATGTGGTAATTTGATGATTATATTTTATAAATATAATTAATTAATATTCACATATAATTTTATATGTAATATTTACATCCTAATTATAATTATGGTACATATATAAATTATTGAACATAATAATATAATTTTTAAAAATATTAATTTTATGTGTTTCTAAAATATTATAATATTATACTATAATAATACATTTGTGCATCGGACGGGAGAATATACTAGTCTAATAAATATATTATAAGGCAAACTCCTTACTTGCTCAAAAAAATGTACTACACTTTGAATTAATACAAGTAATTATGTTGTAAACCTTTTACCTTTAAAAAATTAAATTCAATCATTATTTTTATGATCAAATATATTTGTAACAATAAAATTAAATAATAAAATAAATTATAACATGAAAAAATATAATAAAATAATAAAAATCACATCGATTCTAAAATTCAAGTCTTTTTCTGTAATAATTTACAATTGACTGGGAAAATATTCTTCTTATAATTCTAAAATCTCAATTCACAAAATGATATTCAACTATGAAATACTGCTAAAATTTATCTTTTAAAATTGTCTATAGTATTTAGATTGTGCTCAAATTCTCTATCGATTAATAAAGAACAATTCTCTGTCTATCCTTTTGTTTAATTAAAAATATCTTTTATTAAATTATTATACTTCCAATTTTTTATGAACAAAATGAAATTCCAATTAATAACGGCGGGCATTATAACTAATGTGCAATATTGCCATTTATGGTCGTTAGAGAAATTAATTTTTTTATACGTGGACTAAAAGCCTATCACGATTCCTTTACCTAATGCCAAATCAACTTTTTTAAAACTTAAAATCCTTAAGATACAACTGTAAAAATATTACACAATAAATTTATAGGGATGTATCATAGTTGAAGATCGGCTCCAAATAACTACTAATATGCAGTGTAAAATATTTTCAAATTAATAAAAATTCAAATCAAGATCTTATTGAACAACGGGCAAGGTATATGAAAAATTAACTATAAATTTGTGTATATTCATGAAAATCTTAAAATTTTAACATAGTATACATAAAATATATAAGTATGAAGGTAATATCGATTCAATAAGTACAAACAGAAAAAGTACCCTTAAAGTTACTCTAATGGACAACAACAGGTATAAATCCTATTAACAACAAAACATGAAAAATTTAAAAAATAGTTTTTCATCCAATTTCTGTGTGCTGGGGGGAGAGGGGGACAAAAAAAGAAAACGAGTAAAAGAAGAAGAAGAAAAAGTAGGAGGAAATTGGAAGCCATCAAACGTGGTTTTTCATCCCTAATGTGGTTTCTTTCTCCCCGGTGCCCTCTCCCTCCTCGCCCCTCTGCTCCCAGCTATCGGTTATCCGCCACTACCTTCTCCGACTAATGTCGAGCTCCCTCCCTCCCTCTCTCTCTCTCTCTCTCTCTCTCTCTCTCTCTCTCTCTCATATATATATATCATCTATTTTCTTAATTTCTCATAGGTTTTGTAAGAGGTCCAAATATTTGTTTGTCAAACTATCATTTCTGGACTGATCTTGATGTCCACCTCCATCAAATGGGTCCTTTGGTTTTTTTGGCCCCAAATTAAGTATCTATGTGGTTGCGACAACTTCATTTAATGGTCTAGTTTATCCGTCCCGTATCTGTGAAATTCTTTGATGAATCATTAGCATTTTGGTTAGGTATTATCACTTGGAGCTTTCTGTCTAACTGACAGTGGAGAAACAAACTTTTATAGTGGAATCAAATTCCCCATAAATTTAATAATTGTATTACATTGTGTTTGAAAGAAAATGTTTGCATGTATCAATTTCACCCATCATTTTGTCGTTTTCATATCCCCTTGCAGGCACGTACTAAATACGATTGTGAACTTACACATACGAGCTATGTTTTCTATTAATTTGATGCAATGCCACCTATTTATAGGATGGGATAGATGCAAAGATATCATGAAAGAGTAAGAAAACTAAAATCTTGGGAAGAAGTAGCAATGATCTACGCTGCCAATTTGTAGAATGGGACATATGTACAACATGTATCTGTTACTACATATATATATATATATATATATATATATATATATATTTGCCTCACCATCTTTTTTTGTCACGATAAAAACTCTAGCGGGTACTTCTTTGTTCGGTTCCATTGTTCTCGATGAATTAAGAAGGATGTATTAAGTAAATCTTTGTATTTCACATAAATAATTGGGTGTATTAGCAGAGTCCTTCTACTCTGTCTAAGTTAACTATCACCTTTTCACAGTAACTAATATAAACGATTTTTCATTTTTAGCATGATCGAGCTTGTCAGAATTCATGTGTGTGTCGATTTTCTTAAATGGTCAATCAATTTTCGTGCTGGAAACGTTCACACATTGCAATGTTGTCGGCTTATTTATGAACTCGTTGAACTAAAAATATAGGCTTATATACCATTGCATAGCGGAAAAAAATCACTCTTCATCCAATTAAATTAGAGTCAATTCAATTTTAATACAAAGTTCTATTTTTCTGCACTTCTGGTACTATTATTTAAAAAGAAAAAGGTTGGGAACCTTTTGTTGAAAAATTACTTCGATTAAAATTGCAAGCAATGTTTGACTTTGTGGACTTGTTTTACTAAATTTTTGGTAATAATGCTAAAATTGGAATCAACGTTTGAGATTTGTTTTCGTAATTCAGCCAATAGAAAAAAACATTACGCCAATATCAATGATTAGAAATAACAAAATGCATAGTCATAATTTAAAAGGACAAATTCACACCATTGGATATTCTAAATAAATAGATATAGGATCAAGAATTACAAATTACTGATTCAGATCCACTATGGTGAAGATTAGCAAGACACTTTTGGTCAAAACACTGCCGACTTAAGGTATTCCTACAATTTCTAGGCAAGTTATTCTTAATATCTATCTCAAAAAAAGAGCTTCGATCAAAGTACCAATCCGCAGCGGCTTCCCCAATTGTCTGCACATTGCATATTGCATCATATAAGCATACATGTCAATACATTTAATAAGATTATTTAAAAATTCCCAAAAAGAGTATAAACTAATTCGGCACTTACCAACTAATGTCAATTTTAGAATTCGACTATAAATGTTATATATCTTACATTTGAAAAGAGAGCATAAACAAACTCAACAAAACTGAAATTAGACAATAGCAATATTGTTATATTAGAACGAAGGAAATAACAATCTTACTTTATTTGCGAGTACATTTCCTACAACAGATGAGCATGTCCATCCTTCAATTTCCCAGATGTGGCCATTATTAGGAATGAATCAATCACATGATCTCTTGCCTATTATTTAGGGATATTTGTATCTTTATTGATTTGTAAATATTTCCTGTATCTTTCCTTGTATTGAAATCGTTGACTTCTTCTTGTATACTCCTCTATAATAGAGGCACGGTTCATTCAATAAAAATAATTTAATTCCCAAATTATATTTTCTATATGGTATCAGGAGGGGTTTCGATCATAACCACCGCTTCCCACTAATCTTTTCCGGTTGCTGCACTCCCACGATTGCTACCATGTCAAACCCACTCACTGAATCCACGGCCACCACCGCGCATACTGGCACTACTTCTGCGCCGCCACCGCTGGTTCCGATGACAGCCCACCATCATCTTTCGATCAAGCTCACGCACCAGAATTACGCATCCTGGAGGGCGCATCTCATCGCCCTCCTCACTGGTCATGATTTTCTTGGATATCTTGATGGATCGCTCGCAAAGCATGCTCTCCTTCCGACGGTTCGAATGCATCGGACGTCACACATTGGATTCGCCAGGATAATCTCTTACTGGCTGCAATTTTTGGATCCCTTTCGCCCGATATTTTGCCGCTGGTTTCCTCCGCATCGTCTTCTGCCGACTCCTGGACTATCCTGACTCGTCTGTGTGCAGGCCGCTCCCGTACCCGCATGAACCAGCTTAGAAGTGAACTCTTTCGCTTGGAGATCAAAGATCGGTCAATCACACAGTACCTTCACTACGTGAAAGCGAAGGCCGACGAATTGGCTCTAATTGACAAGCCCGTGAGTATCGATGATCTCGCTCTATTCGTCATTAAAGGTTTGGGTCCCGAGCACGCCACGATCGTTGGCCTGATCCGTACTTGAGAAACTCCTTAGTGGTATGATGAGTTACACGATCTTCTCTTTGCCCATGAGCAGACGCTCAAGTCTCAAGAAGTCGCTCAGCGCTCGCTTCTTGCTACGGCCAACGCTGCCACTTCCCACCGTTAATCGTCCAATTCTAGGAAAGGTTCTCACTGTGGCAACCCTCGTGGAAACAGCAACTCCAGCCGCCAGCCTTTATCCTCTGGCAGTAGCTCTAACCGAGGGCATCCCAACACCTCCAGCAACTCTCGTGGTCAGTCCGGTTATGGGCGTGGTCCTCCGTCAGGTATACCCTCTTCTCATGATCGGTCTTCTCTTATTTGTCAATTGTGCGGTTACATAGGACATCCTGTCCCTACTTGCCGTCGTGTTAATGTTGCTGCCAATTATGCTTCTCTGACCACTTCTCCTTCTACTCATCCGTGGTTAGTGGATTCTGGGGCTTCTCATAATCTCACCGCTGATCTCAATAACTTGTCGATTCACTCTGAATACGACGGTCCGGATGAGGTCCATATTGCTGATGGTACGGCCCTTCCTATTACTCATATTGGTAATTCAGTTATTAAATTTCCTGCACGCACTTTTGTTCTTAATGATGTTTTGTGCGTCCCTTCGGCGAAACATAATTTACTTTCTGTTAGTAAATTCACTCAGGCAAATAATGTATCCATGGAATTTTTTCCTTCTTCTTTTGTTATCAAGGATCTAGCCACGGGGGCACGACTTCTTAAAGGTCCTTGCGAAGATGGTGTATATCGGTTCACACCGCCGACTACTGCTCCATCCCCAGTGTCTGCTTGTGTTGGGGTTCGTGCTTCTCCTTCTCGTTGGCATGCCCGGCTTGGGCACCCTTCTATAGATACTAGTGAATTGATTATTGATACTTTTAATTTACCGGTTTTGAATAGGTCCTGGATTTCAGGCACCAACACTTGTATTTCTTGCCAGCTGAGCAAATCGCATCGTTTACCATTTAGACCTACATCTTTTAATGCTATGCATCCTTTACATTATATATATGCTGATGTCTGGGGTCCGGCTCCTGTTACTTCTTGGATGGTTCCAAATATTTTCTATTACTTGTTGATTTGTTTACTCGATATTGTTGGGTGTATCCGTTGAATGCGAAATCACAAGTGTCGTCTATTTTTCCTCAGTTTCATTTACTTGTGGAAAAGCAGTTTGGACATTCCATTAGAAACTTTTATTCTGATAATGGTGGTGAGTTTACTGCATTACGCTCTTACTTAGTTGCTTGTGGTATTTCGTGGCTAACAACTGTACCTCATACACATCAGCAAAATGACTTGGTCGAGCGTCATAATCGGCATGTTCTAGAGGTCAGTCGTGCATTATAACACTCGGCCTCTCTGCCGTCCTCTTATTGGTCTTATGCTGTTCAGACGGCTGTTTATTTGATAAATCGCATGCCAACCTCTCTATTATCCAAACAGAGTTCGTTTCAATTATTGTTTGGGTCTGTACCAAACTATGCTAAGCTCCGGGTATTCGGTTGTCTCTGTTTTCCGTGGCTCCGCCCATATCTACCTGGGAAGCTGACCACACCGTCCATCGCTTGCATCTTTGTGGGTTATTCGACTTCCCAAAATGCGTACAAATGTCTTGATGTTCAAACAGGCCGCCTTTATCTATCTCGTCATGTGCAGTTCTTTGAGGATTCTTTTCCCGGGTCCTCACCTACTTTGCCAGCTCTGTCCCCTGAGCCGTCGGTCCCCTTCACTCTCTCGGTTTTGTCTCCTCGGCAGTCCCATCACCTACCTCCTCCAGCAGAGGTTCCGTCTTCTTCCTCTGCCTTGCCTGCTCCGGCTCCGGCTCCTCCCTCCAATGCTGAATCAGATGCTACCATTTCTGGCTCACCTTCGCCACCGGCTCCTTACCCTCAGCGCACTCATCCTATGCGCACCCGCGATCTCAACAACATTTATAAGCCTAAGCGTCTCTTCGCTGCCACAAAGCACCCTCTGCCTTCTGATGTTGAACCATCGACTGTTGCTCAGGCCCTTGCTAGTCCACTTTGGCGTGCTGCTATGGCCGAGGAATTCACTGCTCTTCAATGCTTTGGCACTTGGGATTTGGTCTCGCCGCCCCCTGGTTGTAATGTTATTGGGTGTAAGTGGGTGTTCCGTATCAAACGAAAGCCCGATGGCTTGGTTGACGAATACAAGGCCCGCCTGGTCGCCAAGGGATTTCATCAGCACCCTGGTGTCAACTTCCGTGAGACATTCAGTCCTGTGGTCAAGCCTGCTACCATTCGTACCGTTCTCACTATTGCTCTTCAGCACAATTGGCCTCTCCGCCAACTCGATGTCAGCAACGCCTTCCTGCATGGTACATTGGATGTTCCAGTCTACATGCAGCAACCTCCGGGTTTTAAGGATCTTACTACTCCTTCTCATGTTTGCCTGTTACGGCGTACTTTGTATGGTCTTCGTCAGGCGCCACGGGCATGGTATACTGCTCTCAGTGCTTCCCTACTCTCTTTTGGCTTTCTTCAGTCCAAGGCCGACTCTTCACTATTCACATATTCTCATGGAGAGGATCGACTATTTGTCCTCGCCTATGTTGATGATCTCATCATCACCGGTACTTCTACCCCTCTCATTTCCACTGTTATGTCTCATCTTTTGAAGTCCTTTTTAGTCAAGGATCTTGGTCCTTTGACCTACTTCCTTGGTGTTAAAGTAGCTCACTGTCGAGAAGGACTCTTCCTGTCTCAGCACAAGTATATATTGGATCTATTGCGCCGCTTCAAGATGGATGGCGCGAAGCCTGTTTCCACGCCTATGTCCACCAAGGACTCCGTTATTTCTGGCTCTTCAGATGCCTCCGAGTACCGCAATGCTATCGGTGGCCTTCAGTATCTCACGATCACTCACCCCGACATTGCCTTCGCTGTGAACAAGCTTGCCCAGCATATGGCTTCCCCGCTTGCTTCGTATTGGGATGCTGTCAAACGTCTCTTCAGGTACCTCAAGTCCACCTTGCATCATGGTCTTCTTCTTCGCCGCTCCTCTTCGCTTGACGTCACCGCCTTCTCTGACTCTGATTTTGGCGGGGATCTTGTTGACGGGAAATCCACCTCGGCCTATGTTGTCTTGCTTGGGTCCAATCCCATCTCTTAGCGCTCGAGGAAGCAACGTGGGGTAGCTCGCTCTTCCACTGAGGCTGAGTATAGGGCCTTAGCCGCGGCAGCTTCTGAAGTATGTTGGCTCCATCACCTGTTTGCCGACCTGGGCATTAGTTCCCCGTCTCTGCCTTAGCTTCTGTGTGACAATATGGGGGCCACTCGCCTAGCCCTTAATCCGGCTCAACACTATCGTATGAAGCACATCGCCATTGACCTTCATTTTGTTCGTGATCTTGCCTCCAAGGGTCGTCTCTCTGTCTCCTATGTCAACACTCAAGATCAGCTGGCAGATTTGTTGACAAAGCCCTTGGCTCGTGCTCGCTTCCAACTTCTCCGGTCAAAACTTTCCTTGGCCGATGGCACGTCCATTTTGCGGGGGCGTATTAGGAATGAATCAATCACATGATCTCTTGCTTATTATTTAGGGATATTTGTATCTTTATTGATTTGTAAATATTTCCTGTATCTTTCCTTGTATTGAAATCGTTGACTTCTTCTTGTATACTCCTCTATAATAGAGGCACGGTTCATTCAGTAAAAATAATTTAATTCCCAAACTATATTTTCTATAGCCATGACGATAGCAAGAATGAACGTACATTCCTCTACTCAAAGATTTGTTAAGTTTCATCAAAGTCTCTATGAAATCACTTTTGAAAATCCGAATCCATGTTAATAATTTGAGCATACATTTCTCCAAAAATAATTTGTTAATCTTTTAATTCTATATAGGATTAAAGAAAATAAGTGGAGTACCTTTCATTATTCCCAACTGATTAGCATTAGAGTGTGTAAAGTTGGTGATGCAGTTATCCCATTCGCCCAGTCCACCAACAGCAGGTATTAAGTTGTAACGAACCTGAGACAAATCAATTTATCTTACATCCAATAAATAAATTTCTTTGTTTCAATAACTTGAATTTATTTTATTTTAGGTGAAATACAACTTAAGATTATTAAACTATTCACAAATATTTTCAAAAGATTCTTAGATATGAAAATATTTGATAATCTTAAACAATACATAAATACATGAAAATTCCTTCAATTATTCCCGATTATTTACAAAGATCCATAAATTGTTAACAAATGCTTGAGAAAATCTCTAAATTATAAAAAAATGTTATGTGAAAGTCGTAAAAATAATCAAATTCCAATAACTTGAACATAACACTTTCTTTATAGTTTTGAGTTCTTTCAAAATATTCTTAAGTACCTTAAAATGAATTTTTTCTTTTCTTTTAAATTTCATTCTTGTTTGATTTCAATATGACATTTTCATGAAAAATGTTCTTACCTGAAAACTATCAAAAGCTGATTCAAAGAGCAGTGTCTGAATGTCCCCAACCAAATACTCTGGAAAAAGACACTGGCAAATAAAATAAATGAACATCTTATTAGCATTTCACTATAGCTACTGTAAAACAATAGAATGTATTATATTGCATATGCAACTTCTCTCACCAAAGCAGGATTCAGTTTTGAGGTACATTACACAGACATATAATTGGCTAATTCCTGCATTCAACATAAATATAAATAATGTCATTTAAAAATAAAACATAGTGTACAAAAATATAGTGTAAGAGAATATAAATGTGTAGCAACCACTTCTGCGAAACGTCTTTCTCGTATTTCAACTCCAGGTTCATCTTTTCTGTTTGCAAAACAATGGGAAATGAATGATGTTTTCTTAGTCTATGTACAACATATATCTAAAATGTGCTTAATTAGTTCTAACTTGAATAATTACCCATGTGCTACTCCCTAAGTTTTGTTTGGATCTTATGAGACAGTCGTCTTTTGATGTACACCACCCACCCTCCTGAAATCCACGTAAAATTCACTAATGAAATAAAGAAAAATAAAAATACCACACGCAAAAAAAACATTTTTTAAAGAAAATAATTACAAAATTTATCTAAATATAAATAATCCAATTTTTTGATCCATTTCCAAATCCCTCCAAATGAGCATAAGCAGGTGGACTCCCGTCTAAACAAACTGTACCAAGAAAATAGTAATTGCATCACACTATAAGAAAATATGTTCCAATTTACATATTTGATCTCAACACATTAGCAATATATATATATATATATATATATATATATATATATATATATATTAATTACCTCTCTACGATAACATGAATAAAATTAATAAATAAAAATAAAACCTGCTCCTTGAGTGGCTGCACTTTCTAGAATAGTAAAATTGACCAAGCCACCACCACAGACTTGAGTATTCACCAATACAAGTGAATAAATCACTACCCTTAACCAAATACCCACCATTCTTTACATACACAAAATAAGCAAAATATGATTAGAATTTAAAGGAAGAATCAATTAAACATTTGTTCTTACAAAAAAAAAAAAAAAAAATCTGATTTAACTAGAAAAAATATCATAAGCTTCGAAATTCATACCTGTTTTCTTGGATTGATATGTTAAAGAAATGAATTGAATAAAATAGCTATATATATATATATGAAGATAGAAAGGTGGAAACAATCAAGTTTTATGGTTAAGTGAAGCTCCAAAACATCATTTTTATAGGGAACACAACTAGGTACATACTAGATTGCCTAACAAGTCCTACCGATGTAAGCAAAACGAGTGAACACTTAAAACTGGTTGATTCCAAATTTAGAATAAAATTCATTACTTAACATTGATTACTCACACGAAGATTTTATTTTACATTTACGAATTTTCAACCAATTCGGGAAAAATAATAATGCCGCTAGGAAAGAGACATTGACCGATTTTTAGGTGTGAAAATTATATATATATATATATATATATATATGTGAACACAAATTTGTTAGATTAATAATTAATTCAAACTATTTATTTTTGTGTAGATACCACAATTTTAGCATTTTATTGTAGTTACAGAATATTATTCCAATAAAGTTGAAAAGTAAAATCAGAATTAAAGATAATCTCTTTCTAATATCCCAAAAAGAAAAAAGATTATGAAATTTCTTATTCTCAAAATTTGTTATTTTGTTTCCAGTGGAGTTTTATGAAATTCTAATAGTATTTTTCTTACGTTGTGTGTGCAAAGAATGGTGGATATTTGGTTAAGTGTAGTGATTTAGTCACTTGTAATGATGAATACTTA
Organism: Caryopteris x clandonensis; assembly: GCA_028749325.2. NCBI lineage: Eukaryota > Viridiplantae > Streptophyta > Magnoliopsida > Lamiales > Lamiaceae > Caryopteris > Caryopteris x clandonensis. The sequence continues at coordinate 17,010,090 of JAPYKT020000001.1, forward strand.
AGTTTGTGGTGGAAGCTCCGTCAATATTACTATCCTGAAAGTAAACGTTCATGGACCAGGTTTTATTATTATTTATTAATTTATGCACAAACTAATAAATAAAAATAAAACTTGCTCCTTGATCTACTGCATTTTTAGGATAGAATTAGGGTCCACATTTGTATATGAGCCAGAGAGAGTTGGGTTGTGTGTAGTCTGAATAGAGAATAATAAAAGTATGAGAGTATGTATACATAGACCTTGCCTCATATGAAGGGAGAATGTCTCAATATTGTATTTGTAATATAATTTATCTTATATCTAACTTGTTTAATGTTTGTTCTGAACACTCAGCATGAAGTAGCATTCGATAGATGTTGCTGAATACTATTTAAGCTGTTCAGTAGAATGTTTCAATCACTACTTAATTTGTTTGGTAGAAGAACGAGCCTTATGGCAATATGTTCGTCTATATTCGACAAATAAGTTTCTAACATGAATAGATGTGTTTGATCAATATTATTAAAAATAGATGTGTACGACATATTAGATTCAAACACATACGTGTAAGTGTGCAATAAATTCAAAACAAAACACCGAAAAAAACAAAATATGATTGTTTTTAAACTAAATTCTTCTCTAATGTATATTTTTATCTAAAACATACAAAAATTTAAAAATTAACTAAGATTTTATGGATAGAGAATTAATTTGGATCACAAATTTGTTCATCTTTTTTATTCTTTTTGTTTGTATTTGTTTTTTAAAGTAAAAGAATATAATATTTTATAAATTAAAAATATATTCAATAAATGAGATGCAACTAAAAAGGATTTGAGGGTGTGAATAATAAATAAGGAGAAATAACATATGAGATTATTCCACAGGAGATCCGACGAACGACGAACGACGAACTGCGGATTACTATTAGCGCTCTCTCTAGTTGAGGGGCCCGTAAACAAGAACTCCACAGAGTAAGTGTGGAACATAAGGTTGCTTCAATGGGAATCTTACTCCTCTCTCTCTCTCTCTCTCTCTCTCTCTCTCTCTCTACTAAATAGCTATGATCTTTCGAAAGGGCGCACCATGTTGGCGCCTAATTGAACTTAATAACCATCAACAGGAATTAAGAGAGGCGGCAGAGTAGAAGTGGAACCATGAAATCCCACTCCCCATGGGGCACTGCCAAAAAACCCCGTCAAGTTTCGGATGTAATTTAGTGGCCCTCTCTCTCTCTCTCTATCTCTCTCTCTCTCTCTCTCTCTCTCTCTCTCATGTTGATAGAATGAATTTCTGATTTCTTTTAACACAAAAGAAGATAATTCTAATGTGCAGACCGACCGCTGACAACCTAGTTCCGATACGCTTGGATATTGAAATTGATGGGCAAAGATTTAGAGATGCTTTCATTTGGAATCCTTCTGGTAATTTTTAGACTTCTGTGCTCTTGACTTATTTGTGTCATTCTCGATGTTATTCCCTAGATAATATTTCATTTTTGATTGGTCATTGTGCTTTGGGCGCACTTAATTTTTCCCATCTCAATAATGATCATTCAGTAGCTATCTAATACTTTGAAATTATTAATTTTGGGAGCTGAAAATCATGTGTTGTAAATTTAGATCCCGATTCTGAAGTGGTGGTGTTTGCAAAAAGAACGGTAAAAGACTTGAAGCTTCCTCCAGCTTTTGTCACACAGATAGATCAATCCATACAAGTACAGTATTTCTACCAACTCCTGAAATGCATTAGACTCATTGTATGACTTTTTATGCTTTATCTTGATTAGTCACGAGAGTGTTGGTTAATGATCAGTTCCTTTTTTGTTCTAATTTACTTGCAATGGATTTTATTGTTACTACCAACCTTGCCTTGTGTAAGACATTGTTGGTGTATTGTAAGCTTGTTACATACCATGCATCCGCATTTGATTTCCCTGAAATATCTGTTGTTTAAGTCAGATGATTTGAGACAAAAGCAGATACTTGTTGGGATTTGCTTACAGTGGTTTGCCCGATGTTTTAGGTTTATGTATTCACCGATGTATACTTTGTCACATGCTTAATTCTGACTGTGATTAAAATGCCTATTATTGTAGACACAGCTGTCGGAATTTAGGTCCTATGAAGGGCAAGATATGTATACTGGTGAGAAGGTTGTTCCTATCAAGGTTTGTCATTGCTGATCTGTGATTCCTTACCAATATAACCATTCCTAATTTTTTTTTTTTTTTTTTTTGTCATTGCCATTATTATTTTTTCTTTTTTTTTGTGTGCGAGGGCATAAAATAATGGTGTTGAATTTTGTTTCTCTTTCTGTGTTCACTCAGCTTGATCTTCGTGTTAACCATACCCTTATTAAAGACCATTTTCTATGGGTAAGAAGAGCCAAGATCTGTTTACGTCTTATTGTTTGACAGAAGAATTATAAATTTGGTCTGACATAATGTCTTTTTTGCATTTTTGGATTTGGCCATTGATTGGAACATAAATACAAATATTTCAGGATTTGAACAACTTTGAGAGCGATCCTGAGGAATTCGCCAAAAGTTTTTGTAAGGACATGGGCATTGAAGATCCTGAAGTTGGAGTAAGTACTCGAATTTACATTAGTATAGTGATACTATAATTGTCAGTATCAGAAACAAACTACTGATGCATTTGGTGGCCTTATTTTGACAACAACATAAAGTTGAAACTGAAGTCTGCTGTAGTGCTAGAAGAGGAAGGTCGTTGCAGTAAAAGTAGAACTTGGTTTGCTCATATTTTTAGCAACTTTGTTTCTTGTGGCCGATTGAAAGAGTTCGTTGTACGTAACTTGCATTATTTCCTTCCAACCTGACTTTTCCGTTCAGATTAAGTAGTTATTAAAGCATTATCTACTACATAAGATCTGTAACCAGCATATTACTAGAAATTGCAATTTAAACAACACAATCTCCTTTGCCTCTTTTAATTAGCGATTCAAGTGTGGCTATGAATGGATAGTACTGCTCTACAATTACTTTATTGTCAACTTATTTTAGAGATTCTGTCTCTTCAAAGAATGGCTCTAAATGGATTTCTTTTATATTATATATATATATATATATATTTGCTTTTTTGCATACGATGAACTTATGTTACCATGGAGATTAAGGCCACCAGTACCTGTTGTAGGCTGAGGCTTTTTCGTTCTTGCAATCTCTTCCTCTGTATGCTATATAGCTTGCTTGTATTCAGTTCTGGCCATGATCTAAAGTTGAACTGCATTTACGCTGCGTTCGTTTTCTTCTAATATTGATGTGTTGCATTGAATAATTATCACTTCTATTGAATGCGTATTAATCCCGCTTTAACTTTGCAGCCTGCCATTGCAATTGCCATTCGAGAACAACTTTACGAGGTGAGTTGATTTTCTATGGCTTGCTTATGTTGTCTTTGCACTATTGTTCCAATTCTGGGATGATTTATCAGTTCTTACAAATTATAGCTTTTCATGTGTTAGATTGCCGTTCAAAACGTCACTTCAGCCCGTGAAAGCAGAATAAACAAGAAAGGCCGCAGAGGGTTTGAGAACAGCCAGGCCAGGTCTCTTGTTAAACTTGGGATTTATGTATTTATATAAGCATAATGCAAAATGATGAATTATTAATTCAATGCAGCTTTTGGTGCAAAATTTTCAGTCAATTTTAATGACCAAATCTTGCTTTTCTTTCTCCTTCTCTCTCCCCCCCTCTCTCTCTGTCTCTGTCTGTCTCTCTCTCTCTCTCTCTCTCTCTCTCTCTCTCTCTATCTATCTATCTATCTATCTATCTATCTATCTATCTATCTATCTATCTCTATCTCTCTATCTATCTTCTCTCTATCTATCTATCTTCTCAGCAAGACAAGTGGGAATGCTGTGGACTTGTTCAAGTTATTTGGCAGTAAGTCCAGTGTTATTCGGTAAGCACTATCATTTTTTTCCTTAGAGGAAATACCTAGGCTGTCTTTCTCCTGGCACCAAATACCCTTGTTATGTGTATTTTTAATTGTTCAAATGGCTGTCTTATATCCTTCAATGGTTTTGAATTTCCTTGAACCAAGATCTTTATTCTCTTTCCTAGTAAGCACACAAAGAAATAAGCACACAAAGAGAACAACATACCAAAAATGGTGCATATAACAAGGAAGAGTCGCATGAAAATAGATTCAGACTAATGAAAATTTACTGATTTTCTGCCATTCTGCTAAATTGAATCCATTGTTGAAATGATGACACCTCAGGAAGAGGAAAGAATGGGATGTATATGAGCCCATAGTTGATCTCTTATCAAATGAGGAGGTCGACGCCCTTGAAGCAAAGGAAGAAAGGAGTACCCGATGATGTGAAACTCAAGATGACTGTCATTTGTAATTTCTTCTGTAGAAGAGACCCCCACATATATAAATATATGTGTGTGTACCTGTGCTTGTGGTGGTCTTTTATATCTTAATTTGTTGTTGTTGTGTGGGGGGGATGTTGGAATTTGGATTTGCTTTAAACAGGGCAAGCATATGTCAGAACCATATTTCCCTGTCCCTGCTAGTTTGATCCAACTGGCTTTTTGCACAATTTCACCAGCTTCGTTATTCTCTTGATAGATCATCATTTTATTTGCAAGTTAGGACTTGGCCCAAGGAATCCTGCATATAGTCCATAATTAAAAGACACTTGATTCCATAGATTATAGTGCATATAGTTACCAATTTTTTGGCATTTCTTTTCTTCACTTCTGTGGTACGTACAAGCCATCTACTTGTGATGCTGTGCTTCCCACAACATATTTCCAGTGTTTCTTCTACAAATCAACATCAACTCTGTGGTCCTCAAATGAATGAACGGCCAATATTACATCACGCCAACAGTGGACGGCGATGAAGTTATTATTATTATAGAAAACTGGATTTCTTAAATACTCTCTCTCCTTGCCAGCAGCTTAACAGCGGAAGGCATCATGGTAGCACCGAATATGCAAGTGGTTCTATAGATCCTTTACTCATTCTCAGCAAGATCTTCACCCTCCTTATCTGGTTTCATGTTACTCGATGGCATTGCATCTAGCACACCAACAACCTGAGGTTCAAAACCCATATGAATCATGCGCTCAGCCTCATGAAAGAACAACATATCGCCTCTTCGAACAGTAAAGACGACATCCAGGTGTAGCAATGACAACCTCACAATATCCCTGCCAAATCCTAAAGCCTTGTTCTTCCATGGATTGCCACCAAGTAACGGGCAGATTTCACTGTCTCATCGTCAATTTGCTGAGCAAGATCTCTTGTAGCTGCTATGGCAACAGCATAGGGTCCCTCTGCCTCATTATCCTCGCACATAGGAGGAAGTCTGGCTATGTAAGATAGTGTAGGAAGAACATAAGCTGCAGTTTTACCAGAACCAATCTCAGCAGCAACAATCACGTCTCTTTGCTGCAGGCCAAGCCGGGTGGAAGCCATCTGAGAGGGTGATTGGGTCTTGTAGCCAGCTTTTTCTGTGCGGCCTTCAGCTGCTCTGGACCAACTTTTTCTGTGCGGCCTTCAGCTTTAAACGCAAAATTTCACATTTTTGCCACAAAATACATTATAAGTAAACAACTTTGTACAAAATACATTAGAATTATGAATTTATCATTATAATAAAGTAACGAATCTATAGTAAAAATTTGAACGAAAATTAAAATTTTAAAAGATATACGATTTTGCTCCTACACAAAAAAGCTAGTATTTGATAAATTTTTAGATATTTCATTAATATTTTAATGACAAATAGATTTGTCTTATTGAAGTTAATATTTAATGCACTATTTTTTATAAAATGTAATCATAAAAAAACATATTATATGAATCATTTCCGGTGTAAAACAAATATAATGTTAAAATTTAAATTTTCTTATAGAAATTGCATCGCAACACTTGCAAATTTGTGAAAACTACATTAAAATTATGACAATATTATTATAATTATGTAAGGACCTGCTGAAAAATTATGAGTTTGCCCCTATATTGAAAAAATAATTATTTGTTAATTTTTTGAATATTTAAATTTAAATTATAAATAAATTGACTTATTGAAGTTATTATTTAATGTTCTATTTTTGTATAATGTCAATAAAAATTGTGTAAAACACTTCACGCGTAAAACAACTTAACGTCAAAATTTCATGAATTCTTGGAATCGATAATTCTTGGAGATTTTCCTTTGAGGAAGAACGGTGAATCCATATGACATGTGAATAGCTATCATGACGAAGAAGGGGTGATGAGAGAATGTATGCACAGGGCATTGGCTTAGTATAGAAACAGGGTGTAGTGAAAATGTTTTTACACAGGGCATTTACTTGGCATTGATGCAAGATATAGTGTAAATCTTGTTTACATAGGACATTGGTTTGGTATTGATGCAGGGTGTAGTGAAAAGTTTGTCGATAGTTGAGTGAATTCCAAGAGAACCAAGAATAGGAGTAGCAACATAACTTTTCAACGGGGTTTTATCGAAATATGCCGAGGAAATTCTTGGAATCGGTAATTCTAAGTGGACTACTTATATGGTGGACTAGGGTTGTTCTCTATCTTGAGAATGATGATCGTGAATAAAGATAATGAATTTACTTTTATCTTTGTCAAGGTGTAGTTTTTTAGAATTTGTCAAAAAATAAAATATAGTTTTTCGCTTTTGAAACAAATCTTGGAGGCTTCTTAAAACTATTTAAGAAGTCCATTATTGTAGGTTTCAAATGCACCATAATCTTTGTATTTATTTTTTCTTAAATCCTTTCTTGTATTCTCTATAGTTGCATTTTCTCTAGTATAAAGAGTTAAGAGAATGGTGTGAACTAGTCAAAGGTTTGTAAGGGTCTGGTGGTTTTGGTATCGGAAGAGTGAGTGTCTACGTGATTGTAAAGCTTTTCTTACAGTAGTATTTTTTTTTTTGGGTTGTGGTTTTTCTTCAATTTTAAAGTTTTTACATAAATTTTTGTATATGGTTTGGTATTTTTTTATCAATTATTTAATTACTTTTTCCTGTGAATGTGGGATTCAAAAATAAACCTTACACTTTTATGATCTCAAATTCCTGGATTTGTTTCCCGCAATAGTCATTTACTAAATTGACATTTATGCATTAGGAAGGCTAATCTGGGTAGAAAAATGGGGTGGTTATAATCCACTCATATCCCATATGAAAGATCTTTAGTTGTAATATCATTCCAAATTAATTATGAATTTATTAGAGAAAAAATTATAATCCACATTTAGTATTTAGTCCCATAAGATTAGGGCCAATACAATTTTAATAAAATTCTTTTATTTTTTTGCACTTCTGCTCCCTTTTTTAAAAAAAGAAAAAGGTTGGGAATCTTTTCTTGAAAAGTTACTTTGATTAACATTGCAAAATAATATTAACTTTGTGACTTATTTATGCTAAATTTTAGAAGTAATACTAAAATTATAATTATGTGGAAGTTTCAGATTTGATTTTGTAATTCAGTCAATAGAATAAAACATTACGTCAATATCAATGGTTCAGAAATAACAAAATGCATAAACACAATTTAAAAAGACAAACTCACACCATTGGATATTCTAAATAAGTAGATCATTTTATAAGATCAAGAATCACATGTTAGTGATTGAGATCCATCATAGTGAAGATTAGCAAGACACTTTTGGTTAAAACACTGTTTACTTAAAGTACTGCTACAATTTTTAGGCGAGTTATTCTTAATATCTATCTCATAAAAAGAGCTTCGATCAAAGTACCAATTTGCAGCAGCCTCCCCAATTGTCTGCACATTGTATATCACATCATATAAGCAAACATGTCAATTAATTTAATAGAATTATTTAAAAATTCCCAAGAACACTATAAACTAATTTGGCACCTGCCAATAAATATAATTTTAGAACGTAACTACATAAGTTATGTATGATACATTTGAAAAGAGAACACAAACAATCTTACTTTATTTGCAAGTACATTTCCTACAACAGATGAGCATGTCCATCCTTCATTTCCCCAGATGTGGCCATGACGATAGCAAGAATGAACATACATTCCTCTACTCAAAGATTTGTTAAGTTTCATCAAAGTGTCTATGAAATTACTTCGAAAATCTGAAAAAATCATGCATATTAATAATTTGAGTATACATTTCTCCGGAAATAATTTGTTATTGTTTTATTCTATATATTAAGAAAAAAAAAGTGGAGTACCTTCCATAATTCGTAATTGAGTGGCGTTACATAGAGTTAAGTTGGTGATGCAGTTATTCCATTCGCCCATTCCACCAATAGCAGGTACTAAGTTGTAATGAATCTAAGACAAATCAATTGATTTTACATTGAATAAATTAATTAATATGTAGAAATATGCAGTCAAAGAAGAATTTGACAACTCTTGATGTTCCCCTACTAAAAGTTGACGAAGGCATGGCTTACAAGTTAAAATCTTATCCTAAGATTATTAAATGATTCACAAATATTTTCATAAGGTTCTTAAATATGAAAATATTTGAAAATCGTAAACAATACACAAACACTTGAAAAAATCTTTCAATTATTCCCGATTATTTAAGAAGATCGATAAATTGTTAACAAATACTTGAGAACGTCTATAAAATATGAAAATTACTATGTGAAAGTTCTTTTATAATTAAACACAAAATAACTTGCACATAACATTTTTTTTTTCTAGTTTTGGGATTTTTCAAAATATACTTAAGTACCTCAAAATGCATTTCTTTCAAGTTTCATCTTGTTCAATTTCAATAGGACATTTTCATTAAAATATATTTACCTGATAACTATCAAAAGCCGATTCAATTACAAAGAGCGGTGTCTGAATGTCTCCGACCAAATACTCAGGAAAAAGACACTGAAAAATAAAATGAATGAGCACATTATTAGCAGTTCAATGTAGCCATTATAAAACAATAATATGTATTATATTGCATAAGCAACTTCTCTCACCAAAGCAGAATTCGCTAATTCCTGCATTCAATATAAATATATATAATGTCATTCAAATATAAAGCATAGTATACAAAAATATAGTGTAAGAGAAGAATGTACATGTGTGGCAACCACTTCTGCGAAACGTCTTTCTCGTAATTCAACTCCAGGTTGATCTTTTCTGTTTGCAAAACAATGGGAAATGAAGGGTATTTTGTTAGTGTATGTACAACATATATTTAAAAACGTGATTTTTTTTTTTTTTGTATCGTGCACTAAATTTAAATAATTAGCTTATGAGATTTACCCATGTATAAAAAATCCAGAATCAGAAATACACTTTGCCTTGGTAGTATTAGATAGAAGCGCTCGAAACACGTCACAGTGTAAGATGGTTGCCAATCCACCGGCAGAGGTTCCACTCAATATAGCCTGTAAGCCATAATGTAATCAATTTTCATTGTGTAGTTAATAAATATAAGTTAAATATTGGAAATGAACCATACGTATTGGGCATTTCTCATTCCTTTGGCGAGCATTTCCTCCATCATGGAATTAAAAATTCTCGCACCCCGAAAAGTAAGGTTGGTTTGCTTGAAACAACAATTAAATATAATTAATGGCTGTGTAGTAAATAGATATTCTAGTGCAAGTTTAATAATAATAATAATAATAATAATAATAATAATAATAATAATAATAATAATAATAATTATTATAATAATAATAAAAGACTTACTGGATCAACTTCTTCGATATCCGACATAAAGGATGATCCATCACAATAAAAGATATAAACTTTATGCCAATTACAGAAATCTGAAATTCACAAAAAGAAAACAAAATGTAATTTTCTCCAAGATGATATAAAGAAAACAAACTATTAATCGATTTAATTGTAGCATATTCTATAGAACTTGGCAAATCCCTTAATCTACTTTTAACTCTGAACTTGAACATGCAATAAGAAAAAATGAAGACGAAATTTATAGCTAAATTTCAAGAAAATATAAATTACAATTAAATTGAATTTTGAAATATTGTTCTAGTATGTGAAATTTATCTGTAATTTTATTATCTTATTTAATTTATTTTATCAATTATGTAGTTATATAACGGTTTTTTTTTATTTATTTAAAGAAGAAGTTAATCTCTTATTATTTTATTGAAAACATTAATTTAGCCAATAAAATTTAGGTTGGGCAAAATTATTAATTTTAAATAAATTATTAATTTGTTGTATATTAATTTAGAGAATTTTAATAAATATATATACGCACACATATACCTGGATTAAATGCACAGTCATTGTCAAGTAACCCTGAGAAGTTTCGATTAGTCATCAAGTGGCTACTCCCTAAGTCTTGTTTGGATCTCGTGAGACAGTCGTATTTTGATGTACACCATCCACCACCCTGAAATTCATAAATCAACTTCTTTTTAATTTAACAAACAGATAAATTAAACAAAGAAATAAAGAACAATAAAATACCATACGAAAATTAAAACATTTTCTAAGAAAAATAATTATAAATTTAGTGTTCATCATGGTAAATTATTTTCGTTTTACAAAGTGAGCTTACAAAATTTACCTGTATATAAACGATCCAATTACTTGATCCATTTCCAAATCCCTCCAGATAAGCATAAGCTGGTGGGCTCCCATCTAAGCAAACTGAAAGAGAGTTTATTCTAATTTACAATTATGATTTTAATTTATTAACAATATCTTTATACATACCATCATATATATATATATAAGTGTGTGTACAAATAAATTAAATTTATGCACAAACAAATTAATAAAAATAAAACCTGCTCCTTGAGCAACTGCACTTTTCAAAATAGTAACATTGACGGAGGTTTCACTAAAAACTTGAATATTGATCATTACAAGTGAATATATCACTACACTTAACCAAACACCCACCATGCTTTGCATACACAACCTAGGACAAATATTATTAAGAAGAATGATTGTTATAAGATAGGAGCAAGAAACGAGGGAGTGTTGTGGCAAAGTGGAACTACATACCCTCATATTTATAGAGAAGACAATCATTTAACTTAAAATTAATTTTTGAATTTAAACTTTGACCCCTCCATTCAAATACGATTCAAGTCCAAGTAAAATTAATTATTTTATAAAGTGAGAAAAAAATGAAACAAGCAAATAAGTTTCCTGCTCTAATTTTAGAATATTTTTCTTCTTTTAGACATAAGCTATTTATTGGCATTAGGAAGCGTGTTAAGTAATAGACTTGCATGAATTTCTGGTACAATGATTCATGACTCACATGTTGTGTTTTACAAAATAATTCATTTCCCAACTATTTTGCATTTTACATTTTAAAAAATTATCTTTTTTTTTTTAATGGATGAAATTGGATTAGATTTTTTTTTTCTAATTTCAATTTTATAAATTATCATTACATGTCTATATTAAATTTTTAGATACACATCAATGACCAAAACTTTAACTTCAATAAAGTTTGAGAATGAATTTGAAGATTGATTTTGTTACCATGAAATTAAAATATCACCACTTTTATTTGCAATTAAGTTTTGGAATTTAGTTGGATTTCAAATCTACACTATTGAGCCCACTTGAATCAAAATCATTTAATTTAAATGCAATCTAAAAAATAATTTAATATTTAAAGTGATGCACAAATGCTATGGACGTGGAATTAAATTGGCAACAGAAATAATTCCCATACTCATATTTTAGAACAATTTTCTAATTTTAGACATAAATTATTGGTGTTCTCAAATTTCTAGGGTTCTGAAATTGCATCAATTTCTGGCATACACTTCCCTCATTTAAACATTAATGAGACATGACTTTTTTACAAAATAATTACTATGGCAGTTGTTTCATCTTTTTTACTTACAACTTTTCAACCTATTGGTAAAAACTAGTGATATTGCCGCGAAAGTGACATTAACCAATTTTTAGGTCTGAAAATTACTTCCACCCATCCTTTTTATTTAATATTTTAAAGTTAAAAAGAAAAATTAAGAATCTCAAGAAATGAACAAACAACCAATTAATTATGTATTATGGATAATTTCGAGTGAACTTCACCACGTCCTACACTAGGCGTCTATGTACTATATATAGACCAAAAAATAATAATAATAATAAAGAAATCTTCTGTTTTTTTTTTAGTAACAAATTTTTAAAGGACGCATATGTGATATTTTACAATTGATTTTAGGTTAATTGGGTTTAAAACAAATATAAAAGTTTGTGCATTTATTGACATCTTCAACTAACACATGACGTATATTTGTGAAGTTGGAACATGAGATAAAATATAAAATAAAATAGAGGTTCTGAAACTCTATGGATGATAAAATTGAAAAACTATTAAATGAGGCTTACATAATTGTGTTTTTCTGGATCTTTCTTTTTTTCTTTCAGAAAAATAATGTTCCGGCAAAAAAAGAATGAAAGATGTTGATAATCCCTCCCTGAGGTGATGACATGCTTTATAATAATTACCTACTACCATTAGTTGAGGCTCCTTTACTTTATATGTTATTGTATTTTTAAATATGTAATACGATTTCAAATTAAGGTAGAGAAAAGAGAATTAATTTCATATATTATACCTAAAAATAATATTTAAGAAACGACCAAGTTATTTGTGTTTTGTATATATGGCAAAAGTTTACAAAATAAGAATACATACATATATATATATATATATATATATATATATATATGAACCTATCACAAGTTATCACCCATAATCAGGCTTTTTTCCTTTTTTTTTGTTTTTTTTTTACTAAAGAAAATTGTCAAAAATACATTCCAGAATTGGAAACTAATTTTTAAGGAAATTTGACTATTATATGTAGTTCAATTATTATATTAATATAAATTTATTTAATTATATTAAAATTTAATTTAGTTTTAGTTAATTAAAATGTATCTCTTACTAGTAAATAGAAAGAAGGAAAAGGCAAAAAAGAAATAAGTTTTGGTGTATCGGAACAAGCTGACGCCTTGTGTCCTAAAATTTCCATTTGACCATATCCTAAAAGAAATTACATTGGTTATTTTTTACCCAAAGAATTTTAGTATGACCTTAAAAACCCATATACAAGTATATATTTCTAATAGTATTTGTTAACCTCAAAAGTATTACTTATTACCACAATAATATCAATTTTAACCTTTAATAATATTAATTATTTAATTAAAAATTATTAATTATTTATCTAAAATATTTTATATGATTACCTATAAATTATTAATTTATGTACGTGCTAATAAGAAGTGGCTATAACTTAATACTTTATTAAATAATAATAGTTGTTTATGTAAAAGGTATTGCTTGTTTCCACAAAATTATTATTTTTAAATTTTAATAGTATTATTTGTTTAACTAAAATTTATGACTTGTTTACATAAAATGTATTACTTGTTTACCTAAAAGTATTACTTATCTTTTCATAATATATTACTGTTGTGTTAAAAAGGAGTAGGTGTTATTTGCTGAAATAGTACTCCCTTTAACCTTTAATAATATTTCTTGTTAAAATCTAGATGATTTTTATCAAGTTAGTTCAATTTTTCACATTATATTTGATTTTATTAAATAAATTATAGTTTAAAAAAGTATTGGATCATAAAATATGTAGTAGTGCAGGAAGTTTTGCAATTAATTAAGATAATGATATAACAGTTCATATATATATATATATGTGCTAATGTAAAAATATTAAAAATCTTATTTTTTATTTTAATTTGAAGTATATTGAATTGTTTTTTTTTTTTTTTAATTGAGGTATTTATCCTATAATGTGATACATTTTTTAAAATATATATACTATTAGATGATTAGCATCCTAAAACAATACTTGGAAATAACCTAGAAGGAATTCAATAAAAGTGGCTCAATTCATGCTATGAGGTTAGTATTGTAAAAATATGAAACTATAAATTATATAATAATTTTTTATTGCGTAAAACATTATTTATTCTGTATTGCATGCAATCAAAATCCTATTTGGATCCCAAGCAATTACTTTACAAGGTTCATTGGTGTCGTCACCACTTGCTTCACCAAGTGACTACTACAAGAACTTGACAACACAGTGTACGACTGAAGTTTTTACTACCATATGCCAGGAAGCAGAAGTTCCGATTGATGAGTATTTTACATATAATTGTTGTCCTTTGTTCGTGACTTATGTTGGACCTGAATGTTTTAATGTACTACTCAATGACATCGATGTCACTTGCAAAATGGATCCAAGTTATATTAGGTCGAGGGCTGATGACCTTTTAGTGTATTGTTCAGGTTAAGTAAGTGGTGAAATACAATACCATATGTACGATCACAATAATAATTTAAAATGTTTCTCTTAAAAAAGAATATCCTATAAAGTGTGAATATTCTGTATGTAATAATAAACACAATGACTTTTAATAAAGAATATAAATTACATATTTATCTTCAATAAAACTTGAAGAAATTCATACTCATTCTTAGGTGCACTAATTATTGGTACCCCTAGAAAAAAGTAATGCAGGAATTTATGCAATTTATTAATATAGTAAGTGAGTTCTTTTTTATTTTTCCAATGAAATAATAATACAAAATTCTTATTTATATAATTTATCATGTTCAAATTTTATTAAGTTTAATTGGGCTTAAAAGAATTATTCATTAATTATGGAGTTAATAAATTGAGGTATGAAGCCCAATAAAAATTAAATTTTATGATTTCATAATTATATAAGATTATTATTCTATAATATAATTTGCAATTTATGAAATTATTACAATTAAATTATTTATATGATTTTATAATGTTTGTGTGGGATCAAAAGATATTTGGATTTTTAAATCTTCCTTATCATATACAAGATGGATCATATGTATTTCGTTGACATTTGTCTATATAAAGGAAGAATAGTTGATCTTTAAAAGATATTACAAAATGTGCATTGTACAGAAGTAATACTAGTCCTAATAACAAGAAGAGAAGAGTTTCTACTGTGCACAAGTTTAGATAGCTTGGTACTTTAATGACTAAGCAACAGGGCATGATCCAGAATGTGCAGATAAGCAGCTGACAGCTAATCGAAGACTTTATGGAAAACCAATGAGATGAAAGAATTACTTAAGGTTATTCGGATTTATATATAGGCAATTAGACCACCTGTATGTTTCCATCATGCCCCTGCGATTGATACCTAATCGCATATATTTTCTCTCATTCTCTCATACAGAGTTACAGACTATTAGTATTTCATAGAACTTTTGGGACCATATTTTTGCTAATTACTTGCCCGTCTAATATCAGTTTTCACAATGCAAATAATGTATGTTGTACTGTATGCTCCCTACGTCACCATGATTAAGCAGGCAAGTACTAATTGAAATTCCTAAATAGAGAAACTACAGCCCTTCTATTGAGAATTTTATACTGCACTGTTGATTAAATTTACCAGCTTCTCCCCAGGTCTCATTGGTGCTGTTGGTGCAGGAGGAACAATGACTTCTTCATATCCCTTGTAATGTTTCCTTATAGTGCCCTGAGGAAGGGCCGTGGCAGCAGCCTGAGTCACATCACCATGTCCCGCAAGGTCATCAAGTATATTTTTCTTCTCACTTGCTTGAAGTAACGAACTAAAAGACAAAGAAGACAAGTTGTTCTCAGTTCCATGATCCATTCCACGTCTATTCTTCTTTTCCTCCTTTCGCCGAAGTTTATCAATTTGTCGCTCAGACTCTGTTTGGAAGAGTGAGAAGAGAGTAAGAATGGGATTGATTCTGGAACAGTATGACCAACAAGTTTTTGCAAATCAAACCTGAATTACATGAAAAATATACATAACTTTATTATCGGAAATCATTAATATAAACTCAATGTTCTTTTAGAGAAAAGAAACACCCAAATGTGATTCAGACCATGCACATTTGAGAACATTAAGTTTAACAAATGACTCAATTAATAGACCAACCAAAATTACTTGGTTGCAAAATAAAACTTAAGCAGCATTCACAGTTCCCACAATCAATCCCATTCTTACTCTCTTCTCACTCTTCTAACCATGGTTCACTATAATTTTCAACCTCTAGAACGTCCTTGTAACAGAAATTCAAATAACCCAAAAAATAAGATATTAAGCATCATAACCATGTCAACTGAGTACCACACCGAATCAAACAACGGAGGCCATAACTATATATTCTTTTTTTTTTTTTTTTTTCAAATACAAAACAAAATATTTTACTGAGGACCATAACTAATGGCATTTTAAGGGATTTAATTACATAAACTAATACGAAGCATAGTCGAATTATTTATCAAGATCATTTCCCATAATAACGTGATCGGTACGAATCAATTGAATTCAGCAACAAACAGACTTTATTTCGTACCCAATATTTAAGAGTGACAATTCACAGCTTGACAAATATTACACCCTCAGATGATACATATTGTATTCGACAAGTGCTTCCACCTAAAGTACATTTTTCGACTTCTCTATAGAAAACAGTAAAAGAGAACCTAACTTTTTACTCAAAATTCTCCTTTCCCTCTCATCAGCTTCAGATTCAGCAGTCCCACTAAACAGCATATAAACATTAGTGCTACTTCCTGGAACTCCTCCGAAACCACTTCACCACCCATCAACTCAACCACAGCAGCAATAAATTGCTTGTACAATTGTCGTACCTCAAAAGAAGCTGCACAACAATACACATGACAAATAAATAATAAATAACAAATAACTAAATAAAACAACCTAACATGCTGAAGTCCATATATTTCCAATCCCTTCAACTAACTATAGCACAAAAAATGCCAAAAAAAGCCTCCAGCACAATACATTTAAGTTTAGAAACTCTTTTTACAAGCATACACTCGTCACACACAGCAATCCAGAGCTGCAATACCTTCATCCCATCGATAAATAATCTTATGCGCGAGTTCCCACTCTCCAACTGAAGCTGCAGAACTATTTCACGGAACATTTTTCAAAAGCAAATCAGATATTAAGAAAAATATATCAATGATAGTTATAGCTTTAAAAACGGTGGAATAGTTTATTTTCCAAGAACATTAAGAAATGCAAATACATACCTACGGCGATTGAGATTCTGGAAAAGGGATTTCCGGTTGAGATAGGCTTGATCGGCGTCGAAAGGCTTCCTGAGAGAATTGGTTAATCGCGGCAGCTCCAACAACATTCTGTCCGATCGTTTGGGTGTCTTTTTCAGTAGAAGAAATGGCGAGAAGTTTAGAAGAAGAAATGGGGTTTTGTATTTATAAATAGGGAGAATTTTAGAAATGGTTTATTTATGGTGTTATATATAGCCTCTTTATTTTTTTAATTTTTTTTTTTTAAAAAATAACCTTCAATAAATAAATAAAAATGCAAGAACAAGTACTATTGAGCGGGCCATCCACACAATTCGGAACAATAAACTATTTGGGTAAGATCTGGCAGTCCTAACTAAGTTATGCGTAACAACATTTGCACTACGACGAACAAAAGAAATAAAAAAATAAGGACAAAAACCCAAAAAATCATTACAACAACAAAAGATACTTCAGAACTTTGAGTCGTCCATTTTAAATTTATGAGCAGCAGCATCAAACATCATTTTTTAATCCACTTCAAAAATGATATTCTCAAAACCAAGCAATTTCATCCACAAAAGAATGATTCATGCAAACTCATTGTTTTACCTTCTTTGACCCGAACATGACCATAAAAACAAACAGTTCTATATGTCGTAAACTCACCTTAATCATTTCTCAAAATCATCTTGAACCCTATATCACATGTGTATCTACAAAAAAAGCAGCATCAACATTAGCTTTGAGAAATGAAAAGGTTGGTCTATGAAATTTCTTGCAAGAAAAACTTATTCTTTGCATGGCTCCATTGCTAAAGAAGATTTTCTGCTCCATATACAGAAGCTTGAGGTAGTATGACCACCTCATCCCACATCATCACATTTCAATCCTTCCAAATATTTCACAAAATCATTGAGCTGCTTAAGTTGTCTATTTGTGTATTAGCTTTGTTACTTAAGACAGCCCGATTGTTTATAATGTTCAAAGTCATGTCAACACAATTTAAGGGGCTGTTTGGTCTGCTTGGTTTGCGAGGGAATAGAAATAGAAATGAATATGTTTATTTTAGTCGGGTGTTTGATTGGTAATAAGGACTAACTATCATTTCCATTAACAATGCTTGATTAAATTAAATCTTTTAGAATGAAAATACAACATTAAAAAAAACACTTTATATATATATATATATATATATATATATATATATTACTATAGATTTACTTATATATAAATAACTTTTACATATAAACTATATTTATTTGTATATATTTATACCCATTTAAATATATATCATTATTTATACATACTCAAAACATTACTTATACCAATAATATATATATATATATATGCATAATATTTGTGTATATGTATCTGAAAAAATATATATATGTATATATATACCTAAATATACATATAAGAATAAAAAGTGATTTATATATAAGAAATAATTTTACATAATTATATAGTATATTATATGTGTGTGTTGTGAGTTTTTATATTAATATATATATATATATATATATATATATATATTATATCTTAATATATTTATTAATATATATGGGAATTTACATATTAGAAAATATAAGATATTATTTACACCTATATATATATATATCTAAATATTTTACATATATGTATATATTTATAAATATTATATATATATATAT
Source organism: Caryopteris x clandonensis (assembly GCA_028749325.2). Lineage (NCBI taxonomy): Eukaryota > Viridiplantae > Streptophyta > Magnoliopsida > Lamiales > Lamiaceae > Caryopteris > Caryopteris x clandonensis. The sequence continues at coordinate 17,028,802 of JAPYKT020000001.1, forward strand.
ATATATATATATATGCATCTTAAAATAACAGTCATTTATTATAATAATAATAATAATAATAATAATAATAATAATAATTATTATTATTATTATTATTATATATTGAACATGGAATGAAAGTGATAGCTCCAAAAATATTGAGGAATGGAGCATTCCCCACTTTTGAGAAATGAAATTACTATTCATGAAATCATTCTTTCCTACCAAATACCCAAAATTAATTTCATTCTCATTCCTTAGTTGTAAAGTGTCTGAACAAGCACCCCCTAAATACACACACAACATTCGTTCATAAAAATAAGAATATATCTCACGCACAAATACACCAATAAATATTTAAATACATACGAATCAAAATAAACTTACTCACAAACACACCAAGAAATATTCAAATACATATGAACACAAATATATATTATTGTACACCCGTTTTATACTTTTCTTGTTTTACTCTTATTTTTCTTCATTTTTCTTTTTTTGGTCACCTTCATTTCCATTTTAAGTTTTGTTTTTCCAATTATCATTCTTTCTTTAATGTGAAAGATTCCTGCCGCGAATATTAGAAGAATATAATTAGAATCGCTTCCAATATATTAAAACATTGTTTAATATGTAAGTTATTTATATTAAATTATAATATAATTTTATAAATCCTATGCAAGTATAATATGTTGTGGGTGGCATTTTTCAATTCAACACAAATTTAGTTCACATTATACTATTTTGGATCGAAAATTAATGGGTCCATGGATTAAATGGGTGGAGTATCTAAAACACGCTAAGAAAATGGGTTGAATGCTGATCAAATGTAATATTTCATAAATCTGTAAAGATGACACAATGCTTAGAATACGGATGGATAACTCATCGTCAACTTGATTATGTTGATTGGGCGGGCTTGGATTTAAGTCCGCTACCCCTCTCAACTTCCCTAATTTATAATAATATATTAATTATATTATCTAAATGTATGTACAAAATATTATTATTATTATTATCTTAAAAAAATTATGTAGTACTAAATTTATTAATATGATGTATTACCAAATATAATATATAAAAAGTCAGCATATATACATATATAATAATTTGTTAAAAGTATGAAAATTATAAATTAAAATATTTATTCAAATATATATTAAATTTAATGGTGGTATGTGCATCCCTGACCTCTACTCGCCCATCCCTGTGGGCCCAATATAAATCTTCCCCTTCACCACCACATTAAACTAGGGGTGGACATAGTTTTGGTTCGAGATTGAAATCGTCAATCAACAGTTCGATTTAACCACTGATTTTGTTTTGGTTATTTGGTCGATTTTGATTTTAGCTTAGTCAATTCTTGAAATTGGCAGTTCTTAAACCAATATAATCGACGGTTTGAACTGCGGGTTTAAGCAAACTAGCCGTTGAAAGACTAAGATTAACTAGTCGTTGGGAACCGAAGGTTTGAACCGAAGTAACCACTTGTTCTAATGGCTTTTTTTTTTCAGTTTTTTATTTTTATTTTTCTTATAAATATCCATATCTTACCCATTTTGTACACAAAATATAATCTCTCTCAATCTCTCATAATCTCTCTCAATTATCTCTTAGTCTCTCTCAATTATCTTTCAATCTCTCTCACCTATCTTTCCATTTCAATTACCATTATTTATTATTTCTCTCATAAACTCTCTCAATTTCAATTCTTCTTCAAAATATTTAGCTCGAGCCAAAGAAGAGGACAATGAGATAGAGTATCATCTTCTTTATTATGTATCCAAAAAGAAAAACCATATACGCCAATGAATACAAGTGTTGAGCTACCACCTCCACCACCTTCGGCTTCAAGATATCTTCAAGATGAAGATATTGAAATATCAATTGAGTGGAAAAAAAAATTTGAAGCTCAACTAGATTTGTTCTTATATTATAATATGAGTCATAACTACTGGTATGTTTGTTTAGTGTTAATCGACGGATAAACACATGTTCGGTGAGCCTAAGTTGAATCATTGGCTAAACATCCGCATGATTCTAGTTCTATGGAGATGATATAATTGAAGAGTACTACATATTAAAAGTTAAATTTAAATTGTAATAGTTACGACACTTATATTATTGATAATTTAAGTTTTTTTTGTTGTCTTAGAAAAATTGCTTTTTATGTTGAAAACGATAGAATTAGGGTCCATATTTGTATATAAGCCAAAAAGAGTTGGGTTGTGTGTAGTCTGAATAGAGAATAAAAGTATGAGAGTATGTATACATAGACCTTGCCTCAGATGAAGGGAGAATGTCTTAATATTGTAGTTGTAATAAAATTTATCTTATATCTAACTTGTTTAATGTTTGTTCGGAACATTCAGCATGAAGTAGCATTCGATAGATGTTGCTGAATACTATTTAAGCTGTTCAGTAGAATGTTTCAATCACTACTTAAGTTGTTTGATAGAATGTTTCGAACGAGCCTTATGACTATATGTTCGTCCATATTCGACAAATAAGTTTCTAACATGAATAGATGTGTTTGATCAATATTATTGAAAATAGATGTGTTCGACAGATTAGATTCAAACACATACGTGTAAGTGTGCAACAAATTCAAAACAAAACGCCGAAAAAAAACAAAATATGATTGTTTTTAAACTAAATTCTTCTCTAATGTATATTTTTATCTAAAACATACAAAAATTTAAAAATTAATTAAGATTTTACGGATAGAGAATTAATTTGGATCACAAATTTGTTCTTCTTTTTTATTCTTTTTGTTTGTATTTGTTTTTTAAAGTAAAAGAATATAATTATTATAAATTAAAAATATATTCAATAAATGAGATGCAACTAAAAAGGATTTGAGGGTGTGAATAAAAAACAAGGAGAAATAACATATGAGATTATTCCACAGGAGGTCCGACGAACGACAAACTGCGGATACCCTACTAGCGCTCTCTCTAGTTGAGGGGCCGTAAACAATAACTCCACAGAGTAAGTGTGGAACATAAGGTTGCTTCAATGGGAATCTTACTCCTCTCTCTCTCTCTCTCTCTACTAAATAGCTATGATCTTTCAAAAGGGCGCACCATGTTGGCGCCTAATTGAACTTAATACAGGAACTAAGAGGGGCGGCAGAGTAGAAGTGGAACCATGAAATCCCACTCCCCATGGGGCACTGCCAAAAACCCCGTCAAGTTTCGGATGTAATTTAGTGGCCCTCTCTCTCTCTCTCTCTCTCTCTCTCTCTCTCATGTTGATAGAATGAATTTCTGATTTCTTTTAACACAAAAGAAGATAATTCTAATGTGCAGACCGACCGCTGACAACCTAGTTCCGATACGCTTGGATATTGAAATTGATGGGCAAAGATTTAGAGATGCTTTCATTTGGAATCCTTCTGGTAATATTTAGACTTCTGTGCTCTTGACTTATTTGTGTCATTCTCGATGTTATTCCCTAAATAATATTTCATTTTTGATTGGTCATTGTGCTTTGGGCGCACTTAATTTTTCCCATCTCAATAATGATCATTCAGTAGCTATCTAATACTTTGAAATTATTAATTTTGGGAGCTGAAAATCATGTGTTGTAAATTTAGATCCCGATTCTGAAGTGGTGGTGTTTGCAAAAAGAACAGTAAAAGACTTGAAGCTTCCTCCAGCTTTTGTCACACAGATAGCTCAATCCATACAAGTACAGTATTTCTACCAACTCCTGAAATGCATTAGACTCATTGTATGACTTTTTATGCTTTATCTTGATTAGTCACGAGAGTGTTGGTTAATGATCAGTTCCTTTTTTGTTCTAATTTACTTGCAATGGATTTTATTGTTACTACCAACCTTGCCTTGTGTAAGACATTGTTGGTGTATTGTAAGCTTGTTACATACCATGCATCCGCATTTGATTTCCCTGAAATATCTGTTGTTTAAGTCAGATGATTTGAGACAAAAGCAGATACTTGTTGGGATTTGCTTACAGTGGTTTGCCCGATGTTTTAGGTTTATGTATTCACCGATGTATACTTTGTCACATGCTTAATTCTGACTGTGATTAAAATGCCTATTATTGTAGACACAGCTGTCGGAATTTAGGTCCTATGAAGGGCAAGATATGTATACTGGTGAGAAGGTTGTTCCTATCAAGGTTTGTCATTGCTGATCTGTGATTCCTTACCAATATAACCATTCCTAATTTTTTTTTTTTTTTGTCATTGTCATTATTATTTTTTCTTTTTGTTGTGTGCGAGGGCATAAAATAATGGTGTTGAATTTTGTTTCTCTTTCTGTGTTGACCCAGCTTGATCTTCGTGTTAACCATACCCTTATTAAAGACCATTTTCTATGGGTAAGAAGAGCCAAGATCTGTTTACGTCTTATTGTTTGGCAGAAGAATTATAAATTTGGTCTGACATAATGTCTTTTTTGCATTTTTTGGATTTGGCCATTGATTGGAACATAAATACAAATATTTCAGGATTTGAACAACTTTGAGAGCGATCCCGAGGAATTCGCCAAAAGTTTTTGTAAGGACATGGGCATTGAAGATCCTAAAGTTGAGTAAGTACTCGAATTTACATTAGTATAGCGATACTATAATTGTCAGTATCGGAAACAAACTACTGATGCACTTGGTGGCCTTACTTTGACAACAACATAAAGTTGAAACTGAAGTCTGCTGTAGTGCTAGAAGAGAAAGGTCATTGCAGTAAAAGTAGAATTTGGTTTGCTCATATTTTTAGCAACTTTGTTTCTTGTGGCAGATTGAAAGAGTTAGTTGTACGTAAGATTAAGTACTGTATATTACTAGAAATTGCAATTTAAAGCATTGTATGGCAGATTGAAAGAGTTTCCTTCCAACCTGACTTTTCCGTTCAGATTAAGTAGTTATTAAAGCATTATCTACTACATAAGATTTGTAACCAGCATATTACTAGAAATTGCAATTTAAACAACACAATCTCCTTTGCCTCTTTTAATTAGTGATTCAAGAATGGCTATGAATGGATAGTACTGCTCTACAATTACTTTATTGTCAACTTATTTTAGAGATTCTGTCTCTTCAAAGAATGGCTCTAAATGGATTTCTTTTATATTATATATATATATATATATATATATATATATATATATTTGTTTTTTTGCTTACGATGAACTTATGTTACCATGGAGATTAAGGCCACCAGTACCTGTTGTAGGCTGAGGCTTTTTCGTTCTTGCAATCTCTTCCTCTGTATGCTATATAGCATGCTTGTATTAAGTTCTGGCCATGATCTAAAGTTGAACTGCATTTATGCTGCGTTCGTTTTCTTCTAATATTGATGTGTTGCGTTGAATTATTATCAGTTCTATTGAATGCATATTAATCCAGCTTTGACTTTGCAGCCTGCCATTGCAATTGCCATTCGAGAACAACTTTACGAGGTGAGTTGATTTTCTATGGCTTGCTTATGTTGACTTTGCACTATTGTTCCAATTCTGGGATGATTTATCAGTTCTTACAAATTATAGCTTTTCATGTGTTAGATTGCCGTTCAAAACGTCACTTCAGCCCGTGAAAGCAGAATAAACAAGAAAGGCCGCAGAGGGTTTGAGAACAGCCAGGCCAGGTCTCTTGTTAGACTTGGGATTTATGTAATTATATAAGCATCATGCAAAATGATGAATTATTAATTCAATGCAGCTTTTGGTGCAAAATTTTCAGTCAATTTTAATGACCAAATCTTGCTTTTCTTTCTCCTTCTCTCTCTCCCTCTCTCTCTCTCTCTCTCTCTCTATCTATCTATCTATCTATCTATCTATCTATCTATCTATCTATCTATCTCTATCTCTCTATCTATCTTCTCACTATCTATCTATCTTCTCAGCAAGACAAGTGGGAATGCTGTGGACTTCTTCAAGTTATTTGGCAGTAAGTCCAGTGTTATTCGGTAAGCTCTAACATTTTTTTCCTTAGAGGAAATACCTAGGCTGTCTTTCTCCTGGCACCAAATACCCTTGTTATGTGTATTTTTAATTGTTCAAATGGCTGTCTTATATCCTTCAATGGTTTTGAATTTCCTGGAACCAAGATCTTTATTCTCTTTCCTAGTAAGCACACAAAGAAATAAGCACACAAAGAGAACAACTTACCAAAAATGGTGCATATAACAAGGAAGAGTCGCATGAAAATAGATTCAGACTAATGAAAATTTACTGATTTTCTGCCATTCTGCTAAATTGAATCCATTGTTGAAATGATGACACCTCAGGAAGAGGAAAGAATGGGATGTATATGAGCCCATAGTTGATCTCTTATCAAATGAGGAGGTCGACGCCCTTGAAGCAAAGGAAGAAAGGAGTACCCGATGATGTGAAACTCAAGATGACTGTCATTTGTAATTTCTTCTGTAGAAGAGACTCCCACATATATAAATATATGTGTGTGTACCTGTGCTTGTGGTGGTCTTTTATATCTTAATTTGTTGTTGTTGTGTGGGGGGGATGTTGGGTTGGGATTTGCTTTAAACAGGGCAAGCATATGTCAGAACCATATTTCCCTGTCCCTGCTAGTTTGATCCAACTGGCTTTTTGCACAATTTCACCAGCTTCGTTATTCTCTTGATAGATCATCATTTTATTTGCAAGTTAGGACTTGGCCCAAGGAATCCTGCATATAGTCCATAATTAAAAGACACTTGATTCCATAGATTATAGTGCATATAGTTACCAATTTTTTGGCATTTCTTTTCTTCACTTCTGTGGTACGTACAAGCCATCTACTTGTGATGCAGTGCTTCCCACAACATATTTCCAGTGTTTCTTCTACAAATCAACATCAACTTTTTGGTCCTCTAATGAATGAATGGCAAATATTACATCACGCCAACAGTGGACGGCGATGAAGTTATTATTATTATAAAAAACTGGATTTCTCAAGTACTTTCTCTCCATGCCAGCCGCTCAACAGCGGAAGGCATCATGGTAGCACCGAATATGCAAGTGGTTCTATAGATCCTTTACTCATTCTCAGCAAGATCTTCACCCTCATTATCTGGTTTCATGTTACTCGATGGCATTGCATCTAGCACACCAACAACCTGAGGTTCAAAACCCATATCAATCATGCGCTCAGCCTCATCAAAGAACAACATATCGCCTCTCCGAACAGTCAAGACGACATCCAGGTGTGGCAATGACAAAACTCACAATATCCCTGCCTTATTCATAAAGCCTTGTTCTTCCATGGATTGCCACCAAGTAACGGGCAGATTTCACTGTCTCATCGTCAATTTGCTGAGCAAGATCTCTTGTAGCTGCTATGGCAACAGCATAGGGTCCCTCTGCCTCATTATCCTCGCACATAGGAGGAAGTCTGGCTATGTAAGATAGTGTAGGAAGAACATAAGCTGCAGTTTTACCAGAACCAATCTCAGCAGCAACAATCACGTCTCTTTGCTGCAGGCCAAGCCGGGTGGAAGCCATCTGAAAGGGTGATTGGGTCTCGTAGCCAGCTTTTTCTGTGCGGCCTTCAGCTACTCTGGACCCAACTTGCTCTCGATCCAGCTCGTCAAAGGGCAAGGAATCCTGGAACCCTTGTAAGACATGTTAAGATCTTCCTTGAAAATCCTCCGATCTCTTGAACTAATTTAACGCAAAATTTCACATTTTTGCCACAAAATACATTAGAATTATGAATTTATCATTATAATAAAGTAACGAATCTATAGTAAAAATTTGAACGAAAAATAAAATTTTAAAAGATATAAGATTTTGCTCCTACACAAAAAAGCTAGTATTTGATAAATTTTTAGATATTTCATTAAAATTTTAATGACAAATAGATTTGACTTATTGAAGTTATTATTTAATGCACTATTTTTTATAAAATGTAATCATAAAAAAACATATTATATGAATCATTTCCCGTATAAAACAAATATAATGTTAAAATTTAAATTTTCTTATAGAAATTGCATCGCAACACTTGCAAATTTGTGAAAACTACATTAAAATTATGACAATATTATTATAATAATGTAAGGATCTACTGAAAAATTATGAGTTTGCCCCTATATTGAAAAATTATTTATTTGTTAATTTTTTGAATATTTAAATTTAAATTATAAATAAATTGACTTATTGAAGTTATTATTTAATGTTCTATTTTTGTATAATGTCAGTAAAAATTGTGTAAAATACTTCACGCGTAAAACAACTTAACGTTAAAATTTCGCATTTTGACAAAAATGTATCATCACTCTTACAACTTTGTTCAAAATAAATTGAAATCATGATAATATCATTATAATACTGTAAAAAATTTGCTATGAAAATATAAATGAATTTTTTATAAAAAAATTACGATTTTTTTCCTGTATGCAATAAGGAAAATTCAATATTTGCTATTTTTTTGAATATTAATAAAAATTCAGATTACAATATATTGACTTATTTAAGTTAATACTTAATGCTCTCTTTCTTTTAAAAGTAAAAGGTAAATTTTGTGAATCGCATCAAGTAATTTAACATCAAAATTTTAATAACTTTTAATGAAAAATGCATCATAACTTTACAACTTTGTATAAAATATATTATGTATTATTACAATAATGCAACTAATCTACTGTAAAATTTTCAATGAAAATATTTTTTTTTCAAAATCTTGATTGTGCTCTTATATGAAAATAACAAAGTTTTTGCTATTTTTTTTATATTTCATCAAATTTTAGATTTGAAATAGGTTGATTTATTAAAGTCAATATTTAATGTTATATTTCGATGGAATATTATCATCAAAAAAATATTATTTAATTAATTGACGTGTAATTAAACATCAAAAATTTTAAAAATTAATATTTTGACGAAAAATGCATAATAATCTTAGAACTTTACGCAAAATACAGTGACAATATTATTATAATAATGTAATTAATCTAATGTAAAAATTTCAAAGAAATTAAAAAAATTATAATTTTATCATTATACGAAAAAATAGAGTATTTGCTAAGTTTTGGGATGCTTCATCAGAATTTAGATTACAAATTGAGATACATTTTATGATGAATATTGCATATAAATACATACTTTAATCCAATTTTGCTACATTGAGTGGATTTTATGTGTTTGTTCGTTTTGTTACTATTTTGCTCAATGTTAAAGTGAAAAGACGAAGAAAGAATAAACACTAGATTTCATTTCGTTGTTATTTATTAATTTTATTCTTATGAATATATCTTTAATTTCCCTAAATAATAGTCATTTTTAAAAATAAAAAACATAGAAAAAAAAAAGCTTGAAATAGTTTTTGGGAGTGTGCATGTATGGCTGTTATGCTTTAGTATAAGTTTATAAATTTATCCATTTATACGTGATAGGTATTTTAGAACTTAATTTCAATATACTTTCTCCTTTGTATTTTTTAGAATTTATTTTTAATTGTCTGAGTTTATTGTTAATTTATAATCTTTTTTATTTTCTAAATTTTAGATTTTGTCACTAACTTTTATTATTCAGCTTATATTTTCTGAATTTATATTTGATTTTTGGAATTTTCTTTAAGTTTTTAGTTTTTAAGATTTTCATAGTGTATATGTTTTTATTTTTTGAATATTTTTTCTTATATATTTGTTTTTCATTTGAATGATTTAAAAAATTATTTTATTATTAATATAATTCTTAAAGAAAAATGCGTATTAAAAATAAATTTTTAATGCCACATTTGAAAAAAAGGCCACATCAAGGCTTTACTTATTTTATTACTGGTATAACATGTCACAAGACATAACGGACAAAACAATGATAGCTATAGAAGCCAGTAAAATAGGTATATCTAGAGGATATTCAGGCCAAAGAGATATTGCAAATAATATGAAGAGCATTAAAATTTAGGGCAAATTTCTATTTTCCATCCAAATTATTGTCACTGTTCAAGTTTGTGATTATCATACAAATAATTTTAAATTTTGTTAGTTACCATCCAAGTAGTACAACTAATTAATATTTCATCTTAATTGCATTATGTGATTGACATATCATTTCATAGAGATAAAATTGACATTTTATAAAGAATTTTCACATTTTCACAAGTTTGAAATACATTTTTTGATCCACTACGCTTTTAAAAGATTTATTATTTTTCCTCACAACACAGTTACTTCATTAAAAAATGGAATTGCATTTTATATAAACCACTGAATTGGAGAACTTATCGGACAAGTTACTCAAAATTTTTAATTGATTGACGAATCCACATAATTGTATGGCCCTTGATAGACTAGCCCCTAATTACAATTTTTTCTTGAAATATATTTTTAACTGTAACTTTTTTATTGTCTGAATTTTATGATGGTCAACAAATAGCGATATCTATTTGTTAAAATAATTTTGAGTCAGTTTTTATACATTAAAAACCATACATTTGGGTGAAATGTTTTATTTTTAAACATGAAAAATATAATTTATTTTTGACATAAAAAGGATGATTTAATTATAGTAAAGAATATTATTAGTATCCATTTGTCGATCTTATTATGGGGTGAAGGACATATTTAATTTTATAGAACTCACTTGTTAAACATATAATAGAATGAACAATGAGTACTTTGTTGATGATCGTTTTAGACGATAACAAACAAAAAATTAGATAGTTTAGATGGTAATCACATACAAATTATAGTAATAATATGAGTGGCACATATAAAATTTCTCTAAAATGTATTGTTTAGTATGGGATTTAAAGAGAAGTGATTCAAAGAATTATAAGATAATTTTTTCTATTTTTTATTTTAGTTGTATGAATGAGTTGTGAATTAATAGCTTAAGTTACTTTCTTGATCTAACTATTTATAGTACATATATTTCATCAATGTTTGTCCAGGTTTATCGATACCTCAACGCACCCAAACATGACTCTGAATTTGTTCAATTTGTATTTAAGGCGTAATGTAATTTAATGGAGGCTTCTTGTTGTTACACGGCACATAAGATTTAAAAAAAAAAAAAAAAAAATTTGCTTATTGAGATCATATTACATTCATATGAAATACTATTAACCTGAACAGTATACCAAAAGTTCATAAGCCCTCCAATGAGTAGATTCTGGATCAATTTTGCAGTTAGCGTAAATATCGTTAGTTAGTACATCATAGCATTCGTCTTTACCATTATTTACAAGTATATAACAACAATCCATTGACACTCCCTCGTCTATTGGCACTTCCACTTTCTGACATATGGCATTAAAAACTTCTGTCGTACATTATGTTGTTAAATTTTCGTAACAGTTACTTGGTTTATCGATTGGTGAAGATGCAAATGAACCTTGTAAAGTGATTGCTTGAGAACCAAATATAATTATTCCACTTATTAGGATGAACATTATGATCTCAAAAATTGCGATCATGCATTTTGAAATCATGGTGAAGTTATTCAATCTTTTTTTGTTTTGAGCTTTTTATTGAAATAAACCTTGCCATTAGTTCTTATAATAGTATCACAAAGATTTGAAAAGTTTGTTACGACTCAATTTTTTATTCTCAATTGAAATAGATATATGCATTTAAAGTAATCTTTACTTGAGAAACTACTAGGCCGTTTATGCATATGTGTGTGTGTGTTATAGTTGTGACTGCACATTAGACTTTATTTCAAACTTGAATTTTTGTAAATTTTTATTAAAGTGAAATATGTTCAAATCAATTAAATTAAACTGTTCTCAAACTAAATATATGGTAATCCTATTTTCTATAGAGTATCCAAACTAGAAAATTATATTTTTCTCAAATATGTGTACCATTTAAAGTTTGAATACAAAAACAAAAAAAAAAAAAAATATTGACGTTCAAGTTTAGCTTTAGTTAGTGTTAAATGATATCATCAATGAACATATGAAGTGTACTAGTGAAATTAAATTATGAGATTCAACATAAATTGAAATAAAGGATCTTGAACCGCTATTCTTGATAAGTTAAAATTTTTATTGAATGACGTCTATATAATAAAATTAATAAGTTATTGGCTCCTCATTAGCCATTTATACCTCATAGGTATTTTAGGACTTAATAATTTTTTTTTTTTTTACGTAAGGTCTTTAGAAGCTTTATCGATGTAAAACATATAAGTTTAATCGAAACTTAATCCAATCCCTTACAAGTATTTTATTACGATATGTATATCAATTAAAAATTTTAAGATAGAACTCCAAAATGTTTATACAATACACCTATTGGGATGTAATCAGCCCTAAATAACTACTCATATGCATTTTAAAATGTTTTCAAATCAATAGAGATACAAATTGAAATCTTATCTCACAGCAGGTAAGGCAATGCACCCAAGCATGACTCTGAACTTGTTCAAATTGTATTTAAGGCATAATGTAATTTACACCTTCCACTAAAGGTCATTGTTCTTGTTGTCACACGAAACTAAAAATACCCACTATATAATAAGATTTTAAAAAACGAAATTTTTTAAATGTTTGTTGAGATCATATTACATTCATATGATATATTATTTCAGCATTTAATTAACTCGAACAATACACGAAAACTTCATGAGCCCTCCAATGAATAGATTCGGGATAAATTTTGTAATTGACAGAAATATAGTTAGTTAGTACATAAAATCATTCGTCTTTCACATTATTTATAAACAAATAACAACAATCCATTGACAATCCCTCGCCTATAGGAACTTCTACTTTATGATATATAACATTAAAAATTTGTACTGTACATTCTATTGTTAAGTTTTTATAGCTGTCATTTAGTTTAACGATTGGCGAAGAAGCTAATATGTTTTCTGAAGTGACTGCTTGGGAACCAAATAGAATTATTCCACTTAATATGATGAATATTATGATCTCATGAATTTCAAAATCATGGTGAAATTATTTAATCGTTCTCTTTTGAATAGTTTATTGGAATATACCTTACTATTAATTTTTACAATATTTAATAAATTTGTTGCAACTCAATTTATTATTCTCAACTGAAAGAGATATAGGCATTTAAGGTAGTCTTTACTTGAGAAACTATTAGGACATTTTATGCAATTGAAATATATATACATATATATATATTTATATATCTTTAAAATAATTAAAATGAAAATGTATTCTATAAAATTATCATAAATTAAAATAGAAATGTATTATAAATTAAAATGGAATTTGAATTTAACAATCAAGTTCTTTTTTTTCTTTTTCTTTAGGATAAAATAAATTATATATCTACATGTTTGCAAATAATGCACTAAAAGACTATTACTAGATCTAAATAAATTATGTTATCGATGCATATCATTTTAACTCAAATGTAAAATAGACAGAATTCATAAAAACTAAGTCATATATTATTCCCAAATCTAACATATTATATGGAAAACTCCTTAATTACTCAAAAATATATATTACACTTTGACTACAAACAAGTAAGAATTTTGAAATTTTTTTATATTTAAGAAAGTAAAATAATTATTTTTTGATCGAATACATTTTTAAAAAACAATGTAATCAATAAGATAAACTATAAAATGAAGATATAATAGAATAATAAAAATCACATTGATTCTAAAGATAAGTCTTTTTGCGTAATAATTTATAATTGACTTGGAACATATTGCTCTTATAATAATAAAATATTGATTCAAAAAAATGATAAAACTAAAAATAAGAAATTTAAATTAATAAAATTACATATATATTTTTTTAAATTATACGTAATTATAAAAAGCACAAATAATTTAAAATATAATCATATTCTTAAAATGAAAATGACTTTAAAAAGTTATAATTTGAAAAATATTAAAAGTATTTAAAAAAATGTATTATATTTTAAATGGATAATCTAAAAAATATGAAAATTTTAAATTAATAACAAAATTTGAAACTAAATATAAATGTAGAAACTTACAAATAAATCAGAAGTTACTATGCAAACTTAGAAAACAATGCGTAAATTAAAATGTTATATATATATATATATATATATGTAACTGATTCATACAAATTTATTTATAAATAAAAAATCTGTTTTCTAAAATTTCAAATTTCAAAGTACTTTTCATTACTTATTTGATATTTTCATAATTTATTTTGAGTTTTATAAATATATGTGTAATTTCATGAATTAATAATTAATTTCTCAATTTAGGTGGAATTTTCCAAAATATTTAGTAATTTTTTTATTTATTTTTGAGTTTCTGAATTTAGTTGTATTTTTTAGAATTTATTTTTAATTGTTTGAGTTTAATTTATAATTTTTCTTAATTTTTATTTTGTCACTAATTTTCATTATTTAGCTTATATTTTCTAAATTTATATTTAATTTTGGAATTTTCCGTAAGTTTTAAATTGATTTCCATAATTTATAATATAATATGTTTTAATTTTTGAATAATTTTCTTATTTAATTGTTTCTCATTTGGATAATTTTAAAAGTTATTTTATTATTAATATAATTTTTAAAGTCCAATGAGCATTAAAAGTTAATTTTTAATGCAACATCTTAAAAAAAAGGCCACATAAATGCTTTTCCAATTTCATAAACGGTATAACAAGTCACAAGATGTATATTTACAGCATATTCTAATCAAAGTGATTTTGCAGATGCTATGAAAGGAATTAAAATATATTGTGCAGTATGGGCTTTAAAAGAGAAGTGATTCAAAGAATTATAAGTAATTTCTTCTATTTTTTATTGATTAGTTGTATGAATGGGTTGTAACTTAATAGCTTAAGTTACTTTCTTAATTTGACTGTTTATATTACATATATTTTATCAATGTTATCAAATTGTATTTAAGGTATAATGTAATTTCCATTAAAGGTCACCATTTTTGTTGTTACACAACCCCAAAAATACCCCAAAAATACAAATTGCATAGGATCTAAAAGAAATGAACATTTTTAAATGCTTATTGAGATCATATTACATTCGTATGATATACTATTTCAACACTTAATTAACCTAAACAATACACCAAAACTTCATCGGCCCTCCAATGAGTAGATTTCGGATCAATTCTGCAATTGGCGTAAATATCGTTAGTTAGTACATCATAGCATTCGCTTATAACATTATTCATAAGTGTATAACAACAATTCATTGATAATTCCTGGTCTATGGGCACTTCCACTTCCTGACATATGGCATTAAAAACTTCTGTCGTACATTCTGTTGTTAAGTTTTTGTAACAGTCACTTGGTTTCCCGATTGGTGAAGACGCCAATGACCCTTGTAAAATAATTGCTTGGGAGCCAAATAGGATTATTCCACTTATTAGGATGAACATTATGATCTCAGGAATTGCTATCATGCATTTTGAAATCATGGTGAAATTAATTAATCCTTCCTTGTTGAGTAGTTTATTGAAATAAACCTCTCTATCAGTTCTTATAATGGTTTCACAAAGAGTTCAAAAGTTTGTTACAACTCAATTTATTTCTCTCAATTGAAACAGATATATGCATTTAAGGTAGTCTGTACTTGAGAAACTATTAGGCAATTGTGATGCAAATAAAAAAATTAAAAAATATATGTGTCTGTCAGTGTGTGTGTGTTATAATATGACTGCACATAAAGCTTTCTTTGAATCTTGAGTTTTTGTAAGAAATTATTGAAGAGAAATATGCTCAAATTAATTACATGAAACTGTTCTCAAACAATATATACGGTACTCCTATTTTCTAAAGAGCATCTTAACAAGAAAGTTTTCTTTTTCTCAAATATGTTTAACTTTCAATAAAAATAAAATAAATTAACTTCCAAGTTTACATTTAGTTAATTAATGTTAATAATGGTGAATTAAATAATATGATCAATGAACACATGGAGTCTATTGATGAAGTTAAAATAAGTCTCAAAACATAAATTAAAAGAGGATCTGAACCCTATTTGTGATAAGTTATTATTCATGGTGTAACATATACAAACTTCATCAAAAGTAAGACATATATTATTCTCAAATCTATATTCATATAATAGTAAACTGATTATTTTTATATTTGTTATTTTCACTTTCCCTGTTCATTTTTTTCCACAAATTGAAAATGAACTTTTGAAAATGTTGTTATATTGTTAACCAATAAGCATTCATTTTAATTTTTTATATTTTTATTTGTTAATATGGGTGATGTTACTAATTTTATCAAAACTAATAAAAAAATTCATGTATCTTCATAGTTACTTGATCTTAACAAATAATTTATGAATTTGTGGCAGATTCAATACTACATATAATAATAAAAAATGTTCATATATCAGATTTTATTCAATTTTCTTGATTTCAAAAGAAAATATTATATATATGTGGTAATTTGATGATTATATTTTATAAATAAAATTAATTAATGTTCACATATAATTTTATATGTAATATTTATATCCTAATTATAATTATGGTACATATATAAATTATTGAACATAATTATATATTTTTTAAAAATATTAATTTTATGTGTTTCTAAAATATAATAATATTATACTATAATAATACATTTGTGCATCGCACGGGAGAATATACTAGTCTAATAAATATATTATATGGCAAACTCCTTACTTGCTCAAAAAAATGACTACATTGAATTAAAACAAGTAATTATGTTGTAAACCTTTTACCTTTAAAAAATTAAATTCAATCATTATTTTTATGATCAAATATATTTGTAACAATAAAATTAATTAATGAAATAAATTATAACATGAAAAAATATAATAAAATAATAAAAATCACATCGATTCTAAAATACAAGTCTTTTTCTGTAATAATTTACAATTGACTGGGAAAATATTCTTCTTATAATTCTAAAATTTCAATTCACAAAATGATATTCAACTATGAAATACTGCTAAAATTTATCTCTTAAAATTGTCTATAGTATTTAGATTGTGCTCAAATTCTCTATCGATTAATAAGGAACAAAACTCTGTCTATCCTTTTATTTAATTAAAAATATCTTTTATTACATGCTTATACTTCTAGACATGGCACGGTTCCGGTTCCGAATCGGAACCGGAGGTTAACGGTTCGGTTCGAACCGTTGACCGGTTCCGGTTCCGGTTTGGAACCGAAACCGTGATAGGGCCGGTTTGGTTTCGGTTTTGTAAATTTTGGAACCGGAACCGCCGGTTCCGAACCAGCGGTTCTGGTTCACGGTTCTACATTTTAAAAAATATAGCCGTTGAAGATCAACGGCTGAGATTAAATAGTCGTTGATCTTCAACGGCCAAGATCAAATGTCCGTTGGGAACCGGCGGTTCCGGAACCGGGAACCGGCGGTTCCCAACGGCTATTTTGATTTTTTTTCCTTTTCCTATAAATACCCTTGCATCTCATTTCAATTCACATTTCACAATCTCTCTCAATCTCTCTCAATCTCTCTTACATCTCTCTCAATCTCTCTTACATCTCTCTCAATCTCTCTTACATCTCTCTCAATCTCTCTCGATCTCTCTCACATCTCTCTCAAGCTCTCTCACATTTCTCTCACATCTCTCTCAATCTCTCTCGATCTCTCTCACATCGCTCAAGCTCTCTCACATATCTCTCACATCTCTCTCAATCTCTCTCTCTCTCTCAATCATCTTTATATTCTTTATCTTTATTAATCTCTCTCAAAATGTCGAGCTCAAGCCAAAGAGGACGTGGAGGTAGAGGATCATCTTCTTTATCTTGACAAGCAAGAGGGAAATCGGTTATGCCGAGTTCAGGTGCCGGAACCGGAATGCCACCACCATCTCCTTTGGTTCCAAGATATCTCAATCTTGACGGTGAAGATATTGAAATTCCGGTCGAATGGCAAGAAGATTTTGAAGCTCAATTAGGTTTGTATTTATTTTATAAAATATCCCTCTTAAATATTATTTTATACTTTTTTTTAAATATCTCTCTCAACTATCTATTAATTTATTTTTATTATCAATTTAGGTGCACAAAACGAATCTAACAAAGAAGAAGTGCATCCAACTCAAGAGAGTGAAAGTCATAGTACGCGACAAACTCAAAGTGGACGAGATGAGGCATTAAGATCGGATATCTTTGCCGTCCACTTCAAAAGAGATATCCAAAATAATAAAGCAGTTTGCAACTATTGCGGGGTGTAATATGTGTTTCAAAAAGGAGGAGGTTATGGCACGCTCAAAAAACATTTGCAACGTATCCATCCGGACAAAGTAGGAATCGATCGGCGGCAAACACAACTACCTCGTGGAGGTCCTGGAGGATTCACCGGATCCACCGATGAATTACAAGGTACGCCTTCTTTATTTAAATATTCTGAACCTTTAATGAGAAAATATTTGTCAAAAATGGTTTGTGGCATGTCTTTATCTTTTAATTTTGCTGAAAATGATTTGTATAAAAATCTTGTGTCACTATTAATGAACCCTCAAGTGTCCGGTGTTTCACGTAGAACATTAGTTCGTGATATTGAAAAAATTGTAGGTGAATATAAGTTTTTTTTTAACTGAAATGTTTGGTTCTTTACAACAAAAAGTTTCAATTTGTGCGGATATATGGGCGGATCATTGGAGAGAACATAGCTTCTTAGGACTTACTTGTCACTGGATAGATAATTCATGGACAATGCAAAAACGATTACTTGCATATAGAGAATTTGATCAAGAACACACGACCACAAATATTGCTCATAAAATTCATACGATTTTGCAAGAATATAATTTAGTTACAAAAATCTTTTCAATTTCATTTGACAATGCTAGTGCTAATACTGGTAGTTTGCCTTTATTAATTCAAATGTGTCAACCATCATTTAAGGGTAGATTTTTCCACATTAGATGCATGTGTCATGTTTTAAATTTGTGTGTACAAGATGGCATGGAACATTTTAAATCACATATAGGTCCTATTAGATTAGCAATTAGACATTTAAAAAGACATGCAACTTTATGCAAAAAATGGAGAAGATTTTGTAAAGCATATGGTATGCCGGAACAAAAAAAAATCACTAAAGATGTGCCTAATCGTTGGAATTCGACCTATAAATTGTTGAATTCTTCTTATGAGGTTATAAATGAATTATGTACATTTTTTTCACAAGAACAATTAGGCATTCCTTATTTCCGAGTTTATGGGATACATGTGTTGAATTAATGTCTCTTTTGAAAGTTTTTAAAGATGCAACGGAAGAATTATCCGGATGTTATTATCCCACTTCTCCTTTAGTTGTAGATCATTGTGTTAAAATTGCACTTATTTTACAATCATATTATTTGCATGACTCTTTACAAAATTGCATTGCAAGCATGAGAATTAAATGGTTAAAGTATTACCAAGAAATTCCCGATTTATTTTTAATTGCAAAACTTTTAGATCCTAGAATTAGAGAAGATGGTTTAGAAGAATTACTAAAAATGTATTATGATGCATTATTTCCGGTTAAGGATGATGACACTCCTAATCCGCATATAATTTTAGGTAACACAAAACAATTACTTTATGATTGTTTTAAAGAATATAAAATTTTGTATGGTGATAGTTAAATAGTGAAAGCGGTCACAGAAATGGCAATATTGGTGGAGGTAGTTCGGTTTCGGATCAACCCGAACATCATCACGATCCGAACTTTCAACACCTCAATCAATATTATAGGTTTTATGATATTAGAAAATTAAAAAAAAAAACCTAAGAGTAATAGTCTTTATCAAGAAGTAGATAATTATCTATCTACTACTTTTGAAGAACTTAGATTTGATACACCTAACGAGCTCTTGAGATGGTGGTCTCGAAGAGCAAAAAACTTTCCTATTTTATCTCTAATGGCAAAGGAAATATTTGCGTGCCCGGCATCCACCGTCTCGGTTGGACAAGCATTTAACACCGACGGTTACATTTTGGATCTTCGAAGATCCAATTTAAGGGTGGAAAATCTAGAAAATCAAGCTTTACTTCATGATTGGTCGAACGCCGAGGTAAGAAAACAAGAAGTAAATTTTGATGAAGACGATGAGGATGAAGATGGAACCGAGTATTCGACCACATCCGGGAGTGATTGAGTGATTGAGTCTCGCCAAGCGTCAAGGTAAGACCGTAAGAGAACTACGTCGACTTTGATTCCTCAACTTTCATTCCTCAACTATGAGGATACGTAGGCAACTTAACTGTAAATCAACTATGAGGATACGTAGACAAAAAAAGAAAACGAGTAAAAGAAGAAGTAGAAAAAGTAGGAGGAAATTGGAAGCCATCAAACGTGGTTTTTCATCCCTAATGTGGTTTCTTTCTCCCCGGTGCCCTCTCCCTCCTCGCCCCTCTGCTCTCGGCTATCGATTATCCGCCACTACCTTCTCCGACTAATGCCGAGCTCCCTCCCTCCCTCTCCCCCTCTCTCTCTCTCTCTCATATATATATCATCTATTTTCTTAATTTCTCATAGGTTTTGTAAGAAGTCCAAATATTTTTTTGTCAAATTATCATTTCTGGACTGATCTGGATGTCCATCTCCATCAAATGGGTCCTTTGGTTGTTTTGGCCCCAAATTAAGTATCTATGTGGTTGCGACAACTTCATATAATGGTCTAGTTTATCCGTCCTGTATCTGTGAAATTCTTTGATGAATCATTAGCATATTGATTAGGTATTATCACTTGGAGCTTTCTGTCTAACTGACAGTGGAGAAACAAACTTTTATAGTGGAATCAAATTCCCCATAAATTTAATAATTGTATTACATTGTGTTTGGAAGAAAATGTTTGCATGTATCAATTTCACCCATCATTTTGTCGTTTTCATATCCCCTTGCAGGCATGTACTAAATACGATTGTGAACTTACACATACCAGCTATGTTTTCTATTAATTTGATGCAATGCCACCTATTTATAGGATGAGATAGATGCAAAGATATCATTAAAGAGTAAGAAAACTAAAATCTTGGGAAGAAGTAGCAATGATCTACGCTGCCAATTTGTAGAATGGGACATATGTACAACATGTATCTGTTACTACAGATAAATATATATATATATATATATATATATATATATATATATATATATATATTTGCCTCACCATCTTTTTTTGTCACGATAAAAACTCTAGCGGGTACTTCTTTGTTCGGTTCTATTGTTCTCGATGAATTAAGAAGGATGTATTAAGTAAATCTTTGTATTTCACATAAATAATTGGGTGTATTAGCAGAGTCCTTCTACTCTTTCTAAGTTAACTATCACCTTTTCACAGTAACTAATATAAACGATTTTTCATTTTTAGCATGATTGAGCTTGTCAGAATTCATGTGTGTGTCGATTTTCTTAAATGGTCAATCAATTTTCGTGCTGGAAACGTTCACACATTGCAATGTTGTCGGCTTAGTTTTGAACTCGTTGAACTAAAAATATAGGCTTATATACCATTGCATAGCGGAAAAAAATCACTCTTCATCCAATTAAATTAGAGTCAATTCAATTTTAATACAAAGTTCTATTTTTCTGCTCTTCTGGTACCATTATTTAAAAAGAAAAAGGTTGGGAACCTTTTGTTGAAAAATTACTTCGATTAAAATTGCAAAGCAATGTTTGACTTTGTGGACTTGTTTTACTAAATTTTTGGTAATAATGCTAAAATTGGAATCAAAGTTTGAGATTTGTTTTCGTAATTCAGCCAATAGAATAAAACATTACGCCAATATCAATGATTAGAAATAACAAAATGCATAGTCATAATTTAAAAGGACAAATTCACACCATTGGATATTCTAAATAAATAGATATAGGATCAAGAATTACAAATTACTGATTCAGATCCACTATGGTGAAGATTAGAAAGACACTTTTGGTCAAAACACAGTTGACTTAAGGTATTCCTACAATTTCTAGGCAAGTTATTCTTAATATCTATCTCAAAAAAAGAGCTTCGATCAAAGTACCAATCCGCAGCGGCTTCCCCAATTGTCTGCACATTGCATATTGCATCATATAAGCATACATGTCAATACATTTAATAAGATTATTTAAAAATTCCCAAAAAGAGTATAAACTAATTCGGCACTTACCAATAAATGTCAATTTTAGAACGCGACTACAAAAGTTATATATCTTACATTTGAAAAGAGAGCATAAACAAACTCAACAAAACTGAAATTAGACAATAGCAATATTGTTTTATTAGAACGAAGGAAATAACAATCTTACTTTATTTGCGAGTACATTTCCTACAACAGATGAGCATGTCCATCCTTCATTTCCCCAGATGTGGCCATGACAATAGCAAGAATGAACATACATTCCTCTACTCAAAGATTTGTTAAGTTTCATCAAAGTCTCTATGAAATCACTTTTGAAAATCTGAATCCATGTTAATAATTTGAGCATACATTTCTCCAAAAATAATTTGTTAATCTTTTAATTCTATATAAGATTAAAGAAAATAAGTGGAGTACCTTTCATTATTCCCAACTGAGTAGCATTAGAGTGTGTAAAGTTGGTGATGCAATAAATGAATGTCCCCAACCAAATACTCTGGAAAAAGACACTGACAAATAAAATAAATGAACATCTTATTAGCATTTCATGTAAAACAATAGAATGTATTATATTGCATATGCAACTTCTCTCACCAAAGCAGGATTCAGTTTTGAGGTACATGACACAGGCATATAATTGGCTAATTCCTGCATTCAACATAAATATAAATAATGTCATTTAAAAATAAAACATAGTGTACAAAAATATAGTGTAAGAGAATATACATGTGTAGCAACCACTTCTACGAAACGTCTTTCTCGTATTTCAACTCCAGGTTCATCTTTTCTGTTTGCAAAACAATGGGAAATGAATGATGTTTTCTTAGTCTATGTACAACATATATCTAAAATGTGCTTAATTAGTTCTAACTTGAATAATTACCCATGTGCTACTCCCTAAGTTTTGTTTGGATCTTATCAGACAGTCGTCTTTTGATGTACACCACCCACCCTCCTGAAATCCACGTAAAATTCACTAAAGAAATAAAGAAAAATAAAAATACCACACGCAAAAAAACATTTTTTAAAGAAAATAATTACAAAATTTACCTAAATATAAATAATCCAAATTTTTGATCCATTTCCAAATCCCTCCAAATAAGCATAAGCAGGTGGACTCCCGTCTAAACAAACTGTACCAAGAAAATAGTAATTGCATCACACTGTAAGAAAATATGTTCCAATTTACATATTTGATCTCAACACATTAGCAACATATATATATATATATATATATATATATATATATATATATATTAATTACCTCTCTACGATAACATGAATAAAATTAATAAATAAAAATAAAACCTTCTCCTTGAGCGGCTGCACTTTCTAGAATAGTAATATTGACCAAGCCACCACCACGGACTTGAGTATTCACCAATACAAGTGAATAAATCACTACCCTTAACCAAATACCCACCATTCTTTACATACACAAAATAAGCAAAATATGATTAGAATTTAAAGGAAGAATCAATTAAACATTTGTTCTTACAAAAAAAAAAAAATCTGATTTAACTTAGAAAAAATGTCATAAGCTTCGAAATTCATACTTGTTTTCTTGGATTGATATGTTAAAGAAATGAATTGAATAAAATTGCTATATATATATGAAGATAGAAAGGTGGAAACAATCAAGTTTTATGGTTAAGTGAAGCTCCAAAACATCATATTTATAGGGAACACAACTAGGGACATACTAGATTGCCTAACAAGTCCTACCGATGTAAGCAAAACGAGTGAACAGTTAAAATTGGTTGATTTCAAATTTAGAATAAAATTCATTACTTAACATTGATTATTCGCACGAAGATTTTTTTTTACATTTATGAATTTTCAACCAATTCGGGAAAAATAATAATGCCGCTAGGAAAGAGACATTGACCGGGTTTTAGGTGTGAAATATATATATATATATATATATATATATATATATATATATATATATATATATATATATATATGAACACAAACTTGTTAGATTAATAATTAATTCAAACTGTTTATTTTTGTGTAGATGCCACAATTTTAGCATTTTATTGTAGTTATAGAATATTATTCCAATAAAGTTGAAAAGTAAAATCAGAATTAAAGATAATCTCTTTCTAATATCCCAAAATGAAAAAATATTATGAAATTTCTTATTCTCAAAATTTGTTTTTTTGTTTCTAGTGGAGTTTTATGAAATTCTAATAGTATTTTTCTTACGTTGTGTGTGCAAAGAATGGTGGATATTTGGTTAAGTGTAGTGATTTACTCACTTGTAATGATGAATACTTAAGTTTGTGGTGGAAGCTCCGTCAATATTACTATCTTGAAAGTAAACGTTCATGGACCAGGTTTTATTATTATTTATTAATTTATGCACAAACTAATAAATAAAAATAAAACTTGCTCCTTGATCTACTGCACTTTTAGGATAGAATTAGCGCCCACATTTGTATATGAGCCAGAAAGAGTTGGGTTGTGTGTAGTCTGAATAGAGAATAATAAAAGTATGAGAGTATGTATACATAGTCCTTGGCTCATATGAAGGGAGAATGTCTTAATATTGTATTTGTAATAAAATTTATCTTATATCTAACTTGTTTAATGTTTGTTCGGAACATTCAGCATGGAGTAGCATTCGATAGATGTTGCTGAATACATTTTAAGCTGTTCAGTAGAACGTTTCAATCACTACTTAATTTGTTTGGTAGAATGTTTCGAACGAGCCTTATGACTATATGTTCGTCCATATTCGACAAATAAGTTTCTAACATGAATAGATGTGTTTGATCAATATTATTAAAAATAGATGTGTACGACATATTAGATTCAAACACATACGTGTAAATGTGCAACAAATTCAAAACAAAACGCCGAAAAAAACAAAATATGATTGTTTTTAAACTAAATTCCTCTCTAATGTATATTTTTATCTAAAACATACAAAAATTTAAAAATTAATTAAGATTTTACGGATAGAGAATTAATTTGGATCACAAATTTGTTCTTCTTTTTTATTCTTTTTGTTTGTATTTGTTTTTTAAAGTAAAAGAATATAATTATTATAAATTAAAAATATATTCAATAAATGAGATGCAACTAAAAAGGATTTGAGGGTGTGAATAATAAACAAGGAGAAATAACATATGAGATTATTCCACAGGAGATCCGACGAACGACAAACTGCGGATACCCTACTAGCGCTCTCTCTAGTTGAGGGGCCGTAAACAAGAACTCCACAGAGTAAGTGTGGAACATAAGGTTGCTTCAATGGGAATCTTTCTCCTCTCTCTCTCTCTCTCTCTACTAAATAGCTATGATCTTTCAAAGCCAAATTGAACTTAATAACCATCAACAGGAATTAAGAGAGGCGGCAGAGTAGAAGTGGAACCATGAAATCCCACTCCCCATGGGGCACTGCCAAAACCCCCGTCAAGTTTCGGATGTAATTTAGTGGCCCTCTCTCTCTCTCTCTCTCTCTCTCTCTCTCTCTCTCTCTCTCATGTTGATAGAATGAATTTCTGATTTCTTTTAACACAAAAGAAGATAATTCTAATGTGCAGACCGACCGCTGACAACCTAGTTCCGATACGCTTGGATATTGAAATTGATGGGCAAAGATTTAGAGATGCTTTCATTTGGAATCCTTCTGGTAATTTTTAGACTTCTGTGCTCTTGACTTATTTGTGTCATTCTCGATGTTATTCCCTAGATAATATTTCATTTTTGATTGGTCATTGTGCTTTGGGCGCACTTAATTTTTCCCATCTCAATAATGATCATTCAGTAGCTATCTAATACTTTGAAATTATTAATTTTGGGAGCTGAAAATCATGTGTTGTAAATTTAGATCCCGATTCTGAAGTGGTGGTGTTTGCAAAAAGAACAGTAAAAGACTTGAAGCTTCCTCCAGCTTTTGTCACACAGATAGCTCAATCCATACAAGTACAGTATTTCTACCAACTCCTGAAATGCATTAGACTCATTGTATGACTTTTTATGCTTTATCTTGATTAGTCACGAGAGTGTTGGTTAATGATCAGTTCCTTTTTTGTTCTAATTTACTTGCAATGGATTTTATTGTTACTACCAACCTTGCCTTGTGTAAGACATTGTTGGTGTATTGTAAGCTTGTTACATACCATGCATCCGCATTTGATTTCCCTGAAATATCTGTTGTTTAAGTCAGATGAGTTGAGACAAAAGCAGATACTTGTTGGGATTTGCTTACAGTGGTTTGCCCGATGTTTTAGGTTTATGTATTCACTGATGTATACTTTGTCACATGCTTAATTCTGACTGTGATTAAAATGCCTATTATTGTAGACACAGCTGTCGGAATTTAGGTCCTATGGGTAAGAAGAGCCAAGATCTGTTTACATCTTATTGTTTGGCAGAAGAATTATAAATTTTGTGTGACATAACGTCTTTTTTGCATTTTTGGATTTGGCCATTGATTGGAACATAAATACAAATATTTCAGGATTTGAACAACTTTGAGAGCGATCCTGAGGAATTCGCCAAAAGTTTTTGTAAGGACATGGGCATTGAAGATCCTGAAGTTGGAGTAAGTACTCGAATTTACATTAGTATAGCGATACTATAATTGTCAGTATCAGAAACAAACTACTGATGCACTTGGTGGCCTTATTTTGACAACAACATAAAGTTGAAACTGAAGTCTGCTGTAGTGCTAGAAGAGGAAGGTCATTGCAGTAAAAGTAGAACTTGGTTTGCTCATATTTTTAGCAACTTTGTTTCTTGTGGCCGATTGAAAGAGTTCGTTGTACGTAACTTGCATTATTTCCTTCCAACCTGACTTTTCCGTTTAGATTAAGTAGTTATTAAAGCATTATCTACTACATAAGATTTGTAACCAGCATATTACTAGAAATTGCAATTTAAACAACACAATCTCCTTTGCCTCTTTTAATTAGTGATTCAAGTGTGGCTATGAATGGATAGTACTGCTGTACAATTACTTTATTGTCAACTTATTTTAGAGATTCTCTCTTCAAAGAATGGCTCTAAAGGGATTTCTTTTACATTATATATATATATATTTGGTTTTTTTGCTTACGATGAACTTATGCTACCATGGAGATTAAGGCCACCAGTACCTGTTGTAGGCTGAGGCTTTTTCGTTCTTGCAATCTCTTCCTCTGTATGCTATATAGCATGCTTGTATTCTGTTCTGGCCATGATCTAAAGTTGAACTGCATTTACACTGCGTTCGTTTTCTTCTAATATTGATGTGTTGCATTGAATTATTATCAGTTCTATTGAATGCATATTAATCCAGCTTTGACTTTGCAGCCTGCCATTGCAATTGCCATTCGAGAACAACTTTACGAGTTGAGTTGATTTTCTATGGCTTGCTTATGTTGACTTTGCACTATTGTTCCAATTCTGGGATGATTTATCAGTTCTTACAAATTATAGCTTTTCATGTGTTAGATTGCCGTTCAAAACGTCACTTCAGCCGGTGAAAGCAGAATAAACAAGAAAGGCCGCAGAGGGTTTGAGAACAGCCAGGCCAGGTCTCTTGTTAGACTTGGGATTTATGTATTTGTATAAGCATCATGCAAAATGATGAATTATTAATTCAATGCAGCTTTTGGTGCAAAATTTTCAGTCAATTTTAATGACCAAATCTTGCTTTTCTTCTCCTTCTCTGTCTCTCTCTCTCTTTCTCTCTCTCTCTCTCTATCTATCTATCTATCTATCTATCTATCTATCTATCTATCTATCTATCTATCTATCTATCTATCTATCTATCTCTATCTCTCTATCTATCTCTATCTCTCTATCTATCTTCTCTCTATCTATCTATCTTCTCAGCAAGACAAGTGGGAATGCTGTGGACTTGTTCAAGTTATTTGGCAGTAAGTCCAGTGTTATTGGGTAAGCACTATCATTTTTTTCCTTAAGAGGAAATACCTAGGCTGTCTTTCTCCTGGCACCAAATACCCTTGTTATGTGTATTTTTAATTGTTCAAATGGCTGTCTTATATCCTTCAATGGTTTTGAATTTCCTGGAACCAAGATCTTTATTCTCTTTCCTAGTAAGCACACAAAGAAATAAGCACACAAAGAGAACAACTTACCAAAAATGGTGCGTATAACAAGGAAGAGTCGCATGAAAATAGATTCAGACTAATGAAAATTTACTGATTTTCTGCCATTCTGCTAAATTGAATCCATTGTTGAAATGATGACACCTCAGGAAGAGGAAAGAATGGGATGTATATGAGCCCATAGTTGATCTCTTATCAAATGAGGAGGTCGACGCCCTTGAAGCAAAGGAAGAAAGGAGTACCCGATGATGTGAAACTCAAGATGACTGTCATTTGTAATTTCTTCTGTAGAAGAGACCCCCCACATATATAAATATATGTGTGTGTACCTGTGCTTGTGGTGGTCTTTTATATCTTAATTTGTTGTTGTGTGGGGGGGATGTTGGGGTTGGGATTTGCTTTAAACAGGGCAAGCATATGTCAGAACTATATTTCCCTATCCCTGCTAGTTTGATCCAACTGGGTTTTTGCACAATTTCACCAGCTTCGTTATTCTCTAGACGTGGGCATGGTTCCGGTTCCGAACCGGAACCGGCGGTCAACGCTCCGGTTCGAACCGTTGACCGGTTCCGGTTTGGAACCGAAACCGTGATAGAGCCGGTTCGGTTTCGGTTTTGTAAATTTTGGAACCGGAACCGCCGGTTCGGAACCGGCGGTTCCGGTTCCCGGTTCACGGTTTTGCATTTTAAAAAATATAGCCGTTGAAGATCAACGGCTGAGATTAAATAGCCGTTGATCTTCAACGGCCAAGATCATGTGTCCGTTGGGAACCGGGAACCGGCGGTTCCCAACGGCTATTTCGAGTTTTTTTTTTTTTCTTTTCCTATAAATACCCTTCCATCTCATTTCAATTCACATTTCACAATCTCTCTCGATCTCTCTTACATCTCTCTCAATCTCTCTCGATCTCTCTCACATCTCTCTCAAGCTCTCTCACATTTCTCTCACATCTCTCTCGATCTCTCTCACATCGCTCAAGCTCTCTCACATCTCTCTCAATCTCTCACATCTCTCTCAATCTCTCACTCTCTCTCTCAATCATCTTTATATTTTTTATCTTTATTAATCTCTCTCAAAATGTCGAGCTCAAGCCAAAGAGGATGTAGAGGTAGAGGATCATCTTCTTTATCTCGACAAGCAAAAGGAAAATCGGTTATGCCGACGAGTTCAAGTGTCGGAACCGGAATGCCACCACCATCTCCTTTGGTTCCAAGATATCTCAATCTTGACGGTGAAGATATTGAAATTCCGGTCGAATGGCAAGATGATTTTGAAGCTCATGTTTGTATTTATTTTATGAAATATCCCTCTTAAATATTATTTTATACTTTTTTTTTAAATATCTCTCTCAACTATCTATTAATTTATTTTTATTATCAATTTAGGTGCACAAAACGAATCTAACGAAGAAGAAGTGCATCCAACTCAAGAGAGTGAAAGTCAAAGTACGCGACAAACTCAAAGTGGACGAGATGAGGCATTAAGATCGGATATCTTTGCCGTCCACTTCAAAAGAGATATCCAAAATAATAAAGCAGTTTGCAACTATTGCGGGGTGAAATATGTGTTTAAAAAAGGAGGGGGTTATGGCACGCTCAAAAAACATTTGCAACGTATCCATCCGGACAAAGTTGGAATCGATCGGCGTCAAACACAACTAGCTCGTGGAGGTCCTGGAGGATTCACCGGATCCACCGATGAATTACAAGGTACGCCTTCTTTATTTAAATATTTCGAACCTTTAATGAGAAAATATTTGTCAAAAATGGTTTGTGGCATGTCTTTATCTTTTAATTTTGCTGAAAATGATTTGTATAAAAATCTTGTGTCACTATCAATGAACCCTCAAGTGTCCGGTGTTTCACGTAGAACATTAGTTCGTGATATTGAAAAAATTGTAGGTGAATATAAGTTTTCTTTAACTGAAATGTTTGGTTCTTTACAACAAAAAGTTTCAATTTGTGCGGATATATGAGCGGATCATTGGAGAGAACATAGCTTCTTAGGACTTACTTGTCATTGGATAGATAATTCATGGACAATGCAAAAACGATTACTTGCATATAGAGAATTTGATCAAGAACACACGGCCACAAATATTGCTCATAAAATTCATACGATTTTGCAAGAATATAATTTAGTTACAAATTTTTTTTCAATTTCATTTGACAATGCTAGTGCTAATACTGCTAGTTTGCCTTTATTAATTCAAATTTGTCAACCATCATTTAAGGGTAGATTTTTCCACATTAGATGTATGTGTCATGTTTTAAATTTGTGTGTACAACATGGCATGGAACATTTTAAATCACATATAGGTCCTATTAGATTAGCAATTGGACATTTAAAAAGACATGCAACTTTATGTAAAAAATTGAGAAGATTTTGTGAAGCATATGGTATGCCGGAACCCAAAAAAATCTCTAAAGATGTGCCTAATCGTTGAAATTCGACCTATAAAATGTTGAATTCTTCTTATGAGGTTAGAAATGAATTATGTACATTTTTTTCACAAGAACAATTAGGCATTCCTTTATTTCCGAGTTTATGGGATACATGTGTTGAATTAATGTCTCTTTTGAAAGTTTTTAAAGATGCAACGGAAGAATTATCTGGATGTTACTATCCCACTTCTTCTTTAGTTGTAGATCATTGTGTTAAAAATTGCACTTATTTTACAATCATATTATTTGCATGACTCTTTACAAAATTGCATTGCAAGCATGAGAATTAAATGGTTAAAGTATTATCAAGAAATTCCCGATTTATTTTTAATTGCAAAACTTTTAGATCCTAGAATTAGAGAAGATGGTTTAGAAGAATTACTAACAATGTATTATGATGCATTATTTCCGGTTAAGGATGATGACACTCTTAATCTGCATATAATTGTAGGTAACACAAAACAATTACTTTATGATTGTTTTAAAGAATATAAAATTTTGTATGGTGATAGTTTAAATAGTGAAAGCGGTCACGGAAATGATAATATTGGTGGAGGTAGTTCGGTTTCGGATCAACCCGAACATCATCACGATCCGAACTTTCAACACCTCAATCAATATTATAGATTTTATGATATTAGAAAATTAAAAAACCTTAGGAGTAATAGTCTTTATCAAGAAGTAGATAATTATCTATCTACTACTTTTGAAGAACTTGAATTTGATACACCTAACGAGCTCTTGAGATGGTGGTCTCGAAGTGCAAAAAACTTTCCTATTTTATCTCTAATGGCAAAGGAAATATTTGCGTGCCCGGCATCCACCGTCTCGGTTGAACAAGCATTTAGCACCGGCGGTTACATTTTGGATCTTCGAAGATCCAATTTAAGGGTGAAAAATCTAGAAAATCAAGCTTTACTTCATGATTGGTCGAACGCCGAGGTAAGAAAACAAGAAGTAAATTTTGATGAATACGATGAGGATGAAGATGGAATCGAGTATTCGACGTCTACCGGGAGTGATTGAGTCTCGACAAGCATCAAGGTAAGACCGTAAGAGAACTACATCGACTTTGATTTCTCAACTATGAGGATACGTAGGCAACTTAATTGTAAATTAGAAATTAAATTTTAATTTCTAATTTATAGTTAAGTTCATGTCTTTTTTTTTTTTCTCTCTTCTACTTTTTTTTAATATATGTTGTAATTGAAAATTTGTAAAGTTGTAATCTCTTGTTAAAAGAAGTAAATGTTTTTGGGTAAGTTAAATTTTTGTTGTAAATTTTCTATTTTGTTTTTTATTTTATTATAAGTTGTAAATGTTAAATTTTGATTGTTGTAATTTTTTTTTTTGTAAAATGTAATTATTTTAGTTAAGTTAACTATATATTCAATTCAATCTCTTGTGATAATCAAATTCGAAAGACAAAAAATTAATTTTCAAAGTTGTTGGTTATTAAAAAAAAAAAAAAAAAAAGGAACCGGCGGTTCCGGGAACCGGAACCGTTGGAACCGGCGGAACCGGGAACCGGAACCGGAACCGTTGGAACCGGCGGTTCTGGAACCGTGTATATGGCGGTTCGGTTCTGGTTCCACTCTTCCCGGTTCTGAAAACCGGTGGTTCCGGAACCGAAACCGCCGAACCGTGCCCATGTCTTATTCTCTTGATAGATCATCATTTTATTTGCAAGTTAGGACTTGGCCCAAGGAATCCTGCATATAGTCCATAATTAAAAGACATTTGATTCCATAGATTATAGTGCATATAGTTACCAATTTTTTGGCATTTCTTTTCTTCACTTCTGTGGTACGTACAAGCCATCTACTTGTGATGCTGTGCTTCCCACAACATATTTCCAGTGTTTCTTCTACAAATCAACATCAACTCTTTGGTCCTCTAATGAATGAATGGCAAATATTACATCACGCCAACAGTGGACGGTGATGAAATTATTATTATAAAAAACTAGATTTCTCAAATACTTTCTCTCCTTGCCAGCCGCTCAACAGCGGAAGGCATCATGGTAGCACCGAATATGCAAGTGGTTCTATAGATCCTTTACTCATTCTCAGCAAGATCTTCACCCTCATTATCTGGTTTCATGTTACTCGATGGCATTGCATCTAGCGCACCAACAACCTGAGGTTCAAAACCCATATCAATCATGCGCTCAGCCTCATCAAAGAACAACATATCACCTCTCCGAACAGTCCAGACAACATCCAGGTGTAGCAATGACAACCTCACAATATCCCTGCCTAATCCTAAAGCCTTGTTCTTCCATGGATTGCCACCAAGTAGCGGACAGATTTCACTGTCTCATCGTCAATTTGCTGAGCAAGATCTCTTGTAGCTGCTATGGCAACAGCATAGGGTCCCTCTGCCTCATTATCCTCGCACATAGGAGGAAGTCTGGCTATGTAAGATAGTGTAGGAAGAACATAAGCTGCAGTTTTACCAGAACCAATCTCAGTAGCAACAATCACGTTTCTTTGCTGCAGGCCAAGCCGGGTGGAAGCCATCTGAAAGGGTGATTGGGTCTCGTAGCCAGCTTTTTCTGAGCGGCCTTCAGCTGCTCTGCACCCAACTTGCTCTCGATCCAGCTCCTCAAAGGGCAAGGAATCCTGGAATCCTTGTAAGACATGTTAAGATCTTCCTTGAAAATCCTCCGATCTCTTGAACTAATTTAACGCAAAATTTCACATTTTTGCCACAAAATACATTATAACTGTAACAACTTTGTACAAAATACATTAGAATTATGAATTTATCATTATAATAAAGTAACGAATCTATAGTAAAAATTTGAACGAAAATTAAAATTTTAAAAGATATACGATTTTGCTCATACACAAAAAAAAGCTAGTATTTGATAAATTTTTAGATATTTCATTAAAATTTTAATGACAAATAGATTTGTCTTATTGAAGTTAATATTTAAAGCACTATTTTTTATAAAATGTAATCATAAAAAAATATATTATATGAATCATTTAACGTGTAAAACAAATATAATGTTAAGAAGGATAAGAAATATTGGGTCAACCTATTAATAGAACTTTAATGATTATTAATATTGCAAAACAAAAGTGTGATAAGAAATGATACTTTATCTATCAAACTTTATATATCAAACTTTATCCTACCAAGCAAACAAGCCCTAACTGGATTAGGAAACATAAACATTTAATCTTATGAAAAATCTTATTCTTGAATATCTTATTACGTGTATCAAAAGCACAAGCACACTTGCACTCAAACACCTAAAATAATAAGCTGGAAAATGACCGCTCAAGATTTGGGTTCAATTTTATGTTAACAGATTAAACTTAAATCTTGGGCTCAAAATGAAATTAGTCTTTAAAATTTAAAACTTAGAAATGAATAGCATGGGCTTTACTAATTAAACATGAGACTTGAGTCAAGCATAGCATAAATGATTCTTTTTAATTAAATAGTTTAAATGATTATCGTGATCACATTGCATACACGGATATAGTATTTCACTACTTAATTATCCTAAACATTAATCTAAAAGGTCATCAACCATCAGTTTAATAGAACTAGGATTTGTCGACTTGCTCTACTTCCCGCCATATTCAGTCTTTATCTACTTCTTGAGATTCCCCGAACAGTCACTCGTGGACTCCCTTCTTACTTCATCATGAAAGAATCAATGTCAAATTAGTTACAAGCATATCGCTTACGATAATATGACAATTATCTGCCAATTTGAGCTTCTACTTTATGATATATAACATTACAAATCTGAGCCGTACATTTTGCTGTCAAATTCTCGTAGCAATAACTTAGCGAATGAGTGGTGAAAACGCCAAGGACTAGGACTCACATAAAGTAATTGTTGGGATCCAAAAAGAGTTGTTCCATAATCTCATAAATTATGATTTTGGAAATGACATGAAAGTCTTTAATCCTCCCTTAGGTGCATTTAATATTTTGGAAATTGCCTTACTACAATTAGTAAGTTTCATAAAGGTTGAGGAGTACGTACCACTCAATTTAACATCTACGATTGAAACATATTTATGCATTTGAAGTTGTCTTTACTTGAAAAACAATTACTTGATGCTCAACAAATGAATATATGTGTGTATGAGTGTGAGTGTCATGACGCCTTATTATGCTTATTAGGATTTTGAATTTTGCTAAACATTGAATGCAGTAAAATGTGTTCAAGGAAACATGATGATACTAATTTCCAACGACGTATACTCATATTTTTCTTCTTAAATATGTTTATCATCCAAACTTTCAACCAAAAAAAGAAAAAAAAACTTTCAAGTTTACATTTTAAAATTATATTAGTAAAGAAGTAATATGTAATTAAATGCGAAAAATATTTTAAAAGATGCAAAATAATATTGTATTATAAATCTTTCACTGTAACTCCTTCGTCTTGTTCATGAACAAAACATTTCGCACTCAAGAAAGATAACAAACAAATAAAATATATATATATATATATATATATATATATATATCTATACTATTATAGATATAAGTTACAATTTCCTCCTTTACTATGCACATTTTTCCAAATTGATATCTAAGGAAAAAACTTTCATGTTGTTTTCCATGCTATCTGAGATCGACCAGTTATAATTAGGGATGCCTATGTCACAAGTTTGACTTTTTCCAAGAAGAAATAAACCTGAAACTCGCCTTGTACCTGCCCATTAACCTAACGAGTTTACTCATCTCGCTTAAATTGTTGACTTTGTGATTTATTTCCTTAATATTATAAATATTGTTGCCACCATTCTTTAATAAACTTAGAATCAAAGTATATATAATCCACATAACTACCAACAAATAATTGATGAGACTCGTAGGTTTAGGAGAGTGGAACAATGGGAAAAGACAAATTGAGAAATGAAGCCTAGGGTAAAAAGTAAAGATAAATTAGTAATTTGCTACAATTGGAATACATTTATCCTGATAAATTAAGAAAATAAAAAATATTGGTATATGTAATATATACAAGTGTATAAGAGGCGGGTTCAAATTTGATATATATATTTATCGTAACATACTATTCACTTCGAACCCCTTGATACCCATTTGATTGGATTTTTTCCCACCTCAAACAAAGTGAATTTGATGTAAGTTTAAATTTAAACTCACTTCATTATCATCCCTAGTTGCAAGCAAACATATCTTTCCAATGTTATCGAATGTATTTTACCATTTTCCAATTGACTATATTATATATTATATCATATATTTTTCCAAGTACTATACAATATTTTATATTTTTATAGAATATAGTATATCATAGTATAGTGTACAATATGTATAATTTATATATGACAATATACATCATAACATTTTAATTGTGTCGCTCATGTTATTTGAAAGTTTTTTTTTTTTTTTAAACTTTATTCTGAGATCATAAATTTTGAAAATTATGACTTATAAGCATGTATTTTATAAAAATTTCTTTAACTTTATATATAAGTGTTACAATT
This sequence comes from Caryopteris x clandonensis, assembly GCA_028749325.2. NCBI lineage: Eukaryota > Viridiplantae > Streptophyta > Magnoliopsida > Lamiales > Lamiaceae > Caryopteris > Caryopteris x clandonensis. Next base: position 17,064,744 of record JAPYKT020000001.1, read on the forward strand.
AATTAAATCTAACTACTCTATTTATAATAAAATAGATTTCACGTATATGTTGTTGTGATTAATACCATTATTTTGAGTTTAACACATTTCACCTTATTAAATATTTAGAAAATTCAACATTAATCCAATAAAGAATAATGTGGAGTGATAACCGACACTCAGACACACACACACAGAGAACATATTCATTTGTTGAACATGCACTAATAGTTACTAAAGTAAAATTCATATATATGTTTCAATAGATAATATTAAATTGAGTTATAACAAACACATCAATCCTTATGAAACTAGTATAAAAAGTAGTAATAAGGTTTTTTCAACAAATTAATCATACTTAAGAGAAAAATTAAGGAATTTCAACATGCTTTTCAAATGTTGGACCAAAATTTATGAGATTATGCTATTCATCCTAATTAGTGGAGCAATCCTATTTGGATCTCAAGCTACTACTTTACAAGACTCATCGGCGTCATTGACGTCTTCACCAAGTGACTGCTACAAGAACTTGACAACAAAATGTATGACTCAAGTTTTTAATGCCATATGCCAAGAAGGAGATGTTCCAATTGATGACAAATTGGCATATTATTGTTGTGATTTATTTGTGACTTATGTTGGACCTGAATGTTTCACTGCACTGGTCAATGACATTGACGTCTCTTGCAAAATGGATCCAAATTATATCATGTCGAGGGCTGATGACGTTTTAGTGTATTGTTTAGATTAATTAAGTGGTGAAATACAATATCATATGCATGCAATATGATCACAATAATAATTTAAAATGTTTCTTTACAAAAATATATATCCTATGTAGTGTGAATTTCCTGCTTTATGTAATAATAAACACAATAACATTTAATGGAGAATGTAAATTACATATTTATCATCAATAAAACTTGAACAAATTCATAGTCATATACTTAGGTGCACTAAATATTGGTACCCCTGGACAGAAGTACTTGATCATATATTTTGTAGTAATATAGAAATTTCTGCAATTTATTAATATAGTGAGTTTTTTTTTTCTTTCTATTTTTCCAATGTATTAGTAATACAAAATTCTTATTTTTGTATATTCAAAGTATAATATGTTTTGATTATTTAAGGAGTTCGTTATATAAAGCGGACATTTTTAACAGTATATACTCTTAGTTGTTTTTTGTTTTTTTGTATTATACATTAAATTAAAATAAAATTTAATGTATATTAATTACATAATTTTTAGATGATCTAGTAATAGCCTTTTTCTACATCATAAACAGAAGATGTGATTTTAAGATGATATAACAATAGCCTTTGTCAACATCATTAACAGAAAAAGTGAGTTGGAGAGTTTTATTCATTTATTCTAATATAAATAAGTTTCATCAAAGTTATTTTAACTCAATTATCTTTATTTTATTTTGTTACAATAAATTTCTATTTTCCTTTTTTTTAATTTATTATGAATTTTTATTCTACTATAATTTATACAAATTATTCAAATAAAACGAAAATCAAAATAAACCTAGCATTTTTTTATGGAGATACAGACTTATTAATATTATATATTAAACTAACTATGTTATATCTGTGAATGTTTCCAGAATTGAAGCACTTTCATCCTTATACTTACTCAAAAAATAACAGATTAAGATCCTCAATTAATACTTGGCAGAGGGAATTCATTAAAAGGGCCTCAACTCGTGTACTTATATAAGCATACATCATAGTATAATGTAGAATATATATTATTTATATATAAATATATAATATAAATTATAGCATTTCTTTTTTCTTTTTTACAAACAATGAGAAATAGGGGTATAATATAATATGATTATATGCTTAGTTTTTATTATTATATTTTTCTTAATTCTACGTATCTGTATGTAATTTGAAGTTAAAAAATTGTAGGTTTTGCTTTGCATATTAATAAATAGAAAATTTATTATTATTATTATTAATTTTAATTTTTAATGATAAAAATGATGATTTGGCATACCACCTCAAGTATTTGTCTTCATAAGAAACTAAATGCTCGTTCCTTATCATTAATATATATATATATATATATATATATATATATATATATATATATATATATATTAAGATTTGATATATTGAGTACCATTTGTTGAGCTCTTCGTACAATTTTTGTCCCTTTTTTCCTTTTCTCTTCCATCGAGTCAAACGGTGTGATTTTTTTAATTATTGTTTTTCCACCATGCATTCTAATCCCATTCTCCGATCGTGCTCAGTTGGGTCTCGTCCTTTTTTATTGTCGCTGCCATCATCTGGTTTTTTCCCGCATGCTCATCGTCTTTGCCGCTATAGACCACAGTTCCACTCTCCACCTACAATTCTTATGCAATAATTTATTGTCTTTCAAGAAATTCTGATATGCCTCAAATTTTAAATACAAATGATCCATTTATTCAAAATTCCTTTCTATTATTCTGTGTTCAAATTTCTGTCCAGAATTTCGGGTTTTCTGGCAATTATTTTTTTTGGGGTTTTTAGTAATAATATGCCTCTAGATGACACAAATATGAAAAAAATGAGATTAAGCTATACTAACGCACGTAGTGTAACCCTCCGGTCCTCCATGCATGTTCCGGACTGTCAATATGTGACTAGACTACCCTCGACAAAATTAGTTTAATATAACTTCAGCGAAAAACTTAAAAAAAATACGAGTTAGAAAATTTTGTTTTGAAAGACTGTCAATATGTTCTCTATTAAAAAAAATTCGTTTAAAGTAACATATTTTAGAATTAAAAAATATCTAAAATTTAAGCACAATCTCTGAATTCTTTACTCTAACCCATGTTTAGGGTGTTTTAGAAGGGAACTTGACGTGCTACCAATAATAAAGATGCGCAAAGTTTTGAGTTTTTATAAAAGAATACTGATATAATATTTGTAATTTAATCAAAGATTCCTCGAATTTTATGATCATAAATTTCTCAAATTGTTTCATGGTACGAATAATCATTTTACTAAATTGACTTTTTTTGCATTATGAAGGCTGCCCTGGGTAGAAAAAAACATTTGTGATGTTTTATAGAGGGTTGAGAAAGATATTTCGGTTCTTAAATCTTTCTATCATATATAAGATGGATCATGAGTATTTCTTTGACATTTCTCCACAAATTTAAATGACACGTGTCTATACTAAATTTTGTATCAACTATTATCTTAATATATATATATATATATATATATATATATATATATATATATATATGTTAGTCGCAGCAAGTTTGGTGGCTTTTATCCTTTCATTTTCTTCTATTTTCTTTAATTTGTACTCAAATTTAAAAACTTAAATAATTTTTTGTTTCAAATTTATGTTTTACGTATAATATGTCAAATTATGATTCTTTTTATGGTCAGTAATATAGCACCAATATCATATATATTGAAATAAAATATTATATTTATAATGTGAAATATAATTTTATGGGTCTAATTATTTTTTATTTATTTAGATGTATTTGTTGGATTTGAATATATAGTGAATTAATTGATATATTAATTTGAGCTACAAATATAATAAAATATTAAATAATATTATTATAAGAATATAAATAATATAGATATTAATTAAATAATTTATTTTTCACCATAATAAATTTAAGTGTGTTTAAATACTTATATTGAGTTCAAAGAATTATAGTGTGATAGTTTATCGGGTTTGAACTCTATGTATATAGACTTGGACTCTATCGTCCCTTTTTAGAATTGATGTCCGTCACTTTAGTCACGATTGTTCCTTCCTTCTTGTAGATATGAAACTTACATAACAATAGAACACATAACCAGAAAAGTGTGTGTGTGTGTGTGGTGGTGGTGGTGGTGGGGGGGGGGGGGGGGGGGAGTTGATTGGAAGTAAAGAAGAATGTGCAAGAAAGTTAAAGGAGCAGTGAGGAAGACCACATAACTTCCATGTACCTCGATCTACCATCTATTCCTAATTGATATGAAATAACATTAATCTGAAAAAATAATTAAGAATGTTTTAGAAGTGTAGTGCGAAAATTCATGGAATCGAAATACTAGATAGGTATGGAACAAAGTGAGGGAGCACTTTGATATGCACCAATTCTATTAGAATCAACACTTTGTTTGAAATTCGACCACTTGTTGTAGTCAATATTCTTCTTCAATTCTCGGTGAATACCGTTGTTCTCGATGAATTAAGAAGAATGTATTAAGTAAATATTTATATTTCACATAAATAAGTGGGGGTATTTAAGCAAGTACTTCTACTTTGTCTATGTTAACTTTCATCTTTTCACAGGAGCCAATTTAGACGATATTTTATTTGTAGCATGATCATGTCGGAATTTGGTGCGTGTGGCGATCTTCTTAAATGGTCTATCAATTTTCATGCAGGGAACACTCACATTGAGCAAGTTGTCCTCTTATTTATGGACTCGTTGATCTAAAAGTATAGGCTTATATACCATTGCAAAGCAGAGAAAAATCACTTTTAGAACCATTAGATTGGGGCCACTTTAATTTTAATATAAAAATTTCTTTTTCTGCAGTTCTGGTCCAATATTTTAAAAAGAAAGGGTTGGGAATCTTTTGTAGATAAGTCACAATGATTAAAATTGCCAAATAATGTTAACTTTGTAACTTATTTTGCTAAATTTTTGAAGTAATGCTAAAATTACAATGATATGAAAGTTGAGATTTGTTTTCGTAATTCCGCCAATAGAATAAAACATTACATCAATATCAATGATTGAGATATAACAAAATGCATAACCATAATTGGACAAATTCATACTATTGAATATTATAAATAAATAGATAATTTTATAAAATCAAGAATCACAAATTACTTATTCAGATTCGTTATAGTGAAGATTAGCAAGACACTTTTGGTCAAAACATTGCTCACTTAAGATATAAGTTATTCTTAATATCTATTTCAGAAAAAGAGTTTTGATCAAAGTACCAATCCGCAACCGCCTGTTCAATTGTCTGCACATTGCATATTGCATCATGTAAGAAAACATGTCAATTAATTTAATAAGAATATTTTAAAATTCCCAAAAAGAGTATAAATTTATTTGGTACATGCTAATAAATGTTAATATTATATTAGAACGGAGGGAATAGCAATCTTATTTTATTTGCGAGGATGTTTCCCACAACAGATGAGCATATCTACCCTTCGTTTCCCCAAACGTGACCATGACGATAGCAAGATGGACATACATTCCTTTACTCGAAGATTTGTTAAGGTTCATCAAAGTCTCTTTAAAATCACTTCGAAAATCTGAAACCATGCATGTTAATAATTATTTATACAGTTCTCCAAAAATAATTTGATATTCTTTTAAATCTATATATCAAAGAAAATAAGTGGAGTACCTTTCATTATTCCCAACTGGCTAGCATTACAGTGTTTAAAGTTGGGGATACAATTATTCCATTGGCCCATACCACCAACACCAGGTATTAAGTTGTACATGACATAATCAATTTATTTTACATTCAATAAATAAATTACAATGTAAACCTATGCAGTCGGAGAAGAACTTAACTACTTGATGTTCCACTACTATGAAAATATTTGAAAATCTTAAACAATACATAAATACTTGAAAAAAGTCCTTCAATTATTATAGATTAATTAAAAAGATCCATAAATTGTTAACAAACATTTGAGAACGTCTCTAAACTATGAAAAAATGCAACGTGAAAATCTTTTTATAATTAAACACAAAATAATGTGCACATCACCTTCAAATGCATTTATTTCTTTCAAGTTTCATTCTTGTTCGATTTTCATATGACAATTTCATGAAAAATGTCCTTACCTAGAAACTATCAAAAGCCGATTCAATTATAAAGAGCGGTGTCTGAATGTCTCCAACCAAATACTCGAGAAAAAAGACACTGACAAATAAAATGAATGAACATATTATTAGCATTTCAATGTATCTACAGTCAAATAATAAGATGTATTATATTGCATAAGCAACTTCTCTCACCAAAGCAGGATTCAATCTTTAGGTACACGACTTAGATAGTGAATTGGCTAATTGCTGCATTCAACATAAAGATATATAATGTCATTTAAAAATAAAACATAGTATACAAAAATAGTGTAAGAGAAGAATGTGCATGCGCAGCAACTTGCGAAACGTCTTTCTCGTATATCAACTCCAGGTTGATCTTTTCTATTTGCAAAACAATGGGAAATGAATGATATTTTGTCAGTGTATGTACAACATATATCTAAAATGCGCTTAATCAGTTCTAACTTGAATAATTATCCATGTATGAAAAATTCAGAATCAGAAATACACTTTACTTTGGTAGTATTGGATAAGAATGCTCAAAAAATGTCAGAGTGTAAGATGGTTGCCTATACACCACAATATAATCAATTTTCATTGTGTAGTTAATAAATAGAAGATAAACATTGAAGATTAACCATACGTTCGGCATTTCTCATGCCTTTAGCGAGCATTTCCTCCATCATGGAATTAAAAATTCTCGCATCCCGGAACATAAGGTTGGTTTGCTTGAAAAAACAATTAAATATAATTAATGGGGTGTGTGGTAAAAAAATATTATTTAAATTTTCTATTTAATAATAATAATAATAATAATAATAATAATAATAATAATAATAATAATAATATAGAATTTAAGACTTACTGGATCAACTTCTTCAACATCCGACATAAAGGATGATCCATCACAGTAAAAAATTATAAACTTTATCCCAGTTACAGAAATCTGAAATTAATAAAATGAAAAAAAAATGTAATTTTATCCATGATGATATAAAGGAAACACGTCTCTATAAAACCTCTCTAAGTAATAATTAACTAAAAGAAGTATTAGTTTATTGATAACTTAATAATGTATTAATTTTTGGAGCATTAAATCAACTAAATCTAATGTTACAATCATTCACTTAATCAGATAAGATATCTTTAATCAGGATATTATAATAAGAGAAATGAGTGGTAAATCCCTTAATCTACTTTTAACTCCCAACTTGAAGATGCAATAATAAAAACTGGAGATGAGATTTATAGTTAAATTTCAAGAAAAAATAAATTTTAATTGAATCATATGTTAAATAATCTTCTAGTATGTGAAATTTATCTGTAATTTTATTAGCTTATTTAATTTATTTTATCAATTATATAGTTATATTAAGTTTTTTTTTAAAAGTTATTCTCTTATTATTGTACTGAAAACATTAATTTAGCCTATAAAATCTCAATTAAGATTGGATTAAATTATTAATGTTAAATAAATTATTAATTTGTTGTGTATTTATTTAGATAATTTTAATAGATATATATTTACATACATATATACCTGGATTAAATGCACAATCATTATCAAATAACCCTAAGAAGTTTCGATTAGTCATCATGTGACTACTCCCCAAGTCTTGTTTGGATCTCGTGAAACAGTTGTTTTTTTATGTATACCAATCACTCCCTAAAATCCAAAAATCAACTTCTCTTTAATTTAATACACAAAATTAAACAAAGAATAAAGACAAATAAAATAGCATATGATTTTTTAAGAAAAATAATTATAAATTTAGTGCTCATAATGGTAATTTTTTTACAATGTAAGGTTACAAACTTTACCTGTATATACACGATCCAATTACTTAATCCATTTCCAAATTCCTCCAGACAAGCATAAGTTGGTGGACTTCTATCTAAACACACTAAAGGGGAGTTAATTCTAATTTATGATTATCATTTTAATATATATATATATATATATATATATAGACGTCTGTGTATATATAAATCAAATTTATGCACAAACTAATAAATAAAAATATAACCTGCTCCTTAACCAACTGCACTTTTCATGATGGTAATATTGACGGAGATTCCACCAAAGACTTGAGTATTTGGCATTACAAGTGAATAAATCACTGCACTTAACCAAAGACCAGCCATTCTTTGCATACACAACGTGGGACAACTATTATTAGAATTCCATAAATACAATAAAATGCAAAAATTGTAGCAAAAGTTTTGCACAGAAACCAAACTTCGTTGCTAAATTCAAAATTTGCAATGATATAATAATATTTGCGGTTAATATTAGAAGCACAATCGACACATGTGGACAAAGAAGAAATCAATTATACAAACATTTGTTCTTGTTAAAAAATAACATTCCAACTTTTCTTAAAAAAAAAATGCCAAAAGCTTCATTCATGTTAGACAATTCATACCTGCTATTCTTGGACTGAAAATATGTAGGAAGAATAATTGTTATAGGATAGGAAGCTTGAAAACCTCATATTTATAAGGAACACAATCATTTTAATTTGAAAATAGTATTTGGATTTGAAGTTTGATCACCCCATCCAAATATGATTCCAGTAAAATTATTTATTTCATAAAGTGAGCAAAAAATAGAACACGCAAATAAGTTCGCAACTCTAATTTTGGAATACTTTTCTTCTTTTAGGCAGAAACTATTTGAAAGAGTGGTACCCAATGGAAACAGTAGAGGAATGAAAAGATAACACATATATAAATTTTCACAAGTGCCGACAGGACGAAAACTATTCACTGAGTTTGGGTGAATTACAAAAAGAATCGAATGAACTGGTACGATCATTAACGTACTTGAAATTCAAGATGAATTTCAAGTTGACTAAACTAACTAAGAAAGTAAACTTACAAAAAATGATTTTCACTCACTAACTCTTCTCTCAAATTCGAAAGCAGCAAGATTAGGATAATCTGCTGCATATCAGTACAGAATGTTGAAGTAGGAGTAAAGACAACTTTCTTAGTAATACAGTTCAGCTGTACAGAAAATGATATCATTTTCAGCGTGATTTCTTCTTATGTTCTTTATTGTATTTGTAGACGACTTGTAGCTCTCTTTTTCTCCTTCTTCACTAAGGCAAATTCATATAACTGCAGTTCTCCAGTTCTCCATTTCTCCATTTCTCCATTCTTCTCTCCAACCATCTTCCCTCAAAGATACAGTTTGACTTGGTATTTAACCGCTTCCTTGTTTGGTGTAATTTGACTTGGTCTCCAATCCTTCTAGACTCCACCTGTATACTTCAAATGAAAGAGACCGGCAATACTACTATTCTAATTAAATTCACAAATTCAAATTTCAACAATCTCCACCTTTTTTCCTTTCTTCCCAATTTCCAATGTCTAAATAGAGTCCACGACATTACACTACAAATCAAATTTTACTTATATCAACCAAGGTGAGTCATGGGCGATTCCCCCTTTCTTCAAGACCCCCCCTCAATGGTTTACATTTATAGTATATTCATCAACTCACAAATTAAAGCAAGCATCATCATTATGTATCAGCAATCACAAGCACATCATCATTAGCAATACAAGCATAAAAGCGCATATCAGCATTTACGAGCATAAAAGGCACACAAGTCTTTATACAAATCATAGGTGTTAGTTATGTACCACTTTAGCACAAATAAAATCAGATGAGCAATTCGGATGAAAATGTCAAGTACCAGCAGCATCATCTCCAGCAAGCAGCATCAACATTATCTCCAGCAGCATCAGCATCATCATCATCATCATCATCATCATCATCATCATCTCCCCCTAATTGGGAAGAAAAGGCATCTCGAATGGCAAGGAGATGCTGAATTTGATCGTCAAGGGCCCGGACTTGCTGTACGAGAACTGCACGAGAGATAGAGATACGCCGAGTGGCTGACGGGGCTGGATCAGAAGAACCACATGAGCTGTCAGATATCCAGGAAAGATCACAATGGCAATCGCCCTTGTGAAATCCCGAATGTACTGTGAGGAGTCTGTGAGATTTGGTGAAAACATCGGTGGAGTCGGCCTAAAAATCCTGTCTACACAATATAGAATATATCAGTGACGAATACAGGAGAAATCCACCCTTTTTACGACATGTGTTGGCAATCTGTTCAAATATAAGTGTTCCCAGATTAACAGGATGGTCGTGACCTAGATGATGTAATAAAATGCCCTGTTCCATGGTAACGATGGTTGTGTTCCATGAGGGATACCAATTGTAAACATTAGTTTGTGAAGGACAGAGAAGAGTGAGGATAAACGGGAAGCAGGGAATGAAATTTTCCATTTCAAGTCTAGCTGCTTGGTGATGCTCCGGGCGACTTCATCCAGGCCCCTGGACCAGCTCGGATGGGGGACATTGACAAGTTCAAGTCCAATGTTGATGATTTCTGGGATTATTTGATAGGTTTGTCCCCGGACCACAACATTTCCAAATTGTGCAGTGGAGTTATCATTAAAAGAAGATTTTATGGAATAGTAACATGCTTGTATGATTTCCTCAACAAAACATGCAGCATAACTCACAGCAGTAAGAAGACGTCGACTCTCAAAAAATTTATCCAAGTTGTATTTTCGAAAGTTTGTATGGTCTATTTTTCTTTTCGACAGACAGTTGGGGGTTTTAAACATTTCCCATCAGTGCGGATCAGGGTTAGAATTAGGCAAAAGAGATGAGGGAGTTTGATATACCTGATCGGCAGAGGATGACTGAATTGGAGACTCGGGAGCCGAACTCAGTGTAGCAGTGGGCGCCGATTCCACATCCGAAGATGGGGACCTATGAGAGGTGGATTTTTGTACCGTCTGTTTCTTTCGATGTGAGACATTGATTGGAGCAGGCTGTGATTCTGATGGTGGAGAGTCTTCATCAGATTCGTCAATGCTTGTGGAATTGGGAACAAAGTCTGCATCACTTTAATCATCAAGAAACTGGTTAGAAGTAGAGCCAAACTCTACCTCACCCCAGGTGGCTGTCGGACGGGTGAAGAAGCAGTCTTAGAAACTTTCTTTGGAGGTGCGCTGGGTCTCCTTTTGGCAGACAACTGGGTGGAGCGATGACTTGAGAAAGTAGATTTGCCCATCTTGCGCTTTGCCTTGCCTACCGAGGTCACATCTGGAAGGTCGCTCACATCAATGGGGTAGTCGGGGTATCCTGGAAATACTTGAAGTAATGGAGGAGAAAACGGTATGTCTATAGTAGTATCGGATGGCAGAGGACTGGGTGGCTCATCAACTAAAGACGCATCGTGACTGGGGACTTCGTTTGAAAGAAATGTGGCAACCGGTGATGGAACACTCCCGGTAGCTTGGGCAGACGGTGAGAGAGGAGACATGGGTGAAGCCGTCGATGAGATAGGTGATGGAATCGGCGTCGGTTCGGGGCGGTTGGCGGCTGGAGAAGACAATGCCGTGGGCGAACTCTCACCGTCGTTGATTGGCGTCAGGCAAGAAATGGGCGGTGGCTTGATAGGTGGAGTATCGAAAATGGACAGTGGGGCAGCGAGTGTAGTTGAAATCAGAGGTTCGACGGCGGGAGCGGCAGAAACTAAAGGTTTGTCGGTGGGAGCGGTGGAAGCCTGTTGTTCGACGCCGCGAGCGGTGGAATCGGACAATTCCATGGCAGGGGCGGCGGACGCAGCAACTTGGGCAAGTAGTTCCAATATTTGGGCCAGGATACGGCGAGACGCTTTGTCAGCCATGGAGAGAGGAAAATAAGCAGGGATTAGAGAGAAAATTGAGAATTTTTTTTTTGGTGAGAAAACTATAAATGGGGAGGGGAGTGTCGTGCAGAGTGAGTGAGAGTATATGGCTATGTGACTATTCATCAGGATTTGAAAGCTATAAAAAGCTTGTATTGGAGGATGCCTGGTGATATTCTAATGGCACAAAAATCTCAACTGTTGCCAGTGCAACTTACTCCGACTAACCCAGAAGACACGCGAACACTTATCCTAAATTTTTTAAGTTAGAATTCCGGTTTCTCATCATATTTTTCAAGGTAGCATCGTTGTAGCGAACGTCATGCCCTCCAAGGTACTTTCTGATGTGAGGTTGGAAGAATAATTCAAAAACACTCTTTTTATGTAGAGAACATCGTCGCAATGAACGCCGTGCCCCTAGTTACTCAAGTATTTCTTAAATTAGTCAACTCATCAGTATTTTACAAGGTAGTATCGTTGTAGCAAGCGTCGTGCCCCCCAAGTTACTTTAGTTGATGAATATTCTCAACTTAAAATTCCTTTTTTTTTTTTTTGCCAAGGGGAATCATGAAAGCAGGGATATATATATATATATATATATATATATATATATATATATATATAGATTTATGTACAGGATACAGACTAGGTTGTTTCTTCACATAACACATAGACCAAGAGATTTTCTAAGATTGGAAAATCTCTCAAAATCAAGAGATTTGCTGAATATATCTGCTATTTGACCCTTAGTATTTACGTATTCTAACCGAATAAGTTCTTTTTCTACCAAATCTCGAATAAAGAGATGTCGTGTATCTATGTGTTTAGTGCGTGAGTGTTGAACATGATTTTTAGAGATGTTAATGGCACTAGAGTTGTCGTAAAAAACAAAAAAGAGTATCACTAGGATAACCATAGTCTTCCAACATTTGTTTAAGCCACAATAATTGTGTGCAGCAACCTCCAACTGCTACATATTTAGATTCAGCAGTGGAGAGAGACACAAAATTCTATTTTCGACTATGCTAGGTGACTAAATTATTTCCTAAATAAAAACATCCTCCACTAGTACTTTTTATGTCATCAATATCTCCTGCCAAATCAGAATCACTAAATCCTACCAGGTTTGTGTTTGTGTCCTTAGTGTACCAAATTCCTAAGTTTATTGTTCCAGCAACATACCTGATAATTCTCTTAACAGCTTTGAGGTGACTCTCTTTAGGGCAAGCTTGATAGCGAGCACATACGCAAGTGCTATACATGATGTCGGGTCGGCTTGCTGTCAGATACAACAGGCTGCCAATCATTGATTTGTACAATGTTGGATCATCATTTTCTCCAACATTGTCGTTGCAGAGTTTTTGGATTGACCCCATCGGAGTTTTCATGTGTTTTGCATTTTCCAGACTGAATATTTGAATAAGGTTTCGTGCATATTTGCTTTGGGAGATGAATATGCCATCAACACTCTATTTTACCTGCAAACCTAGAAAGAAACACAGTTCTCCAACCATACTCATTTCAAACGTAGATGACATGGCTTTCACGAATTTATTATGCATTGTTTTGGATGTGGATCCAAACACAATGTCATCTACGTAGATTTGAGCTACACAAATATCACAGTTAGTTCTTTTTATAAACAATGTATGATCGACTTCACCTCTAGTAAAACAAAAGTCCAAAAGAAACTCAGTTAACCTACCATACCAAGCTCTCGGAGCCTGTTTCAAACCATACAATGCTCTATTAAGTCTATATACATTATTTGGTTTGGAGGGATCTTCAAATCCTTTTGGTTGTTTGACATAAACTTCTTCATTTAAGTTTCCATTTAGAAATGCAGCTTTAACATCCATTTGATGAAGTGTAATTTTCATGTGACATTCAAGTACTAGAAGCAACCTAATAGATTCAATTCTGGCGATCGGAGCGAATGTTTTATCAAAATTGACTCCTTCTACCTGTGTATAGCCTTGAGCTACTAACCTTGCCTTGTTTCTAACTATGTTTCCAGATTCATCAGACTTATTTTTGAATATCCATTTAGTTCCTATAAAATTTATATCTTTGGGTCCGGAAACTAAATACCATACACCATTTCTGTTGAATTGATTTAATTTTTCATAAATTGCATCAATCCAGAAACTATCTCCTGATGCTTCAGAAATATGTTTTTGTTCAATTTCAGACATGAAACAAGATGAATTTACTTCATTAAATATAGATGACAAGCAAACAAATTTACCATGTCTCTATAGTTCACTGGCTCTTTTCGTCGAGTTGTAATGCCTTCATGTACATTTTCGATTACATGTGTGATCGGGTGGTTCTTCCTTATCCTTTCTAATGGATCTGTTCTTTCAATCTGCTGAACAATCGAATCTTCTGTTATTCGTGGCTCAGTTTCTAGTTCTGGATCAGAAGGTAATGTTAGTTCAGCATGTGATTCCACATTTTGTTCAACATTCAGAATCGGCTTCTGTTCAGTTGGTTCGATTTGTCTGGGCTCCATATAAGCATCAACATTGTCTTCTTCAGTTTTTCCTGCCAAATCAGTGAAATCATCAAATACAACATTTTTAGATTCTTGAATTGTTTTAATCCTAAGATTAAATACACGATATGTGTTACATTTTAGACCATATCCAAGAAATATTTCTTTGTCACTTTTAGAATCAAACTTTGTAAGATTTTCACGATCGTTCAAGATATAACAAACACATCCAAAAACATGAAAATATTTCAAATTTGGCTTACGCCCATTTAATATTTCATATGGAGTCATGTGTGTGCCAGATCTTTGGTTAACACGGTTAGAGATGTGACGGTAGTATTTAAAGCTTCAGCCCAAAATATCTTAGCAAGATTTTTTTAGCTAATCATCACACGAGCCATCTCTTGTAAGGATCAGTTTTTTCTTTCAACGACACCATTCTATTGTGGTGTTTGTTGTGCAGAGAATTCATGCATAATGTCCTGTTTGTCACAAAAATCAGATAACAAGGAGTTCTCAAATTCTCTACCATGATCTGATCTTATGCGTGATATGCAAGAATCATTCATATTTTTTAACCTAGCATGTAATTTTCTAAACACATCAAATGTTTCAGATTTTTCTCTAAGGAAATTTAGCGAAGTGTATCAAAAAAAATCATCCACTAGAACATATGAGTATCTTTTACCACCTAAGCTTTCAATCTCAATTGGACCCGCAAGATCCAAATGGATTAGTTCAAAGTTGCGAGTGGTTCCAATATATTTCACATGTTCATGAGAGGTTCGAGTTTGTTTACCTTTTTGGCATTCTCCACACACAATTTGTTTACCTTCTCAAGCTTGGGCAAACCTTTTACTACATCCAATCTTATCAGTCTATCTATGTTTATGAGATTTGCATGTCCCAGCTTTTGATGCCAAATGATTGTTTCGCTTATTTGAGTAGTGTTATACATCAAGCTTTTTCCCGCCAAATAGCAATTGTCATTTGATCTTTTACCTATTATTACACATATTTGCTGAGTCAAATTATTCACATTTATCTTTGTTGAAATTTACCTAAAGTTCATCATCACATAGTTGACTTATACTGATCAAGTTGGTCATTAGTCCATCCATGTGAAGAACCTTTTGAAGCTTAGAAAATCCATCAACACAAAGAGTTCCTTTTCTTATTATTTTCCCTCGTACTTCTCCATCATATCTCATTGTACCTCCTTGGAATGATTCATAGTTTGTGAGATAATTTCTTGAACCTGTCATGTGTCTTGAGCACCCACTATCAAAGTACCAAGATTCTGAATCGTTAGTTTTAAGAGCAGTAAACACTACATTACAGGTAAAATTCGATTTACAGACCCACTTCAGTTTTTAACAGGTTGCTGTGTTTTTCTGATTCATGATGTTGTAATGAATGTTGTGCAACGTTCGTGGCAATATCTGTTTTAGTGACAGATCAGATTATAGTTTTTGACAGTAAGGTCATATATGTCCTGGTTTGAAACAGTAATGACAGACAAATTTTCTTTTTCTCTATATTATTTTTTCCTTATCTATTGTTGGCTGAATTTTGCCACTTTCTTTAACAAAAACAATGGAATTTCGATAAGAGATTCGATTAAATAAGTTAGTAACAACAGAATTATCATAATAAGCAATTCATGAATGTCCTATATTTCCTATAGCCAGGATTTCGTCAAGTCTAGAGGTACCTGTATTAAGTTTCTGGAATGTTTCATTTGCGATTTCAAGTTCGATCTCAAGTTTGTTTAATTCGGCATCCTTCTTTGTGAGTGTTATTTCCAGCTTGGTAATGATCTTTTTGAGTTCCTCGTTCTCTTTGTTCAGACTTTTTACTTCTTGCTATTTTAATTCAAGATTTTTGAGAAGTTCATCCCGAATAGTTTGAATTTCTTTTAGTATTTGATCATCTTCTTCTCCCTCAATTAATTCTACATCACTTATGCATCCATTAAAGCAATTAAAATCAGAATCAGTAAAAAAATTGTACCTATCAGACATGGTGTTTGAGCTTGAAGGTGTAAGTATTTCTTCATCATCAGAAAATTCCTGAATGGAAGTTAGGAGCGCAGAGGTTTCGGATTCCTCTTCTATTGGATGCATTTCATCAATTTCTTCCTCGCTGAGAGATATCCACATAGATTTTTCATGTCTGCAGAGTACATTCGCACACTCATTGGTGTAATGGCCAAATCCTTTGCAGGCTCAACACTGGACATCATCAAGATTTCGAGTGTGATTTTGAATTGATCAGATGCTGATTTCGGCCAAAGTTTCCTTTCAAACCAGCTGATTCAAATGACTTTCTAGAAGAGGATTCGGTTGATTCCTAAAGTTGTAATTTTGAGTTCTTTTTCTTGTTATTGAATCTCTTTGTAAGATTGTTGTATCATTTTGTGAGAAGAGCGACACTCAAATTTTCATCTAGTCCGATAAGTTCTGCTTCTCCATCTTCATCGTCATCTTCAATTTCACCCTCTTTTGCCATAGAGGTAAAAGCTGTTAATTTTGGTCCTTTGTTGTAGAGCCTCTCTTGATTTTCCATGTTCATCTCATACATCCTTAGAATACAAATTAGAGTGTCTAACTCTAAAGTATTCAGGTTGTGGGATTCTTCAACTGCACAAACTTTTGGGTTATACCTGGATGGAAGGGTGAAAATAACTTTCCTTACCAAAGTTCTGTTATTTATTTGTCCTCCAAGAGATGATGATTTGTTTGACAAATCCATGACACGATCATAGTAGGTGGAAATTGTTTCATATTCTTCCATCTTAAAGCTTTCGAATTTGTCTTGGCCCTTCCGTAGTTTCCTTTCTCTTACACTGTCGCTTCCTTCACAGTTCCTTTGAAGAGTATCCTAGGCTTCTTTAGCAGCAGATCAGGTTTTGATCAGTCTGTACATGTGTAAGTCCACAGTACCCATAATGATATTCATCGCCTTTTCATGATAGTTTCTTTGAGCGATCTCTTCGACTGTCCATTCTGATTGGGGTTTTATTATAGTATCTCCATCTTGATCAATTTTTTTTGGAGGAGACCATCCATCAGCAACAACAGACCATGCTCGGAAGTCAACTGATTTTATTGTCTGTCTGGTTCGATACTTCCAGTAATCGTAGTTATCTTTTGAGAGGAGAATTGACCGTGGTTGATTGAAGATATCCATTTGATATAATACCACACCAGAACCTCACTAAATGTGTCAAGTGATGGCTCTAATACCACTTGAAAGAGTGGTACCCAATGGAAACAGTAGAGGAATGAAAAGATAACACATATATAAATTTTCACAAATCAAGAATGACTTGTGAAGCCGACAGAGCGAAAACTATTCACTGAGTTTGGGTGAATTACAAAAAGAATCGAATGAACTGGTACGATCCTTAACGTACTTAAAATTCAAGACGAATTTCAAGTCGACTAAACTAACTAAGAAAGTAAACTTACAAAAAATGATTTCACTCACTAACTCTTCTCTCAAATTCGAAAGCAGCAAGATTAGGATAATCTGCTACACATCATTACAAAATGTTGGAATAGGAGTGAAGACAACTTTCTTAATAACACAGTTCAGCTATACATAATATGATATCGTATTCAGCGTGATTTCTTCTTCTTCTTATTGTATTTGTAGACGACATGTAGCTCTCTTTCTCTCCTTCTCCACTAAGCCACATTCGTATAACTGCAGTTCTTCATTTCTCCATTCTTCTCTCAAACCATCTTCCCTCAAAGATACAGTTTGACTTGGTCTTTAACCCCTTTCTTGTCTGGTGTAATTTTATAAATTATCATTACATGTCTATATAAATTTCTAGATACAAAATCAATGACCAAAACTTTAATTTCAATGATTTTATTTGCTTAAACTAGTTTTCTCGATGCATAGAGGAGAATAATATATATATATATATATATATATATATATATATATATATATATATATATATATAGAGTAAAACAATATATTTTGAAAAAAATTGAGAAATTTATGAACATATTTTTAAAGAATATTAGTATATGTTTTTTTATAAAAACCTAAAAGAAACAAAAGAATTCATAAAAGCAGTCGCTTTTTAAGAACAATATTATATACAAAACAAATTATCATAAGTTTTAGTAATAAAAAGATTTACAAAGTAATTTTTATGCATCGCATAAAATTTCACGCTGGTAGATAAGAAAGTAGGAAGTTGAAAATTATGAAGTTTTATGCATAAGCATTGCTACAAAACCTCATATTTACAGGAAAGACAATCACAAATTTTCTGGCAAATTCCACCATTTTACTTTTTCAATTAAATATAATTAAAGATATGAGAATGAATTTGAAATTTACGAATACAAATTCATTGAAGATTGATTTGGTTACCATGATTAAAATATCACCACCTTTTTTTGGAATTAATTTTTGGAATTTAGTTGGATTTCAAATCAGCACTATATTGTGCCGACTTGAATCTAAATCACTTAACTTAAATGCAATCTAAAAAACAATATTAATATTAAATGAAACAACGGAAATAACTCCCATACTCAAATTTTGGAACAATTTTCTAATTTTAGACATAAATTATTGGCATTCTAGAATTTTCAGGGTTTGGAAATCCCATCAATTCTGGTATACACTTCCTCCATTTAAACATTAATGAAACATAGCTTTTTTACAAAATAATTATACTATGCCAACTAATTAATGTTTTTTACTTACAAATTTTCAACCAATTGATGAAAACTAGTGATTTTGCCGCTAAAGAGACATTAACCAATTTTTAGGTCTGAAAATTATTTCCACCCATCCTTTTTATTTTACGTTTTAAAGTTCGAGGAAAAATTAAGAATATCCAAAAAAAATGAACAAATTCAATCTTAATTAACCAATTAATTATGTGTTATGGATGAAATTTGAGTGGACTTGACCACATTCTATTCTAACTAACACTATTTCTTTTACCTTAGTGTGTGTATATATCTTGACTCGATCGCCTATTGAGCTCCTGATCTTGGAAATTGGATTCTAAAATAATTATTCTGATATATTAAGCCTCATTGAAACTTAATAAAATTTTAGTCATAACTCCAATAATACTTAATCTATTGATCATGCTTTATTCCAACTTTTTCTACATAAAAATTATAAAATCATAAAAATAATCTGAGAAGGGACCAATGAGCTTCTAACTATAATAAAAGAATGAACATAAATCCTCAACCAATTTCGAGGATCCCACTAGCTATCATTTGCATATTGCCCATCATTCCTTCTAATATATAATTTTACTAAAGCATGATCAAAATTTCATACATATACTATACCAATCAAATAAATGATTAATAAAATGCTAAATTAATAAAATGAATTACTCATATTGTAGGGGAGTGATGACTTACTTGACTTACATAAGTTTTAACTTAACGACAATAATGGTATGTGATCATAATGTGTTGCCTTATTAAGAGGTTTATTAAAATAATTTGCACAAATACATTTTTAAAACAATTACTCACAATATGAATCTTTTATTCACATGCTTTATAATTATTCTATGCACAAAAACAATAAATTATAAGCTTTAAAACTTCCCTTGAAAATCTGCAAAGCTGAGATTTGAGTGGTTGATAAATTTATTCTTCTGAGATAAAATAAATAATTACATAGAATTATAACTATATAATAACTAACAACTTAAAACAATACCACAAATTTCACCAAAAAGATACAACTCGTATGATTGTCCAATTTTGAATTAGATAAAATAGTCCAACAAAAATAAAATTATGTTGACCATGTTTTAGTGGACGAATTTCGCTTATTCAAGAAAACATGATATGCCCATGAAATGCTACGTACATATACACAACTACTTTATACATATCTCATAAAATATTCAAAATCATACATTGCCGCTTATATAAAAGATTTAGCCCACTAGGTAAGGAAGTCAGGAAGAGCGAACCAAGTCGTGGTTCTGATTCTATCTGTGCAGACTTGTTCAAATAATAATTATAATTTAATTATTTTTTCAAAATTGATTAGTGCTTTTTAAAATAAAATTTTGTACGAACTTATATTATTTTTCTTTTCATTATATCAGACTCTTCTTTAATTTAGATATTATCAGATAATGCTATGTTTAAGTACCAAGTACTAATGTTTGAAATATCAATGTAACATGTTACATTTACTAAAGTTATAGATATTAAAAAGAAAAAAAGCCTTGACTTTTTATTTTTTATTTTTTTTCGTTGAGGAAAGGTAGCATAGGAATGGATGGAGCGGAGACTAAAACCAAAAAAAGGATAGGGCAAGATTGCATAAATAAGTAATAATGTAAGTGGTCCACTACCTAAAAAGTCAACAAACTAATGGTAGTTTTCTATCATGCATTGTTTGAGGTTAGATAATAATTAAAACTTTAATCAAACACTAAGTTTATGTATATATCATATCATGGGATTTTACACCTTTGAATTTTGATTATGTTAGTGGGATAAACATATCATGTGATATATATTTGATTCTAAAAATCAATTTTCTTTTTTAGTGTTTTTTTTTTTTTGCAATTCATTTATATATTAAAAATCTTGATGAATTACAACCGCATAATATTCATCATATTTTTTTATTATTAAATTCATTTTCATGTTGAAATATACATTACTGGTGTTTTCAAATTCTCATTTTCTAACAAATAAATCAGAAAACATTATATATAATATATATGCGCGCACACCATTATTATATGTAATCAGCCATTAAAATAAAAGTAGTACGTTGTGATCTACATGTGTATATATTTATGTTTAAAAAATGGAAAAACTAGCCTTCACAGAATTTTATATGTCATTCCAATATGTGATATTCTGCGTGAGCATCAATTCATTATGACAGTTAAATTTATATGTTATATCCACAAGTAATTCTATAGTGCCCCAATTAATTTTAATCATTACATTATCAACCTTGAATAACAACCTTTAGATTTATTTATCTGTTACTTACACTACTGATTACCCACTTTAAAATGAATTAGGAACTTATTATTGTCATTTGCTATTTTTGTTTTTTTTTTTTGTTTTTTGTTTTGTTTTTTTTTTCACTTGAAGATTAACTGCCAACCAGACATATTATATATATATATTTTAAAAACTTTGTCTTTTTTGTTACTAAATTTATTTTTTTAGTTTTCTTTTCTTTTACCTCTATTTTCACGCTCTCATTTTTTTGTCTACTTTGTCTTATTTTATTATAAATTTAATATTTCTTCATTTTTGTTTTTCCTTTAGCTTTATTTTAATTTTAATTTTTTTCAATTATTATTCTTACCTTTTTAATGTTTATCTGATGAATATAATTAGAATATTCTTTAATAAAATAAAATAAAGTTCAAATATGTATGTTATCTATATTAAAGTAATATATAATATTTATAATATGATAAAATTATGTTATTTGTGTAGGTTGTATGTACATTACATATTAATTCTATGATTTTTTTGTTCAAGAAATAGTTGTCTTAATATAATATATTTTTTTATCACATGAATAATTATATGAAAATTTTAGTATATTAAAATAGAAAATTTTAATATAATTTGCAAATAATTTTTACAATTTGGATCAAATAAAAATAAAAATATAATAAAAGGTCAATGTTCAAAAGACTAGTTATAATGAGAGTTTATTTATAATTTTTGTAGAACTGTATTTTTTATATAAAATTAAATCCTAACAATTTTTCTTTTGCAAAATAATTACTAGTTACAAATTACTACTTTAGTTCAATGTACAAGAGAATTAGTTACAATTTATTTATTTGTGACTTTAGGTAATATAACATATTTTAAATAAAAAACATTAAAGGCCTATTTTCAAAATATTAAAAGTCCATTACCCAAAAAGAACTCAAAAATCCAAATATTGCTTACAAGTTATTAACCTGTTATGGCAGATAAGTGCTGGTACCTCAAAATACTACATAAATCATTTATATCATGACTTCATTAATAGGTACTCTCGAATCAATAATCATAGTGCTCATACTATCACTCATATATATATATATATATATATATATATATATATATTTGGATGATTTGAGTGGCAAAATCAAGAATTCGTAGTTGAAACCACGTGGTTTGCTACGAAATATGCTAAGTGATTGCGTTTCTATGAGAATAAGGAAATTAGGTTTTGATAGTATGTACTTTTCTGGTCAAATTGATCATCTACACGAAAATAAATATTTTGAATTAATTATTATTCTAACAAATTTGTATCATATATATATATATATATATAATTTTCACACCTAAAAACTGGTCAATGTCTCTTTCACAGAGGCATTATTATTTTTCCCGAATTGGTTGAAATTTCGTAAATGTAGAAAAAAATATTGGTGTGAATAGTCAATGTTAAAAGAGGAAAGAACTATACCAGAAATCCCAAAACTTTTTCTCTCACTTCACAATTTCTTTTTTTTTTTTTTTACTAGTGGGATGGTAGGTAACAAAGATATATATATATATATATATATATATATATATATATATATATATATATTCTTATCAATTAGAATATCTTTTAATTTTTTACCTTCCATTTATATGGAAGTAATTATATTTATCATCAAAATTTTATATGTGTACTATTAGCTTACATATGTGTTTTCATTATTG
The DNA here is from genome assembly GCA_028749325.2 of Caryopteris x clandonensis. Classification (NCBI taxonomy): domain Eukaryota; kingdom Viridiplantae; phylum Streptophyta; class Magnoliopsida; order Lamiales; family Lamiaceae; genus Caryopteris; species Caryopteris x clandonensis. The sequence continues at coordinate 17,087,476 of JAPYKT020000001.1, forward strand.
TGTTAGGTGGTTGGTTTGATATTTTGATATAAGAAATGAATTTTATTTAATTCGTTCACTCTTTTTGCTTGCACCAGGAGGATTAGTTAGGCAATCTATTGCGTACGTAGTTGTGTTCCTTATAAATATGAGGTTTTGTAGCTTCACTTAGCCTTGTGCAATACATCAAAATTATTTTATTACTAAAACTTATGATAATTTGTTATGTGTTTTAAAATTTTGTTCTTAAAAGAGACTGCTTTGATGAATTCTTCTGCTTTTTTATGCTTTTATAAAAACATATCAATATTATTTATAAATATATTATCCACCTCTATGCATCGAGAATACTAGTTTGGGCAAAAAACTTACTAAATTTAAAGTTTTGGTCGTTCATTTTGTATCTAAAATTTCAATATAGACATATAATGATAATTTATAAAATTGAAATTAAAATAAAAAAATTTAATCCAATTTCATCCATTTAGAAAAGAAAAAGAAAAAAGAAGATAATTTTGTACTAAATGCTAAATAGTTGGCAAATGAATTATTTTGTGAGTCATGAATGTTTATACCAGAAAATCATGAAATTCTATTACCTAACATGCTTCATAATGCCAATAAATACTTTATGCCTAAAAGAAGAAAACGTTCCAAAATATGACCTTGGAACTTATTTGCGTGTTTCATTTTTGTCTCACTTTATAAAATAAATATTTTTACTGGGATCATTTTTGGATGGAGGGAACTTCAAATTCAAATATTAATTTCAAATTAAAATGATTGTCTTCCCTATCAATGTGAAGTTTTGCAGCTCCACTTGGCCACTAACACTTGATCATTTCCAGCTCCCTATCTTACCACAATCATTCTTCCTACATATTTTCAATCCATGAATTATCTAACATTAATGAAGCTTTTGGCATTTTAAGTTATGTTAGAATATTATTTTTAAAATAACAAATGTTTATATAATTGATTCCTTCTTTAGTCCACATGTGTCGATTATACTTCAAATATTAGCCGCAAATATTGTTATATCATTACCGCAATTTTAGCATTTTATTGTAGTTACAGAATATTAGTACAGTGAGGCCAAAAAAGTTAAATCAAAATTAAAAATAGTCTCTTTCTAATATCCCAAAAAAAAAAAAAAAAAAAAAGCATTATGTAATTTCTTATTGTCAAAATTTGTTATTTTATTTCCAGTGGGGACTTATGGAATTCTAATAGTATTTTTCTTACATTGTGTATGCAAAGAATGATGGGTGTTTGGTTAAGTGTAGTGATTTATTCACTTGTAATGGTGAATACTTAAATTTGTGGTGGAACCTTCGTCAACATTACTATCATAGAGAGTGCACTTGCTCAAGAAGCAGACTTTATTTTTATCTATTAATTTACACACAAACTAATAAATATAAATAAAACCTGCTTCTTGAGCGACTGTACTTTCGAGATAGTAATGTTGATGGAGGTTCCACTACGAACTTGAGTATTCGCCATTATAAGTGAATGAATCACCACACTTAACGAAACACCCAACATTCTTTGCGTACACAATGTAAGAAATATACTATTATAATTCTATAAAATACCGACTGAAAAAAAAAATTATGAGAATAAGAAATTTCATAATCTTTTTATTTTTGGGATATTAAAAAGAGATTGTCTTTAATTCAGATTTTACTTTTCAGCTAATATTCTGTAACTACAATAAAATGCTAAAATTGTGGCATCTGCACAAAAATAAAAATTTTGAATTAATTATTATTCTAACAAATTTGTATCATATATATATATATATATAATTTTCACACCTAAAAACTGGTCAATGTCTCTTTCACAGAGGCATTATTATTTTTCCCGAATTGGTTGAAAATTCGTAAATTTAAAAAAATGTTGTTGTGAATAATCAATTTTAAAAGAGGAAAGACTATCCAGAAATAATGCCAATACTTTTTCTCTCACTTTACAAATTGGATTACATTTGGATTATGTGATCTGAATTCGAATCCACTCCATATACTGTGGATTTGAAATCCAATAAAATCCAAATTAAAGTAATTAGACTTTAAATTTACAGCAATCCAAATAATCTTCAATAAATTTGAAACGATAAATTTTAAATTCATGTTTACATCTTCCATACAATTATCCCAACTTTATTTTAGTGTAATGTTAGAATAGTGGGATGGTAGGTAATGGAGATATATTTTTATCAATTAGAATATCTTTTAATTTATTATCTTTTATTTATATGATTGTAATTATATTATTATTAAAATTATAATTTTGTATTATTAATATAAATATGTGTTTTTTTATTATCCTTTTAGGTGGTTGATTTGATATTGATATAAGAAATACATTTTATTCTAAAATTGAAATCAATGAATTCTGACCACTCACTCTTTTTATTTGGTTCGGTAGGATTTGTTAGAGAATCTAGTATGTATGTAGTTGTGTTCCCTATAAATATGAGGTTTTGGAGCATCACTTGATCGTTTCCACCTTTCTCTCTTCACATATTCCGCAACTTTATCCAATCATTTCTTTAACATATCAATCCAAAAAAACAGGTATGAATTTCGAACATTTGACTTTTTTTTCCGAGTTAAATTAGATTTTATTATTATTTTTTATTTTTGGTAAGAACAAATGTTTAATTGATTCTTCCATAAAATTCTAATCCTATTTTGCTTACTTTGTGTATGTAAAGAATGGTGGATATTTGGTTACGGGTAGTGATTTATTCACTTGCATTGATAAATAATCAAGTCTGTGGTGGTGGCTTAGTCAATATTACTATTCTAGAAAGCGCAGCCGCACAAGGAGCAGGTCTTATTTTTGTTTACTAATATTATTCTTGTTATCGTAAAAAGATAATTAATATGTAAATTATCAATATGTCAAGACCATATAGGTAAATTGAAACTAATTGTTTTCATAGTTTGATACAATTACTATTTTCTTGGTACAGTTTGCTTAGACGGGAGTCCACCTGCTTATGCTTACTTGGAGGGATTTGGAAATGGATTAAAAAATTGGATTATTTATATTCAGGTATATTTTGTAATTATTTTCTGTAAAAATGAATTTTTATGTGGTATTTTATTTTTCTTTGTTTCTTTAGTTAATTTTACGTGGATTTCAGGGGGGTGGGTGGTGTACATCAAAAGACGACTGTCTCATAAGATCAAAACAAAAATTTGGGAGCAGTAACAGGATTGATCATCTACCCTTCTTCTCAGGACTACTTGACAATGATTGTGCATTTAATCCTGGTATGTATATATGCTACAATTAGTACATGCTTGTTTTCTTTATTAACTTACAATTATTTATTAATTAATTTATTTTTTGTGAATTTTAGATTTCTGCAGTTGGCATAAAGTTTATATTTTTTACTGTGATGGATCATCCTTTATGTCAAATGTCGAAGAAGTTGATCCAGTAAGTCTTATATTCTATATTATTATTATTATTATTATTATTATTATTATTATTATTATTATTATTATTATTATTATTATTATTATTATTAACTTGTGTTAGAGAAATTTTAAATAATATTTTTTACTACACACGCCATTAATTATATTTAATTGTTGTTTCCAGCAAACCAACCTTACCTTCCGGGGTGCGAGAATTTTTAGTTCAATGATGGAGGAGATGCTCGCTAAAGGAATGAGAAATGCCCAGAACGTATGGTTAAGGCATTATTAATATTTGTTTCCATCATCCTAAAAAAAAAAAAAAAAAAGTTAGAAAATGAATTATATATGCATAATTATTTTTATTTATATACTAAATTTTATCATTAATTAACACACGACGTACAATTTTTTCTATTTTACTATTATTATACAGGCTATATTGTCAGGTACATCTGCAGGTGGATTGGCAACCATTTTATATTGTGATGTGTTTCGAGCACTCTTGCCTAATACAAGCAAAGCAAAGTGTATTTCCGATTCTGGTTTTTTCATACACGGGTAAAAGTAGCAAACTAATTATTAAAATTAACACTAATTAAACAAATTTTGAGTATACATTCCTTTTCACTTGTTCTACTAACAGAAAAGATCAACCTGGAGTTGAAATCAGGGAAAAGCGTTTCGCTCATGTGGTTGCAACACATGTATATTCTTCTCTTACTCTACATTTTCTTAAACTTTAAAAGTTGTGTGTTATTTGCTAGGTTTTATTTTTTAACATATTTCTTATTTGTGTGGAGAATACAGGAATTAACGAATTCTTTGCCCATGTCATGTACCTCAAAGATGGATCCTGCTTTGGTGGGAGAAGTTGCATATGCAATATAATACATCTTAGTGTTTTATTACAGCTACATCAAATTGCTAATAATATGTTGGAATATTCATGTTCTTTGTCAGTGTCTTTTTCCTGAGTATTTTGTTGAGGATGTTCAGACACCGCTTTTCATACTCGAATCAGCTTTTGATAGTTTTCAGGTAAAGACGTTATTCCATTCAATTATTATAATGGAACCTAACAAGAATGAAAAATGTAAGACATAATTCTTTTTAAGGTCTTTAAATATGAAAATGTTACGAGCAAGTTCTTATATATTTAATTACAATACTAAAATTTTATTGCAATAGGATTTTTATATAAGCAAAAAATTATAGTTTAAGGATATTTTAAAAAAAAAAAAAAGTTGTTAATAATTTAAGCATTTTTGTAGCATACAGGATAACTGAAGGATTATTTTAAAATATACGTTTTCAAATACTTTCATATTTCGTGACCTTCGAAAAACATTTTGAATAGTCCAGTGACCTTAAAGATTCAAAGTGCCAGAATAAAATAATGTCAAGTCACTGAGAGAAATAAATTTATATACTTTGTTTTAAAAAATAAATAATCTCAATTTATAATGTTTTTATTGAATGTATATTTTTACATTTTTTTTTTCAGATTCAGGACAACTTAATACCTGCTGTTGGTAGACTGGGCGAATGGAATAATTGCATCACCAACTTAACTCTATGTAATGCCACTCAATTAGGAACCATGAAAGGTACTCCTATTATTTTTGTAATAAAAATATAAACAAAAAATGACAAATAAAGTGTTGAATAGTGAGTCTTTAGAGTAGTCTGCTAAAGTCAAGGTATGTATATTATTTATTGTTCTGATCCTTAAATATAAAAATGACTAGGTAATTTTTTTGAATGATTCAGATCTTTTATTATAATTTGTATTTTATTTTATATTTAAAAATAATTATACATAACGTGTATTTTGATGATATTAATTAACACACGATGGACATTAAAATCAATAGACTCAAATTGTTAATATGCATTATTACAGATTTTCGCAGTGATTTCATAGAGACTTTGATGAAACTTAACAAACCTTCGAGTAGAGGAATGTATGTTCATTCTTGCTATCGTCATGGCCACATTTGGGGAAACGAAGGGTGGATGTGCTCATCTGTTGTGGGAAACATACTCGCAAATAAAGTAAGTTTTCTAATTTAAAAAAAGAAAAAAGAAAAATCATGTTTTGATATATATTTTTTATTTTGTCTGATCATGTTTTCTTTGATGAAAATGTATTTCTACTCGGTTTAGGAATTTTTAATTAATTTTATGAAATTAAATGTAATCTCTACTTACATGATGGAACATGCAACTTGCAGGCAATTGGGCAGGCGGTTGCAGATTGGTACTTTGATCGAAGCTCTTTTTTTGAGATAGATATTAAAAATAACTCACCGAAAAATTGCACTACTACCTTAAGTGGACAGTGTTTTAACCAAAAATGTCTTGCTACCCTCCACCATAACAGATCTGAATCAATAATATGTAATTTTTTATCTTTTAAAATGAGCTACATATTTAGAAGATCAAATTGTGTGAATTTGTCCTTTTAAATAATGGTTATGCATTTTGTTATTTTTGTACAACTGATATTGATGTAATAATTTTGTTATTGGCTGAACTAGTATTTCGCCCGTATGATGCATAGAATGCATATAGATTTATTATTTGTAATTAACTATGGTCTATTAGTGTAAAAATGTGCTAATAGACAACAATCTTTAAAACTCATTTATATATAAACTCATCGTGTAATAGTGTACGAAATGCTAATTAACAACAATATGAAAAAAATTGTTGCATAACGTTGTCACTTAGCATTGTTTTATGAAAATAGACCACAAATTAATAAGAAACTGAAGTTAAAACCTAAAACAACAATAATTTCATCAAAATTCGTAGTTTATTAGGTGTTGTCTGTTACTGAAATTGTTGTATGGAATACCTTGTTGATGGCTCCAAATCTTCTCTTAGTTTTTTTTTTCTCGATTTTTTTCTCATTTTCTTTAGAGTGAGTCTTCTGTGAAATGGTTGCACATGTGACATGATTTAAAGTATTACCTGTTTAACTTTAAAGTATTACTTATTTAACTATAAAGTATCAATAGTTTTTAAGGTAACTAATCAGAAGTAATACACTTTAAGTAACAAGTGATACTTTATGGATAAATAAGTAACACTTTAAATCGTGTCACACCTGCAACTATTTCACAGGAATTTTTGCGTTTTCTTAATTGTCCTTCTCCTTCCATGAAATTGGAAAAACTATTTTAAAAATTTTCAAAGTCATAAAATCAATTTCGCTTGAATTTCTTTCGATTCATTAAGATATGTTTCTATGTTTTGTTGTTCTTAGGATTTGTACGTGTGGTTGTCTCTTAGAGTAATTTTTATGGTACTTTTTATATGTTTTTATTGAATCAATATTACCTTGATACTTATGTGTTTTATGTATATTATGTTCAGAATTTAAGATTTTCATGAATTTACACAAATTTATAGTTAATTTTGTATATGATTTGCCTGTTGCCCAATATGATCTTGATTTCAACCTTTATTAATTTGAAAAATATTTTACAGTGCATATGAGTAGTTATTTGGGGCTGATCTTTGACTATTATACGTCCCAATACATGTATTTATACAATTTTATAGTTATATCTTAAGGATTTTAATTGTTATGAATTTTCAAAGTTGATTGTGTAAAACATTTCTCCATTAAACAACGATAAATGGCAATAATGCCCATTAATTAATAAAAGCATAATGAATTACATAATATATAATGGGTGAATTAGATGTTGTTGTGGAAGGATTAAAAGTGTGTAAAAATTTGGATTTGTACATATTTGGTTAGAAGTGGATGCTCTCAAAATTATTTCCATATTAGAGCAAAAAGAAGTTGGTCATTGAAGGTTTCAGGAGCTCATTAGCAAATGTTTTAGGCTAAAGAAGTCACTAAACTTAAAGATATCTCCTATTTTTCATGAAGGCAGCCGTGTGGAAGATTGTTTAGCTAATTAAGCTGTTCAGCTAGAGAGCTCTTTGTATTTCTTTGATATTCAATGTTGTAAAAGTACTATAGGATTAGTTACTGTTGATAGTTGGGGTTATCCCAACTTTAGATTTTCATAAATTTGTTGGATCGGTATATACTCTAGACATATGTAATTTTTGAGTAGTAATATGAAAGAATTGTTTCTGTTAAAAAAAAAAAACAACATTTACATTGTATTGGCTCATGTGTTGATATGCTAAAGTGAGCATGATTCCTAATCAAGAAGTAGAAGATCAAGATGTCTGGACTTTCCAACTCGAAATGCCTAATAATGGATGCAAAGAGCTTCAAAGCTTAAATCCAAGTTAGGGTGCTAAGTACGTTTTGTTATTCGCCACAATCCTTGGGATTTCTATGGTCATTGGAGATGGTATTCTTACTCCATGTACCTCAGTATTATCTGTTGTTGGTGGAATCAAGGAGGCAACATCTCATATGACAGAAGACATAATAGTTTGGACATTAGTCGCCATCCTAGTAGTCTTGTTCATAGTTCAAAGATTTGGAACTGATAAGGTTGACTACACCTTTGCTCCCATAATCTTCGCTTGGTTTTCTTTCATTGCTGGAGTTGGCGTCTTCAATTTCATCAAATACGACCCCTCTGAGATCAAAGCCATAAATCCCAAATACATAGTTGATTATTTCAGGAGAAATAAAGATGATGCATGGATTTCCCTTGGAGGAGTTGTTCTAGCCATTACAAGAACTGAAGCACTCTTTGCTGATGTTGACTACTTCTCCATGAGATCCATACATATAAGCATGTGTAGTGTGACTTATCCAGCCCTCATCTTGGCATACACCGGATAAGTCTCTTTTCTTCGCAAGCATAGCTCCTTAGCTTGAACACGAATCCATTCCGGGAAAGATGTATTGGCCAATGTATGTGGTTGCGGTTATACCATCGATCATAGCGAGTCAGGCTATGATCTCAGGAACGTCTTCTATCATTCAACAATCCCTTTCCCTTGGATGTTTTCATTGTGTTAAAATTGTTCACACATCCACAAAGTATGCAGGCCAAGTTTACATACACGAGATCAACTACCTTTTGATGGTAGCTTTTGTTTTTGTCACGCTCAGATTTAGGACGACTAAGAAGATTGGAAATGCCTATGGGAGTGCTGTGGTCTTTGTGATGACTCTCACATTAGTGTTCCTTGTCCTGATCATGATTGTGATATGGAAAATGTACATAGTGCTCGTAATGTTATATGTTGTGATCGTTGGATCCATCGAACTGGTCTATTTGAGTTTGGTTCTGTATAAGTTTGATCAAGGAGGGTATATTCCACTCGCGTTTGCTATGATTTTGATGACCATTATGCATGTATGGAATGACGTTTATAGGAAGAAGTACTACTTTGAGCTAAACAACAAGATTTCCCCTGAAAATGTGAAGGAACTCATTCTGGAGACTAATTCACAGAGGCTTCCGAGGTTGGCAATCTTCTACTCCGAGTTAGTTCATGGGATTCCATCGATTTTGAAGCACTATGTAGCTAATGTACCTGCCATGCACTTGGTTCTTTGTCTCATTCAAATCCTTGCCGATCAGCAAAGCGCCGACGGAAGAAAGGTTTCTCTTTCGAAGGGTACAATCTAAGGAACTCCAAGTGTCCCATTGTGTTGTGTGCTATGGATACAAATATCCGAGAAATGAAAAAGAGTCCTATGAGAGATTGTTGATTCAGAGACTCAAGGAGTTCGTTCGGGAGGATAACTATTACCTAAGGATGGCCATAAAGGAAGCTTGTTGGAATTGATCAATGTTTCTTGGTGGTATTTTACAAAGTATGAATACGAGAGAGAGGGAGAGAAAGAGAGAGAATAACTGAAATAACAACTTCTTGAATGGGAACTAACCACCTTGAAAAATCACATACATGCTATTTATACACTAAGTAAGGCTCAACCATAATTAGTTGAAATCCAACCATTATGGCTAACCTCTAATACATTTCACAAACTAACAAAACTAAATAATTACATTTGAATTACACTATTTTAACAGACCACCTTAATTCAAATATGTCAATTTGTGCATCCCAATTTCGTTCTTCATTTCTTCAAGTCTCTTAAGCTTCAAAGCTTTGGTTAGCATATCTGCACACTGTTCCTCAGTTCTGCAATGCTCAAGTGCTAGTTTGTTCTTGTTAACTTGGTCACGAAGGAAGTGATATTTTACCTCTATATGCTTACTACGTCCATGAGCTATTGGATACTTAGCAAGGTCTATGGCTGATTTGTTATCAATCTAGAGCTTCATTACATTATTGAACTTGATGTTAAGTTCTTCCAGTAACATTCCTAGCCAACGGGCTTGGCTTGCACCAAAAGCAGCTGGGATGTACTCAACTTCACAACTAGATAATGCCACCATGACTTGTTTCTTTGAACACCTTGATATAGGAGCATTTCCAAGCATGAACATGTACCCAGATGTGCTCTTTCTGTCATCAAATTCTCTTAGCTGTAAGTAGATGATCCTTGCATGTTTTCTCCATGAATCTACTAACCAAGCCAACTCCATAGGTGATATCTGGCCTAGAATTACACATATATCTCAATGAGCCAATGAGTTGCCTATATAGTGTTGAATCAACCAAGTTTGTGTCTTCACCATTAGACAATTTTATTCCTGGTTCACAAGGAGTAGTAGCAGAATTGCACTCAAGCATATTGAACCTTTTCAATATATCAGTTGCATATTTCTTTTGGTGAAGGAATATGCCACTCTTAGTTGTCACAAATTCCATACCTAGGAAATAAGCTATCCTGCCTAGACATGGGCATGGTTCCAGTTTGGAACCAGAACTGCCGGTTCAAACGATTGGTTAACAGTTTGGATCAACCGTTGACCCAGTTCCAATTCCTAATAGAAATCGAAACCGTTAGAGTAACGGTTCAGTTCTGGTTCTCAATTTTTCGAAACCAGAACCGTCGGTTCCAGTTTTGGTTCTGATTCGGTTCCAGATTGAATTTGAAAACTATAGCCATTGGAGATCAACGACTGAGATTAAATAGCTGTTTATCTTCAATGGCTGAGATTGAATAACCGTGTGGAACCACCAGTTCCGAACCAAAACCGGGAACCGGCGTTTCCAACGGCTCTTTTTTGAAAGTTGTTAATTAAAAAAAGAAAGAACCGTGGAACCGGAACCGAAACTAGAGAACGCCAATTCTAGAACCGAAACCAAAACCATATATATGACAGTTCGGTTTTGGTTCTGCCCTCTATGGTTCCAATAACCATCAATTCCGAAACCAAAACTGAAACTGGGGAACCGTGCCCATGTCTAATCCTGCCTATATCAGACATTTCAAACTCATCCATCATTTTCTTCTTAAACTTGTCAATCTCTTGTTCACTATCACCACAAGCATAGCATCATTACACCAGTTGCTCCACAATCCTTCAAGTACACTCCATATTTAGTGGTGCATTTCATTGAAACCAAGACTAGGCTTTTGCAAGAAACACTTTGCAACTAGCCTTGCCTTATACTTGGCAATTTCATCGGATGTCTTGACTTTGGTTTTGGAAACCTACTTTACTTCTATGCCTCTCTTATTACTTGGTAAATTCACCATTTCCCCAGCGTTGTTCTTCTGAATTGATCTCAATTCTTCTTCCATGGCCTTTTTCCAATGTGGACTAGCTAGTGCATCTTCACGTGAGACTGGTTCTATTTCTGCTAAGAGCACTAAGTTCATCAGTTCACCATTAATATTAATAGCAGCATCAGGAAAGACTTCATAGTCTTGAAATCTCACAGGTGGAGTTACCTTGTCTTAGTGACCTTCTCAAAGGTGCAATCTCATTCACATTTGGCTCATCATTCACATTTTTCTCATCATTCACATTTAATTCATTGTCAATATGAATATCTTCCTGTGTTTCTCCTCTCCCAGTTCAATTTCTACTGTTTCATTGGTTTGTCTTTCCATACCATTGTTCCAATCCCATTTCTTTGTCTCATCCACGATCACATCATTACTTATCACAATTTTCATACTCAAGGGATCAAAGAGTTTATAGGCCCCAGTACTATGATATCCTATCAATATCATGGTTTGAGCCCTTGAGTCCAATTTTTTTCTATTTTGTTCAAGCACATGTCTGTAACATAGTGAGCTAAATACCGTGAAGTGTTTCACACTAGGCTTGAGTCCACTCCAAGCTTCTTCTGGTGTCAAATTTTCAAGCCTCTTTGTAGGACATCTACTTAAGATGTGAGTAGTTGTGAATACTGCTTCTGCCTATAAATCATGTGGAAGATGCTTCTCTCTCAGCATGTATCTCACCATATTTAGCACTACTCTATTCTTTCTCTCATCAGTTCCATTGTGTTGAGGAGTGTATGGAGCCATCACCTCATGAGTTATACCTTCCTCCTTGCAGAAAGTCTTAAATTCAAGTGATGTGTATTCTCCTCCACCATCAGTTCTAAGCATCTTAATTGAACAACCAGATTGCTTTTCAACTAGTAACTTGAATGATTTAAATGATACAAATACTTCACTCTTTCTTTGTAACAGGTAAACCCACATTTGTTTTTGTAAAGTCATCTATAAAAGAGACAAAATACAAGTTACCTACATGGGATTTGATTTCAAATGGGCCACACACATTAGAGTGAATCACTGCAAGCTTCTCTTTGCCCCTAGTTGGAACTGCAGCATTGTAAGCCTTCCTTGGTTGTTTTCCTTCACAACATCTACCACGCACTTGCCTTTCCTTTTCTTATTCTTCCAAGAATTACCACCACCTTTCTTTTGATTTTGGGCAAATAGAGCTTTCTCGGAATCCTTCTCTTCTTTCTTGATACCTTTTATATTCTTCATCTTTAACTCTTGTATTTTGTCATATAATGTGGTCCATTTTACAATAACATATACTATTAGTTTTTTTTGTCCTTTTATATTATACATTTAGTTAAATTACAACTTAATAGACATTGATCACAATAGTTTTAAATGATCTAGCACTAGGTTTTTTTTTTCAGTTTTTTTTTTTACATCATTAACAGAAAATAAACTAAATAAACTATAATTAAAATTATAACCTTTTATTTTAAAAATAAAAATAAGTATACTTTATATTCTGAAAAACTAAAAAAATACAAATAAATTTATATAATATAATAATATTATTTAAAATGCAAATGAACTTTAAAAATTATAATTTGAAAATTATTAAAAACTAAAAAGTATTGTTTTAAAATTAGATAATCTCAAAAATTTGAAACTGTAAAATTAATAACAAAAATTGAAACTAAATTAAAAATTACAAATAAATTTAAAACATTATAAAAAAATAAAAAAATCACTATTAAAATTAGAAAATTACTCGTAAATGAAAAACTTTTACAGATTAATTTAAAAAAAAAAAACTAATTCATACGAATTTAATTATAAATAAAAAAAAATTGTTTTCTAAATTTCGAATTTGATATATTACTTATTTGATATTTTCAGAATTTATTTGGATTTTTATACATTTATGTGTAATTTCGTGAACTGATATTTAATTTTATAAATTTAGGTGGAAGTTTCGGAAATATTAAGTAATTTCTTTATTTATTTTTTAATTGTTTAATTTTAGTTGTATGTTTAAAATTTATTTGTAATTGTCTGAGTTTATTGTTAATTTATAATTTTTTTTCTAAATTTTAGATTTTGTCACTAATTTTCATTGTTTAGCTTATACTTTTTGAATTTGTATTTAATTTTTCGAATTTTCTTTAACTTTTGGATTTTTAAGATTTTCATAATTTATAACATAATATTTTTTAATTTTTGAATACTTTTCCTTATTTAATTGTTTTACATTTGAATGATTTTATTAATTATTTTATCATAATAAAAATTATAACGCCAAGGCTTTGTCGAATTTATTACCGGTATAACAAAACAAAATGTCTAAATTAAAGAGGACACATTTGATGCCACATTTGAAAAAAAAAAAAAAAAAACAATTATTGTGCAGATAATAAAAATACTTTTTTAATGCCACATTTGAAAAAAAAAAAACAAAAAACAAAACAAAAAAAAGGACATATCAAGGCTTGGTCGATTTCATTACCGGTATAACAAATCATATGATAAAAAATGTCTAAATTAAAGAAGATGACAGTAAAATTGGTATATTTATAGCTCAAGAGGTATTGCAGATAATACGAAGGGCATTAAAATATATTGTGCAGTAAGGGCTTTAAAAGAGAAACGATTCAAAGAATTATAAGATATTTTTTTCTATTTTTTATTGATTAGTTGTCCTGCACTCTTAACTTGTTCAAATTGTATTTAAGGTTGTTGTTACTAGGAGCCAAAAATATACATTGCATAAGATTAAAAAAAAAAAATATATATATATATATATATATATATATACATATATATTTATTGAGATCTTATTACATTGATATACTATGTCAGCACTTCATTAACCTAAACAATACTCATAAAGTTGAGCAGCCCTCCAATGAGTAGTTATTTTAGTTATTCTCTCTTTTTCTCTCCCCCCTCTCTCTCTCTTATTCATCCTTTGCAAAATACCACCAAGAACTATTGAACAATTCCAACAATTGGCACCAGAGCTATACGATCCATTGCGGCTGACGACGGTGAACAATGGCGATGTTAAAGAACGACAACCAAATTCTGGCGAAACTACCAATCTTTGATGGAACCAACTATGAGAAGTGGACGGCGCAAATGAAGGTGGTATTCAGACATCAAGGCATGCTTGATATCATATGCACCAGCGTCACACCATTAGAGACAAATCCCACGGAGGCATACAGGGCAACTCACCGTGAACAGATGAAGAAAAATGATAAAGCAATCTTTCTAATTCATCAATGTGTGGATTCAAATATCTTGGAAAAAATAATTGACTATGAGACGGCCAAAGACGCATGGGAAGTGCTGGCTGCAACTTACGCCGGTGACAAGCAAACCAAGAAAGTGAGATTGATAGCATTTCGGTGTCAACTGGGTTTGCTTCAGATGGAATCAAACAAGATGGTGGCACAATCCGTAAATAGGTTGGTGATTCTTGCAAACCAAATGAAGAGTTGTAGTGAGGTGGTGACCGATTCGATGAAGGTGGAGCAATTATATGACGACCTCCTTAATTATGCAAAAATATACATATATTTTTTTAATACAAAATAAGAATTTTGTAATACTAATACATTTATAAAAAAAACAAAAACTTACTATATGTGATAACTCGAATCTTTTAATTGCATTAATAAAATTTATTTTTATACTTATTAATGATCATGATTTAATGCTTATAAAATATGAGAATTTCTAAGATTTTATGTGATAATTATATGATTTAAATTTAGTTGATGATTTTATATATGATATTGTGTGACGTCACATGATTTAATTGATATATTTTTATGATTAAAATTCCTATAATTTATGTACAATTTTGTGATTCGCTTGTTATAATTGATTTTAGGATTCAAAATTTTATAATAGTTCAAACGATTTACGAGCAATTAAATATTTTTATGTGATTAAATTGAAATTATAGCATGTTTAAATGATTAATTAAGTTTTTGAAGTAAATCGAAGATTTTAATTATGTAATTGCATTACCTAATTTATTAATTTCATGAAAAAAGTATTCTAAAGAAATTTTCATGATTTTATGTACAATTATACGCTTTTATTTGATTTCATGACCTTATGTGGAATAAATTAAACAAATGCATGATTATGTGATTTAATATTAATTATTAAAGTTCATGAGCCACATAGAGCTCATGCTAAAACAAAAATCGACATGAGAGAGGCTAATAGACACACATGCACACACCAAGGTAAAGCAAAATTAGCTTTGGATCTAGGGGCTGAGCGGGCAGTGCCACTACCGAAAGCGTCGTTGATGCTACTAGAATAGTCAACATCCAGTCGAAATAAGGATTTTCAAGCTATATTTCTGTAATTGCCATCGCTACACTTAACTCCAGGAATCGGTACTTTCATGGGGATGTATCTCATGCTTTGACAAACAATACCAGTCACTAAATTCTCCGAATGGCCACCATGCGACAAATCTATAAATAGGTATCATAGGACGTCTTTCAGTGTGCAATTGCAATTAGATTATTGCTCACATACATGGTGAGTGCAAGTTCAAAATCCTATTCAATAATAAAAGTTGATAAGAACAAGACATGAAATTGTTTGAAAAACAAAATGATAATTGTTAGATCAGAATCTGTGCGCATGTGTATTAGTTCATCAGTAGTTCGAACTATAATTGAAATTGCGGAAACTATAATGAACTTTGTGATTTTACGAGGAAGAATCCCTTCTTCCTCTCAAGTACTTTTATTAGAAGAACAATTTGTTCGCACAAATGTTACAAATATAACTTACAAGTATTAGGCTCCCCTTAAATACTAGTCTACCCGTGTAACTACTTTTTCAATACCTTACTTAACCATCTAGTCTCCTAGATGGATTTTGATACAAACTCCCATTTGCAAGTTGTTGAACTCTCCCGAAATCAACCAGTGGTGGATCAATGGGGTTGTACGAACTCTGCGTAGTTCATAGTCTGTTCGCCTTTGAGAACTTGTTGAGCTATCGTATTCTCCCGAATTTGATAGCTTCTCCACCAGCTTCTCTACTGCTCTCTACTCATATAAGAGTAATGGAATATATCAGAGATGTTTTTCATCTTCAGCCCGTGGTCTTATTTATATTTGTGTATCTTGCATCTCAAGAGTCCTCCGGTATCTTTAATATATCAGCTTTGATATGTATATCTTTCTCCGGTATCCTCATCAAATCAGCCTTGATATGCTTCGCAAATCTCCTTCAAGAATCTCTTCTCTTGTTCCAGCCGTGGCTTTACTTCCTCAAATTTCTCTAGATGGTTTATAATTGAATCTTTCATATCTTGTGTGTATCTTTGCATATCTTGTCATTTGTTTGTTTTCCTTTCTTTCAATATCTTTGATTTATGACCTGCACATAAATATACATGGATTAAAGTTTTTGAATAATTGACAATATCTTTACCTTATCATCTGCCCCTTTGGCAAGTTGTTGCAAAATCTCAGGACCAGAGTCATCCTGCAGTCTGCAAGAAGAAACATATGCTATCGGAAGACCTATACAACATGAATCGCAATATGCTTAATCAAACACAAGCATTTAACAGCATGATTCGAAAATTGTTCACAGGACACAAACTAAAGAATAACATTGTCTTCAAGCATCCTAACAAACCATTAAAATAGTAACATTGTCATAATCCATTCGAAAAACAAACAAATCATCAAAGTAATTGTTCAACAAAGATTAATTAATAAAACATGCCAACATCAGTCTGAGCTGCTCCCACTGTTCCATTCATTTTCCTCAGGCTCCTCGGATTCCTCCTACTCAGTTTCCTCCACCATTTTCCTCTTGCGCTATTTTGGTTTCATTTACTTCTTTCCCTTATTGACAACAACTGAGGATCTTTTGGCCGATGTCTCCCCCTTTTTTGAACTGGTTGCCAAAGGATGTGAGGTCCGGTACGGTCCGCTCTATAGAGAAACATCTAAAGATTTAAGGATGTTAGTAAGGTATAATTTTTGTGCTACCACTTTGGCAGCAAGGGTGTCCAAAATTTCGAGTTGTTGATGGCGGAAAAAGAGGTAAATTTTTAGCCACTTCAGAGGGCTTAAGTGTGGGTTTGATGGCTCGGGGTCTGGAGTAGACATTGGCTTCTCTGGAGGCCATGTTCAACGAAGGTGTGGATTTGAGAAGGACATCAGAAGATTGAGCTTGAATCCCCTGATGGGAGAGCAAGCCCCAAATAAGAGTGGGGAAGGGTAGCTTCCTTTCGGGGGTCTGGTTGTTCAGCAAAGCCCATGATAACCTCAAAGGCTATCCTTCAGAAGTCAATAGGGATGGTTTTCAGCACCTTACAGATGAACATGTATTGTGCTGCATTCATATGTGACTTTTTGGACGCAGGAGTCTAATTTTGTCACCTGATCTTATGCAACCAGTTTGCATCATGAGTTAAGATCGAAGGAGAGATCCTGGGCTTGGTCCAGCGTATGAGCTTTCCATCCCTAAGGCATTCAACGATCTCACCTAGGTCGACCTTATGTCTATCCTCTTCCTCCACACCATTCAATTCCAGAAAGTCATTTATGGCATCAACACTGAAGTTTACTATCTTGATACGGACAAAGATTTTCCCAAATCTCGGGGAGTTAGGATCTTGTATCCCCGTGACAAGATTAGAGTAAAATTCATGCACAATTGAACCATAAAACCTTCCTAAATTGGTCACAGTGACCTCTAGTCCAGAATTCCTAATGTATTGCATGATGGGAGTTTTATCAAATCATTTCAAATCTAGGTTTCTTTCAGGCTATAAATCCATAGCCGAAAACAGTTTAAACCTATCAGATGCAGCTTTGGTATAAAATATTTTGGAAAATGCATTACCTCTCACCATTGCATCATTTTCATTGGTGAGTCGCCCCTGAGACGACGCAGTGTGAGTAGTAGGAGAGGATCCCCGATTACGGTGTGAACGTCGTTGAGGAGTTTTAGGTGTTTCCTCCTCGGAGGTTGATTCAACTGTCGAATGTCTCCTCTTAGCTTGGGGAACTGAAGATTTACCGGTGGATTTGGAGCCTGTCTGTGTTTTTGGTTTAGTGCTAGGTTTCGGAGAAGGTTTGGTAGCTGGAACGTCTGCTGGATTAGGGGATTCATCCAAGGCGAGGGTTATCTGCAATACCTCTTGAGCTATAAATATACCAATTTTACTATCATCTTCTTTAATTTAGACATTTTTTATCATGTGATTTGTTATATCGATAATGAAATCGACAAAGCCTTGATGTGTCCTATTTTTTTGTTTTGTTTTTTTTTTTTTTACAAATGTGGCATTAAAAAGTATTTTTTAATGCTCATTTGGCGTTATAATTTTTATTATAATAAAGTAATTAATAAAATCATTCAAATGTAAAACAATTAAATAAGGAAAAGTATTCAAAAATTAAAAAATATTATGTTATAAATTATGAAAATCTTACAAATTCAAAAGTTAAAGAAAATTCAAAAATTAAATATTAATTCAGAAAGTATAAGCTAAATAATGAAAATTAGTGACAAAATCTAAAATTTAGAGAAAATAATTATAAATTAATAATAAACTCAGAAAATTATAAATAAATTGTACAAATACAACTAAAATTAAACAATTAAAAAATAAATAAAGAAATCACTTAATATTTCCGAAACTTCCACCTAAATTTATAAAATTAAATATCAATTCATGAAATTACACATAAATGTATAAAAATCCAAATAAATTCTGAAAATATCAATTAAGTAACATATCAAATTCGAAATTTATATAACAATTTTTTTATTTATAATTAAATTCGTATGAATTGGTTTTTGTTTTAAATTTATATGTAAAATTTTTTCATTTACGAGTAATTTTCTAATTTTTATAGTAATTTTTGATTTGTTTATAATGTTCTAAATTTATTTGTAATTTTTAATTTAGTTTCAATTTTTGTTATTAATTTTACATTTTCAAATTTTTGAGATTATCTAATTTTAAAAGAATACTTTTTAGTTTTTAATATTTTTCAAATTATAATTTTTAAAGTTCATTTGCATTTTAAATAATATTATTATATTATATAAATTTATTTGTATTTTTTTAGTTTTTCAGAATATAAAGTTTACTTATTTTTATTGTTAAAATAAAAGGTTATAATTTTAATTATATTTTTTTTAGTTTATTTTCTGTTAATGATGTAAAAAACAAAAAAAAAAAAACCTAGTGCTATATCATTTAAAACTATTGTGATCAATGTCTATTCAATTGTAATTTAACTAAATGTATAATATACAAGGAAAAACAAAATAATAGTATATGTTATTGTAAAATGGACCACATTATATGTGGACCATCTTAATTATGCAAAAATATACATATATTTTTTAATACAAAATAAGAATTTTGTAATACTAATACATTTATAAAAAAAAACAAAACTTATTGTATGTGATAACTCGAATCATTTAATTGCATTAATAAAATTTATTTTTATACATATTAATGATCATGATTTAATGCTTACAAAATATGAAAATTTCTAAGATTTTATGTGATAATAATATGATTTAAATTTATTTGATGATTTTATATATGATATTATGTAACACCACATGATTTAATTGATATATTTTTATGATTAAAATTCCTATGATTTATGTACAATTTCATGATTCGCTTGTTATAATTGATTTTATGATTCAAAATTTTATAATAGTTCAAACGATTTACGAGCAATTAAATATTTTTATGTGATTAAATTGAAATTATAGCATGTTTAAATGATTAATTGATTTTTTGAAGTAAATCGATGATTTTAATTATGTAATTGCATTACCTAATTTATTAATTTCATGAAAAAAGTATTCTAAAGAAATTTTCATGATTTTATGTATAATTATACGCTTTTATTTGATTTCATGACCTTATGTGGAATAAATTAAACAAATGCATGATTATGTGATTTAATATTAATTATTAAAGTTCATGAACCAAATAGAGGTCATGCTAAAACAAAAATCGACATGAGAGAGGCTAATACACACACATGCACACACAAAGGTAAAGAAAAATTAGGTTTGGATCTAGGGGCTGAGCGGGCAATTCCACCACCGAAAGCGTTGTTTCTGCTACTGGAATAGTCAACATCCAGTAGAAATAAGAATTTTCAAGCTATGTTTCCATAATTGCCATCGCTACACTTAACTCCAGGAATCGCTACTTTCATGGGGATGTATCTCTTGCTTTGGCAAACAAGATCAGTCAGTAAATTCTCCGAATGGCCACCATGCGACCAATCTATAAATAGGCATCATAGGACGTCTTTCAGTGTGTAATTCAATAATAAAAGTTGATAAGAACAAGAAATGAAATTGTTTGAAGAACAAAATGATAATTGTTAGATCAGAATCTATGCGCATGTGTATTAGTTCAGCAGTAGTTCGAACTATAATTGAAATTGTAGAAACTATAATGAACTTTGTGATTTTACGAGGAAGAATCCCTTCTTCCTCTCAAGTACTTTTATTAGAAGAACAATTTGTTCCCACAAATGTTACAAATAGAACTTACAAGTATTAGGCTCCACTTAAATATTTCTAAAACCTTACTTGACCATCTAGTCCCCTAGATGGATCTTGATACAAACTCCCATTTGCAGGTTGTTGAACTCTCCCGAATTCAACCAGTGGTGGATCAATGGTGTTGTACGGACTCTGCATAGTTCACAGTCTGTTCGCCTTTGAGAACTTGTTGAGCTATCGTATTCTCTCGAATTTGATAGCTTCCCCACCAGCTTCTCTACTGCTCTCTGCTCATATAAGAGTAATAGAATATATCAGAGATGTTTTTCATCTTCAGCCCGTGGTCTTATTTATATATGTGTATCTTGCATCTCAAGAGTCCTCCGATATCTTTAATATATCAGCTTTGATATGCATATCTTCCTCCGGTATCCTTATCAAATCAGCCTTGATATGCTTCGCAAATCTCCTTCAAGAATCTCTTCTCTTGTTCCAGCCGTGGCCTTGCTTCCTCAAATATCTCTAGATGGTTCATAATTGAAAATTTCATATCTTGTGTGTATCTTTGCATATCTTGTCATTTGTTTGTTTGCAGTAGAGAAGCTAGTGGAAAAGCTATCAAATTTGAAAGAATACGATAGCTCAACAAGTTCTCAAAGGCGAACAGACTGTGAACTATGCAGAGTCCGTACAACCCTATTGATCCACCACTGGTTGAATTCGGGAGAGTCAAGAATTCGGTTTCCCAAATTGTTACAATTTGCCCTTCAAGTTTTGTAAAACTGTTGCTCAGATGAGACTTGAAAAATGTATGAAAGAGGAAAGGACAGTGCCCCAGTGGAGGGAAAAAGAAAACAAGTAAAACAGAGCCGTTGTACGGCGCCAAAATTTGGTAGCGTTGTTTCTCTACTAAAAATAACCCGATCAGTGGTCGGTATGCCCATACTGAACCAAAACAACAGCAAGCAAGATCGTCTCCAAAAGGACTGGCGAGGATTTTTTCTAATCTTTTGATCTGCCAATAATCACGAAAATCAATAGCAAAGATTTGTAGTTTGAGAATGAAATTGAATAGCGAATATTTAGAAAAGGATTTGTACGAGATATGTAAAATATTCTGGGTTCCAATTAATTCCACTCTAGCAAACTATTTTAATAATCGATGCAAAATTGACTTTAATTCATGCAAATAAATTAGTTATAACCACCAAAGATGCTTCTGACAGGGTCTAATCTCTCCTTAATTTCTCAATAATTAGGAAGACGCTTCACCAATTATTTCCCTAATCGACTGACAACCCTAGAGACGCTCTATGGATTTAATGAGCCGACAACATTAATAATTAGAGAGACCCAATTCAAAATCAATATACTCTAACGCAAGATTATCGAATTAAGACTGATCTTCCCTTGATTCTGAAGAATCAATGTACCACTAATTAAATCTAAACCACAATTACGGATGGTCGATTTAATTGGCTACTAATTAATTCTGGTCTAATGAATATTTCGTACTACCCAATACATCCAAAACAATTAACCACAGTAAACACAAAGAATCACAGATACTCGCATAAAATAAAGTATACAAACAGATTTGATATCATAAAATAGAATAGCTAAAGTTTTCTTAATTGTTACCGGAATAAAAGAGTTTAGCTACAACCCATAATAGAATCAAGAAACCAAAATAAGAAGATAGAAAGATAAAACCGGGCTGCTTCTTGGAGAGGAGAACGGCTGCCTTCTTGGTTTCTAGAAGTAGGGTAAGTGTGATGATGTTTTTAATGAAACCCTAGTTCAACTATATATACAAATTCAAAACCTAAAAGGCCATGTTTTGAATGCTAATGAAGCCCATAATTACAAGTTTAAACTGATATATGCTGTCAAATCCCGTAGGAGCCCATATGTGTGGTGGAATTGGGCCTTTAAATCGATCTTGGGCTGCTAAAAATATTATGTTCAGGCCCAACTGGCCGGTATGGCCATACTACCCGTCGACCAGTAAATCCCCTGCTCGATTCTTCTGGAAATTCAGCCCATTTTTCTCCAAAATTGAGTATTCCTCTACAATCATTCACCAATTGAAATTAACTTGAAAATATATGTGTTGAAAGGATATTGATCATCAAAATTATACCAAAAACTCTCCAAAAAGATGTATCAAATAATCACCCATCAAATCCCCCCACACTTAAACAATGCTCGCCCTCGAGCATAACTCAAAGAAAGAAAACTTGACTCGATACTCAAAAGACAAAACAATCATTGGCAACATTTCAACAGACAATAATTAAAGTATGATCATCCACAAACCCCCAACCCTTCTCTTGTGTCAAAAATGTGCATTAGCTCTTCATTCAAGTCAAGTTTATGCGTAGTCAATCCTGCTCTTCCAAGTTTCACTCAAATTCCCTCAAATAAGAAATAGGGACAATTTCATTCACTCAAATCAAAACTTGATACTATCAAACACAATATCTCTATATTAATTTTTTTAATTTTTTTTTAATATTTTTTTTTTTGCAGAACAGTAACTGGAACAGTAACATGAGTACTGTTACTCCAGAAACTGAACTCTTCGCTTTTTTTTTTTTGATTATTTTTGCAACAGATAAGGGATTGGATGTCGTGACTTTTTTATGTCTCAGCAGGCAGTAGTGTGCTATTCAGAAATCAGGAACATATATTCACAATAATCAGCATTTCAGCACATAGCATTTTGTAAGTGTAGGAGTTTTCATTTTCAACCCATTCTAACATACTCGCATACTCTCATGGGACAAAAACAGGCTAAAAGAGGTTATGGATTAATGGTTTAGTGGCTGTAATCAATAAAGCACGGCTAAGGCACAACAGGCTCACTAGTGGATATGTAGGGTTCTGATAATATATTCAGGCCAAAACCGGGCAAACAGGAAATCCAACATACAAGTTTGATACACTCAATAGGAAACAAATTGAGCAATTTTCAAATATAAAATCATGCTCATCAGGCTCAATTCTCACAATATATAAAGCTGTAATCATGTGATCAATTATGCAAATTTTGTCATCCTAGAATACATGCGAGCATAGTCACAATTTCACCACAAAAGAACAACAACCAAACAATCCCACAAACCAACCTTTCATATTGACCATTTCCATGCTGCCAACGACTCAACCAAGACTCTTATTTTTTTATAGACAAAACACGTATACTCCCCCCCCACACTTTGGAAACTACAGTGTCCTCACTGTAAAAAAGGGAAATATACGACAAAAATTAAAACCAAACATGAACTAACAAAAGAAAAAAGGAACGAAAACTCCCCTGGATAGGGTGCCAAGGCTTCGAAGAAAACAGGACATCTGGCGGACCGCTTGTTCCACAACTGTAACTACTCTGCCAACCATACCAAAATGAAATGAAATTAACACTATAGGCTTATAACTTTGCACAGCTTTTTTTCTTTTTTGTAATAGACAAATAAAAAAAAAAATAGAAAAACTAAGAAGATAAAAATCAAAGAGGTTGGATTGCCTCCTAAGAAGCGCCCTTGTTTAACATCTTAGGCTCGACGTATCAGGTGGTTGATCATGAAAGTATCTCGAGGGCTACCAAGGTCATTCCATCGATGGTAGCTATTTCCATTCCCCCGTAGTAAAGTTTCAACAATTGTCCATTCACCTTCAACACCTTGGAAGTACTCAAACTTTGAATCTTGACGGCTCCATGAGGGCTTTCATTTATTACTTCAAAGGGTCCCATCCAACGGGATTTCAGTTTACCCAGCATGATTCGAAGTCGGGAATTAAACAAGAGAACTTTCTGTCCAACTTCAAAGGATTTTCTTTGAATATATTTTTCATGGAGGAATTTGGTGCGTTTCTTGTAGAGGCTGGCACTATCGTAGGCTTCCAATCGAATCTCCTATAACTCTTGCAATTGAAGTTTCCTTTCTTGACCAACAAGCTCTTGGTCAAGATAACATTGTTTTACTACCAAAAATGCCTTATCCTGCAATTCGACTGGTAAATGGCACTGCTTTCCAAAAATGAGACGGTAAGAAGACACCCCGATGGGTGACTTGTAAGCCGTGCGGTATGCCCATACCGCATCATCCAGTCGAAGACTCTAGTCTTTTCAGTTTGGATTTACTGTTTTTTTCAGAATATTTAATCTCCCGGTTGGACACCTCAGCTTGTCCATTCGATTGGGGGTGGTAGGCAGTAGCAACTCGGTGGTGAACCCTGTATCTCTTAAAAAGAGCCTCTATCGTTCGATTACAAAAATGTGTTCCTTGATCGCTTATAATGGCACGTGGCACACTGAACCTATTAAAAATGATAGCCTTAAGAAAACCTGCAACCACCTTAGAATCATTGGTGTGAGTAGCCTTTACTTCAATCCACTTGGACACATAATCAGCTGCCAATAAGATGTAAGAATTTCCAAACGAACTTGGGAATGCACCCATAAAGTCCATCCCCCACACATCAATTTCACATACCAAAATAGGGGTTTGGGGCATTTCATTTCGAGATGAGATGTTACCTGTTCTTTTACAGCGATCACAATTTTTGCAGTAAAAATAAGCATCCTTAAAAATCGGAATCAAGAACCTTACGGGCTGTCCTTCTCGGTCCAAAATGACCACCACACGCATGAGCATGACAAAAATTTAGAATAGATGGAACTTCATTTTCAGGAACACATCTCCGTATCACTTGGTCGGCACAAGTCTTCCACAAATAAGGGTCATTCCATATGAAATATTTTGCTTGGCTCTTCAACTTATTCTTTCTAGCTGTTTCAGTCCCTTTTTGGGAAAATTCCAGTGGTTAAATAATTAACTAAATCAGCGTACCAAGGGATCGTACCTTTAGCTGCTAGTAACAGCTCATCAGGAAAATCGTCCGGTATGGCATACTATCCGACTCTATTTTTAGTCTGCTCAAATGGTCAGCAACGTTATTTTCCGCCTCTTTTTATCTTTGATCTCCAAGTCAAATTCTTGTAGAAGCAGTATCCAGTGGATGAGACGTGGCTTGGATTCCTTCTTGGAGAGCAAATACTTTAAAGTTGCATGGTCGGAATAACAACAACTTTAGAACCAGTAAGATAAGATCTAAATTTTTCACAAGCATAAACAATAGAAAGTAGCTCCTTTTCAGTTGGCGTATAATTGCATTGGGCAGGGTTGAGTGTCTTTGAAGCATAATTTATCACATGACTTTCTTTCCCATTCTTTTGCCCAAGCATAGCTCCAATGGCAAAATCACTTGCATAACACATGATCTCAAACGGCATTCCCCATTTTAGTGGTTGCATTATGGGAGTAGAAGTCAACTTGCTCTTCAAAAGATTGAAAGCTTCCTTGTACTTTTCATCAAAGACAAATAGTACCTCTTTTTGCAACAACTTGGTTAGGGGCTGTGCAATCTTTGAAAAATCCTGAATGAAACGTCTATAGAAACCTGCATGGCATAAGAAAGCTCGAATATCTTTTTCATTAGACGGGTAAGGTAATTTCACAATCATATCAATTTTTGCCTTATCCACTTCTATCCTATTTTCAGATATAACATGTCCAAATACTATACCTTGTTTTACCATGAAATGACATTTTTCAAAATTTAATATAAGGTTAGTTTCAACAGACCTCTCCAAAACTTGTTCCAAATTACTCAAACAATGATCAAAATTTGCACCATGAACAGTAAAATCATCCATAAAAATCTCAATACAATTTTTTATCAAATCAGAAAAAATACTCATCATACATCTTTGAAAAGTGCCAAGAGCATTACATAAACCAAAACGCATACGACGGCAAACAAAAGTTCCAAATGGACAAGTGAAAGTTGTTTTTTCTTGATCCTCTTGTGCCACAAAAAATTGAAAATATCCCGAATAACCATCAAGAAAACAAAAGAATGATTTTCCAGCCAATCTTTCAAGCATCTCATCAATAAAAGGCAATGGAAAATGATCTTTCCTAGTAGCATCATTCAATTTCCTAAAGTCTATGCACATACGCCAACCAGTTTGAAGTCTCATTGGGATTAATTCATTATTTTCATTTTTTACCAACTGAAATCCAGACTTTTTAGGGACTACATGAACAGGACTAACCCAAACACTATCAGAAATTGGATAAATAATCCCTAACTCTAAGAATTTAAGGATTTTCTTAAGCACAACCTCTTTCATGATATGATTTAATTTTCTTTGTGGGTCTCTAGAAGATTTATAATTGGGTTCAAGTAAAATTTGATGCATGCATATAGAGGGGCTGATACCTTTTATGTCGGCTAAAGTCCACCCAATTGCTGTTTTATGCGTTTTATGCATATAGAGGGGCTGATACCTTTTATGCGTTCTGAACTGGTTGGTATGGGCATTCTACTCGACAGATGCCGAGTCGAAAATTCACTGGTGGAACACAGCTGCATCGTAGCATCACAAATTTCTTCATATTCTTTAGTTGCTGCTACTATTCCGATTGTCCCATTAAGCAGTACCTGCTCCAATTTGTCTTCCCTAAAATGATTTTTAACAAAATCGTCAATTAAGGAGTCACCAACATCAACCATATACAAACCTTCACGATCCTCAACATGCTTCATAGCTTCAAAAATATTAAATGTAACAGTATCACCATCAATTTTGAAGCTAAGAATGCCCTTATCAACATCAATTTTAGTTCTATCAGTTTTCATGAATGACCTTCCTAAAAGAATTAAAGGTTTATGTGCAGAAAGGGTATCATCCATATCAACAATGTAATAATCCACTGGAAAAATTAAATCATTAACTTTCACCAAAACATCTTCCACCACACCTTTAGGATATGTATTAGACCTATCAGCTAATTGAATTATCACACAAGTTTCATTCATATCTCCTAAACGTAGCTCTTTATACATAGAGAGTGGCATAACATTGATGGAAGCACCTAATTCTAGCATAGCTCTCTCAACTTTCTTACTACCAATTATGTAGGGGATAGTAAACATGCCAGGATCCCTACATTTTTCCGGTAATTTTCTTTGAATAACAGCGGAAACATTTTCACTAACCTTAATTTTTGCATCTTTCCCATATCTCATCTTTTTAGCATATAATTCTTTCAAAAATTTTGCGTACCTTGGCACTTGCTTAATGGCATCAATCAAGGGAAAGTTAATTTCTACCTTTTTGAACAACTCAAGAATTTCTTTCTCATCATTCTCTTTCTTGTTTCGAACCAACATGGAAGGAAAAAGGGCTGCCATAATAGATTGAGAATTAGAAATTTTAGAATTCACAATTACCTTAGGGGGAAGAGGTTGATCCGGTTGTTGTGCCTCCTCAACGACTTCCTTCATTTGATCTTCATCCTTATCTTTTGGTTCTTTCTCTTTATTCCTAACCTCTTGCTCGACCAACTCCTTTCCATTCCTCAAAGTTACAACACTAACATTCTCCTTAGGATTTATCTCAGCTTGGGATGGAAGTTTGCCTTGATTTGCTTGTATCTTGTTCACTTTAGTGGCAAGTTGGGTGATTTGTGTGCCCATACTGCCCAAGGCAGCTTGTGTCTCCTGCTGGAAAGCTTGCTGACTTTGCACCATATTTTTAACAATTTCGCTGCTGTGTGCAAGAGTCTTCAAAATATCGTTCATGCTGGGTTCTGAACGGCAGATTCCCAAGTACCTTTGGATTTTGTTGTTTCCAACTAAAATTTGGATGATTTCTCCAGCCTGGGTTATATGTGTTTGAGAACGGATCATTCCTCTTATTCCTTTGTGCATCGTATTGGGCATCCCCCAATCCATAGAATACTTGTTCGGGTTGAGAATTCTACAAAATAGGATAAAAGTCACTAGTATGACTATTTTTCGAACAAATTTCACATATAAGTTTTTGAGTTTGAGCAACAGCAAGTCCTCTAACTAAAGAGGTGAGAGCATCAATCCTATCATTGACACTTGAACTTTCTATTCCTTCATCTCCTTTCACAGGACGGTATCTATCATCATCCTCATCTTCATATTGTTGGCCATTAGAAAGCATATCCACAATGAGTTGTTTTGCTTCGGCCAATGTCTTGTTGGTTAAGGATCCTCCACAAGAAGCATCAATGATTTTTCTGTCAAATGAACACATACCATGATAAAAATAATTAGTTATCAATTGACATTCAGAAAATCCGTGGTCGGGACATTTCCAACATAGCTGCTGAAATCTCTCCCAATAATCAACAAGGCTCTCTCTTGATTTTTGCTTAATGCTGCTGATAGCCATTTTTAAATTGGCAGCCCTTGATTCTGGAAAGAATTTTTGTAACAACTGCACCTCCAATTCATTCCACGTCCGAATAGAGCCCGATGGAAGGTCAAACAGCTAGTCTCTAGCCTTTTCCTACAATGTATGAGAAAAAGTTAGTAATCTCAAATTATTTTCAGAAAAAACTTGAGGGCTTAGAATGGAGCAAACTAAGTCAAATTCAGCAAAATGTTTGTTTGCACTCTCTCCGGGTAGATCACCGAACTTGGACAGCACTTGGATAAAACCAGGTCTAATTTCAGCATTTTGTGCAATATGTGGTAGCACAATGCAAATCGGTCGATTATTGCGGTGACGACCCAATTCCTTTATAAGGGGTTCAACTTCTTCTCTTGCTAAGAGTCCATGTTTTTCATTATCTGCCATATTTTCTGAAATAACAGCTTCCTTCGCTTTTTTCCTCAAGTTCTTGGCAGTTTTCTCCACTTTTGGATCAAAAATCAAATTTCCTCTACGTGAAGAACGGGGCATATAATGGTCAGAAATATCACTGCTTAAAACTAGTCCCCGGAAACGGCGCCAAAATTTGGTAGTGTTGTTTCTCCACCAAAAATAATCCGACCAGTGGTTGGTATGCCCATACTGAACCAGAACAGCAGCAAGGAAGATCGTCTACCAAAGGACTGGCGAGGATTTTTTCTAATCTTTTGATATGCCAATAATCACGAAAATCAGTAGCAAAGATTTGTAGTTTGAGAATAAAATTGAATAGCAAAAATTAAGAAAAGGATTTGTATCAAATATGTAAAATATTTTGGGTTCCAATTAATTCCACTCCAGCTAACTATTTCAATCATCGATGCAAAATTGACTTTAATTCATGCAAATAAATTAGTTATAACCACCGAAGATGCTTCTGATGCTGTCTTATCTCTCCTTAATTTCTCGATAATTAGGAAGACGTTTCACCAATTATTTCCCTAATTGAGTGACACCCTAGAGACGTTCTATGGATTTAATGAGCTGATAGCATTAATAATTAAAGAGACCCAATTCAAAATCAATAAACTCTGACGAAGGATTATCGAATTAAGACTGATCTTTCCTTGATTCTGAAGAATCAATGTACCACTAATTAAATCTAAACCACAATTACGGATGGTCGATTTAATTGGCTACTAATTAATTCTGGTCTAATGAATATTTTGAAGTACCCAATAGATCCGAAACAATTAACCACAGTAAACACAGAGAATCACAGATACTCGCATAAAATAA
The DNA here is from genome assembly GCA_028749325.2 of Caryopteris x clandonensis. Taxonomy (NCBI): domain Eukaryota; kingdom Viridiplantae; phylum Streptophyta; class Magnoliopsida; order Lamiales; family Lamiaceae; genus Caryopteris; species Caryopteris x clandonensis. Next base: position 17,117,543 of record JAPYKT020000001.1, read on the forward strand.
AGTATACGAACAGATTTGATATCATAAAATAGAATAGCTAAAGTTTCCTTAATTGTTACCGGAATAAAAGAGTTTAGCTACAACCCATAATAGAATCAAGAAACCAAAATAAGAAGATAAAAAGATAAAACCGGGCTGCTTCTTGGAGAGGAGAACGGCTGCCTTCTTGGTTTCTTGAAGTAGGGTAAGTGTGATGATGTTTCTATTGAAACCCTAGTTCAACTATATATACAAATCCAAAACCTAAAAGGTCATGTTTTGAATGTTAATGAAGCCCATAATTACAAGTTTAAACTGATATATGCTGTCAAATCCCGTAGGAGCCCATATGTGTGGTGGAATTGGCTAAAAAATATTATGTTCAGGCCCAACTGGCCGGTATGGCCATACTGCCCGTCCACCAGTAAATCCCCTGCTCGATTCTTCTGGAAATTCTGCCCCTTTTTCTCCAAAATTGAGTATTTCCCTACAATCATTCACCAATTGAAATTAGCTCAAAAATATATGTGTTGAAAGGATATTGATCATCAAAATTACACCAAAAACTCACCAAAAACATGTTTCAAATAATCACCCATCAATATGCTTTGCAAATCTCCTTCAAGAATCTCTTCTCTTGTTCCAGTCGTGGCCTTGCTTCCTCAAATATCTCTAGATGGTTAATAATTGAATCTTTCATATCTTGTGTGTATCTTTGCATATCTTGTCATTTGTTTGTTTTCCTTTCTTTTAATATCTTTAATTTATGACCTGCACATAAATATACATGGATTAAAATTTTTGAATAATTGACAATATCTTTACCTTATCATCTCCCCCTTTGGCAAGTTGTTCGAAAATCTAAGGACCAGTGTCATCCTACAGTCTGCACGAAGAAACATATACCGTAGGAAGACCTATACAACATGAATCGCAATATGCTTAATAAAACACAAACATTTAACAGCATGATTTGAAAATTGACAGAAACTAAACAATAACATTGTATTCAGGCATCCTAACAAACCATTAAAATAGTAACATTGTCATAATCCATTCGACAAACAAAAAAATCATCAAAATAATTGTTCAACAAAGATTAATTAATAAAACATGCCAACATCAGTCTGAGCTGCTCCCACTCTTCCATTCATTTTCCTCAGGCTCCTCGAATTCCTCCAACTCAGTTTCCTCCACCATTTTCCTCTTGTGCTGTTTGGGTTTCAATTTCTTCATTACCCTATCAACAACAGCTGAGGATCTTTTGGACGATGTCTCCCCCTTTTTTGAACCAGTTGCCAAAGGATGTGAGGTCCGGTACGGTCCGGCCTATAGAGAAACATCTAAATATTTAAGAATGTTATTAAGGTACAATTTCTGTGCTGCCACTTTGGCAGCAAGGGTGTCTAAAATTTCCAGTTGCTGATGGTGGAAAAAGAGGCAAATATTCATCCACTTTAGAGGGCTTAAGTGTGGGTTTTATGGCTTGGGGTCTGGAGTAGACATTGGCTTCTCTAGAGGCCATGTTCAATGAAGGTGCAGATTTGAGGAGGACATCAAAAGATTGAGCTTGAATCTCCTGATGGGAGAGCAAGCCCCAAATAAGAGTGGGGAAGGGTAGCTTCTTTCGGGGGTCTGGTTGTTCAGCAAAGCCTATGATAACCTCAAAGGCTATCCTTTCGAAGTCGATAGGGATGGCTTCCAACACCTTATAGATGAACATGTATTGTGCTGCATTCAGATGTAACTTATTGGACGTAGGAGTCCAATTTTGTCACTCGATCCTATGCAACTAGTTTGCTTCATGAGTTAAGATCGAAGGAGAGATCCCGGGCTTGGTCTAGCGTGTGAGCTTTCCATCACTAAGGCATTCAACGACCTCACCTAGGTCGACCTCATGTTCATCCTCTTTCTCCATACCATTCAATTCCAGAAAGTCATTTATGGCATCAACACTGAAGTTTACTATCTTGTTACGGAAAAAAAAAATTCCCAAATCTCGGGAAGTCATGATCTTGTATCCCCGTGACAAGATTAGAGTGAAATTCATGCACAATTGAACCATAAAACCTTCCTAAATTGGTCACAATGAACTCTAGTCCAGAATTCCTAATGTATTGCATGATGGGAATTTTAACAAATCATTTCAAATCTAGGTTTCTTTTAGGCCAAAAATCCATAGCCGAAAATAGTTTAAACCTATAAGATGCAGCTTTGGTATAAAATGTTTTGGAAAATACTTTACCTCTCACCATTGCGTCATTTTCATTTCTGAGTCGCCCCTGAGACGACGTAGTGTGAGTAGTAGGAGAGGATCCCCGATTGCGGCATGAACGTTGTTCAGGAGATTTAGGTGTTTCCTCCTCAGAGGTTGATTCAACTGTCAAATGTCTCCTCTTAGCTTAGGGAACTGAAGATTTACCGGTGGATTTGGAGCCTGACTGTGTTTTTGGTTTAGTACTAGGTTTTGGAGGAGGTTTGGTAGCTGGAAAGTCTGTTGGATTAGGGGATTCAGCCAACGGCGAGGGTTTAGCGTCCTGTGTTGCTGAGGGTTTCGGTGGTGGTGTGGTTGCTGTGATATGTAGCTGTGGTTTGCTTAGGGGAGAGGAACCAGATGGTGGTGGAACATCATGTATCGGCAAGGAGCGAACTGGTGGAGGTTGTTCAACATCCTGTGCGGCCGGTGAATAATATCGAGGCTTCATCTTAGGACCTAGAGGAGGCATTGTCTCCAATGGTTTAGGGTTGAGAAAAGGCACAGTTGCCCAGCTCTGTCGTCACCCGTTCAGGTTGTCGCCGAAGTTCGCCATGGAATATCTACAGAGAAAAATGAAAGAGAATAGGGGCTATAGCAAACAGTAGAAGCACTGTCAATGTAAAATGTCACTCGAGAAAGACAAAAAAGTGGACTGGCGCTTCGATTCTTTGTTAATGTTGGAGATTCTAGATAGGCCCTATTTATCATGCATCTCACCATATTTAGCACTATTCTATTCCTTCTTTCAGTAGTTCCATTGTGTTGAGGAGTGTATGGAGCCATCACCTCATGAGTTATACCTTCCTCTTTGCAGAAGTTCTTAAATTCAAGTAATGTGTATTCTCCTCCACCATTAGTTCTAAGCATCTTAATTGAACAACCAGATTGCTTTTCAACTAGTAACTTGAATGATTTAAATGTTACAAATACTTCACTCTTTCTTTGTAACAGGTAAACCCACATTTTCTTTGTAAAGTCATCTATAAAAGAGACAAAGTATAAGTTACCTACATGGGATTTGATTTCAAATGGGTCACACACATTAGAGTGAATCACTGTAAGCTTTTCTTTGCCCCTAGTTGGAACTGCAGCATTGTAAGCCTTCCTTGGTTGTTTCCTTCACTGCATCTACCACGTACTTGCCTTTCATTTTCTTATTCTTCAAAGAATCACCACCACCTTTCTTTTGATTTTGGGCAAATAGGGCTTTCTCGAAATCCTTCTCCTCTTTCTTGATACCTTCTATATTCTTCATCTCTAACTCGTGTGCTTTGAAAGAACCCAATAATTGCTCCAATTTCAAAATTTCTAAGTCCTTTGATTGTTCAATTGCAGAAACAACATAATCATAGTTTGGTGTTAAACCGGTGAGTATATTTTCCACCTTCATCGAATCGGTCACCACCTCACCACAACTCTTCATTTTGTTTGCAAGAATCACCAACCTATTTATGAATTATGCCACCATCTCATTTCATTCCATCTGAAGCAAATCCAGTTGACACTGGAGCGCCATCAATCTCACCTTCTTGGTTTGCTTATCACCGGCGTAAGTTGTAGCCAGCACATCCCATGCTTCTTTGGTTATCTCATAATCAATGATTATTTCCAAGACATTTGAATCCACACATTGATGAATTAGAAAGATTGATTTATCATCTTTCTTCATCTGTTCACGGTGAGTTGCCCTGTGTGCCTCCGTGGGATTCGTCTCTAATGGTGTGACGCTGGTGCGTATGATATCAAGCATGCCTTGATATCTGAATACCATCTTCATTTGCGCCGTCCACCTCTTATAGTTGGTTCCATCAAAGATTGGTAGTTTTGCCGAAATTTGGTCGTTGTTCTTTAACATTGTCAATATTCACCATTGTCAGCGGCCGTGGATCGTAAAGCTCTGGTGCCAATTGTTGGAATTGATTAATGTTTCATGGTGGTATTTTGCAAAGGATGAATAAGAGAGACAGAGAGGAAGAGAAAAAGAGAGAATAACTAAAATAAGAACTTCTTGAATGGGAATTAACCACCTTGAAAAATCACAAACATACTATTTATACACTAAGTAATCTCAACCATAATTAGTTGAAATCCAACCGGCATGGCTAACCTCTAATACATTTCACAAACTAACAAAGCTAAACAATTACATATGAATTACAATATTTTAATAGAGCTTATAGGAATCAGAATGAGATTGCGAAAATGGAAGAGGAGGTGGATGTCGAGAATTTGCACAAGGCGTGGTGGAGCGGGGTGGTGCATTTGGTGGGGAACATGAAGTGGTGGCGGTGAAGGGTGCCAACATTGTGTAGATTATGCATATAACTTCATGAAGAAGAACTTGAGGCGGAGCAATAGGTTGTTTGATATTCCTCACAATAGAAAGCTTAAAGTGGGTTGACATATGAACTTTAGTGTGATTATTTGAATAGTCATGTAATTTTATTTTATTTTTTTATGGGAAATCATTGTCTATGAATAATGAATGCAATTATAAATAATTTTGTTAGGAAAAACAATTACATAATACATATTAATGGGAAATATGGAGAATTAAGGAATTTTGTTATTTACTCTAAATAGAAAATATATGGTGAATTGTTCCTTATTAATTACAAGAAAATTTGAGCACAATATAAATACTATAGACAGTTTTAAGAAACAAAATTTATCAGAATTTCACAGTTAAATATCATTTTTAATTGATATTTTATTATTATAAGAACAATATTATCCAAGTCAATTGTAAATTATAACACAAAAGACTTTTATTTTAGAATCAGTTTGATTTTTTTATTCTATTATATTTCTTATGTTACAGTTTATTTGATTAATTAAATTAAGTAGTTTTCCATATAATGGCCTTATAGTTTCTGAAGTAAAGACTACCTTAAATGCATATATCTGTTTTAATTGAGAATAATAAACTGACTTGTAACAAACTTTTCAAATCTTTGTGAAATTATTATAAGAACTGATGAAGAAGTTTATTTCAATAAACTTGTCAACAAGGAAGGATTAAATAATTTCATCATGAATTCCAAGTGCATAATTGCAATTCATGAGATCTCAATGTTCATCCTACTAAGTGGAATAATCCTATTTGGTTCTCAAGCAATCACTTCGCATGGTTCATTGGAGTCTTCGCCAATCGGTAAACCAAGTGACTGTTACAAAAACCTAACAACAGAATGTACGACAGAAGTTTTCAATGCCGTATGTCAGGAAATAGAAGTGCGAATAGACAGGGGATTGTCCGGGTATTGTTGTTATATGTTTGCAAATAATGTGACAGGTGAATGTTTTTATGTACTAACTAACGACATTTACGCCAATTGCAAAATTGATCCAAAAACTACTCATTGGAGGGCTGCTCAACTTTATGAGTATTGTTTAGGTTAATGAAGTGTTGAAATAGTATATCAATGTAATAAGATCTCAATAAATAAATATATATATATATATATATATATATATATATATAAATTTTAATCTTATGCAATGTATATGTTTGGCTCCTACTAACAACAAACTTAAATACAATTTGAACAAGTTAAGAGTGCAGGACAAACATCTGGTGAAATATATGTACTATGAATAGTTAGAATAAGAAATTAACTAAAGCTATTAAAATAACATCCCATTAATACAACTAATCAATAAAAAATAGAAAATAATATCTTATAATTCTTTGAATCGTTTCTCTTTTAAAGCCCTTTCTACACAATATGTTTTAATGCCCTTTGTATTATCTGCAATACCTCTTGAGCTATAAATATACAAATTTTATTATCATCTTCTTTAATTTAGACATTTTTTATCATGTGATTTGTTATACCGGTAATGAAATCGACAAAGCCTTGATGTGTCCTCTTTTTTTATTTTGTTTTTTTTCCAAATGTGGCATTAAGAAGACCGACTCTCTAAATACCCCTGCTTATTTATGTGAAATAAAAAGAATTACTTAATGCTTTTAATTCATCGAGAACAATGGTATTCACCAAGAATTGGTGAAGAATTTCAACTACAACTAGTGGTTGAACGTCAAGCTAAGTGTAGATTCTGATAGATCCATGAGTTTTTATGTTACTGGACTTCTAAAACACTCTTAATTAATTTGTCAGGTTAATACTAACTATGTTAGTATTAATATTTTGTATTAATTAGGAATGGTCGGTTAATCGAGGTACATGAAAGTTATGTGATGTTCCTCACTGCTTAATTTCTTTGCACATTTTTCCTAACTTCCAACTCACCTCTCCCTCCCCATGTTTCTGCTTACATGTTCTATTGTTATGTATGTTTCATATCTATAAGAAGGAAGGAGCAATCGTGACTAAAGTCGTGAACATCAATTCTAAAAAGAGACGATAAAGTCAAGTTTATATTGATAGAATTCAAACCCGATCACGGGTAACCTATCATACTATAATTCCTTAAACTCAATATAAATATGTCAGCACAATAAACAATATTAAGGTGAAACAATAAATTATATAAATTAAAATTTATAATATTTATATTTTTATAATTATTTTATTTAATATTTTATTATATTTGTAGCTCAAAACCAAAAAAGTTATATTTCATATTTTACATATAATATTTTATTATAATGTATACGATATTGATGTCAAATTATCGACCACAAAAAGAGAATTAATTTAATATATCTGACATAACAAATGAGTTTGAAATAAAAACAATATATACATTTTAAAATTTTAATCAAAAATAAAAAAATAGTAGAAAGAAAGCAATAGGATAAAATCCGCCGAACTTGCTGCGATTGACATATTTCTTTTAAGTTAATAATTAATAAAACATTAGTATAGATACAGGTCATTCAAATTTGTAGACAAATGTCAAACAAATACTCACGATCCGTCTTGATTCAAATATTTAAGAATCCAAATATTTCTTGATCCCTCTGTAAAATATCACAAATGGTTTTTTTTTCTTTTTTCTTTAATCGATAAAAGTGGATTATAATTTAGTCTTAAGTAATGCTTTTTTTCTGTTTTTTTTTAATCGATAAAAATGGATTATAATTTAGTTTTCAAAAAATTCATAATCTAATTTTAATTTCAAATGAAATTACAACTAAAGATCTTTGATATGGGATATGAGTGGATTATAATCCTCCCCCAATAATTTTCCTACCCAGATTAGCCTTTCTAATCCAAAACGTAAAATGACTATTCGTAGTATGAAAAAATCAAGGAATTTATGATCATAGAAGTTCAAAGAATCTATGATAAATTACAAAAAAAAAAAAAAAAAAAAATGTATGTTTTTATAGAAACTCAAAACTTTGCGCATCTGTACTGGTGAGAAAACTTAGTAGCATGCCAAGTTCCCTTCTAAGACACCTTAAACATGGGTTAGAGTAACGAATTGATCCACCAGAAGATTGTGAACAATGAAGCTTCCTACCACAATGTTTGATGCACCCATTCTCTAAATAGTTACTATATTTACATATTGTGACATTCAAAATTTATATTTCGACTTGGCAGTTAATCTCACATACTTTTCAATGTCCTAATTTATATTACTTTAAAATAAAGAAATTTAATAGATGAATTATATTGCGTAAATATATATTCCATATACTTAATTTTCAATTAAACCAACTAAACAATTTTGTGAAAATAGTTAAAATTTTTAAACACTTCATTAATTGGATAAGCCTAAACAGATGGAGTAAAAACTACAACCACGTTCATCTTTCATAACCTCTTTACCTAAAAATGTGAGTGGGTGAGTGTTGAAAACCATTCCGTGGGCCAACTTTTTTTACTTTCAAGAGGAAAACATTTACTTATTATAATATACATAAAAGCATGCATATATTTATTTAGTAATTTATATAATCCACAACGCACCATTTAGTACGCGGGTATCACCCACCTTGTAAAACATAGCCTTGATCAAGCAAAACAACGCAATTCTCCAGTTCAAATCCTTAACCTCGTAGTCCTCAAAAAGCCTAGGGTAGAAACATCACTCATTTTAGTTGTACTCTTCGAATGATCCTATAAAGAACATTAGAACATACTATGAGATTAACACAGTAAAACATGGTTCCCTAAGTTTTAGGGACATTGAGAAAAAATTACATAATTCGAGCACTTTGAAAAAGATTAAAGTATTCTTAAGAGGAAGTAGGTAGCAGATTTGATCAAGTTTGAAGGCTTAAAAGTAGCTAATATAACTAAGATTGAAGGAAATGAAAACATCCATGGCTTGGTTTTTCATTTATCAAAACACTGAGTTTACATGACAACTTGGAAACTTATGAGCTAATTTGAAATATTGAAACACATAAAGGCTTAACTGGGGATCCATAAAATTTGGGGTTAATTTGAAAAGCATCAAATCTTGGAACTTAATTTTAAATTGAACTTTAAGGGTTCAATTGCAATTATCAAGGTTGGGTCGATTGCGGTTAAAATCCCTATTAGAATAACTTATCCCAACCAACCAATTATCTTATTTATTTTTTAGAATATGAAGTAACTTCCATAAACAAAACCTTACAAATTCGAAAACCCATGAATTTTATTACTCAAATAAGGCAATTAATCTTGATTAAATCAATCAAAACAATTTCTAATACAATAATATGAGAATTTGACAGCAGCCGGGCCTAACTAGACAAATTAACGGCTGATGTAAGGAATATTTAATATAATAATTAAAAACTAAATAATTAAACGATTATGGTTTCAACAATTTTAAAAATAATTTGGCCCAAATAAAATTTGAAAGATATAAACAATATCACAAGCAATGTTCATTTCGATGGACTCTAAAATGTATATATTAAAATTTGAAGATAATTTAACGACAAGAAAATTATATAGAAATTGTGCCAAATAAAGTTTGGGTCATTATATAATTAAGTTTTGAGATCACCCATTTATAGGTATTGTATTATATATTCTTGGTAAAGATTACAACTCTAATTGAATTACGAAAAATAAAGATTTAATTTCATCAATTTTAACTCTAATTAAATTAAAAAAGAAAAAAAAACATAAACATTTATTCTTGAATATCTTATTACTTGCAAATGCATCAAAAGCACAAACACACTTGCACTTAAAATGCTAAGCTAAAAAATAACCTTCGGCCTCAAGATTTAGGCCCAATTTTATATTTTAAGATTGGGCTTAAATTTTTGCTCAAATTGCAATTGAGCTTTAAAAATTAAAAGGAAAAAGGTACAAATTAGCCTATAAATTATTTTTTTATACAAATAGGACCTATAACTTTTAAGATAGATCAAATAAGCTCCTGCATTTTTAAAATAGGTCAAATAAGCACCTAAATTTTTAAAATAGGTCAAATAAGCCCCTAAAATTTAATTATATGACAAATAGGACCCTCTTAACTATTAAATCAAATAAACAGATTTTAAAAATATTAATAAATCTAAAAATAAGCAAATTAAATCATAAATATACTTACATAAATCAATAAAGTTGTAAAGTAAAATTTAATAATAATTTAAATATAAAAAAGGTTTGATCTATGAAGGTTTGTTATGATTTTTAGATATTCTATTTTTATTATATTTAAATCATATAAGGTCTTTCGATATTTTTAATGTATTTAAAAACTTAAATTTTATTATTTTATTTTTAAATATTTTATTTAATAATTTTTATCTAAATATTTTTTAAATTTATTTTGTTATTCTAATTTGTTGAAGTAGCATATTTATTTGAAAAAAAGAAGTTCAGGTGTTTATTTGACCAATTTTTAAAGTTAAATATCCAATTTGTATAAAAAAATAGTTCAGGGTTCAATTTGTACATAGGGTACTAATTCAAGAGTTAGTTTGTAATTTTTTCGCAATTTAAAATTTAGAAATGAAAAAAGAGAGTTCAGTCGAGCACAACATGAAATGAGAGTTAAGTCAAGCACAACATGAAATTTTTTGGGCTTGTGATATATTCAAAACTTAAACTTAAATTATATTTTGACTTAAATAAATAAATAATTGAGATATTTGAGCTTATAGATATCTTAATATCTTATTGGACTTCATAATACCGATTGAGTTTATAACTTAAAATTAATTCAAAATTTAATTTTTGCGAAAAGTTAGGTGAATATTAGACAGTTCATACAAATTCCAACTACCGAATATTATGAAATTCTTTATGATTTCTTTAATTAGCTTTATACGTTACTGAGACTTTATTTTCGATTTTGTATTAACCAAAATGAAATTTTCATTAATAAATGAAAGGTCTTAAAATATAATGTGTAATATTGTCTATAACAAAGTGAGTATAGATGCATTGAATTAACTTTTAAGTATGTTTATCATTCGAACTTTCAATACAAAAATAAATAAATTCTAAAGTTTACCTTTTAAATTATATTACTATAGAAATAACATTAAAAATAATTTAAATGAATTAAAAAAGTTATAAAAATGATCAATTTAGGGACTCAAAGTAGGTCCACTATCAGTTTAGAGCAAAAAAGAAAAATTATATTGATATAGGACTGTAATGAGTTCAAATTATAAATATGATATCTTCAAATTAACAATAATCTTTCACTGTAACTCCTTCGCTATGTTAATGAACACAATACTTCGCATTCAAGGAAAATAACAAATAAATAAAATATATATATATATAGACAATCATAGATATATAAATTACAATTTACCTCCTATGCTACACACATTTTTTCAAATTGACATCAAAAGAATAAACTTTTCATATGGTCTTCCATGCTATACGAGATTAAGGCTGTCTATGGGGCAACTATGGGGCAGATTTAACTTTTTCCAAGATCCACACTGGAAGAAATAAACTTGAAACTCACTTCGTACCTACCCATTACTTACCCACTAATCAAACAACGAGTTCTTTAGTAAAAATTACAATTAAAGTAAATTCAAGTCAAATAATTACATCCGAAATATGATTGCGATTGAAAAAGAGAAAATTGAGACTAAATAAGTACAGGAAGAATGGAACGATGGAAAGCAGACAAAATTAGAAAGGGGACCTAAGGTGAAAAATTAAAATAAATTAGTAAATTGCTGTAACTGAAATAAATTTATCATGATAAATTGAAAACCTAAAAAATATAGATATATGTAATATATACTGGTGTGTGAGAGGTGGGTTCAAGAAACCCCACTACTCACTTTGAACTCTTGATACCCATTTGATTCAATTTTTCCAAGTCCCAAACAAAATGAATTTGAAGCAGGTTCAAATTTAAACTCAATTTATTGTCATTTCTATTTAAAAGCAATCTACCTGTTCCATGTTATCGAATGTATTTACCATGTTCCCAACGGATTATATTATATATTATATAAGAAAATAAGAAAATAATTCATTTACTATATTAATAAATTGTAGAAATTTCTACATTGCTGTAATATTTATTATCGGGTAAAATGTGTCAAACTTTCTTGTGGTTTTATAATTCTACACAACACCCTGTTATGGTTTTAAAATTGTAAGAAACCCTACGTGGTTTTATTAATTTATGATGAGAAAATATAGTGCACCTAAGAATGACAATGAATTTGTTCAAGTTTTATTGAAGATGAATATTTAATTTACATTCTTCATTAATAGTTATTGTGTTTATTATTACATAAAGTGAAAAATTCACACTACATTGGATATTTTTTAAAACAAACATTAATTATTATTGTGATCATACTACATGCATATGATATTTTATTTCACACTTCATTAACCTGAACAATATACTAAAAGGTCATAAGCCCTTGATCTAATGTAACTTGGATCCATTTTGCAAGTATCATCGATGTCATTGATTAGTACATCAAAACATTCAGGTCCAACATTAAGTCAAAAACAAATAACAACAATAATCTGAAAAATCATGGTCGATTGGAACTTCTCCTTCCTAGCATAATGCGTTAAAAGCTTGAGTCGTACATCCTGTTGTGAAATTCTTGTAGCAGTCACTTGGTGAAGCAAGTAGTGAAGACGCCAATGACCCTTGTAAACTTGGGATCCTAATAGGATTGCTCCGGTGATTAGGATGAATGGTATAATCTCATAAATTTTGGTCCAACATTTGAAAATCATGTTGAAATGTCTTAATCCTTCTCTTAAGTGCGGTTAATGTGTTGAAAAATACATTATTACCAGTTTTTATAATAGTTTCATAAAAATTCATGAGTTCGTTACCTTTTTAAACTATAATTTAATTAATAAAATAAAATATAACGTGAAAATTTGAACTAACTTAATACAAATCATCTAGATTTTAACAAGAAATATTATTAAAGCTTAAAGGAAGTACTATTTAAGCAGATAACAACTACTCCTTTTTAACACAAAAATAATATATTATGAAAAATAAGTAATACTTTTAGGTAAACAAGTAATACATTTTAGATAAATAAGTTATAAATTTTAGTTAAACAAACAATACTATTAAAAATTAAAAATAATAATTATGTGGAAACAAGCCATACCTTTAAAGAAACAACTATTATTATTTAATAAAGTATTAAGTCATAACCACTTCTTATTAGCACGTAAAAAAATTAATATTTCATAGGTAATAATATCATATCTTTTAGGTAAACAATTAATATTTTTTAGTTAAATAATTAATATTATTAAAGATTAAAATTGATATCATTGTGCTATGCAATCTAATAGTGATATCAAAGCTTGCTTGCACGCCGTATATGAGTTAATTATATATTTAGCATATATATATATATATATATATATATATTATATATATAAGGAGCTGTTTCAGGTGTTGGATCGATCATTGTGCTATGCAATCTCTACTGAGCTATATGACAAGAAATTGAGGAAAAGTGATAATGTCATGGAATAGGGGCTCAGGATAACCAAGGGCATTACGCATCTGGACTCCAAATAAACTGAGAACTTACTTTTGGTATGCGTGTGAAAAATGCAGTAGCCTATAACTTGTGGCCCTTTATCAGTATTTATGTAAGATTTTAATTCATATTGGGCTTCGGACCTCAATTTATAAACTCCATAATTAATGGATAATTCTTTTAAACCCACTTAAGCTTAATAAAATTTGACCATGGTAAATTATAATTCAAATACATTAATCGCATAATACTTTAATTTATTTCATATAATTTGCATTTAAATCATAAAATAATAATTAATCATCTAAAAATAATTAAATCACATTAACATATGTTTTAATAAAATAAATCATTCCAATGCAATTACTAGATTATCTAAAAATCACATTTTCTATTAATAATGTAGAATAAGGCTATTGCTAAATCATCTAAACATATGTAATTAATGTATATTAAATTATAATTTAACTATATGTATAATATAAAGAAACCAAAAAAAAAACTAAAAGTATAGATTATTATAAAATTTATCACATTATGTAACAAACTCCTTAATTACCCAAAGAAAACAGTATACTTTGAATATACAAAAATAAGAATTTTGTATTACTATTACATTGGAAAAATAAAAAGTAACTCACTTACTATATTAGTAAATTGCAGAAATTCCTGCGTTACTACAATATTTATGATCAAATACTTTTGTCTAGGGGTTCCAATAATTAGTGCACCTAAAAATGAGTAGAATTTGTTCAAGTTTTATTGAAGATAAATATGTAATTTATATTCTCCATTAAAAGTCATTGTGTTTATTATTACATAAAACAAAAAATTCACACTATATATGATACTTTTTTTTAAAAGAAATATTTTAAATTATTATTGTGATCATATTACATGCATATGATATTGTATTTCATCACTTACTTAACCTGAACAATACACTAAAAGGTCATCAGCCCTCGACCTAATATAACCTGGATCCATTTTGCAAGTGACAGCGATGTCATTGACTAGTACATTAAAACATTCAGGTCCAACATAAGTCAAGAACATATCACAACAATAATATGACAAATACTTGTCAATCGGAACATCTGCTTCCTGGCATATGGAAGCAAAAACTTGAGTCGTACACTGTGTTGTCAAGTTCTTGTAGCAGTCACTTGGTGAAGCAGGTGGTGACGATGCCAATGAGCCTTGTAAAGTAATTGCTTGGGGTCCAAATAGGATTGCTCCACTAATTAGGATGAACGGTATAATCTCATAAACTATGGAACAACATTTGGACTTCATTTTGAAGTTCTTCAATCCTTCTCTTGAATGCGGTTACTTCATTGAAAATACCTTATTACCAGCTTTTATATTAGCTTCATATGCATTGATGAGTTCGTAATAACTCAATTTAATATTCTTTATTGAAACATATATATGAATTTAATGTTGTCTTTACTTTAGTAACTATTAATGCATGTTCAATATATGAATATATGTGTGAGTGTTTAAGTGTCAGTTATCATTCCACATTATTCTTTATTGTAAGAATGTTGAATTTTCTCAATATTTAATAAGGTTAAATGTGTTCAATTCAACTTGATGATATTAATCACAGCTACATATACATTACTTCTATTTTATAATAAATAGAGTTATTTGATTTAATCAATTGTAACAATTATATATATAGTTAAGAGATTTTTACCTTATACCACATATAAGTGAGATTTTTCATAGTTTATCAAGATAATAAATTATGAATAAATTTTAAAATTAAAAATGATTCTTTAACTAAAACTTAATACAAAAATTGAGTCACTTATTTCTTTGTGGTTCAAAAACATAAATTTGTTTGCAATAGATAGAATTAAACATATTATATTTTCTTTTTCTTCTTCTTTAATTTTTATGCACTTTATGAAAAAATATGAACAAAAATAGATCAAGTAAAGTATGCAATAGTATATTCCGTTGATACTCAATGCCTTCCCCTATTTCTCAATGTTTGTAGAACCCAAAAAAACGTTCCCATAACATGGGCAACACAATTGAAATGTTATAATGTATATTGTACATTTATATATAAACAATATATATTGTAAATCATATTATGATATAATATATTCAATAAAATTATAATATTGCGTATAGTACTTGGGAAAAATTTACAATATAATATATATAATATAATCAATTAGGAACATGGTAAACAACATTCGATAACATGAAAATGATACTTTTGCTTGCAATTAAAGATGACAATGAATTGAGTTTAAATTTGAATTTGCTTCAAATTCACATCATTTGGGGTGGGAAAAATCCAATCAAATAGGTACCAAAGGGTTCGAAGTGAGCAGTGGGTTTTTTGAAACCCACCTCTCACACACCTGCATATTTTACATATATCAATATTTTACATTTTTTAAATTTATCATGATAAATGTATTCCAATTATAGTAATTTACTAATTTATTTTAACTATTTGCCATATGCCCCCCCTTTTTTTGTCTTCTTCCCATCAATCCACTTTTTCTGAATCTATTCAATGTCAATTTTCTCAAACTCAATTATATTCTTATGTTGTTATGTGACTTGTATATACTTCGATTCTAAATTTTATTGAAGAGTAGTGGCAGAAATATTTATAACATTAAGGAAATAAACCAAGAAGTCAACAATTTGGGCGAAGAAAGTAAATTCGTTGGGTTAATGGGCAATACAAGAAAATTTCGGGTTTATTTCTTCTATTGCAGGATGGATCTTGGGAAAAGTCAAACTTGCCCCATAGTCATCCCTAATTACAACTGATCGATCTCATATACAATGGGATGCATTATAAAATAAATTTTCTTTAGTTATCAACTTGGAAAAATGTTTATATTCCACGTGGTACTAATTATATATCTATAATAGTATACTTATATATTTTATTTGTTTGTTTTTCCATGAGTGTGAAATGTTGTGCTCAATAAAGGGACGACTGAATTACAGTGAAAGATTTATGTTAATTTGGAGGTATCATATAAATAACTTGAACTCATTAAGTCCCTAAAAGGAAAACAAAGACTAAAACATTCATATAATTATCAAATGACCAATAGTTGGCAATTATGAGTCTTCATATAAGGAAAAAGAATAATAAAATTAAAATACAAACTTATTGATTATATTTTTTCTAATTTTTACAATTTATTTAAATGTTTTCTATTTATTTAAAATTTTCACATATTTTATATTTGTTAATCCATAATATAATACCTTTTACTTTTGAAGTATAATTATTATAATTCATTTGTATTTTCATAATATTTTTATAATTTTCTATACTTATTTATATATAGTTTTCAAAAGTTAATTTGAATTGTTCGTAATTGATGTGATATTTTCTAAATTTATTTATAATTTTTTGAATATTTTTCCTAATTTTTTTGTAATTACATTATTTAGTTGATATTTTTTTAATATATTTCTTACTTATTTTTTATTTTAAAAATCTCTTAGATTTTCTGAGTTTATAATAAAATATTATTTTGCTTTTTTAGATATTTATATATTTAATTCTAACTTTTTGTTAATTTAAATTATTTTTAATGTTATTTCTTTACTAATATAATTTTAAAAAAGGTAAACTTGAAAGTTTATTTATTTTTTTGAATTGAAAGTTTATTTATGATTTATGGCCGTCTATGAATTATTTTAATGGATATGGTGCTTATATGTGATACAATTGTTATGTTTTCACTAGGTGTCCGCTCGTGCGATGCACGCGATATAATATATTTATTTGTTAACTAGTATTTCACCCGTGCAATGCACGGCTTGAGATATTTTTGTATTACAAAAACTAAACTAATTAATGTAATTTTATATTATAATATAATTGATGATTTGTTTTTGAATTAATATTCAAATCGTAAAAATCATAGTTATACAACAATTATATTATTATAAGTTACGACATTGGATATGATTGTAATTTCAAACATAAATACAATAACATTCAACACCTTATATCAATGTATTCATGATTAAGACGATAAACATATGGACAATAAAATTAAGACTGCAAATTATCATTAGTTAGTCATAAATACTATAACCAACTTACATTACAAATTTTGGAAAATTTCCTTATAAACAACATTTTTAGGAGAAGTATTGCTACCATTATCTTTGTCACAAATTAAAATCTTTAGTCCACTGCGATTCGTCACTAGTGATACAACCACATACAATTGTCTGTGGCTAAAAATAGATTTCTTCAACAAAAGTCCTACATGTGATAGTGATTGACCCTGAGCCTTGTTTATTGGCATGGCATATGATCAGAGGGAATTGTCTTCTTTGAAATTGAAATGGCAATCTTTGATCTGATGGAGTTAATGACATTCTAGGAATCAAGACTTTGTGTCTTGTATTTGTTCCACTTAAAATCTTTGCTTCCAAGATATATGTTCCAAGCTTCGTTATAACCATCCAAGTGCCATTGCACAGTCCAAGAGAATGATCAATGTTTCGTAATAACACTACAGGAGTGCCAACCTTCATTCTTAACTCATTATTCGGAACGCCCGAGCATTTAGTACCATTTAGAAATTCAGTAGTGTGCACATTAGCCAACACATCAACATTTGAATTAGATTTGCATGCACTGTCAGAACTTAAATACGTGATGGCATCACCAGAATTAAAAGAAGTCATGTAATCATTCACAGAATCAACAACATCCAGAGTAAGAGCTAGTATGGCTCGATCTCAAACAACTTGGATCCTTAGCAAAATTTGGCATTGAATTATATGTACAATGAACAATAGTTGCGATTAGATTCAAAGAAGAAGGTAGAAGGACATCACTAGGAATCTCTAATTCTGAATACCCATTATATTCAACTCCAATTATTCTGTCTCCTATCTTTGCAATCCAATCAGAGAATTCTTTCAATTCACTTAATTCTTGGCCAGTAGAAGATGGATTTGCAAGCCTCATATTTTTTTGTCAATCTCAGTACTCTATAATGTTTCCAAATGCTAGATGAATTGATGGTTGCATGAACAATGTCTTGTCGTGTGCCTTTGGTAATACTGGCAAAATTTGAAGGAAATCACCTCCAAATACAACATTTTTACCACTAAAACTTTCAGCACCATTTGCCTTGTTGTATTCTCCCAACACCAGCCCTGACCTTCCTTTTAGAGCCTGTGTAACCCGATGTAGCAACACACCTTTGACTTGTACTTGTCATAAGTCAAAGTTGATCCTTCCATAAAATTTCTCCACCTTAAATGTAAATATCATTTAATTTGAGAACTTTGACATACTTACTTGACACTCCTAACCTATGAATGGCTGTCTCAAATAAATTTTTTTTGTGATGTGTAAGATTAGACTATGCTGCTGAAGGAATATGTGACTTGATAGCTAACTGCTAAGCTAACCTAAAAGACTTATTCCAAGCACATTCTTTATGAATTAAAATAAAAGTTTAAGGTATTTCTTCTTTATCATATTTATTTTTGTTGACATTTTATATAATAGTGAAATCTCATGATCTCTCTGTGGTTGATATAATAAATATTTCAAGTCATAGAATCTACGAGAAGAGATAATGTAGGATTCAAATAGGCTTGAAGTGAGTTGTACATCAGTTTGGGAGGAGATATCCCGTTTCAAAGATATTGGTGCTAAGGTACCATGTAGGCTAGTGGATACGATGTTCGTCCTAAACGATCTCATTGAACTAATCCCACATCAGAGCTCGATCCATTTGTTAGCTTTAGCGGCAACATAAAAAGTGAGCTCCTCATTACTATAGGTGTTTTAATTAGTCTTTATACTATACGCATGCACGTGATTCTGCATGTGAAAAATCGTATATTTGAGTTCCTTAAACCTCTCTTAAGAGGTCAAATAAGGGGCTCGCTTCTTACTGTGAAACTATGTTTAAGATTAGTGTATTGGCAATATATAGTTCGCTGACCCACAGAGTAATCTGTTGGATTGTTTCTCTTTGTACCCAATGAAGGCCATTCATTGTGCTGCCTAGAACACAAGAGATGAGATTTTGTTATAGGCCAACAGATTGACAAGAATTTGCGAGGATCATTATAGTTATTAATGTCAATCATGGGCCTGTATTAAATGACCAAGTTGTATACATTAATCAGAGAACTGAGCAAAGGCAGATGAAAGGTTCGCATGTTGAATTCATCTTCTACCTATAAGTCCTTCTAGTAGTGTTTGCTAGACATGAATGAAATGATGTCTTGAGTACCTAAGGATTGAGATACCCAAAATTGATTGATTAATTGCAATTGGATTGCTTGCTCGTGCACTAAGTGAAGTGATGAGCTTAAGGGCTCACATGCATAACCAAATTCTAGACCGGTGGAACGGAGATAAATATTTAATTAATCATGAATAAATTAATTATTGCGAAAAAAAATTATGTTGGATAAAATAATTATTTGAGCCCAAATAATTAGTTAATCATGGAGAAAATGAATTATTGGACTAATTTTATTTGTTGAACCAATAATTAATTAGGCCCAAATAATCAAAGAATTAAATAATTAGTTGGGGAGTAGTCTTTTCGACTTGGTAATTAATTAAGTCCAAGAAGTGGACTAAAATTGATCCCCAAAAGGGAGAAACATAATACAAGAACGATCACAACAAGAAGACCGATCTTTTTCTTGTGTTCTTTCCCTCTTCTCTCTCCTTTCATGTATTGAGATTCTCGATTATATTTTAGTTCTAAATTATACACAGTGTATCTACGCAACAAGACTGAGTTTGGATAAACTTAGAGTGGTGGTTACGAACGTCCTTGATCAAATGTGCGATCTGGTCAACCGAAAGATTTCTGCTAAGACATGAATCGCTTGGTATAATTGGTTTATCCCTATTAATTATGTATACAAGCATGTCCAGGTATAGGCATAGATCATATAAATAATTTTAATTATTTACTTTTGTTGCGTTTCATATAATCTATGACCCACATATTCCAATAGTGATATCAAAGCTTGCTTGCACGCCGTATACGAGTTATTTATATATTTAGCATATATATATATTTATACTATATATATATATATAAGGAGTTGTTTCAGGTGCTGGATCGATCATCGTGCTATGCAATCTCTACTGAGTTGTATGACAAGAAAATAAGGAAAAGTGACGATGTCTTGGAATTGGGGCTCAGGATAACCAAGGGCATAAAGCATCTGGATTCCAAATAAACTGAGAACTTATTTTGGTGTGCGTGTGAAAAATGCAGTAGCCTTTAACTTGTGGCCCTTTATCAGTATTTATGTAAGATTTTAATTCATATTGGGCTTCGGACCTCAATTTATAAACTTCATAATTAATGGATAATTCTTTTAAGCCAATTAAGCTTAATAAAATTTGAACATTGTAAATTATAATTTAAATACATTAATCGCATAATAATTTAATTTATTTCATATAATTTGCTTTTAAATCATAAAATAATAATTAATCATCTAAAAATAATTAAATCACATGAACATATGTTATGGTAAAATAAATCATTCCAATGCAATTACCAGATTATCTAAAAATCACATTTTCTATTAATAATGTAGAATAAGGCTATTGCTAGATCATCTAAACATTTGTAATTAATGTATATTAAATTATAATTTAACTATATGTATAATATAAAGAAACCAATAAAAGAAACTAAAAGTATAGATTATTATAAAATTTATCACATTATGTAACAAACTCCTTAATTACCCAAAGAAAACATTATACTTTGAATATACAAAAATAAGAATTTTGTATTACAATTACATTGGAAAAATAAAAAGTAACTCACTTACTATATTAGTAAATTGTAGAAATTCCTGTGTTACAACAATATTTATGATCAAATACTTTTGTCTGGGGGTACCAATAATTAGTGCACCTAAAAATGAGTAGAATTTGTTCAAGTTTTATTGAAGATAAATATGTAATTTATATTCTCCATTAAAAGTCATTGTGTTTACTATTACATAAAACAAAAAATTCACACTATATATGATACTTTTTTTTTAAAAGAAACATTTTAAATTATTATTGTGATCATATTACATGCATATGATATTGTATTTCACCACTTACTTAACCTGAACAATATACTAAAAGGTCATCAGCCCTCGACCTAATATAACCTGGATCCATTTTGCAAGTGACAGCGATGTCATTGACTAGTACATTAAAACATTCAGGTCCAACATAAGTCAAGAACATATCACAACAATAATATGAAAAATACTTGTCAATCGGAACATCTGCTTCCTGGCATATGGAAGCAAAAACTTGAGTCGTACATTGTGTTGTCAAGTTCTTGTAGCAGTCACTTGGTGAAGCAGGTGGTGACGACGCCAATGAGCCTTGTAAAGTAATTGCTTGGGATCCAAATAGGACTGCTCCACTAATTAGGATGAACGGTATAATCTCATAAACTATGGAACAAAATTTGGACTTCATTTTGAAGTTCTTCAATCCTTCTCTTGAATGCGGTTACTTCATTGAAAATACCTTATTACCAACTTTTATATTAGCTTCATATGCATTGATGAGTTCGTAATAACTCATTTTAATATTCTTTATTGAAACTTATATATGAATTTAATGTTGTCTTTACTTTAGTAACTATTAATGCATGTTCAATATATGAATATATGTGTGAGTGTTTAAGTGTCAGTTATCATTCCACATTATTCTTTATTGTAAGAATGTTGAATTTTCACAATATTTAATAAGGTTAAATGTGTTCAATTCAACTTGATGATATTAATCACAGCCACATATACATTACCTCTATTTTATAATAAATAGAGTTATTTGATTTAATCAATTGCAACAATTATATATAAAGTTAAGAGATTTTTACCCTATACCGCATATAAGTGAGAATTTTCATAGTTTATTATCAAGATAATAAATTATGAATAAATTTTAAAATAAAAAATGATTCTTTAACTAAAACTTAATACAAAAATTGAGTCACTTATTTCTTTGTGGTTCAAAAACATAAATTTGTTTGCAGTAGATAGAATTAAACATATTATATTTTCTTTTTCTTCTTCTTTAATTTTTATGCACTTTATAAAAAAATATGAACAAAAATAGATCAAGTCAAGTATGCAATAGTATATTCCGTTGATACTCAGTGCCTTCCCCTATTTCTCAATGTTTGTAGAACCCAAAAAAACGTTCACATAACATTGGCAACACAATTGAAATGTTATAATGTATATTGTACATTTATATATAAATAATATATATTGTACATCATATTATGATATAATATATTCAATAAAATTATAATATAGCGTATTGTACTCGGGAAAAAAATACAATATAATATATATAATATAATCAATTAGGAACATGGTAAACAACATTCGACAACATGAAAATGATACTTTTGCTTGCAATTAAAGATGACAATGAATTGAGTTTAAATTTGAATTTGCTTCAAATTCACATCATTAGGGGTGGGTAAAAATCCAATCAAATGGGTATCAAAGGGTTCGAAGTCAGCAATGGGTTTTTTGAAACCCGCCTCTCACACACCTGCATATTTTACATATATCAATATTTTGCATTTTTTCAATTTATCATGATAAATGTATTCCAATTATAGCAATTAACTAATTTATTTTAACTATTTGCCATATGCCCCCCCCCCCCCCCTTTTGTCTTCTTCCCATCATTCCACTTTTTCTGAATGTATTCAATGTCAATTTTCTCAAACTCAATTATATTCTTATGTTGTTATGTGACTTGTATATACTTCGATTCTAAATTTTATTGAAGAATAGTGGTAGAAATATTTATAACATTAAGGAAATAAACCACAAAGTCAACAATTTGGGTGAAGAAAGTAAACTCGTTGGTTAATGGGCAATACAAGAAAATTTCGGGTTTATTTCTTCTTTTGCAGGATGGATCTTGGGAAAAGTCAAACTTACCCCATAGTCATCCCAAATTACAACTGATCGATCTCATATACAATGGGATGTATTATAAAATAAATTTTCTTTAGTTATCAACTTGGAAAAATGTTTATATTCCACGTGGTACTAATTATATATCTATAATAGTATACTTATATATTTTATTTGTTTGTTTTTCCTTGAGTGTGAAATGTTATGCTCAATAAAGGGATGACTGAGTTACAGTGAAAGATTTATGTTAATTTGGAGGTATCGTATATATAACTTGAACTCATTAAGTCCCTAAAAGGAAAACAAAGACTAAAACATTCATATAATTATCTAATGACCAATAGTTGGCAATTATGAGTCTTCATATAAGGAAAAAGAATAATAAAATTAAAATACAAACTTATTGATTATATTTTTTCTAATTTTTACAATTTATTTAAATGTTTTCTATTTATTTAAAAATTTCACATATTTTATATTTGTTAATCTATAATATAATACCTTTTACTTTTGAAGTATAATTATTATAATTACTTTGTATTTTCATAATATTTTTATAATTTTCTATACTTATTTATATATAGTTTTCAAAAGTTAATTTGAATTGGTCGTAATTGATGTGATATTTTCTAAATTTATTTATAATTTTTAGAATATTTTTCCTAATTTTTTTTGTAATTACATTATTTAGTTGATATTTTTTTAATATATTTCTTACTTATTTTTTATTTTAAAATTCTCTTAGATTTTCAGAGTTCATAATAAAATATTATTTTGCTTTTGCATATATTTTTATATTTAATTCTAACTTTTTTGTTAATTTAAATTATTTTTAATTTTATTTCTTTACTAATATAATTTTAAAGAAGGTAAACTTGAAAGTTTATTTATTTTTTTGAATTGAAAGTTTATTTATGATTTATGGCCGACTATGAATTATTTTAATGGATATGGTGCTTATATGTGATACAATTGTTATGTTTTCACAAGATGTCCGCTCGAACGATGCACGTGATATAATATATTTATTTGTTACCTAGTATTTCACCCGTGCAATGCACGGCTTGAGATATTTTTGTATTACAAAAACTAAACTAATTAATGTAATTTTATATTATAGTATAATTGATGATTTTTTTTTAACTAAAATTCAAATCGTAAAAATCATAGTTATACAGCAATTATATTATTATAAGTTACGACATTGGATATGATTGTAATTTCAAACATAAATACAATAACATTCAACACCTTATATCTATGTATTTATGATTAAGACGATAAACACATGGACAATAAAATTAAGATTGCAAATTATCATTAGTTAGCCATAAATACTATAACCAACGTACATTACAAATTTTGGAAAATTTCCTTATAAACAACATTTCGAGTAGAAGTAGTGCTACCATTATCTTTGTCACAAATTAAAATCTTTAGTCCACTGCGATTCGCCACTAGTGATACAACCACATACAATTGTCTATGGCTAAAAATAAATTTCTTCAACAAAAGTCCTCCATGTGACCGCAATAATAATGCCAGTTTGATGATTAAATGATTTGATAGAATTTTCAATGATTTTGTGTGCAAATATAAGATTTTGTTTGAATTTTGTGAGTTTATGTGGAATTAAATTAATTAAATTTCTTGAATGAGAATTATAATTATTGGACGTCAAGATTTATAAAAATTTATGATTATGAGATTTTATGAGATCAGTTACTGATTCAATGTGCAACTCAAGAATTTTTGTGCAATAAGATTATTTTTATGATTTTATGATTCTTATGTGGAAAGAAATAGGAATAAAACACGATCAATGATTAAAATTCTATTAAGTTTTAATTAGGCGTAATATCAGAATAATTATTTTAGAGTGAGGCCATGGCTTGATAGGTGATTTAGTCCAAATATTAATATTGGAAGTTGATTCAATTAGAAGGCTATTATTCACAATCACATACACTAAGGTAAAAGAAATAGGGTTACTCAGTCTAGGACGACAACGCCACCGAAAAGGCTGTCGCTGCCATCGAAAACATAGAAATCTGACGAAATTAATGTTTTAAAGCATAATGCCCACAATTTATGCCACCAAAGTCGAAATTAGGGGTCGCCACTGGTATGGCCAATAGCCCACATGCCTTCGAGACAAAGCGCATGGTAATTTGTCCAGACGACCAACAAGTCGACTGTAATTTCAAATCATTAGTAAAGAACCCTAGTTCACGCTGCAAGAACAATCTGGTTTTCTTGTAGAAAGTTCAGCATGAATCAAATAGTTTTTATCAAGTAGTTTAGGGGTTTTATCCCTCACTTGAAGCCTGTCATTTCCCCTAAAAAATCCAATGAGCAAATAGCTCATCACATGTAAAATTTTAGCCGAAAGTGTGTCACTGGTTGCACATGTGTATTTAAGATGGGGTCTTCCTAGGTCCAGTCGTTGGTAAAGGGTAAGGGTCGCCGAGGGGACCGATCATTGGTTGCTAGCACACGGGTGGCAAAAGGGTGGTAAGGCTTAGGATTCAATGTAGGGTGTTAATTAGGTTTATTTTTATTTTTTCAAATAAATTATATCCTTAATTGTCATTACAAAATATTTTCAATGCAGTCCCCAAAATTTCAAATCTCGTTTTAATTTTTTTAATATGTTATAAAAATTTGATTTAGACCTGTTTAACTTTGTTAACAGATCAGATTAGACACTGGTATAAGTTCAATTTAATCCTCTAACTTTAAATATTCATACAATGTTTGTTTTACATTCAATTAACTTAATATCAGTTGTAAAACATCACGTATTGTGTCTTCTAAAATTTGTAACTACAAACAATAGGTTTCTAAAATTTGTTACTAAAAACAATAGGTTTCTTTTCCTTTTTGGTCTATGTATAGTACATAGACAGAACATGTCAAATTCACTCAAAATTCATCCATAACACATAATTAATTAGTTATTTGTTCATTTCTTGAGATTTTTAATTTTTCCTTTAACTTTAAAACGTTAAATACAAGGGATGGGTGAACATAAGTTTCAGACAAAAAATAGGTTAATATATTTTTTGCAGCAACATGAGTAGTTTTCACCAATAGGTTGAAAATTTGTAAGTAAAAGATATTAAATAATTGGCAAAGTAATTATTTTGTAAGAAACCGATGTCTCATTAATGTTGAAAAGAACGAAGTGTATATCAGAAATTGATGCGATTTCATAACCCTAAAAATTTCAGAATGCCAATAATTTATGTCTAAAATTAAAAAATTGTTCCAAAATTTGAGTATGAGAGTTATTTCCGTTGCCAAACTATAGAATGCTAAATAGTTGAGAAATAAATTATTTTGTGAAACACAACATGTGAGTCATGAATCTTTGTACCAGAAATTCAAGCAAGTATATTACCTCACACGCTTCATAATGCCAACAAATAGTTTATGCCTAAAAGAAGAAAAGTATTCCAAAATTAGAGCTGCGAACTTATTTGCGTGTTTCATTTTGTCTTACTTTATAAAATAATTGATTTTAGTTGGATCATATTTGGATGGGGGGATCAAACTTTAAATCCAAATATTAATTTTAAATTAAAATTATTGTTTGTTCCTGTAAATATATATGAGGATATGTAGCTCCACTTAGCCACAACACTTGCTCGTTTCCAGCTCTTTGTCATATATACTAATATATATTCAATCCAAGAATAGCAGGTATGAGAATCAATCTTTTCGCATTTCTTTAATTAAGTCAGAATATTATTTTTTACAATAAGAAATGTTTATATAATTCATTCTTCCTTTGGTCCACATGTGTCTATTGTGATTCAAATATTAATCGCAAATATCATTATATCATTGCAAATTTTGAATTTAGCAACGAAGTTTGGTTTGAATGCAAAACTTTTGTTACAATTTTAGCATTTTATTATATTTATGGAATTCTAATAATATTTGTCTTACATTGTGTATGCAAAGAATGGCTGGTCTTTGGTTAAGTGTAGTGATTTATTCACTTGTAATGGCGAATACACAAGTTCATGGTGGAACCTCCATCAATGTTAATATCCTTAAAATTGCAGTTGCTCAAGGAGCAGGTTTTATTTGTATTTATCATTTTGTGCATAAATTTAATTTATTTCTATACGCACACCTATATATATATTATTAATATATTAAAATCATAATCATAAATTAGAATAAACTCCTCTTTAGTGTGTTTAGACAGGAGTCCACCAGCTTATGCTTATCTGGAGGGATTTGGAAATGGATTACATAATTGGATCATTTATATAGAGATATACATTGTAATCTGACTTTGTAAAATGAAAATTAGTTTATCTGTTTGTTAAATTAAAAAGAAGTTGATTTATGAATTTAAGGGTGGTGGGTGGTGTACATATACTTAGGGAGTAGTCATTTGATGACTAATCGAACCTTCTCAAGGTTACTTGACAATAATTGCCCGTTTAATCCAGGTATATATGTGTATATATACTCTTTCTATTGCATCACTTTAAAATTTCTCACTCTCGAAATTTATACATAACAAATCAATGATTTATTTAACGTAATAAATTGATACCCAATGATTTATTTAACATAATAAATTGATACCTAATTTAATTGAAATACCTTACCTGATTCCATAATTATCAGTTAGAGAGGTTCTATAGTACATGCTACAATTAAATCAATGAATACAGACTTGTTTTCTTTATATCATCATGGATAAATTACATCTTCTTTTTGTGAATTTCAGATTTCTGCAGTTGGCATAAAGTTTATATGTTTTACTGGGATGGATCATCCTTTATATCTGATGCTGAAAAAGTTGATCCAGTAAGTTATAAATTCTATTATTAGTATTATTATTATTGTTGTTGTTGTTGTTGCTGTTGTTAGTATTATTATTATTAACTATAGTGTTAGAGAAATTTTAAATAATATTTTTTTGCTACACAGCCATTAATTTTATTTAATTGATTTTTCCAGCAAACCAACCTTCCTTTCCGGGGTGCGAGAATTTTTAATTCCATGATGGAGGAAAATGCTCGCTAAAGGAATGAGAAATGCCCGGAACGTATGGTTTAATCTTCAATATTTATCTCCTATTTATTAACTACACAATGAAATTGATTATATTATGGCTTGCAGGGTATATTAAGTGGAACCTCTGCCGGTGGATTGGAAACCATCCTACAATGTGACGTGTTTCGGGCACTCCTATCTAATATTACCAAAGCAAAGTGTATTTCTGATTTTAGGTTTTTCATACATGGGTAAATCTCATAAGTTAATTATTCAAATTAGTACTAATTAAGCATATTTTAGATACTAAAAAAACTTGTGTGTATCGAACATAGTGAAAAAGTTGAATGTTTAAATATATGTTGTACATAGACTAACAAAATATCATTCATTTGTTTTGCGAATAGAACAGATCAATCTGAAGTTGAATTACGAGAAAGACGATTCGCAGAAGTGCTTGGTACGCATGTACATTCTTCTATTACACTATGTTTGTATACTATGTTTTATTTTTTAATGACATTATTTATATTTATGTTGAATGCTAGAACTGGCCATTTCTCTGCCTATGTCATGTACATAAAAATGAATCGTGCTTTGGGGAGAGAAGTTGCCTATGCAAATATATAATACATCGTATTGTTCTACAGTAGCTACATTGAAAATGCTAATAATATGTTCATTTATTTTATTTGTCAGTGTCTTTTTCCCGAGTATTTTGTTGGAGATATTCAGACACCGTTCTTTTTAATTGAATCGACTTTTGATAGTTTTCAGGTAAGCATATTTTTTAAGTAAATTGTCATATTGAAAATCGAACAAATATGAAAATTAAAAGAAAAAAAAAATGTATTTTAAGGCACTTAAGAATATCTCGAAAAATCCCAAAACTATAAAAATGTGTTATATGCAAATTATTTTGTGCTTAATTATAAAAGGACATTCACGTTACATTTTTTCGAAGTTTAAAGAGTTTCTCAAGTATTTGTTAACAATTTTTCCATAGCTTAAAGCTTTCTCAAGTATTTGTTAATATATAGAATAAAAAGAATTAACAAATTATTTTTGGAGAAATGTATTGTCAAATTATTAACCATGGTTTCATATTTTTGAAGTGATTTCATAGCGACTTTGATAAAGCTTAACAAATCTTCGAGTAGAGGAATATATGTTCATTCTTGCTATCGTCATGGTCACGTTTGGGAAAATGAAGGGTGGACGTGCTCATCTGTTGTGGAAAACGTACTTGCAAATAAAGTAAAATTGTTTTTCCCGTCCCAATATGAAATTAACATTTATTGGCATGTGCCTATTTAGTTTACACTCTTTTTGGGAATTTTTAAATAATCTTATTAACTTAGTTGACATGTTTGCTAATATGATGCAATATGCAATGCGCAGACAATTGGGCAAGTACTTTGATCGAAATTCCATTTTTGAGATAGATATTAAGAATGACTTACCTAGAAATTGTTGCAATACCTTAAGTGAATAGTATTTTAACCAAAAGTGTCTTGCTAATCTTCACTATAATGGATATGTATCAGAAACTTGTGATTCTTGATCCACTTATTTAGAATATCAAATGGTGTGAATTTGTCCTTCTAAATTATGGTAATTCATTTTGTTATATCTGAATCATTGATATTGTAGTAATATTTTATTCTATTGACTGAATTACGATAACGAATATCATACTTTCACATAATAATAATGTTAGCATTACTTCTACAATTTAGCAAAATAAGTCACAAAGTTAAACATTATTTTGCAATTTTAATCAAGGTAACTTTTCAACAAAAGATTCCCAACCTTTTTCTTTTTAAAATAACGTGACTAGAAGCGCAAAAAAATAAAACTTTGTATTGAAATCAAATTGGCCTTAATTTAATGGGACTAAAAGTAATTTTTTTTCCGCTATGCAATGGTATATAAGCCTATAATTTTAGATCAACGAGTCCATAAATAAGAGGACAACATTGCTCCGTGCAAGCGTTCCTAGACAAAAATTGATAGACTTCTTACGAAGATTGACTCACACTCCAAATTTCGACAAGTTTGGTCATGCTAAAAATGAAATATTGTTTTTATTGACTACTGTGAGAAGGTGTAAGTTAACATAAGAAGACCGACTCGCTAAATACCCCTGCTTATTTACGTGAAATAAAAAGAATTACTTAATGCTTTTAATTCATCGAGAACAATGGTATTCACCAAGAATTGGTGAAGAATTTCAACTACAACTAGTGGTTGAACGTCAAGCTAAGTGTAGATTCTGATAGATCCATGAGTTTTTATGTTACTGGACTTCTAAAACACTCTTAATTAATTTGTCAGGTTAATACTAACTATGTTATTATTAATATTTTGTATTAATTAGGAATGGTCTGTTAATCGAGGTACATGAAAGTTATGTGATCTTCCTCACTGCTTAATTTCTTTGCACATTTTTCCTAACTTCCAACTCACCTCTCCCTCCCCATGTTTCTGCTTACATGTTCTATTGTTATGTATGTTTCATATCTATAAGAAGGAAGGAGCAATCGTGACTAAAGTCGTGAACATCAATTCTAAAAAGAGACGATAAAGTCAAGTTTATATTGATAGAATTCAAACCCGATCACGGGTAACCTATCATACTATAATTCCTTAAACTCAATATAAATATGTCAGCACAATAAACAATATTAAGGTGAAACAATAAATTATATAAATTAAAATTTATAATATTTATATTTTTATAATTATTTTATTTAATATTTTATTATATTTGTAGCTCAAAACCAATAAAGTTATATTTCATATTTTACATATAATATTTTATTATAATGTGTACGATATTGATGTCAAATTATCGACCACAAAAAGAGAATTAATTTAATATATCTGACATAACAAATGAGTTTGAAATAAAAACAATATATACATTTTAAAATTTTAATCAAAAATAAAAAAATAGTAGAAAGAAAGCAATAGCATAAAATCCACCGAACTTGCTGCGATTGACATATTTCTTTTAAGTTAATAATTAATAAAACATTTAGTATAGATACAGGTCATTCAAATTTGTAGACAAATGTCAAACAAATACTCACGATCCGTCTTGATTCAAATATTTAAGAATCCAAATATTTCTTGATCCCTCTGTAAAATATCACAAATGGTTTTTTTTTCTTTTTTCTTTAATCGATAAAAGTGGATTATAATTTAGTCTTAAGTAATGCTTTTTTTCTGTTTTTTTTTAATCGATAAAAATGGATTATAATTTAGTTTTCAAAAAATTCATAATCTAATTTTAATTTCAAATGAAATTACAACTAAAGATCTTTGATATGGGATATGAGTGGATTATAATCCTCCCCCAATAATTTTCCTACCCAGATTAGCCTTTCTAATCCAAAACGTAAAATGACTATTCGTAGTATGAAAAAATCAAGGAATTTATGATCATAGAAGTTCAAAGAATCTATGATAAATTACAAAAAAAAAAAAAAATGTATGTTTTTATAGAAACTCAAAACTTTGCGCATCTGTACTGGTGAGAAAACTTAGTAGCATGCCAAGTTCCCTTCTAAGACACCTTAAACATGGGTTAGAGTAACGAATTGATCCACCAGAAGATTGTGAACAATGAAGCTTCCTACCACAATGTTTGATGCACCCATTCTCTAAATAGATACTATATTTACATATTGTGACATTCAAAATTTATATTTCGACTTGGCACTTAATCTCACATACTTTTCAATGTCCTAATTTATATTACTTTAAAATAAAGAAATTTAATAGATGAATTATATTGCGCGTAAATATATATTCCATATACTTAATTTTCAATTAAACCAACTAAACAATTTTGTGAAAATAGTTAAAAATTTTAAACACTTCATTAATTGGATAAGCCTAAACAGATGGAGTAAAAACTACAACCACGTTCATCATTCCTAACCTCTTTACCTAAAAATGTAAGTGGGTGAGTGTTGAAAACCATTCCGTGGGCCAACTTTTTCTACTTTCAAGAGGAAAACATTTACTTATTATAATATACATAAAAGCATGCATATATTTTTATTTAGTAATTTATATAATCCACAACGCACAATTTAGTACGCGGGTATCACCCACCTTGTAAAACATAGCCTTGATCAAGCAAAACAACGCAATTCCCCAGTTCAAATCCTTAACCTCGTAGTCCTCAAAAAGCCTAGGGTAGAAATATCACTCATTTTAGTTGTACTTTTCGAATGATCCTATAAAGAACATTAGAACATACTATGAGATTAACACTGTAAAACATGGTTCCCTAAGTTTTAGGGACATTGAGAAAAAATTACATAATTCGAGCACTTTGAAAAAGATTAAAGTATTCTTAAGAGGAAGTAGGTAGCAGATTTGATCAAGTTTGAAGGCTTAAAAGTAGCTAATATAACTAAGATTGAAGGAAATGAAAACATCCATGGCTTGGTTTTTCATTTATCAAAACACTGAGTTTACATGACAACTTGGAAACTTATGAGCTAATTTGAAATATTGAAACACATAAAGGCTTAACTGGGGATCCATAAAATTTGGGGTTAATTTGAAAAGCATCAAATCTTGGAACTTAATTTTAAATTGAACTTTAAGGGTTCAATTGCAATTATCAAGGTTGGGTCGATAGCGGTTAAAATCCCTATTAGAATAACTTATCCCAACCAACCAATTATCTTATTTTATTTTTAGAATATGAAGTAACTTCCATAAACAAAACCTTACAAATTCGAAAACCCATGAATTTTATTACTCAAATAAGGCAATTAATCTTGATTAAATCAATCAAAACAATTTCTAATACAATAATATGAGAATTTGACAGCAGCCGGGCCTAACTAGACAAATTAACGGCTGATGTAAGGAATATTTATTATAATAATTAAAAACTAAATAATTAAACGATTATGGTTTCAACAATTTTAAAAATAATTTGGCCCAAATAAAATTTGAAAGATATAAACAATATCACAAGCAATGTTCATTTCGATGGACTCTAAAATGTATATATTAGTTTTTGAAGATAATTTAAAAATGGACTCTAAAATGTATATATTAAAATTTGAAGATAATTTAACGACAAGAAAATTATATAGAAATTGTGCCAAATAAAGTTTGGGTCATTATATATTTAAATTTTGAGATCACCCATTTATAGGTATTGTATTATATATTCTTGGTAAAGATTACAACTCTAATTGAATTACGAAAAATAAAGATTTAATTTCATCAATTTTAACTCTAATTAAATTAAAAAAGAATAAAAAAACATAAACATTTATTCTTGAATATCTTATTACTTGCAAATGCATAAAAAGCACAAACACACTTGCACTTAAAATGCTAAGCTAAAAAATAACCTTCCGCCTCAAGATTTAGGCCCAATTTTTTATTTTAAGAATGGGCTTAAATTTTTGCTCAAATTGCAATTGAGCTTTAAAAATTAAAAGGAAAAAGGTACAAATTAGCCTATATATTATTTTTTTATACAAATAGGACCTATAACTTTTAAGATAGATCAAATAAGCTCCTGCATTTTTAAAATAGGTCAAATAAGCACCTAAATTTTTAAAATAGGTCAAATAAGCCCCTAAAATTTAATTATATGACAAATAGAACCCTCTTAACTATTAAATCAAATAAACAGATTTTAAAAATATTAATAAATCTAAAAATAAGCAAATTAAATCATAAATATACTTACATAAATCAATAAAGTTATAAAGTAAAATTTAATAATAATTTAAATATAAAAAAAGGTTTGATCTATGAAGATTTGTTATGATTTTTAGATATTCTATTTTTATTATATTTAAATCATATAAGGTCTTTCGATATTTTTAATGTATTTAAAAACTTAAATTTTATTATTTTATTTTTTAATATTTTATTTATTTTATTTAATAATTTTTATCTAAATATTTTTTAAATTTATTTTGTTATTCTAATTTATTGAAGTAGCATATTTATTTGAAAAAAAAAAGTTCAGGTGTTTATTTGACCAATTTTTAAAGTTAAATATCCTATTTGTACCAAAAAATAGTTCAGGGTCCAATTTGTACATAGGGTACTAATTCAAGAGTTATTTTGTAACTTTTTCGCAATTTAAAATTTAGAAATGAAAAAAGAGAGTTCAGTGTAGCACAACATGAAATGAGAGTTAAGTCAAGCACAACATGAAATTTTTTGGGCTTGTGATATATTCAAAACTTAAACTTAAATTATATTTTGACTTAAATAAATAAATAATTGAGATATTTGAGCTTATAGATATCTTAATATCTTATTGGACTTAATAATACCGATTGAGTTT
This sequence comes from Caryopteris x clandonensis, assembly GCA_028749325.2. Lineage (NCBI taxonomy): Eukaryota > Viridiplantae > Streptophyta > Magnoliopsida > Lamiales > Lamiaceae > Caryopteris > Caryopteris x clandonensis. The sequence continues at coordinate 17,151,989 of JAPYKT020000001.1, forward strand.
ATAACTTAAAATTAATTCAAAATTTAATTTTTGCGAAAAGTTAGGTGAATATTAGACAGTTCATACAAATTCCAACTACCGAATATTATGAAATTCTTTATGATTTCTTTAATTAGCTTTATACGTTACTGAGACTTTATTTTCGATTTTGTATTAACCAAAATGAAATTTTCATTAATAAATGAAAGGTCTTAAAATATAATGTGTAATATTGTCTATAACAAAGTGAGTATAGATGCATTGAATTAACTTTTAAGTATGTTTATCATTCGAACTTTCAATACAAAAATAAATAAACTCTAAAGTTTACCTTTTAAATTATATTACTATAGAAATAACATTAAAAATAATTTAAATGAATTAAAAAAGTTATAAAAATGATCAATTTAGGGACTCAAAGTAGGTCCACTATCAGTTTAGAGCAAAAAAGAAAAATTATATTGATATAGGACTGTAATGAGTTCAAATTATAAATATGATATCTTCAAATTAACAATAATCTTTCACTGTAACTCCTTCGCTATGTTAATGAACACAATACTTCGCATTCAAGGAAAATAACAAATAAATAAAATATATATATAGACAATCATAGATATATAAATTACAATTTACCTCCTATGCTACACACATTTTTTTCAAATTGACATCAAAAGAATAAACTTTTCATATGGTCTTCCATGCTATACGATATTAAGGCTGTCTATGGGGCAACTATGGGGCAGATTTGACTTTTTCCAAGATCCACACTGGAAGAAATAAACTTGAAACTCACTTCGTACCTACCCATTACTTACCCACTAATCCAACAACGAGTTCTTTAGTAAAAATTACAATTAAAGTATATTCAAGTCAAATAACTACATCCGAAATATGATTGAGATTGAAAAAGTGAAAATTGAGACTAAATAAGTACAGGAAGAATGGAACGATGGAAAGCAGGCAAAATTAGAAAGGGGACCTAAGGTGAAAAATTAAAATAAATTAGTAAATTGCTGTAAATGAAATACATTTATCATGATAAATTGAAAACCTAAAAAATATAGATATATGTAATATATACTGGTGTGTAAGAGGTGGGTTCAAGAAACCCCACTACTCACTTTGAACTCTTGATACCCATTTGATTCAATTTTTCCAAGTCCCAAACAAAATGAATTTGATGCAGGTTCAAATTTAAACTCAATTTATTGTCATTTCTATTTATAAGCAATCTACCTGTTCCATGTTATCGAATGTATTTACCATGTTCCCAACGGATTATATTATATATTATATAAGAAAATAAGAAAATAATTCACTTACTATATTAATAAATTGTAGAAATTTCTACATTGCTGTAATATTTATTATCGGGTAAAATGTGTCAAACTTTCTTGTGGTTTTATAATTCTACACAACACCCTGTTATGGTTTTAAAATTGTAAGAAACCCTACGTGGTTTTATTAATTTATGATGAGAAAATATAGTGCACCTAAGAATGACAATGAATTTGTTCAAGTTTTATTGAAGATGAATATTTAATTTACATTCTTCATTAATAGTTATTGTGTTTATTATTACATAAAGTGAAAAATTCACACTACATTGGATATTTTTTAAAACAAACATTAATTATTGTTGTGATCATACTACATGCATATGATATTTTATTTCACACTTCATTAACCTTAGCAATATACTAAAAGGTCATAAGCCCTTGATCTAATGTAACTTGGATCCATTTTGCAAGTACCATCGATGTCATTGATTAGTACATCAAAACATTCAGGTCCAACATTAAGTCAAAAACAAATAACAACAATAATCTGAAAAATCATGGTTGATTGGAACTTCTGCTTCCTGGCATAATGCGTTAAAAGCTTGAGTCGTACATCCTGTTGTGAAATTCTTGTAGCAGTCACTTGGTGAAGCAAGTAGTGAAGACGCCAATGACCCTTGTAAACTTGGGATCCTAATAGGATTGCTCCGGTGATTAGGATGAATGGTATAATCTCATAAATTCTGGTCCAACATTTGAAAATCATGTTGAAATGTCTTAATCCTTCTCTTAAGTGCGGTTAATGTGTTGAAAAATACATTATTACCAGTTTCTATAATAGTTTCATAAAAATTCATGAGTTCGTTACCTTTTTAAACTATAATTTAATTAATAAAATAAAATATAACGTGAAAATTGAACTAACTTAATACAAATCATCTAGATTTTAACAAGAAATATTATTAAAGCTTAAAGGAAGTACTATTTAAGCAAATAACAACTACTCCTTTTTAACACAAAAATAATATATTATGAAAAATAAGTAATACTTTTAGGTAAACAAGTAATACATTTTAGATAAATAAGTTATAAATTTTAGTTAAACAAACAATACTATTAAAAATTAAAAATAATAATTCTGTGGAAACAAGCCATACCTTTAAAGAAACAACTATTATTATTTACTAAAGTATTAAGTCATAACCACTTCTTATTAGCACGTAAAAAAATTAATATTTCATAGGTAATAATATCATATCTTTTAGGTAAACAATTAATATTTTTTAGTTAAATAATTAATATTATTAAAGATTAAAATTGATATCATTGTGCTATGCAATCTAATAGTGATATCAAAGCTTGCTTGCACGCCGTATACGAGTTAATTATATATTTAGCATATATATATTATATATATATATATATATATATATATAAGGAGCTGTTTCAGGTGTTGGATCGATCATTGTGCTATGCAATCTCTACTGAGCTGTATGACAAGAAATTGAGGAAAAGTGATAATGTCATGGAATAGGGGCTCAGGATAACCAAGGGCATTACGCATCTGGACTCCAAATAAACTGAGAACTTACTTTTGGTGTGCGTGTCAAAAATGCAGTAGCCTATAACTTGTTGCCCTTTATCAGTATTTATGTAAGATTTTAATTCATATTGGGCTTCGGACCTCAATTTCTAACCTCCATAATTAATGGATAATTCTTTTAAGCCCATTTAAGCTTAATAAAATTTGACCATGGTAAATTATAATTCAAATACATTAATCGCGTAATACTTTAATTTATTTCATATAATTTGCATTTAAATCATAAAATAATAATTAATCATTTAAAAATAATTAAATCACATAAACATATGTTTTAGTAAAATAAATCATTCCAATGCAATTACTAGATTATCTAAAAATCACATTTTCTATTAATAATGTAGAATAAGGCTATTGCTAGATCATCTAAACATATGTAATTAATGTATATTAAATTATAATTTAACTATATGTATAATATAAAGAAACCAAAAAAAAAACTAAAAGTATAGATTATTATAAAATTTATCACATTATGTAACAAACTCCTTAATTACCCAAAGAAAACAGTATACTTTGAATATACAAAAATAAGAATTTTGTATTACTATTACATTGGAAAAATAAAAAGTAACTCACTTACTATATTAGTAAATTGCAGAAATTCCTGCGTTACTAAAATATTTATGAACAAATACTTTTGTCTAGGGGTTCCAATAATTAGTGCACCTAAAAATGAGTAGAATTTGTTCAAGTTTTATTGAAGATAAATATGTAATTTATATTCTCCATTAAAAGTCATTTTGTTTATTATTACATAAAACAAAAAATTCACACTATATATGATACTTTTTCTTAAAAGAAATATTTTAAATTATTATTGTGATCATATTACATGCATATGATATTGTATTTCACCACTTACTTAACCTGAACAATACACTAAAAGGTCATCAGCCCTCGACCTAATATAACCTGGATCCATTTTGCAAGTGACAGCGATGTCATTGACTAGTACATTAAAACATTCAGGTCCAACATAAGTCAAGAACATATCACAACAATAATATGACAAATACTTGTCAATCGGAACATCTGCTTCCTGGCATATGGAAGCAAAAACTTGAGTCGTACACTGTGTTGTCAAGTTCTTGTAGCAGTCACTTGGTGAAGCAGGTGGTGACGACGCCAATGAACCTTGTAAAGTAATTCCTTGGGATCCAAATAGGATTGCTCCACTAATTAGGATGAACGGTATAATCTCATAAACTATGGAACAACATTTGGACTTCATTTTGAAGTTCTTCAATCCTTCTCTTGAATGCGGTTACTTCATTGAAAATAACTTATTACCAGCTTTTATATTAGCTTCATATGCATTGATGAGTTCGTAATAACTCAATTTAATATTCTTTATTGAAACATATATATGAATTTAATGTTGTCTTTACTTCAGTAACTATTAATGCATGTTCAATATATGAATATATGTGTGAGTGTTTAAGTGTCAGTTATCATTCCACATTATTCTTTATTGTAAGAATGTTGAATTTTCTCAATATTTAATAAGGTTAAATGTGTTCAATTCAACTTGATGATATTAATCACAGATACATATACATTACTTCTATTTTATAATAAATAGAGTTATTTGATTTAATCAATTGCAACAATTATATATATAGTTAAGAGATTTTTACCCTATACCGCATATAAGTGAGATTTTTCATAGTTTATTATCAAGACAATAAATTATGAATAAATTTTAAAATTAAAAATGATTCTTTAACTAAAACTTAATACAAAAATTGAGTCACTTATTTCTTTGTGGTTCAAAAACAAAAATTTGTTTGCAATAGATAGAATTAAACATATTATATTTTCTTTTTCTTCTTCTTTAATTTTTATGCACTTTATGAAAAAATATGAACAAAAATAGATCAAGTCAAGTATGCAATAGTATATTCCGTTGAAACTCAGTGCCTTCCCCTATTTCTCAATGTTTGAAGAACCCAAAAAAACGTTCACATAACATGGGCAACACAATTGAAATGTTATAATGTATATTGTACATTTATATATAAACAATATATATTGTACATCATATTATGATATAATATATTCAATAAAATTATAATATAGCGTATAGTACTTGGGAAAAATTTACAATATAATATATATAATATAATCAATTAGGAACATGGTAAACAACATTCGATAACATGAAAATGATACTTTTCCTTGCAATTAAAGATGACAATGAATTGAGTTTAAATTTGAATTTGCTTCAAATTCACATCATTTGGGGTGGGTAAAAATCCAATCAAATGGGTATCAAAGGGTTCGAAGTGAGCAGTGGGTTTTTTTGAAACCCACCTCTCACACACCTGCATATTTTACATATATCAATATTTTACATTTTTTCAATTTATCATGATAAATGTATTCCAATTATAGCAATTTACTAATTTATTTTAACTATTTGCCATATGCCCCCCCTTTTTTTGTCTTCTTCCCATCAATCCACTTTTTCTGAATCTATTTAATGTCAATTTTCTCAAACTCAATTATATTCTTATGTTGTTATGTGACTTGTATATACTTCGATTCTAAATTTTATTTAAGAGTAGTGGCAGAAATATTTATAACATTAAAGAAATAAACCAAGAAGTCAACAATTTGGGCGAAGAAAGTAAACTCGTTGGGTTAATGGGCAATACAAGAAAATTTCGGGTTTATTTCTTCTTTTGCAGGATGGATCTTGGGAAAAATGTTTATATTCAACGTGGTACTAATTACAGTGAAAGATTTATGTTAATTTGGAGGTATCATATAAATAACTTGAACTCATTAAGTCCCTAAAAGGAAAACAAAGACTAAAACATTCATATAATTATCAAATGACCAATAGTTGGCAATTATGAGTCTTCATATAAGGAAAAAGAATAATAAAATTAAAATACAAACTTATTGATTATATTTTTTCTAATTTTTACAATTTATTTAAATGTTTTCTATTTATTTAAAATTTCACATATTTTATATTTGTTAATCCATAATATAATACCTTTTACTTTTGAAGTATAATTATTATAATTCATTTGTATTTTCATAATATTTTTATAATTTTCTATACTTATTTATATATAGTTTTCAAAAGTTAATTTGAATTGTTCATAATTGATGTGATATTTTCTAAATTTATTTATAATTTTTAGAATATTTTTCCTAATTTTTTTTGTAATTACATTATTTAGTTGATATTTTTTTAATACATTTCTTACTTATTTTTTATTTTAAAAGTCTCTTAGATTTTCTGAGTTTATAATAAAATATTATTTTGCTTTTTCAGATATTTATTTATTTAATTCTAACTTTTTGTTAATTTAAATTATTTTTAATGTTATTTCTTTACTAATATAATTTTAAAAAAGGTAAACTTGAAAGTTTATTTAATTTTTTTGAATTGAAAGTTTATTTATGATTTATGGCCGTCTATGAATTATTTTAATGGATATGGTGCTTATACGTGATACAATTGTTATGTTTTCACTATGTGTCCGCTCGTACGATGCACGTGATATAATATATTTATTTGTTAACTAGTATTTCACCCGTGCAATGCACGGCTTGAGATATTTTTGTACTACAAAAACTAAACTAATTAATGTAATTTTATATTATAATATAATTGATGATTTGTTTTTGAATTAATATTCAAATCGTAAAAATCATAGTTATACAACAATTATATTATTATAAGTTATGACATTAGATATGATTGTAATTTCAAACATAAATACAATAACATTCAACACCTTATATCTATGTATTCATGATTAAGACGATAAACACATGGACAATAAAATTAAGATTGCAAATTATCATTAGTTAGTCATAAATACTATAACCAACTTACATTACAAATTTTGGAAAATTTCCTTATAAACAACATTTTTAGGAGATGTATTGCTACCATTATCTTTGTCACAAATTAAAATCTTTAGTCCACTGCGATTCGTCACTAGTGATACAACCACATACAATTGTCTGTGGCTAAAAATAGATTTCTTCAACAAAAGTCCTACATGTGATAGTGATTGACCCTGAGCCTTGTTTATTGGCATGGCATTTGATCAGAGGGAATTGTCTTCTTTGAAATTGAAATGGCAATCTTTGATCTGATGGAGTTAATGACATTCTAGGAATGAAGACTTTGTGTCTTGTATTTGTTCCACTTAAAATCTTTGCTTCCAAGATATGTGTTCCAAGCCTCGTTATAACCATCCAAGTGCCATTGCACAGTCCAAGAGAATGATCAATGTGTCGTAATAACACTACGGGAGTGCCAACCTTCATTCTTAACTCATTATTCGGAACGCCCGAGCATTTAATACCATTTAGAAATTCAGTAGTGTGCACATTAGCCAACACATCAACATTTGAATTAGATTTGCATGCACTGTCAGAACTTAAATACGTGATGGCATCACCAGAATTAAAAGAAGTCAAGTAATCATTCACAGAATCAACAACATCCAGAGTAAGAGCTAATATGGTTCGATCTCAAACAACTTGGGTCCTTAGCAAAATTTGGCATTGAATTATAAGTACAATGAACAATAGTTGCGATTAGATTCAAAGAAGAAGGTAGAAGGACATCACTAGGAATCTCTAATTCTGAATACCCATTATATTCAACTCCAATTATTCTGTCTCCTATCTTTGCAATCCAATCAGAGAATTCTTTCAATTCACTTAATTCTTGGCCAGTAGAAGATGGATTTGCAAGCCTCATATTTTTTTGTCAATCTCAGTACTCTACAATGTTTCCAAATGCTAGATGAATTGATGGTTGCATGAACAATGTCATATCGTGTGCCTTTGGTAATACAGGCAAAATTTGAAGGAAATCACCACCAAATACAACAGTTTTACCACTAAAACTTTCAGCACCATTTGCCTTGTTGTATTCTCCCAACACCGGCCCTGACCTTTCTTTTAGAGCCTGTGTAACCCGGTGTAGCAACACACCTTTGACTTGTACTTGTCATAAGTCAAAGTTGATCCTTCCATAAAATTTATCCACCTTAAATGTAAATATCATTTAATTTGAGAACTTTCACATACTTACTTGACACTCCTAACCAATGAATGGCTGTCTCAAATAATTTTTTTTTCTGATGTGTAAGATTAGACTATGCTGCTGAAGGAATATGTGACTTGATAGCTAACTGCTAAGCTAACCTAAAAGACTTATTCCAAGCACATTCTTTATGAATTAAAATAAAAGTTTAAGGTATTTCTTCTTTATCATATTTATTTTTGTTGACATTTTATATAATAGTGAAATCTCATGATCTCTCTGTGGTTGAGATAATAAATATTTCAAGTCATAGAATCTACGAGAAGAGATAATGTAGGATTCAAATAGGCTTGAAGTGAGTTGTACATCAGTTTGGGAGGAGATATCCCGTTTCAAAGATATTGGTGCTAAGGTACCATGTAGGCTAGTGGATACGATGTTCGTCCTAAACGATCTCATTGAACTAATCCTACATCAGAGCTCGATCCATTGTTTGCTGTAGCGGCAACATAAAAAGTGTGGTTCTCATTACTATAGGTGTTTTAATTAGTCTTTATACTATACGCATGCACGTGATTCTGCATGTGAAAAATCGTATATTTGAGTTCCTTAAACCTCTCTTAAGAGGCTAAATAAGGGGCTCGCTTCTTACTGTGAAACTATGTTTAAGATTAGTGTATTGGCAATATATAGTTCGCTGACCCACAGAGTAATCTGTTGGATTGTTTCTCTTTGTACCCAATGAAGGCCATTCATTGTGCTGCCTAGAACACAAGAGATGAGATTTTGTTATAGGCCAACAGATTGACAAGAATTTGCGAGGATCATTATAGTTATTAATGTCAATCATGGGTCTGTATTAAATGACCAAGTTGTATACATTAATCAGAGAACTGAGCAAAGGCAGATGAAAGGTTCGCATGTTGAATTCATCTTCTACCTATAAGTCCTTCTAGTAGTGTTTGCTAGACATGAATGAAATGATGTCTTGAGTACCTAAGGATTGAGATATCCAAAATTGATTGATTAATTGCAATTGGATTGCTTGCTCGTGCACTAAGTGAAGTGATGAGATTAAGGGCTCACATGCATAACCAAATTCTAGACCGGTGGAACGGAGATAAATATTTAATTAATCATGAATAAATTAATTATTGCGATAAAAAATTATGTTGGATAAAATAATTATTTGAGCCCAAATAATTAGTTAATCATGGAGAAAATGAAATATTGGACTAATTTTATTTGTTGAACCAATAATTAATTAGGCCCAAATAATCAAAGAATTAAATAATTAGTTGGGGAGTAGTCTTTTTGACTTGGGAATTAATTAAGTCAAAGAAGTGGACTAAAATTGATCCCCAAAAGGGAGAAACATAATACAAGAACGATCACAACAAGAAGACCGATCTTTTTCTTGTGTTCTTTCCCTCTTCTCTCTCCTTTCATGTATTGAGATTTTCGATTATATTTTAGTTCTAAATTATACACAGTGTATCTACGCAACAAGACTGAGTTTGGATAAACTTAGAGAGGTGGTCACGAACGTCCTTGATCAAATGTGCGATCAGGTCAACCGAAAGATTTCTGCTAAGACATGAATCGCTTGGTATAATTGGTTTATCCCTATTAATTATGTATACAAGCATGTCCAAGTATAGGCATAGATCATATAAATAATTTTAATTATTTACTTTTGTTGCGTTTCATATAATCTATGACCTACATATTCCAATAGAGATATCAAAGCTTGCTTGCACGCCGTATACGAGTTATTTATATATTTAGCATATATATATATTTATATTATATATATATATAAGGAGTTGTTTCAGGTGCTGGATCAATCATCGTGCTATGCAATCTCTACTGAGTTGTATGACAAGAAAATAAGGAAAAGTGACGATGTCTTGGAATTGGGGCTCAGGATAACCAAGGGCATAAAGCAGCTGGATTCCAAATAAACTGAGAACTTACTTTGCTGTGCGTGTGAAAAATGCAGTAGCCTTTAACTTGTGGCCCTTTATCAGTATTTATGTAAGATTTTAATTCATATTGGGCTTCGGACCTCAATTTATAAACTCCATAATTCATGGATAATTCTTTTAAGCCAATTAAGCTTAATAAAATTTGAACATTGTAAATTATAATTTAAATACATTAATCGCATAATAATTTAATTTATTTCATATAATTTGCTTTTAAATCATAAAATAATAATTAATCATCTAAAAATAATTAAATCACATAAACATATGTTATAGTAAAATAAATCAATTCAATGCAATTACTAGATTATCCAAAAATCACATTTTCTATTAATAATGTAGAATAAGGCTATTGCTAGATCATCTAAACATTTGTAATTAATGTATATTAAATTATAATTTAACTATATGTATAATATAAAGCAACCAATAAAAGAAACTAAAAGTATAGATTATTATAAAATTTATCACATTATGTAACAAACTCCTTAATTACCCAAAGAAAACATTATACTTTGAATATACAAAAATAAGAATTTTGTATTACTATTACATTGGAAAAATAAAAAGTAACTCACTTACTATATTAGCAAATTGTAGAAATTCCTGCGTTACTACAATATTTATGATCAAATACTTTTGTCTGGGGGTACCAATAATTAGTGCACCTAAAAATGAGTAGAATTTGTTCAAGTTTTATTGAAGATAAATATGTAATTTATATTCTCCATTAAAAGTCATTGTGTTTACTATTACATAAAACAAAAAATTCACACTATATATGATACTTTTTTTTAAAAGAAACATTTTAAATTATTATTGTGATCATATTACATGCATATGATATTGTATTTCACCACTTACTTAACCTGAACAATATACTAAAAGGTCATCAGCCCTCGACCTAATATAACCTGGATCCATTTTGCAAGTGACAGCGATGTCATTGACTAGTACATTAAAACATTCAGGTCCAACATAAGTCAAGAACATATCACAACAATAATATGAAAAATACTTGTCAATTGGAACATCTGCTTCCTGGCATATGGAAGCAAAAACTTGAGTCGTACACTGTGTTGTCAAGTTCTTGTAGCAGTCACTTGGTGAAGCAGGTGGTGACGACGCCAATGAGCCTTGTAAAGTAATTGCTTGGGATCCAAATAGGACTGCTCCACTAATTAGGATGAACGGTATAATCTCATAAACTATGGAACAAAATTTGGACTTCATTTTGAAGTTCTTCAATCCTTCTCTTGAATGCGGTTACTTCATTGAAAATACCTTATTACCAACTTTTATATTAGCTTAATATGCATTGATGAGTTCGTAATAACTCATTTTAATATTCTTTATTGAAACTTATATATGAATTTAATGTTGTCTTTACTTTAGTAACTATTAATGCATGTTCAATATATGAATATATGTGTGAGTGTTTAAGTGTCAGTTATCATTCCACATTATTCTTTATTGTAAGAATGTTGAATTTTCACAATATTTAATAAGGTTAAATGTGTTCAATTCAACTTGATGATATTAATCACAGCCACATATACATTACCTCTATTTTATAATAAATAGAGTTATTTGATTTAATCAATTGCAACAATTATATATAAAGTTAAGAGATTTTTACCCTATACCGCATATAAGTGAGAATTTTCATAGTTTATTATCAAGATAATAAATTATGAATAAATTTTAAAATTAAAAATGATTCTTTAACTAAAACTTAATACAAAAATTGAGTCACTTATTTCTTTGTGGTTCAAAAACATAAATTTGTTTGCAGTAGATAGAATTAAACATATTATATTTTCTTTTTCTTCTTCTTTAATTTTTATGCACTTTATGAAAAAATATGAACAAAAATAGATCAAGTCAAGTATGCAATAGTATATTCCGTTGATACTCAGTGCCTTCCCCTATTTCTCAAGGTTTGTAGAACCCAAAAAAACGTTCACATAACATTGGCAACACAATTGAAATGTTATAATGTATATTGTACATTTATATATAAATAATATATATTGTACATCATATTATGATATAATATATTCAATAAAATTATAATATAGCGTATTGTACTTGGGAAAAATATACAATATAATATATATAATATAATCAATTAGGAACATGGTAAACAACATTCGATAACATGAAAATGATACTTTTGCTTGCAATTAAAGATGACAATGAATTGAGTTTAAATTTGAATTTGCTTCAAATTCACATCATTAGGGGTGGGTAAAAATCCAATCAAATGGGTATCAAAGGGTTCGAAGTCAGCAGTGGGTTTTTTGAAACCCGCCTCTCACACACCTGCATATTTTACATATATCAATATTTTGCATTTTTTCAATTTATCATGATAAATGTATTCCAATTATAGCAATTAACTAATTTATTTTAACTATTTTCCATATGCCCCCCCCCCCCCCCCCCCCCCATTTTGTCTTCTTCCCATCATTCCACTTTTTCTGAATCTATTCAATCTCAATTTTCTCAAACTCAATTATATTCTTATGTTGTTGTGTGACTTGTATATACTTCGATTCTAAATTTTATTGAAGAATAGTGGTAGAAATATTTATAACATTAAGGAAATAAACCACAAAGTCAACAATTTGGGTGAAGAAAGTAAACTCGTTGGTTAATGGGCAATACAAGAAAATTTCGGGTTTATTTCTTCTTTTGCAGGATGGATCTTGGGAAAAGTCTAACTTGCCCCATAGTCATCCCTAATTACAACTGATCGATCTCATATACAATGGGATGTATTATAAAATAAATTTTCTTTAGTTATCAACTTGGAAAAATGTTTATATTCCACGTGGTACTAATTATATATCTATAATAGTATACTTATATATTTTATTTGTTTGTTTTTCCTTGAGTGTGAAATGTTATGCTCAATAAAGGGATGACTGAGTTACAGTGAAAGATTTATGTTAATTTGGAGGTATCGTATATATAACTTGAACTCATTAAGTCCCTAAAAGAAAAACAAAGACTAAAACATTCATATAATTATCTAATGACCAATAGTTGGCAATTATGAGTCTTCATATAAGGAAAAAGAATAATAAAATTAAAATACAAACTTATTGATTATATTTTTTCTAATTTTTAAAATTTATTTAAATGTTTTCTATTTATTTAAAAATTTCACATATTTTATATTAGTTAATCTATAATATAATACCTTTTACTTTTGAAGTATAATTATTATAATTACTTTGTATTTTCATAATATTTTTATAATTTTCTATACTTATTTATATATAGTTTTCAAAAGTTAATTTGAATTGGTCGTAATTGATGTGATATTTTCTAAATTTATTTATAATTTTTAGAATATTTTTCCTAATTTTTTTTGTAATTACATTATTTAGTTGATATTTTTTTAATATATTTCTTACTTATTTTTTATTTTAAAATTCTCTTAGATTTTCAGAGTTTATAATAAAATATTATTTTGCTTTTGCATATATTTTTATATTTAATTCTAACTTTTTTGTTAATTTAAATTATTTTTAATTTTATTTCTTTACTAATATAATTTTAAAGAAGGTAAACTTGAAAGTTTATTTATTTTTTTGAATTGAAAGTTTATTTATGATTTATGGCCGACTATGAATTATTTTAATGGATATGGTGCTTATATGTGATACAATTGTTATGTTTTCACAAGATGTCCGCTCGTACGATGCACGTGATATAATATATTTATTTGTTAACTAGTATTTCACCCGTGCAATGCACGGCTTGAGATATTTTTGTATTACAAAAACGAAACTAATTAATGTAATTTTATATTATAATATAATTGATGATTTTTTTTTAACTAAAAGTCAAATCGTAAAAATCATAGTTATACAGCAATTATATTATTATAAGTTACGACATTGGATATGATTGTAATTTCAAACATAAATACATTAACATTCAACACCTTATATCTATGTATTTATGATTAAGACGATAAACACATGGACAATAAAATTAAGACTGCAAATTATCATTAGTTAGTCATAAATACTATAACCAACGTACATTACAAATTTTGGAAAATTTTCTTATAAACAACATTTCGAGTAGAAGTAGTGCTACCATTATCTTTGTCACAAATTAAAATCTTTAGTCCACTGCGATTCGCCACTAGTGATACAACCACATACAATTGTCTATGGCTAAAAATAAATTTCTTCAACAAAAGTCCTCCATGTGACCGCAATAATAATGCCAGCTTGATGATTAAATGATTTTATAGAATTTTCAATGATTTTGTGTGCAAATATAAGATTTTGTTTGAATTTTGTGAGTTTATGTGGAATTAAATTAATTAAATTTCTTGAATGAGAATTATAATTATTGGACGTCAAGATTTTTAAAAATTTATGATTATGAGATTTTATGAGATCAGTTACTGATTCAATGTGCAACTCAAGAATTTATGTGCAATAAGATTATTTTTATGATTTTATGATTCTTATGTGGAAAGAAATAGGAATAAAACATGATCAATGATTAAAATTCTATTAAGTTTTAATTCGGCGTAATATCAGAATAATTATTTTAGAGTGAGGCCATGGCTTGATAGGTGATTTAGTCCAAATATTAATATTGGAACTTGATTCAATTAGAAGGCTATTATTCACAATCACATACACTAAGGAAGAAATAGGGTTACTCAGTCTAGGACGACAACGCCACCGAAAAGGCTGTCGCTGCCATCGAAAACATAGAAATCTGACGAAATTAATGTTTTAAAGCATAATGCCCTCAATTTATGCCACCAAAGTCGAAATTAGGGGTCGCCACTGGTATGGCCAATAGCCCACATGCCTTCGAGACAAAGCGCATGGTAATTTGTCCAGACGACCAACAAGTCGACTGTAATTTCAAATCATTAGTAAAGAACCCAAGTTCACGCTGCAAGAACAATCTGGTTTTCTTCTAGAAAGTTCAGCATGAATCAAATAGTTTTTATCAAGTAGTTTAGGGGTTTTATCTCTCACTTGAAGCCTGTCATTTCCCCTCAAAAATCCGATGAGCAAATAGCTCGTCACATGTAAAATTTTAGCCGAAAGTGTGTCACTGGTTGCACATGTGTATTTAAGATGGGGTCTTCCTAGGTCCAGTCGTTGGTAAAGGGTAAGGGTCGCCGAGGGGACCGACCATTGGTTGCTAGCACACGGGTGGCAAAAGGGTGGTGAGGCTTAGGATTCAATGTAGGGTGTTAATTAGGTTTATTTTTATTTTTATTTTTTCAAATAAATTATATCCTTAATTGTCATTACAAAATATTTTCAACGCAGTCCCCAAAATTTCAAATCTCGTTTTAATTTTTTTAATATGTTATAAAAATTTGATTTAGACCTGTTTAACTTTGTTAACAAATCAGATTAGACACTGGTATAAGTTCAATTTAATCCTCTAACTTTAAATATTCATACAATGTTTGTTTTACATTCAATTAACTTAATATCAGTTGTAAAACCTCACGTATTGTGTCTTCTAAAATTTGTAACTACAAAAAATAGGTTTCTAAAATTTGTTACTAAAAACAATAGGTTTCTTTTCCTTTTTGGTCTATGTATAGTACATAGACCCCTAGAGTAGAACATGTCAAATTCACTCAAAATTCATCCATAACACATAATTAATTAGTTATTTGTTCATTTCTTGAGATTTTTAATTTTTCCTTTAACTTTAAAACGTTAAATACAAGGGATGGGTGAACATAAGTTTCAGACAAAAAATAGGTTAATATATTTTTTGCAGCAACATGAGTAGTTTTCACCAATAGGTTGAAAATTTGTAAGTAAAATATATTAAATAATTGGCAAAGTAATTATTTTGTAAGAAACCGATGTCTCATTAATGTTTAAAAGAACGAAGTGTATATCAGAAATTGATGCGATTTCATAACCCTAAAAATTTCAGAATGCCAATAATTTATGTCTAAAATTAAAAAATTGTTCCAAAATTTGAGTATGAGAGTTATTTCCGTTGCCAAACTATAGAATGCTAAATAGTTGAGAAATAAATTATTTTGTAAAACACAACATGTGAGTCATGAATCTTTGTACCAGAAATTCATGCAAGTATATTACCTCACACGCTTCATAATGCCAACAAATAGTTTATGCCTAAAAGAAGAAAAGTATTCCAAAATTAGAGCTGCGAACTTATTTGCGTGTTTCATTTTGTCTTACTTTATAAAATAATTGATTTTAGTTGGATCATATTTGGATGGGGGATCAAACTTTAAATCCAAATATTAATTTCAAATTAAAATTATTGTTTGTTCCTGTAAATATATATGAGGGTATGTAGCTCCACTTAGCCACAACACTTGCTCGTTTCCAGCTCTTTGTCATATATACTAATATATATTCAATCCAAGAATAGCAGGTATGAGAATCAATCTTTTCGCATTTCTTTAATTAAGTCAGAATATTATTTTTTACAATAAGAAATGTTTATATAATTCATTCTTCCTTTGGTCCACATGTGTCTATTGTGATTCAAATATTAATCGCAAATATCATTATATCATTGCAAATTTTGAATTAAGCAACGAAGTTTGGTTTGAATGCAAAACTTTTGTTACAATTTTAGCATTTTATTATATTTATGGAATTCTAATAATATTTGTCTTACATTGTGTATGCAAAGAATGGCTGGTCTTTGGTTAAGTGTAGTGATTTATTCACTTGTAATGGCGAATACACAAGTTCATGGTGGAACCTCCATCAATGTTAATATCCTTAAAATTGCAGTTGCTCAAGGAGCAGGTTTTATTTGTATTTATCATTTTGTGCATAAATTTAATTTATTTCTATACACACACACACCTATATATATATATATATATATATATATATATTATTAATATATTAAAATCATAATCATAAATTAGAATAAACTCCTCTTTAGTGTGTTTAGATAGGAGTCCACCAGCTTATGCTTATCTGGAGGGATTTGGAAATGGATTACATAATTGGATCATTTATATAGAGATATACATTGTAATCTGACTTTGTAAAATGAAAATTAGTTTATCTGTTTGTTAAATTAAAAAGAAGTTGATTTATGAATTTAAGGGTGGTGGGTGGTGTACATATACTTAGGGAGTAGTCATTTGATGACTAATCGAACCTTCTCAAGGTTACTTGACAATAATTGCCCGTTTAATCCAGGTATATATGTGTATATATACTCTTTCTATTGCATCACTTTAAAATTTCTCACTCTCGAAATTTATACATAACAAATCAATGATTTATTTAATGTAATAAATTGATACCCAATGATTTATTTAACATAATAAATTGATACCTAATTTAATTGAAATACCTTACCTGATTCCATAATTATCAGTTAGAGAGGTTCTATAGTACATGCTACAATTAAATCAATGAATACAGACTTGTTTTCTTTATATCATCATGGATAAAATTACATCTTCTTTTTGTGAATTTCAGATTTCTGCAGTTGGCATAAAGTTTATATGTTTTACTGGGATGGATCATCCTTTATATCTGATGTTGAAAAAGTTGATCCAGTAAGTTATAAATTCTATTATTAGTATTATTATTATTGTTGTTGTTGTTGCTATTGTTAGTATTATTATTATTAACTATAGTGTTAGAGAAATTTTAAATAATATTTTTTTGCTACACAGCCATTAATTTTATTTAATTGATTTTTCCAGCAAACCAACCTTCCTTTCCAGGGTGCGAGAATTTTTAATTCCATGATGGAGGAAAATGCTCGCTAAAGGAATGAGAAATGCCCGGAACGTATGGTTTAATCTTCAATATTTATCTCCTATTTATTAACTACACAATGAAATTGATTATATTATGGCTTGCAGGGTATATTAAGTGGAACCTCTGCCGGTGGATTGGAAACCATCTTACAATGTGACGTGCTTCGAGCACTCCTATCTAATATTACCAAAGCAAAGTGTATTTCTGATTTTAGGTTTTTCCTACATGGGTAAATCTCATAAGTTAATTATTCAAATTAGTACTAATTAAGCATATTTTAGATACTAAAAAAACTTGTGTGTATCGAACATAGTGAAAAAGTTGAATGTTTAAATATATGTTGTACATAGACTAACAAAATATCATTCATTTGTTTTGCGAATAGAACAGATCAATCTGAAGTTGAATTACGAGAAAGACGATTCGCAGAAGTGCTTGGTACGCATGTACATTCTTCTATTACACTATGTTTGTATACTATGTTTTATTTTTTAATGACATTATTTATATTTATGTTGAATGCTAGAACTGGCCATTTCTCTGCCTATGTCATGTACATAAAAATGAATCGTGCTTTGGGGAGAGAAGTTGCCTATGCAAATATATAATACATCGTATTGTTCTACAGTACCTACATTGAAAATGCTAATAATATATTCATTTATTTTATTTGTCAGTGTCTTTTTCCCGAGTATTTTGTTGGAGATATTCAGACACCGTTCTTTTTAATTGAATCGACTTTTGATAGTTTTCAGGTAAGCTTATTTTTTAAGTAAATTGTCATATTGAAAATCGAACAAATATGAAAATTAAAAGAAAAAAAAATGTATTTTAAGGCACTTAAGAATATCTCGAAAAATCCCAAAACTATAAAAATGTGTTATATGCAAATTATTTTGTGCTTAATTATAAAAGGACATTCACGTCACATTTTTTCGTAGTTTAAAGAGTTTCTCAAGTATTTGTTAACAATTTTTCCATAGCTCAAAGCTTTCTCAAGTATTTGTTAATATATAGAATAAAAAGAATTAACAAATTATTTTTGGAGAAATGTATTGTCAAATTATTAACCATGGTTTCATATTTTTGAAGTGATTTCATAGCGACTTTGATAAAGCTTAACAAATCTTCGAGTAGAGGAATATATGTTCATTCTTGCTATCGTCATGGTCACATTTGGGAAAATGAAGGGTGGACGTGCTCATCTGTTGTGGAAAACGTACTTGCAAATAAAGTAAAATTGTTTTTCCCGTCCCAATATGAAATTAACATTTATTGGCATGTGCCTATTTAGTTTACACTCTTTTTGGGAATTTTTAAATAATCTTATTAACTTAGTTGACATGTTTGCTAATATGATGCAATATGCAATGCGCAGACAATTGGGCAAGTACTTTGATCGAAATTCCATTTTTGAGATAGATATTAAGAATGACTTACCTAGAAATTGTAGCAATACCTTAAGTGAACAGTATTTTAATCAAAAGTGTCTTGCTAATCTTCACTATAATGGATATGTATCAGAAACTTGTGATTCTTGATCCACTTATTTAGAATATCAAATGGTGTGAATTTGTCCTTCTAAATTATGGTAATTCATTTTGTTATATCTGAATCATTGATATTGCAGTAATATTTTATTCTATTGACTGAATTACGATAACGAATATCATACTTTCACATAATAATAATGTTAGCATTACTTCTACAATTTAGCAAAATAAGTCACAAAGTTAAACATTATTTTGCAATTTTAATCAAGTTAACTTTTCAACAAAAGATTCCCAACCTTTTTCTTTTTAAAATAACGTGACCAGAAGCGCAAAAAAATAAAACTTTGTATTGAAATCAAATTGGCCTTAATTTAATGGGACTAAAAGTAATTTTTTTCCGCTATGTAATGGTATATAAGCCTATAATTTTAGATCAACGAGTCCATAAATAAGAGGACAACATTGCTCCGTGCAAGCGTTCCTAGACAAAAATTGATAGACTTCTTACGAAGATTGACTCACACTCCAAATTTCGACAAGTTTGGTCATGCTAAAAATGAAATATTGTTTTTATTGAGTACTGTGAGAAGGGGTAAGTTAACATAAGAAGACCGACTCGCTAAATACCCCTGCTTATTTATGTGAAATAAAAAGAATTACTTAATGCTTTTAATTCATCGAGAAGAATGGTATTCACCAAGAATTGGTGAAGAATTTCAACTACAACTAGTGGTTGAACGTCAAGCTAAGTGTAGATTCTGATAGATCCATGAGTTTTTATGTTACTGGACTTCTAAAACACTCTTAATTAATTTGTCAGGTTAATACTAACTATGTTAGTATTAATATTTTGTATTAATTAGGAATGGTCGGTTAATCGAGGTACATGAAAGTTATGTGATGTTCCTCACTGCTTAATTTCTTTGCACATTTTTCCTAACTTCCAACTCACCTCTCCCTCCCCATGTTTCTGCTTACATGTTCTATTGTTATGTATGTTTCATATCTATAAGAAGGAAGGAGCAATCGTGACTAAAGTCGTGAACATCAATTCTAAAAAGAGACGATAAAGTCAAGTTTATATTGATAGAATTCAAACCCGATCACGGGTAACCTATCATACTATAATTCCTTAAACTCAATATAAATATGTCAGCACAATAAACAATATTAAGGTGAAACAATAAATTATATAAATTAAAATTTATAATATTTATATTTTTATAATTATTTTATTTAATATTTTATTATATTTGTAGCTCAAAACCAAAAAAGTTATATTTCATATTTTACATATAATATTTTATTATAATGTATACGATATTGATGTCAAATTATCGACCACAAAAAGAGAATTAATTTAATATATCTGACATAACAAATGAGTTTGAAATAAAAACAATATATACATTTTAAAATTTTAATCAAAAATAAAAAAATAGTAGAAAGAAAGCAATAGGATAAAATCCGCCGAACTTGCTGCGATTGACATATTTCTTTTAAGTTAATAATTAATAAAACATTTAGTATAGATACAGGTCATTCAAATTTGTAGACAACTGTCAAACAAATACTCACGATCCGTCTTGATACAAATATTTAAGAATCCAAATATTTCTTGATCCCTCTGTAAAATATCACAAATGGTTTTTTTTCATTTTTCTTTAATCGATAAAAGTGGATTATAATTTAGTCTTAAGTAATGCTTTTTTTCTGTTTTTTTTAATCGATAAAAATGGATTATAATTTAGTTTTCAATAAATTCATAATCTAATTTTAATTTCAAATGAAATTACAACTAAAGATCTTTGATATGGGATATGAGTGGATTATAATCCTCCCCCAATAATTTTCCGACCCAGATTAGCCTTTCTAATCCAAAACGTAAAATGACTATTCGTAGTATGAAAAAATCAAGGAATTTGTGATCATAGAAGTTCAAAGAATCTATGATAAATTACAACAAAAAAAAAAAAAATTAAATAAATAAATGTATGTTTTTATAGAAACTCAAAACTTTGCGCATCTGTACTGGTGAGAAAACTTAGTAGCATGCCAAGTTCCCTTCTAAGACACCTTAAACATGGGTTAGAGTAACGAATTGATCCAGCAGAAGATTGTGAACAATGAAGCTTCCTACCACAATGATTGATGCACCCATTCTCTAAGTAGTTACTATATTTACATATTGTGACATTCAAAATTTATATTTCGACTTGGCACTTAATCTCACATACTTTTCAATGTCCTAATTTATATTATTTTAAAATAAAGAAATTTAATAGATGAATTATATTGCGTAAATATATATTCCATATACTTAATTTTCAATTAAACCAACTAAACAATTTTGTGAAAATAGTTAAAATTTTTAAACACTTCATTAATTGGATAAGCCTAAACAGATGGAGTAAAAACTACAACCACGTTCATCATTCATAACCTCTTTACCTAAAAATGTGAGTGGGTGAGAGTTGAAAACCATTCCATGGGCCAACTTTTTTTACTTTCAAGAGGAAAACATTTACTTATTATAATATACATAAAAGCATGCATATATTTTTATTTAGTAATTTATATAATCCACAACGCACCATTTAGTACGCGGGTATCACCCACCTTGTAAAACATAGCCTTGATCAAGCAAAACAACGCAATTCTCCAGTTCAAATATACTATGGTAGAAACATCACTCATTTTAGTTGTACTCTTCGAATGATCCTATAAAGAACATTAGAACATACTATGAGATTAACACTGTAAAACATGGTTCCCTAAGTTTTAGGGACATTGAGAAAAAATTACATAATTCGAGCCCTTTGAAAAAGATTAAAGTATTCTTAAGAGGAAGTAGGTAGCAGATTTGATCAAGTTTGAAGGCTTAAAAGTAGCTAATATAACTAAGATTGATGGAAATGAAAACATCCATGGCTTGGTTTTTCATTTATCAAAACACTGAGTTTACATGACAACTTGGAAACTTATGAGCTAATTTGAAATATTGAAACACATAAAGGCTTAACTGGGGATCCATAAAATTTGAGGTTAATTTGAAAAGCATCAAATCTTGGAACTTAATTTTAAATAATTGAACTTTAAGGGTTCAATTGCAATTATCAAGGTTGGGTCGATTGCGGTTAAAATCCCTGTTAGAATAACTTATCCCAACCAACCAATTATCTTATTTTATTTTTAGAATATGAAGTAACTTCCATAAACAAAACCTTACAAATTCGAAAACCCATGAATTTTATTACTCAAATAAGGCAATTAATCTTGATTAAATCAATCAAAACAATTTCTAATACAATAATATGAGAATTTGACAGCAGCCGGGCCTAACTAGACAAATTAACGGCTGATGTAAGGAATATTTAATATAATAATTAAAAACTAAATAATTAAACGATTATGGTTTCAACAATTTTAAAAATAATTTGGCCCAAATAAAATTTGAAAGATATAAACAATATCACAAGCAATGTTCATTTCGACGGACTCTAAAATGTATATATTAAAATTTGAAGATAATTTAATGACAAGAAAATTATATAGAAATTGTGCCAAATAAAGTTTGGGTCATTATATATTTAAATTTTGAGATCACCTATTTATAGGTATTGGATTATGTATTCTTGGTAAAGAATACAACTCTAATTGAATTACGAAAAATAAAGATTTAATTTCATCAATTACAACTCTAATTAAATTAAAAAAAAAAAACATAAACATTTATTCTTGAATATCTTATTACTTGCAAATGCATCAAAAGCACAAACACACTTGCACTTAAAATGCTAAGCTAAAAAATAACCTTCGGCCTCAAGATTTAGGCCCAATTTTATATTTAAAGATTGGGCTTAAATTTTTGCTCAAATTGCAATTGAGCTTTAAAAATTAAAAGAAAAAAGGTACAAATTAGCTTATAAATTATTTTTTTTAGATAATTAGGGCCTATAACTTTTAAGATAGATCAAATAAGCTTCTGAATTTTTTAAATAGGTCAAATATGCCCCTAAATTTTTAAAATAGGACAAATAAACCCCTAAAATTTAATTATATGACAAATAGGACCCTCTTAACTATTAAATCAAATAAACAAATTTTTAAAATATTAATAAATCTAAAAATAAGCAAATTAAATCATAAATATACTTACATAAATCAATAAATTTATAAAATAAAATTAATAATAATTTAACTATAAAAAAGGTTTGAACTGTGAAGGTTTGTTATGATTTTTAGATATTCTATTTTTATTATATTTAAATCATATAAGGCCTTTCGATATTTTTAATGTATTTAAAAACTTAAATTTTATCATTTTATTTTTAAATATTTATTTATTTTATTTAATAATTTTTATCTAAATATTTTTTAAATTTATTTTGTTATTCTAATTTATTGAAATAGCCTATTTATTTGATAAAAAGAAGTTCAGGTGTTTATTTGACCAATTTTTAAAGTTAAAGGTCCTATTTGTACCAAAAAATAGTTCAGTGTCCAATTTGTACATAGGATACTAATTCAGGAGTTAATTTGTAACTTTTTCCCAATTTAAAATTTAGAAATGAAGAAAGAGAGTTGAGTCGAGCACAACATGAAATGAGAGTTGAGTCAAGCACAACATGAAATTTTTTGGGCTTGTGATATATTCAAAACTTAAACTTAAATTATATTTTGACTTAAATAAATAAATAATTGAGATATTTGAGCTTATAGATATCTTAATATCTTATTGGACTTAATAATAACGATTGAGTTTATAACTTAAAATTAATTCAAAATTTAATTTTTGCGAAAAGTTGGGTGAATATTAGACAATTCATACAAATTCCAACTACCGAATATTATGAAATTCTTTATGATTTTTTTAATTAGCTTTATACATTACTGGGACTCTATTTTCGATTTTGTATTAACCAAAATGAAATTTTCATTAATAAATGAAAGGTCTTAAAATATAATGTGTAATATTGTCTTTAACAAAGTGAGTATAGATGCATTGAATTAACTTTTAAGTATGTTTATCATTCGAACTTTCAATACAAAAATAAATAAACTCTAAAGTTTACCTTTTTAAATTATATTACTATTGAAATAACATTAAAAATAATTTAAATGAAATAAAAAAAGTTATAAAAATGATCAATTTAGGGACTCAAAGTAGGTCCACTATCAGTTTAGAGCAAAAAAGAAAAATTATATTGATACAAGATTGTAATGAGTTCAAATTATAAATATGATACCTTTAAATTAACAATAATCTTTTACTGTAACTCCTTCGCTATGTTAATGAACACAATACTTCGCACTCAAGGAAAATAACAAATAAATAAAATATATATATAGACAATCATAGATATATAAATTACAATTTAGCTCCTTTACTACACACATTTTTTCAAATTGACATCAAAAGAATAAACTTTTCATATGGTCTTCCATGCTATACGAGATTAAGGCTATCTATGGGGCAACTATGGGGCAGATTTGACTTTTTCCAAGATTCACACTGGAAGAAATAAACTTGAAACTCACTTCGTACCTACCCATTACTTACCCACTAATCCAACAACGAGTTCTTTAGTAAAATTAGAATTAAAGTATATACAAGTCAAATAACTACATGCGAAATATGATTGAGATTGGAAAAGAGAAAATTGAGACTAAATAAGTACAGGAAGAATGGAACGATGGAAAGCAGACAAAATTAGAAAGGGGACCTAAGGTGAAAAATTAAAATAAATTAGTAAATTGCTGTAATTGAAATACATTTATCATGATAAATTGAAAACCTAGAAAATATAGATATATGTAATATATACTGGTGTGTGAGAGGTGGGTTCAAGAAACCCACTACTCACTTTGAACTCTTGATACCCATTTGATTCAATTTTTCCTCGTCCCAAACAAAATGAATTTGATGCGGTTTCAAATTTAAACTCAATTTATTGTCATTTCTATTTATAAGCAATCTACCTTTTTCATGTTATCGAATGTATTTACCATGTTCCGAACTGATTATATTATATATTATATAAGAAAATAAGAAAATAATTCACTTACTATATTAATAAATTGTAGAAATTTCTACATTGTTGTAATATTTATTATCGGGTAAAATGTGTTAAACTTTCTTGTGGTTTTATAATTCTACACAACACCCTGTTATGGTTTCAAAATTGTAAGAAACCCTACGTGGTTTTATTAATTTATGATGAAAAAATATAGTGCACCTAAGAATGACAATGAATTTGTTCAAGTTTTATTGAAGATGAATATTTAATTTACATTCTTCAGTAATAGTTATTGTGTTTATTATTACATAAAGTGAAAAATTCACACTACATTGGATATTTTTTTAAAAGAAACATTAATTATGATCATACTACATGCATATGATATTTTATTTCACACTTCATTAACCTGAACAATATACTAAAAGGTCATAAGCCCTTGATCTAATGTAACTTGGATCCATTTTGCAAGTACCATCGATGTCATTGATTAGTACATCAAAACATTCAGGTCCAACATTAAGTCAAAAACAAATAACAACAATAATCTGAAAAATCATGGTCGATTGGAACTTCTGCTTCCTGGCATAATTCATTAAAAGCTTGAGTCGTACATCCTGTTGTGAAATTCTTGTAGCAGTCACTTGGTGAAGCAAGTAGTGAAGACGCCAATGAGCCTTGTAAAATTGGGATCCTAATAGGATTGCTCCAGTGATTAGGATGAATGGTATAATCTCATAAATTTTGGTCCAACATTTGAAAATCATGTTGAAATGTCTTAATCCTTCTCTTAAGTGCGGTTAATGTGTTGAAAAATACATTATTACCAGTTTTTATAATAGTTTCATAAACATTCATGAGTTCGTTACCTTTTTAAACTATAATTTAATTAATAAAATAAAATATAATGTGAAAAATTGAACTAACTTAATACAAATCATCTAGATTTTAACAAGAAATATTATTAAAGCTTAAAGGAGGTACTATTTAAGCAGATGACAACTACTCCTTTTTAACACAAAAATAATATATTATGAAAAAATAAGTAATACTTTTAGGCAAACAAGTAATACATTTTAGGTAAATAATTTATAAATTTTAGTTAAACAAACAAACTATTAAAAATTAAAAATAATAATTTCGTGGAAACAAGCCATACCTTTAAAGAAACAACTATTATTATTTAATAAAGTATTAAGTCATAACCACTTCTTATTAGCACGTAAAAAAATTAATAATTCATAGGTAATAATATAATATCTTTCAGGTAAACAATTAATAATATTTAGTTAAATAATTAATATTATTAAAGATTAAAATTGATATCATTGTGCTATGCAATCTAATAGTGATATCAAAGCTTGCTTGCACGCCATATACGAGTTAATTATATATTTAGCATATATATATATATATATATATATATATATATTACATAGTTATATAAGGAGTTGTTTCAGGTGCCGGATCGATCATTGTGCTATGCAATCTCTACTGAGCTGTATGACAAGAAATTGAGGAAAAGTGACGATGTCATGGAATAAGGGCTCAGGATAACCAAGGGCATCAAGCATCTGGACTCCAAATAAACTGAGAACTTACTTTTGGTGTGCGTGTGAAAAATGCAGTAGCCTATAACTTGTGGCCCTTTATCAGTATTTATGTAAGAATTTAATTCATATTGGGCTTCAGACCTCAATTTATAAACTCCATAATTAATGGATAATTCTTGTAAGCCCAATTAAGCTTAATAAAATTTGAACATGGTACATTATAATTTAAATACATTAATCGCATAATAATTTAATTTATATCATATAATTGGCATTTAAATCATAAAATAATAATTAATCATCTAAAAATAATTAAATCACATAAACATATGTTTTAGTAAAATAAATCATTCCAATGCAATTACAAGATTATCTAAAACTTACATTTTCTATTAATAATGTAGAATAAGGCTATTGCTAGATCATCTAAACATTTGTAATTAATGTATATTCAATTATAATTTAACTATATGTATAATATAAAGAAACCAAAAAAAAAAAAAACTAAAAGTATAGATTATTATAAAATTTATCACATTATGTAACAAACTCCTTAATTATGCAAAGAAAACAATATACTTTGAA
The DNA here is from genome assembly GCA_028749325.2 of Caryopteris x clandonensis. Taxonomy (NCBI): domain Eukaryota; kingdom Viridiplantae; phylum Streptophyta; class Magnoliopsida; order Lamiales; family Lamiaceae; genus Caryopteris; species Caryopteris x clandonensis. The sequence continues at coordinate 17,179,303 of JAPYKT020000001.1, forward strand.
TATACAAAAATAAGAATTTTGTATTACTATTACATTGGAAAAATAAAAAGTAACTCAGTTACTATATTAATAAATTGCAGAAATTCCTGCGTTACTACAATATTTATGATCAAATACTTTTGTCTAAGGTACCAATAATTAGTGCACCGAAAAATGAGTACGAATTTGTTCAAGTTTTATTGAAGATAAATATGTAATTTATATTCTCCATTAAAAGTCATTGTGTTTATTATTACATAAAACAAAACATTCACACTATATATGATACTTTTTTTTAAAAGAAACATTTTAAATTATTATTGTGATAAATGCAGATGATATTGTATCTCACAACTTACTTAACCTGAACAATACACTAAAAGGTCATAAGGCCTCGACCTAATATAACCTGGATCCATTTTGCAAGTGACATTGATGTCATTGATTAGTACATTAAAACACTCAGGTCCAACATAAGCCAAGAACATATCACAACAATAATATGACAAATACTTGTCAATCGGAACTTCTGCTTCCTAGCATATGGAAGACAAAACTTGAGTCGTACACTGTGTTGTCAAGTTCTTGTAGCAGTCACTTGGTGAAGCAGGTGGTGATGACGCCAATGAGCCTTGTAAACTAATTGCTTGGGATCCAAATAGGATTGCTTCACTAATTAGGATGAACGGTATAATCTCATAAACTATGGAACAACATTTGGACTTCATTTTGAAGTTCTTCAATCCTTCTCTTGAATGCGGGTACTTCATTGAAAATACCATATTACCAGCTTTTTTATTAGCTTCATATGCATTGATGAGTTCGTAATAACACAATTTAATATTCTTTATTGAAACATATATATGAATTTAATGTTGTCTTTACTTTAGTAACTATTAATGCATGTTCAATATATGAATATATGTGTGAGTGTTTAAGTGTCAGTTATCATTCCACATTATTCTTTATTGTAAGAATGTTGAATTTTCACAATATTTAATACGGTTAAATGTGTTCAATTCAATTTAATGATATTAATCACAACCACATATACATTACTTCTATTTTATAATAAATAGAGTTATTTGATTTAATCAATTGCAACAATTATATATAAAGTTAAGAGATTTTTACCCTATACTGCATATAAGTGAGAATTTTCATAATTTATTATCAAGATAATAAATTATGAATAAATTTTAAAATAAAAAATGATTCTTTAACTAAAACTTAATACAAAAATTGAGTCACTTATTTCTTTGTGGTTCAAAAACATAAATTTGTTTGCAATAGATAGAATTAAACATATTTTATTTTCTTTTTCTTCTTCTTTATTTTTTATGCACGTTATGAAAAAATATGAACAAAAATAGATCAAGTCAAGTATGCAATAGTATATTCCGTTGATACTCAGTGCCTTCCCCAATTTCTGAATATTTGTAGAACCTAAAAAAACGTTCACATAACATGGGAAAACACAGTTGAAACTTTATAATGTATATAGTACATTTATTTATAAACAATACATATTGTACATCATATTATGATATTATATATTCAATAAAATTATAATATAGCGTATAGTACTTGGGAAAAATATACAATATAATAAATAATATAATCTGTTAGGAACATGGTAAACTACATTCGATAACATGAAAATGATACATTTGCTTGCAATTAAGGATGACAATGAGTTGAGTTTAAATTTAAATTTGCTTTAAATTCACATCATTTGGGGTGGGTAAAAATCCAATCAAATGGGTATCAAAGGGTTTGAAGTGAGCAGTGGGTTTTTGAAACCCGCCTCTCACACACCTGCATATATTACATTGATCAATATTTTTCATTTTTTAATTTATCATGATAAATGTATTCCAATTATAGCAATTTACTAATTTATTTTAACTATTTGCCATATGCCCCCCCCCCCCCCCCCTTTTGTCTTCTTCCCATCGTTGCACTTTTTCTGAATCTATCCAATCTCAATTTTCTCAAACTCAATTATATTCTTATGTTGTTATGTAACATGAATATACTTCGATTCTAAATTTTATTGAAGAATAGTAGCAGAAATATTTATAACATTAAGGAAATAAACCACAAAGTCAACAATTTGGGCGAAGCAAGTAAACTCGTTGGGTTAATGGGCAATACAAGACGAATTTCGGGTTTATTTCTTATTTTGCAGGATGGATCTTGGGAAAAATCAAACTTGCCCCATAGTTTCCCCATAGTCATCCCTAATTACAACTAATTGATCTCATATACAGGGGGAAGCAGTATAAAATAAATTTTCTTTAGTTATCAACTTGGAAAAATGTTTATATTCCACGTCGTACTAATTAAATATCTATAATAGTATACTTATATATTTTATTTGTTTGTTTTTCCTTGAGTGTGAAATGTTATACTCATTAAAGGGACAACTGAGTTACAGTGAAAGATTCATGTTAATTTGGAGGTATCATATATATAACTTGAACTCATTAAGGCCCCAAAAGAAAAACAAAGACTAAAACAGTCATATAATTATCTAATGACCAATAGTTGGAAAATATGAGTCTTGATATAAGGAAAAAGTATAATAAAATTAAAATACAAACTTATTAATTATATATTTTTCTAATTTTTACAAGTTATTTAAATGTTTTCTATTTATTTAATATTTTCACATATTTTATATTTGTTAATCTACAATATAATACCTTTACTTTTGAAGTATAATTATTATAATTCATTTGTATTTTCATAACATTTTTATAATTTTCTATACTTATTTATATATAGTTTCCAAAAGTTAATTTGAATTGTTCGTAATTGATGTGATATTTTCTAAATTTCTCTTAGATTTTAAGAGTTTATAATCAAATATTAATTTGCTTTTTCAGATATTTTTATATTTAATTCTAACTTTTATTAATTTAAATTATTTTTAATGTTATTTCTTTACTAATATAATTTTTAAAAAAATAAACTTGAAAGTTTAATTATTTTTTTGAATTGAAAGTTTATTTATGATTTATGGCCGTCTATGAATTATTTTAATGGATATGGTGTTTATATGTGATACAATTGTTATGTTTTCACTAGATGTCCGCTCGTGCGATGCACGTGATATAATATATTTATTTGTTAACTAGTATTTCACCCGTGCAATGCACGGCTTGAGATATTTTTTGTATTATAAAAACTAAACTAATTAATGTAATTTTATATTATAATATAATTGATGATTTTTTTTTGAATTAATATTCAAATCTTAAAAATCATAGTTATACAGCAATTATATTATTATAAGTTACGACATTGAATATGATTGTAATTTCAAATATAATACAATAACATTCAACACCTTATATCTATGTATTCATGATTAACCCGACAAACACATGGACAATAAAATTAAGATTGCAAATTATCATTAGTTAGTCATAAATACTATAACCAACTTACATTACAAATTTTGAAAAATTTCCTTATAAACAACATTTCTAGTAGAAGTATTGCTACCATTATCTTTGTCACAAATTAACATCTTTAGTCCACTGCGATTCATCACTAGTGATACAACCACATATAATTGTCTGTGGCTAAAAATAGATTTCTTCAACAAAAGTCCTACATGTGAGAGTGATTGACCCTGAGCCTTGTTTATTGGCATGGCATGTGATCAGAGGGAATTGTCTTCTTTGAAATTAAAATGGCAATCTTTGACCTGATGGAGTTAATGATATTCTAGGAATCAAGATTTTGTGTCTTGCATTTGTTCCACTTAAAATCTTTGCTTCCAAGATATGTGTTCCAAGCTTCGTTATAACCATCCAAGTGCCATTGCATAGTCCAAGCGAATGATCAATGTTTCGTAATAACATTACGGGAGTGCCAACCTTCATTCTTAACTCATGATTCGGAACGCTTGAGCATTTAATACCATTTAGAAATTCAGTAGTGTGCACATTAGCCAACACATCAACATTTGAATCAGATTTGCATGCGCTGTCAGAACTTAAATACGTGATGGCATCACCAGAATTAAAAGAAGTCATGTAATCATTAACAGAATCAACAACATCCAGAGTAGGAGTTAGTATGGCTCGATCTCAAACAACTTGGATCCTTAGCAAAATTTGGCATTGTATTATATGCACAATGAACAATAGTTGCGATTAGATTCAAAGAAGAAGGTAGAAGGACATCACTAGGAATCTCTAATTCTGAATACACATTATATTTAACTCCAATTATTCCGTCTCCTATCTTTGCAATCCAATCAGAGAATTCTTTCAATTCACTTAATTCTTGGCTAGTAGAAGATGGATTTGCAAGCCTCATATTGTTTGTCAATCTCAGTACTCTACAATATTTCCAAATGTTAGATGAATTGATGGTCGCATGAACAATGTCTTGTCGTGTGCCTTTGGTAATACTGGCAAAATTTGACGGAAATCACCACCAAATACAACACTTTTACCACTAAACCTTTCAGCACCATTTGCCTTGTTGTATTCTCCCAACACCGGCCCTGACCTTCCTTTTAGAGCCTGTGTAATATGGTGTAGCAACGCACCTTTGATATCCCATTTCACAGATATTGGTGCTAAGGTACCATGTAGGCTAGTGGATACGATGTTCGTCCTAAACGATCTCATTGAACTAATCCCACACAAGAGCTCGATCCATTTGTTAGCTGTAGCGGCAACATAAAAAGTGAGATTCTCATTACAATAGGTGTTTTAATTAGTCTTTATACTATACGCATGCACGTGATTCTGCATGTGAAAAATCCTATATTTGAGTTCCTTAAACCTCTCTTAAGAGGCCAAATGAGGGGCTCGTTTCTTACTGTGAAACTATGTTTAAGATTAGTGTATTGTCAATACATAGTTGTATACATAAGAGAACTTAGCAAAGGTAGATGAAAGGTTCGTATGTTGAATTCATCTTCTACCTATAAGTCCTTCTAGTAGTGTTTGATAGACATGAACGAAATGATGTCTTGAGTACCTAGGGATTGAGATATCCAAAATTGATTGATTAATTGCAATTGGATTGCTTGCTCGTGTACTAAGTGAAGTGATGAGCTTAAGGGCTCATATGCATAACCAAATTCTGGACCTGTGGAATGGAGATAAATATTTTTTATTAATCATGAATAAATTAATTCTTGCTATAAAAAATTATGTTGGATAAAATAATTATTTGAGCCCAAATAATTAGTTAATCATGGTGAAAATGAATTATTGGACTAATTTTATTTGTTGAACCAAAAATTAATTAGGCCCAAATAATCAAAGAATTAAATAATTAATTGGGGAGTAGTCTTTTCGACTTCGGAATTAATTAAGTCCAAGAAGTGGACTAAAATTGATCCCCAAAAGGGAGAAACATAACACAAGAACGATGACAACAAGAAGACCGATCTTTTTCTTGCGTTCTTTCCCTCTTCTCTCTCCTTTCATGTATTGAGATTATCGATTATATTTTAATTTATACACAGTGTATCTACGCATCAAGACTGAGTTTGGATAAACTTGGGGAGGTAGTCACGAACGTCCTTGATCAAATGTGCGATCTGGTCATCTGAAGCATTTCCACTAAGAGCATGAATCACTTGGTATAATTGGTTTATCCCTATTAATAATGTATTCAAGCATGTCCAAGTATAGGCATAGATCATAGAAATAATTTTAATTATTTACTTTCGTTTCGTTTCATATGATCTATGACCTAAATATTCAAATAGTGATATCAAAGCTTGCTTGCACGCCGTATACGAGTTAATTATATATTTAGCATATATATATATATTATATATATATAAGGAGTTGTTTCAGGTGCTGGATCGATCATTGTACTGTGCAATCTCTACTGAGTTGTATGACAAGAAATTGAGGAAAAGTGACGATGTCTTAGAATAGGGGCTCAGGATAATCAAGGGCATCAAGCATATGGATTCCAAATAAAATGAGAACTTACTTTTGGTGTGCGTGTGAAAAATGCAGTAGCCTATAACTTGTGGCCCTTTATCAGTATTTATGTAAGATTTTAATTCATATTGGGCTTCGGACCTCAATTTATAAACTCCATAATTATTGGATAATTCTTGTAAGCCCAATTAAGCTTAATAAAATTTGAACATGGTAAATTATAATTTAAATACATTAATCGCATAATAATTTAATTTATTTCATATAATTTTCATTTAAATCATAAAATAATAATTAATCATCTAAAAATAATTAAAGCACATAAACATATGTTTTAGTAAAATAAATCATTCCAATGCAATTACTAGATTATCTAAAAATCACATTTTCTATTAATAATGTAGAATAAGGCTATTGCTACATCATCTAAACATTTGTAATTAATGTATATTAAATTATAATTTAAATATATGTATAATATAGAGAAACCTAAAAAAAAAAAAAAAATCCAAAAGTATAGATTATTATAAAATTTATCACATTATGTAACAAACTCCTTAATTACCGAAAGAAAACATTATACTTTGAATATACAAAAATAAGAATTTTGTATTACTATTACATTGGAAAAATAAAAAGTAACTCACTTACTATATTAGTAAATTGCAGAAATTCCTGCGTTACTACAATATTTATGATCGAATACTTTTGTCTAGGGGTACCAATAATTAGGGCACCTAAAAATGAGTAGGAATTTGTTCAAGTTTTATTGAAGATAAATATGTAATTTATATTCTCCTTTAAAAGTCATTGTGTTTATTATTACATAAAACAAAAAAATCACACTATATATGATACTTTTTTTTAAATGCATATGATATTGTATTTCACAACTTACTTAACCTGAACAATACACTAAAAGGTCATAAGGCCTCGACCTAATATAACCTGGATCCATTTTACAAGTGACATCGATGTCATTGATTAGTACATTAAAACATTCAGGTCCAACATAAGTCAAGAACATATCACAACAATAATATGACAAATACTTGTCAATCGGAACTTCTGGTTCCTGGCATATGGAAGCAAAAAACTTGAGTCGTACACTGTGTTGTCACGTTCTTGTAGCAGTCACTTAGTGAAGCAGGTGGTGACGACGCCAATGAGCCTTGTAAACTAATTGCTTGGGATCCAAATAGGATTGCTCCACTTATTAGGATGAACGGTATAATCTCATAAACTATGGAACAACATTTGGACTTCATTTTGAAGTTCTTCAATCCTTCTCTTGAATGCGGTTACTTCATTGTAAATACCTTTTTACCATCTTTTATATTAGCTTCATATGCATTGATAAGTTCGTCATAACTCAATTTAATATTCTTTATTGAAACATATATATGAATATAATGTTGTCTTTACTTTTGTAACTATTAATGCATGTTCAATATATGAATATATGTGTGAGTGTTTAAGTGTGAATTATCATTCCACATTATTCTTTATTGTAAGAATGTTGAATTTTCTCAATATTTAATAAGGTTAAATGTGTTCAATTCAACTTAATGATATTAATCACAACCGCATATACATTACTTCTATTTTATAATAAATAGAGTTATTTGATTTAATCAATTGCAACAATTATATATAAAGTTAAGGGATTTTTTCCCTATACTCCATATAAGTGAGAATTTTCATAATTTATTATCAAGATAATAAATTATGAATAAATTTTAGAATATAAAATGATTCTTTAACAAAAACTTAATACAAAAATTGGGTCACTTATTTCTTTGTGGTTCAAAAACATAAATTTGTTTGCAATAGATAGAATTAAACATATTTTATTTTTTTTTCTTCTTCTTTATTTTTTTGCACGTTATGAAAAAATATGAACAAAAATAGATCAAGTCAAGTATGCAATAGTATATTCCGTTGATACTCAGTAGCTTCCCCTATTTCTCAATGTTTGTAGAACCCAAAAAAACGTTCACATAACATGGGAAAACACAATTGAAATGTTATAATGTATATTGTACATTTATTTATAAATAATACATATTGTACATCATATTATGAAATAATATTTTCAATAAAATTATAATATAGCGTATAGTACTTGGGAAAAATATACAATATAATATATAATATAATCTGTTAGGAACATGGTAAACAACATTCGATAACATGAAAATGATACATTTGCTTGCAATTAAGGATGACATTGAATTGAGTTTAAAATTGAATTTGATTTATATTCACATCATTTGGGGTGGGTAAAAATCCAATCAAATGGGTATCAAAGGGTTCGAAGTGAGCAGTGGGTTTTTGAAACCTCTCACACACCTGCATATATTACATTGATCAATATTTTTCATTTTTTCAATTTATCATGATAAATGTATTCCAATTATAGCAATTTACTAATTTATTTTAACTATTTGCCATATGCCCCTCCCCCCCTCTTTTTTTGTCTTCTTCCCATCATTCCACTTTTTCTGAATCTATCCAATCTCAATTTTCTCAAACTCAATTATATTCTTATGTTGTTATGTGACTTGTATATACTTCGATTCTAAATTTTTCTAAAGAATAGTGGCAGACATATTTATAACATTAAGGAAATAAACCACAAAGTCAACAATTTGGGCGAAGCAAGTAAACTCGTTGGGTTAATGGGCAATACAAGACGAATTTCGGGTTTATTTCTTCTTTTGCAGGATGGATCTTGAGAAAAGTCAAACTTGCCCCATAGTTTCCCCATAGTCATCCCTAATTACAACTGATCGATCGCATATACAATGGGATGCATTATAAAATAAATTTTCTTTAGTTATCAACTTGAAAAATGTTTATATTCCACATGGTACTAATTAAATATCTATAATAGTATACCTATATATTTTATTTGTTTGTTTTTCCTTGAGTGTGAAATGTTATCCTCATTAAAGGGACAACTGAGTTACAGTGAAAGATTCATGTTAATTTGTAGGTATCATATATATAACTTGAACTCATTAAGGCCCCAAAAGGAAAACAAAGACTAAAACACTCATATAATTATCTAATGACCAATAGTTGGCAAATAAGAGTCTTGATATAAGGAAAAAGTATAATAAAATTAAAATACAAACTTATTGATTATAATTTTTTCTAATTTTTACAAGTTATTTAAATGTTTTCTATTTTATTTAAAAATTTTATATATTTTATATTGGTTAATCTATAATATAATACCTTTTACTTTTGAAGTATAATTATTAAAATTCATTTGTATTTTTATAATATTTTTATAATTTTCTATGCTTATTTATATATAGTTTCAAAAGTTAATTTGAATTGTTCGTAATTGATATGATGTTTTCTATATTTCTTATATAATTTTAGGAATATTTTTCCAATTTTTTTTGTAATTACATTATTTAGTTGATATTTTTTAAATATGTTTCTTACTTATTTTTTATTTTAAAATTCTCTTAGATTTTAAGAGTTTATAATAAAATATTATTTTGCTTTTTCAGATATTTTTATATTTAATTCTAACTTTTTATTAATTTAAATTATTTTTAATATTATTTCTTTACTAATATAATTTTAAAAAAGGTAAATTTGAAAGTTTATTTATTTTTTTGAATTGAAAGTTTATTTATGATTTATGGCCGTCTATGAATTATTTTAATGGATATGGTGCTTAAATGTGATACAATTGTTATGTTTTCACTAGATGTCCGCTCGTGTGATGTACGTGATATAAAATATTTACTTGTTAACTACTATTTCACCCATGCAATGCACGGCTTGAGATATTTTTGTATTATAAAAACTAAACTAATTAATGTAATTTTATATTTTAATATATTTGATGATTTTTTTTTTTTTGAATTAATATTCAAATCTTAAAAATCATAGTTATACAGCAATTATATTATTATAAGTTATGACATTGGATATGATTGTAATTTCAAACATAAATACAATAACATTCAACACCTTATATCTATGTATTCAAGATTAAGACGACAAACACATGGACAATAAAATTAAGATTGCAAATTATCATTAGTTAGTCATAAATACTATAACCAACTTACATTACAAATTATGGAAAATTTCCTTATAAACAACATTTCAAGTAGAAGTATTGCTACCATTATTATTGTCACAAATTAACATCTTTAGTCCACTGCAATTCGTCACTAGTGATACAACCACATATAATTGTCTGTGGCTAAAAATGGATTTCTTCAATAAAAGTCCTACATGTGAGAGTGATTGACCCTGAACCTTGTTTATTGGCATGGCATATGATCAGAGGAAATTGTCTTCTTTGAAATTGAAGTAGCAATCTTTGATCTGATGGAGTCAATGACATTCTAGGAATCAAAACTTTGTGTCTTGCATTTGTTCCACTTAAAATCTTTGCTTCCAAGATATGTGTTCCAAGCTTCTTTATAACCATCCAAGTGCCATTGTACAGTCCAAGCGAATGAGCAATGTTTCGTAATAACATTATGGGAGTGCCAACCTTCATTCTTAACTCATGATTCGGAACGCTTAAGCATTTAATACCATTTAGAAATTCAGTAGTGTGCACATTAGCCAACACATCAACATTTGAATCAGATTTGCATGCACTGTCAGAACTTAAATACGTGATGGCATCACCAGAATTAAAAGAAGTCATGTAATCATTCACAGAATCAACAACATCCAGAGTAGGAGCTAGTATGGCTCGATCTCAAACAACTTGGGTCCTTAACAAAATTTGGCATTGTATTATATGTACAAAGAACAATAGTTGCGATTAGATTCAAAGAAGAAGGTAGAAGGACATCTCTAGGAATCTCTAATTCTGAATACCCATTATATTTAACTCCAATTATTCCGTCTTCTATCTTTGCAATACAATCAGAGAATTCTTTCAATTCGCATGAACAATGTCTTGTCATGTGCCTTTGGTAATAATGGCAAAATTTAACGGAAATCACCACCAAATACAACAGTTTTGCCACTAAACCGTACCGCACCATTTCCGTTGTTCTATTCTCCCAACACCGGCCCTGTCCTTCCTTTTAGAGCCTGTCTAATCTGGTGTAGCAACGCACCTTTGACTTGTACTTGTCATAAGTCAAAGTTGATCCTTCCATCAAATTTCTCCACCTTAAATGTAAATATCATTTAATTTGAGAACTTTGACATACTTACTTGACACTCCTAACCTATGAATGGCTGTATCAAAGAATTTTTTTTCTGATATGTAAGATTAGACTATGCTGCTGAAGGAATATGTGACTTGATAGCTAACTGCTAAGCTAACCTAAAAGACTTATTCCAAGCACATTCTTTATGAATTAAAATAAAATTTTAAGGTATTTCTTCTTTATCATATATATTTTTGTTCACATTTTATATAATAGTGATATCTCACTGTGGTTGAGATAATAAATATTTCAAGTCATAGAATATATGAGAAGAGATAATGTAGGATTCCAATAGGCTTGCAGTGAGTTGTACATCAGTTTGGGAGGAGATATCCCGTTTCACAGATATTAGTGCTAAGGTACCATATAGGCTAGTGGATACGATGTTCATCCTAAACAATCTCATTGAACTAATCCCACATAAGAGCTCGATCCATTTGTTAGCTGTAGCGGCAACATAAAAAGTGAGGTTCTCATTACTATAGGTGTTCAATTAGTCTTTATACTATACGCATGCACGTGATTCTGCATGTGAAAAATCCTATATTTGAGTTCCTTAAACCTCTCTTAAGAAGCCAAATGAGGGGTTCGTTTCTTATTGTGAAACTATGTTTAAGATTAGTGTATTATCAATACATAGTTCACTGACCCACAGAGTAATCTGTTGGATTGTTTCTCTTTGTACCCAATGAAGGCCATTCATTGTGCTGCCTAGAACATAAGAGATGAGATTTTGTTATGGGTCAACAGATTGACAAGAATTTGCGAGGATCATTATAGTTATTAATTTCAATCATGGGTCTGTATTAAATGACCAAGTTTTATACATTAATAAGAGAACTTAGCAAAGGTAGATAAAAGGTTCGCATGTTGAATTCATCTTTTACCTATAAGTCCTTCTAGTGGTGTTTGCTAACATGAAGGAAATGATGTCTTGAGTACCTAAGGATTGAGATATCCATAATTGATTGATTAATTGCAATTAAATTGCTTGCTCATGTACTAAGTGAAGTGACGAGCTTAAGGGCTCACATGCATAATCAAATTCTGGACCATTGGAACGGAGATTAATATTTAATTACTCATGAATAAATTAATTATTACGATAAAAAATTATGTTGGAAAAAATAATTATTTGAGCCCCAATAATTAGTTAATCATGGTGAAAATGAATTATTGGACTAATTTATTTGTTGAACCAATAATTAATTAGGCCCAAATAATCAAACATTGAGTTTGGATAAATTATACACAGTGTATCTACGCATCAAGACTGAGTTTGGATAAACTTGGAGAGGTGGTCACGAACATCCTTGATCAAATGTGCGATCTGGTCATCCGAAGAATTTCCGCTAAGAGCATGAATCACTTGCTATAATTGGTTTATCCCAATTAATTATGTATACAAGCATGTCCATGTATAGGCATAGATCAGAGAAATAATTTTAATTATTTACTTTCGTTGCGTTTCATATGATCTATGACCTAAATATTCAAATAGTGATATCAAAGCTTGCTTGCTTGCCGTATACGAGTTAATTATATAATTAGCATATATATATATATATTATATATCTATATATATAAGTAGTTGTTTCAGGTGCTGGATCGAATCATTGTGCTATGCAATCTCTACTGAATTGTATGACAAGAAATTGAGGAAAAGTGACGATGTCTTGGAATAGGGGCTCAGAATAACCGAGGGCATCAAGCATCTGGATTCCAAATAAACTGAGAACTTACTTTTGGTGTATGTGTGAAAAATGCAGTAGCCTATAACTTGTGGCCCTTTATCAGTATTTATGTAAGATTTTAATTCATATTGGGCTTCGGACGTCAATTTATAAACTCCAAAATTAATGGGCAATTTTTTTAAGCCCAATTAAGCTTAATAAAATTTGAACATGGTAAATTATAATTTAAATACATTAATCACATAATTATTTAATTTATTTCATATAATTTGCATTTAAATCATAAAATAATAATTAATCATTTAAAAATAATTAAAGCACATAAACATATGTTTTAATAAAATAAATCATTCCAAAGCAATTACTAGATTATCTAAAAATCACATTTTCAATTAATAATGTAGAATAAGGCTATTGCTACATCATCTAAACATTTGTAATTATTGTATATTAAATTATAATTTAACTATATGTATAATATAAAAAAACCAAAAAAAAAAAAAAACTAAAAGTATAGATTATTATCAAATTTATCACATTATGTAAGAAACTCCTTAATTACCCAAAGAAAACATTATACTTTGAATATACAAAAATGAGAATTTTGTATTACTATTACATTGGAAAAATAAAAAGTAACTCACTTACTATATTAGTAAATTGCAGAAATTCCTGCGTTACTACAATATTTATGATCGAATACTTTTGTCTAGGGGTACCAATAATTAGAGCACCTAAAAATGAGTAGGAATTTGTTCAAGTTTTATTGAAGATAAATATGTAATTTATATTCTCCTTTAAAAGTCATTGTGTTTATTATTACATAAAACAAAAAAAATCACACTATATATGATACTTTTTTTTAAATGCATATGATATTGTATTTCACAACTTACTTAACCTGAACAATACACTAAAAGGTCATAAGGCCTCGACCTAATATAACCTGGATCCATTTTGCAAGTGACATCGATGTCATTGATTAGTACATTAAAACACTCAGGTCCAACATAAGCCAAGAACATATCACAACAATAATATGACAAATACTTGTCAATCGGAACTTCTGCTTCCTAGCATATGGAAGACAAAACTTGAGTCGTACACTGTGTTGTCAAGTTCTTGTAGCAGTCACTTGGTGAAGTAGGTGGTGATGACGCCAATGAGCCTTGTAAACTAATTGCTTGGGATCCAAATAGGATTGCTCCACTAATTAGGATGAACGGTATAATCTCATAAACTATGGAACAACATTTGGACTTCATTTTGAAGTTCTACAATCCTTCTCTTGAATGCGGTTACTTCATTGTAATTACCTTATTACCAGCTTTTATATTAGCTTCATATGCATTGATGAGTTCGTAATAACTCAATTTAATATTCTTTATTTAAACATATATATGAATTTAATGTTTTTTTTTTACTTTAGTAACTATTAGAGCATGTTCAATATATGAATATATGTGTGAGTGTTTAAGTGTCAGTTATCATTCCACATTATTCTTTATTGTAAGACTGTTGAATTTTCTCAATATTTAATAAGGTTAAATGTGTTCAATTCAACTTAATGATACTAATCAGACCACATATACATTACTTCTATTTTATAATGAATAGAGTTATTTGATTTAATCAATTGCAACAATTATATATAAAGTTAAGAGATTTTTACCCTATACTGCATTTAAGTGAGAATTTTCATAATTTATTATCAAGATAATAAATTATGAATAAATTTTAAAATCAAAAATGACTCTTTAACTAAAACTTAATACAAAAATTGAGTCACTTATTTCTTTTTGGTTCAAAAATAATTTGTTTGCAATATATAGAATTAAACATATTATATTTTCTTTTCTTCTTCTTTATTTTTTATGCACGTTATGAAAAAATATGAACAAAAATAGATCAAGTCAAGTATGCAATAGTATATTCCGTTGATACACAGTGCCTTCCCCTATTTCTCAATGTTTGTAGAACCCAAAAATTGAAATGTTATAATGTATATTGTACATTTATTTATAAACAATACATATTGTACATCATATTATGATATAATATATTCAATAAAATTATAATATAGCGTATAGTACTTGGGAAAAATATACAATATAATATATAATATAATCATTTAGGAACATGGTAAACAACATTCGATAACATGAAAATGATACATTTGCTTGCAATTAAGGATGACAATGAATTGAGTTTAAATTTGAATTTGCTTTAAATTCACATCATTTGAGGTGGGTAAAAATCCAATCAAATGGGTATCAAAGGGTTCGAAGTGGGCAATGGGTTTCTGAAACCCACCTCTCACACACCTGCATATATTACATTGATCAATATTTTTAATTTTTTCAATTTATCATGATAAATGTATTCCAATTATAGCAATTTACTAATTTATTTTAACTATTTGCCATATGACCCCCCCCCCTTTTTGTCTTCTTCCCATCATTCCACCTTTTCTGAATCTATCCAATCTCAATTTTCTCATACTCAATTATATTCTTATGTTGTTATGTGAATCGTATATACTTTGATTCTAAATTTTATTGAAGACTAGTGGCAGAAATATTTATAACATTAAGGAAATAAACCACAAAGTCAACAATTTGGGCGAAGCAAGTAAACTCGTTAGGTTAATGGGCAATACAAGACGAATTTCGGGTTTATTTCTTCTTTTGCAGGATGGATCTTGGGAAACGTCAAACTTGCCCCATAGTCATCCCTAATTACAACTGATCGATATCATATACAATGGGATGCATTATAAAATAAATTTTCTTTAGTTATCAACTTGGAAAAATGTTTATATTCCACGTGGCACTAATTATATATCTATAATAGTATACTTATATATTTTATTTGTTTGTTTTTTCTTGAGTGTGAAATGTTATGCTCATTAAAGGCACAACTGAGATACAGTGAAAGATTCATGTTAATTTGTAGGTATCATATATATATAACTTGAACTCATTAAGGCCCCAAAAGGAAAACAAAGACTAAAACACTCATATAATTATCTAATGACCAATAGTTGGCAAATATGAGTCTTGATATAAGGAAAAAATATAATAAAATTAAAATACAAACTTATTGATTATATTTTTTTCTAATTTTTACAAGTTATTTAAATGTTTTCTATTTATTTAAAATTTTCACATATTTTATATTTGTTAATCTATAGTATAATACCTTTTACTTTTGAAGTATAATTATTATAATTCATTTGTATTTTCATAATATTTTTATAATTTTCTATACTTATTTATATATAGTTTTCAAAAGTTAATTTGAATTGTTCGTAATTGATGTGATATTTTCTAAATTTCTTATATAATTTTTCCTAATTTTTTTGTAATTACATTATTTAGTTGATATTTTTTAATATGTTTCTAACTTATTTTTTATTTTAAAATTCTCTTAGATTCTAAGGGTTTATAATAAAATATTATTTTGCTTTTTCAGATATTTTTATATTTAATTCTAACTTTTTATTAATTTAAATTATTTTTAATGTTATTTCTTTACTAATATAATTTTAAAAAAGGTAAACTTGAAAGTTTATTTATATTTTTTGAATTGAAATTTTATTTATGATTTATGGCCGTCTATGAATTATTTTAATGGATATGGTGCTTATATGTGATAGAATTGCTATGTTTTAACTAGATGTCCGCTCGTGTGATGCACATGATATAATATATTTATTTGTTAACTAGTGTTTCACCCGTGCAATGCACGGCTTGAGATATTTTTGTATTATAAAAACTAAACTAATTATTGTAATTTTATATTATAATATAATTGATGATTTTTTTTGAATTAATATTCAAATCTTAAAAGTCATAGTTATACAGTAATTATATTATTATAAGTTATGACATTGGATATGATTGTAATTTCAAACATAAATACAATAACATTCAACACCTTATATCTATGTATTCATAATTAAGACGACAAACACATGGACAATAAAATTAAGATTGCAAATTATCATTAGTTGGTCATAAATACTATAACCAACTTACATTACAAATTTTGGAAAATTTCCTTACAAACAACATTTCTAGTTGAAGTATTGCTACCATTATATTTGTCACAAATTAGCATCTTTAGTCCACTGCGATTCGTCACTAGTGATACAACCACATATAATTGTCTGTGGCTAAAAATAGATTTCTTCAACAAAAGTACTACATGTGAGAGCGATTGACCCTGATCCTTGTTTATTGGCATGGCATATGATCAGAGGGAATTGTCTTCTTTTAAATTGAAATGGCAATCTTTGACCTGATGGAGTTAATGACATTCTAGGAATCAAGACTTTGTGTCTTGCATTTGTTCCACTTAAAATCTTTGCTTCCAAGATATGTGTTCCAATCTTCGTTATAACCATCCAAGTGCCATTGCACAGTCCAAGCGAATGATCAATGTTTCGTAATAATATTACGGGAGTGCCAACCTTCATTCTTAACTCATGATTTGGAACGCTTGAGCATTTAATACAATTTAGAAATTCAGTAGTGTGCACATTAGCCAACACATCAACATTTGAATCAGATTTGCATGCACTGTCAAAACTTAAATACGTGATGGCATCACCAGAATTAAAAGAAGTCATGTAATCATTCACAGAATCAACAACATCCAGAGTAGGAGCTAGTATGGCTCGATCCCAAACTACTTGGGTCCTTAGTAAAATTTTGCATTGTATTATATGTACAATGAACAATAGTTGCGATTAGATTCAAAGAAGAAGGTAGAAGGACATCACTAGGAATCTCTAATTCTGAATACCCATTATATTCAACTCCAATTATTCCGTCTCCTATCTTTGCAATCCAATCAGAGAATTCTTTCAATTCACTTAATTCTTGGCAAGTAGAAGATGGATTTGCAAGCCTCATATTTTCTGTCAATCTCAGTACTCTATAATGTTTCCAAATGCTAGATGAATTGATGGTCGCATGAACAATGTCTTGTCGTGTGCCTTTTGTAATACTGGAAAAATTTGACGGAAATCACCACCAAATACAACAGTTTTACCACTAAAACTTTCAGCACCATTTGCCTTGTTGTATTCTCCCAACACTGGCCATGACCTTCCTTTTAGAGCCTGTGTAATCCGGTGTAGCAATGCACCTTTAGACCTTCTCACAAGTCAAAGTTGATCCTTCCAGCAAATTTCTCCACCTTAAATGTAAATATCATTTAATTTGAGAACTTTGACATACATACTTGACACTCCTAACCTATGAATAGCTGTATCAAAGAATTTTTTGTTCGGATATGTACGATTAGACTATGCTGCTGAAGGAATATGTGACTTGATAGCTAACTGCTAAGCTAACCTAAAAGACTTATTCCAAGCACATTCTTTATGAGTTAAAATAAAAGTTTAAGTTATTTCTTCTTTATCATATATATTTTTGTTCAAATTTTATATAATAGTGATATCTCACTGTGGTTGAGATAATAAATATTTCAAGTCATAAAATTTATAAGAAGAGATAATGTAGGATTCCAATAGGCTTGCAGTGAGTTGTACATCAGTTTGGGAGGAGATATCCCGTTTCACAGATATTGGTGCTAAGGTACCATGTAGGCTAGTGGATACGATGTTCGTCCTAAACAATCTCATTGAACTAATCCCACATAAGAGCTCGATCCATTTGTTAGCTGTAGCGGCAACATAAAAAGTGAGGGTCTCATAACTATAGGTGTTTTAATTAGTCTTTATACTATACGCATGCACGTGATTCTGCAAGTGAAAAATCCTATATTTGAGTTTCTTAAACCTCTCTTAAGAGGCCAAATGAGGGGCTTGTTTCTTACAGTGAAACTATGTTTAAGATTAGTGTGTTGTCAATACATAGTTCGCTGACCCACATAGTAATCTGTTGGATTGTTTCTCTTTGTACCCAATGAAGGCCATTCATTGTGCTGCCTAGAACATAAGAGATGAGATTTTGTTATGGGCCAACAGATTGACAAGAATTTGCGAGGATCATTATAGTTATTAATGCCAATCATGGGTCTATATTAAATGACCAAGTTGTATACATTAATAAGAGAACTTAGGAAAGGTAGATGAAAGGTTCGCATGTTGAATTCATCTTCTACCTATAAGTCCTTCTAGTAGTGTTTGCTAGACATGAACGAAATGATATTTTGATTACCTAAGGATTGAGATATCCAAAATTGATTGATTAATTGCAATTGGATTGCTTGCTCATTCTTTCCCTCTTCTCTCTCCTTTCACGTATTGAGATTGTCGATTATATTTTAGTTCTAAATTATACACAGTGTATCTACGCATCAAGACTGAGTTTGGATAAACTTGGGAAGGTAATCAGGAACGTCCTTGATCAAATGTGGGATCTGGTCATCCGAAGCATTTCCGCTAAGAGCATGTATCACTTGGTATAATTGCTTTATCCCTATTCATAATGTATACAAGCATGTCCAACTATAGGCATAGATCATAGAAATAATTTTAATTATTTACTTTCGTTGCGTTTCATATGAACTATGACCTAAATATTCAAATAGTGATATCAAAGCTTGCTTGCACGACGTATACGAGTTAATTATATATTTAGCATATATATATATATTATATATATAAGTAGTTGTTTCAGGTATTGGATCGATCATTGTGCTATGCAATCTCTACTGAGTTGTATGACAAGAAATTGACGAAAAGTAACGATGTCTTGGAATAGGGGCTCAGGATAACCAAGGGCATCAAACATCTGGATTCCAAATAAACTGAGAACTTACTTTTGTTGTGCGTGTGAAAAATGTAGTAGCCTATAACTTGTGGCCCTTTATCAGTATTTATGAAAGATTTTAATTCATATTGGGCTTCGGACCTCAATTTATAAACGCCATAATTAATGGACAATTCTTGTAAGCCCAATTAAGCTTAATAAAATTTGAACATGGTAAATTATAATTTAAATACATTAATCGCATAATAATTTAATTCATTTCATATAATTTGCATTTAACTCACAAAATAATAATTAATCATCTAAAAATAATTAAAGCACATAAACATATGTTTTAGTAAAATAAATCATTCCAATGCAATTACTAGATTATCTAAAAATCACATTTTCTATTAATAATGTAGAATAAGGCTATTGCTACATCATCTAAACATTTGTAATTAATGTATATTAAATTAAAATTTAACTATATGTATAATATTAAGAAAAAAAAAACCTAAAAGTATAGATAATTATAAAATTTATCACATTATGTAACAAACTCCTTAATTACCCAAAGAAAACATTATACTTTGAATATACAAAAATAAGAAATTTGTATTACTATTACATTGGAAAAAAAAAAAAAAGTAACTCACTTACTATATTAGTAAATTGCAGAATTTCTTGAGTTACTACAATATTTATGATCAAATACTTTTGTCTAGGGATACCAATAATTAGGGCACCTAAAAATGAGTAGGAATTTGTTCAAGTTTCATTGAAGGTAAATATGTAATTTCTATTCTCCTTTAAAAGTCATTGTGTTTATTATTACATAAAACAAAACGTTCACACTATATATGATAATTTTTTTTTAAAAGAAACATTTTAAATTATTATTGTGATCATATTACATGTATATGATATTGTATTTCACCACTTACTTAACCTGAACAATACACTAAAAGGTCATCAGCCCTCGAACTAACATAACCTGGATCAGTTTTACAAGTGACTTCGATGTCATTGATTAGTACATTAAAACATTCAGGTGCAACATAAGTCAAGAACATATCACAGCAATAATATGACAAATACTTGTCAATCGGAACATCTCGTTCCTGGCATATGGAACCTAAAACTTGAGTCGTACACTGTGTTGTCAAGTTCTTGTAGCAGTCACTTGATGAAGCAGGTGGTGACGACGCCAATGAGCCTTGTAAACTAATTGCTTGGGATCCAAATAGGATTGTTCCACTAATTAGGATGAACGGTATAATCTCATAAACTATGGAACAACATTTGGACTTCACTTTGAAGTTCTTCAATCCTTCTCTTGAATGCGGTTACTTCATTGTAAATACCTTATTACCAGCTTTTATATTAGCCTCATATGCATTGATGAGTTCGTAATAACTCAATTTAATATTCTTTATTGAAACATATATATGAATTTAATGTTGTCTTTACTTTAGTAACTATTAATGCATGTTCAATATATGAATATATGTGTGAGTGTTTAAGTGTCAGTTATCATTCCACATTATTCTTTATTGTAAGAATGTTGAATTTTCTCAATATTTAATAAGGTTAAATGTGTTCAATTCAACTTAATGATATTAATCACAACCACATATACATTACTTCTATTTTATAATAAATAAAGTTATTTGATTTAATCAATTGCAATTATATATGAAGTTAAGAGATTTTTACCCTATACTGCATATAAGTGAGAATTTTCATAATTTATTATCAACATAATAAATTATGAATAAATTTTAAAATCAAAAATGATTCTTTAACTAAAACTTAATACAAAAATTGAGTCACTTATTTCTTTTTGTTTCAAAAACATAAATTTGTTTACAATAGATAGAATTACACATATTAATTTTTTTTTCTTATTCTTTATTTTTTATGCACGTTATGAAAAAATATGAACAAAAATAGATCAAGTCAAGTATGCAATAGTATATTCCGTTGATATTCAGTGCCTTCCCCTATTTCTCAATGTTTGTAGAACCCAAAAAAACGTTCACATAACATGGGAAAACACAATTGAAATGTTATAATGTATATTGTACATTTATTTATAAACAATACATATTGTACATCATATTATGATATAATATATTCAATAAAATTATAATATAGCGTATAGTACTTGGGAAAAATATACAATATAATATATAATATAATCTGTTAGGAACATGTTAAACAACATTCGATAACATGAAAATGATACATTTGCTTGCAATTAAGGATGACAATGAATTGAGTTTAAATTTGAATTTGCTTTAAATTCACATCATTTGGGGTGGGTAAAAATCCAATCATATGGGTATCAAAGGGTTCGAAGTGAGCAGTGGGTTTTTGAAACCCGCGTCTCACACACTTGCATATACTACATTGATCAATATTTTTTATTTTTTCAATTTATCATGATAAATGTATTCCAATTATAGCAATTTACTAATTTATTTTAACTATTTGACATATGCCCACCTTCCCCCCCCCCCCCCCTTTTTTTGTCTTCTTCCCATCATTCCACTTTTTCTGAATCTATCCAATCTCAATTTTCTCAAACTCAATTATATTCCTATGTTGTTATGTGAATTGTATATACTTCGATTCTAAATTTTATTGAAGAATAGTGGCAGAAATATTTATAACATTAAGGAAATAAACCACAAAGTCAACAATTTGGGCGAAGCAAGTAAACTCGTTGGGTTAATGGGCAATACAAGACGAATTTCGGGTTTATTTCTTCTTTTGCAGGATGGATCCCGGGAAAAGTCAAACTTGCCTCATAGTTTCCCCATAGTTTCCCCATAGTCATCCCTAATTACAACTGATCGATCTCATATACAATGGGATGCATTGTAAAATAAATTTTCTTTAGTTATCAACTTGGAAAAATGTTTATATTCCACGTGGTACTAATTATATATCTATAATAGTATACTTATATATTTTATTTGTTTGTTTTTTCTTGAGTGTGAAATGTTATGCTCATTAAAGGGACAACTGAGTTACAGTGAAATATGAGTCTTGAGGAAAAAGTATAATAAACTTAAAATACAAACTTATTGATTATATTATTTTCTAATTTTTACAAGTTATTTAAATGTTTTCTATTTATTTAAAATTTTCGCATATTTTATATTTGTTAATCTATAATATAATACCTTTTACTTTTGAAGTATAATTATTATAATTCATTTGTATTTTCATAATATTTTTTTAATTTTCTATACTTATTTATATATAGTTTTCAAAATTTAATATGAATTGTTTGTAATTGATGTGATATTTTCTAAATTTCTTATATAATTTTTAGAATATTTTTCCTAATTTTTTTGTAATTACATTATTTAGTTGATATTTTTTTAATATGTTTCTTACTTATTTTTATTTTAAAATTCTCTTAGATTTTAAGAGTTTATAATAAAATATTATTTTGCTTTTTCAGATATTTTTATATTTAATTCTAACTTTTTATTAATTTAAATTATTTTTAATGTTATTTCTTCACTAATATAATTTTTAAAAAGGTAAACTTGAAAGTTTATTTATTTTTTTGGATTGAAAGTTTATTTATGATTTATGGCCGTCTATGAATTATTTTAATGGATATGGTGCTTATATGTGATAGAATTGTTATGTTTTAACTAGATGTCCGCTCGTGCGATGCACGTGATATAATATATTTATTTGTTAACTAGTGTTTCGCCCGTGCAATGTACGGCTTGAGATATTTTTGTATTATAAAACATAAACTAATTAATGTAATTTTATATTATAATATAATTGATGATTTTTTTTTGAATTTATATTCAAATCTTAAAAATCGAAGTTATACAACAATTATATTATTATAAGTTACGACATTGGATATGATTGTAATTTCAAACATAAATACAATAACATTCAACACCTTATATCTAAGTATTCATGATTAAGACGACAAACACATGGACAATAAAATTAAGATTGCAAATTATCATAAGTTAGTCATAAATACTATAACCAACTTACATTACAAATTTTAGAAAATTTCCTTATAAACAACATTCCTAGTAGAAGTATTGCTACCATTATCTTTGTCACAAATTAACATCTTTAGTCCACTGCGATTCGTCACTAGTGATACAACCACATATAATTGTCTGTGGCTAAAAATAGATTTCTTCAACAAAGTCCTACATGTGAGAGTGATTGACCCTGAGCCTTTTTTATTGGCATAGCATATGATCAGAGGGAATTGTTTTCTTTTAAATTGAAATGGTAATCTTTGACTTGATGGAGTTAATGACATTCTAGGAATCAAGACTTTGTGTCTTGCATTTGTTCCACTTAAAATCTTTGCTTCCAAGATATGTGTTCCAAGCTTCGTTATAACCATCCAAGTGTCATTGCACAGTCCAAGCAAATGATCAATGTTTCGTAATAACATTACGAGAGTGCCAACCTTCATTCTTAACTCATGATTTGGAACGCTTGAGCATTTAATACAATTTAGAAATTCAGTAGTGTTCACATTAGCCAACACATCAACATTTGAATCAGATTTGCATGCACTGTCAGAACTTAAATACGTGATGGCATCACCAGAATTAAAAGAAGTCAAGTAATCATTCACAGAATCAACAACATCCAGAGTAAGAGCTAATATGGTTCGATCTCAAACAACTTGGGTCCTTAGCAAAATTTGGCATTGAATTATAAGTACAATGAACAATAGTTGCGATTAGATTCAAAGAAGAAGGTAGAAGGACATCACTAGGAATCTCTAATTCTGAATACCCATTATATTCAACTCCAATTATTCCGTCTCCTATCTTTGCAATCCAATCAGAGAATTCTTTCAATTCACTTAATTCTTGGCCAGTAGAAGATGGATTTGCAGGCCTCATATTTTTTGTCAATCTCAGTACTCTACAATGTTTCCAAATACTAGATGAATTGATGCTCGTAGGAACAATGTCTTGTCGTGTGCCTTTGGTAATACTGGTAAAATTTGACCAAAATCACCACCAAATACAATAGTTTTACCACTAAAACTTTAGCACCATTTGCCTTGTTGTATTCTCCCAACACCGGCCCTGACCTTCCTTTTAGAGCCTATGTAATCCGGTGTAGCAACGCACCTTTGACTTGTACTTGTCACATGTCAAAGTTGATCCTTCCATCAAATTTCTCCACCTTAAATGTACATATCATTTAATTTGAGAACTTTGACATACTTACCTGACACTCCTAACCTATGAATGGCTGTATCAAATAATTTTTTTCAGATATGTAAGATTAGACTATACTGCAAAAGGAATATGTGACTTGATAGCTAACTGCTAAGCTAACCTAAAAGACTTATTCCAAGCACATTCTTTATGAATTAAAATAAAAGTTTAAGGTATTTCTTCTTTATCATATTTATTTTTGTTCACATTATATATGATAGTGAAATCTCATGATATCTCACTGTGGTTGAGATAATAAATATTTCAAGTCATAAAATTTATAAGAAGAGATAATGTAGGATTCCAATAGGCTTGCAGTGAGTTGTACATCAGTTTGGGAGGAGATATCCCGTTTCACAGATATTGGTGCTAAGGTACCATGTAGGCTAGTGGATACGATGTTCGTCCTAAACAATCTCATTGAACTAATCCCACATAAGAGCTCGATCCATTTGTTAGCTGTAGCGGCAACATAAAAAGTGAGGGTCTCATAACTATAGGTGTTTTAATTAGTCTTTATACTATACGCATGCACGTGATTCTGCAAGTGAAAAATCCTATATTTGAGTTTCTTAAACCTCTCTTAAGAGGCCAAATGAGGGGCTTGTTTCTTACAGTGAAACTATGTTTAAGATTAGTGTGTTGTCAATACATAGTTCGCTGACCCACATAGTAATCTGTTGGATTGTTTCTCTTTGTACCCAATGAAGGCCATTCATTGTGCTGCCTAGAACATAAGAGATGAGATTTTGTTATGGGCCAACAGATTGACAAGAATTTGCGAGGATCATTATAGTTATTAATGCCAATCATGGGTCTATATTAAATGACCAAGTTGTATACATTAATAAGAGAACTTAGGAAAGGTAGATGAAAGGTTCGCATGTTGAATTCATCTTCTACCTATAAGTCCTTCTAGTAGTGTTTGCTAGACATGAACGAAATGATATTTTGATTACCTAAGGATTGAGATATCCAAAATTGATTGATTAATTGCAATTGGATTGCTTGTTCGTGTACTAAGTGAAGTGATGAGCTTAAGGGCTCACATGCATAACCAAATTCTGGACCGTTGGAACGGAGATAAATATTTAATTAATCATGAATAAATTAATTATTGCTATAAAATATTATGTTGGATAAAATAATTATTTGAGCCCAAATATTTAGTTAGTCATGGTGAAAATGAATTATTGGACTAATTTCATTTGTTGAACCAATAATTAATTAGGCCCAAATAATCAAAGAATTAAATAATTAATTGGGGAGTAGTCTTTTCGACTTCGGAATTAATTAAGTCCAAGAAGTGGACTAAAATTGATCCCCAAAAGGGAGAAACATAACACAAGAACGATGACAACAAGAAGACCGATCTTTTTCTTGCGTTCTTTCCCTCTTCTCTCTCCTTTCATGTATTGAGATTATCGATTATATTTTAGTTCTAAATGATACACAGTGTATCTATGCATCAAGACTGAGTTTGGATAAACTTGGGGAGGTAGTCACGAACGTCCTTGATCAAATGCGCGATCTGGTCATCCGAAGCATTTCCGCTAAGAGCATGAATCACTTGGTATAATTGGTTTATCTCTATTAATAATGTATACAAGCATGTCCAAGTATAGGCATAGATCATAGAACTAATTTTATTATTTACTTTCGTTGCGTTTCATATGATCTATGACCTAAATATTCAAATAGTGATATCAAAGCTTCCTTGCACGCCGTATATGAGTTAATTATATATTTAGCATATATATATATATTATATATATATATAAGTAGTTGTTTCAGGTGCTGGATCGATCATTGTGCTATGCAATCTCTACTGAGTTGTATGACAAGAAATTGAGAAAAAGTGACGATGTCTTGGAATAGGGGCTCAGGATAACCAAGGGCATCAAGCATCTGGATTCCAAATAAACTGAGAACTTACTTTTGGTGAGCGTGTGAAAAATGCAGTAGCCTATAACTTGTGGCCCTTTATCAGTATTTATGTAAGATTTTAATTCATATTGGGCTTCGGACCTCAATTTATAAACGCCATAATTAATGGACAATTCTTGTAAGCCCAATTAAGCTTAATAAAATTTGAACATGGTAAATTATAATTTAAATACATTAATCGCATAATAATTTAATTCATTTCATATAATTTGCAATTAAATCATAAAATAATAATTAATCATCTAAAAATAATTAAAGCACATAAACATATGTTTTAGTAAAATAAATCATTCCAATGCAATTACTAGATTATCTAAAAATCACATTTTCTATTAATATTGTAGAATAAGGCTATTGCTACATCATCAAAACATTTGTAATTAATGTATATTAAATTATAATTTAACTATATGTATAATATAAAGAAACCAAAAAAAAAAAAAAACCTAAAAGTATAGATTATTATAAAATGTATCACATTATGTAACAAACTCCTTAATTACCCAAAGAAAACATTATACTTTGAATATACAAAAATAAGAATTTTGTATTACTATTACATTGGAAAAAAAAAAGTAACTCACTTACTATATTAGTAAATTACAGAAATTCCTGCATTACTACAACATTTATGATCAAATACTTTTGTCTAGGGATACCAATAATTAGGGCACCTAAAAATGAGTAGGAATTTGTCAAGTTTTATCGAAGATAAATATGTAATTTCTATTCTCCATTAAAAGTCATTGTGTTTATTATTACATAACACAAAAAGTTCACACTATATATGATAATTTTTTTTTAAAGAAACATTTTAAATTATTATTGTGATCATATTACATGCATATGATATTGTATTTCACCACTTACTTAACCTGAACAATACACTAAAAGGTCATCAGCCCTCGAGCTAACATAACCTGGATAAGTTGTACAAGTGACTTCGATGTCATTGATTAGTACATTAAAACATTCAGGTGCAACATAGGTCAAGAACATATCACAGCAATAATATGACAAATACTTGTCAATCGGAACATCTGGTTCCTGGCATATGGAAGCAAAAACTTGAGTCGTACACTGTGTTGTCAAGTTCTTGTAGCAGTCACTTGGTGAAGCAGGTGGTGACGACGCCAATGAGCCTTGTAAACTAATTGCTTGGGATCCAAATTGGATTGCTCCACTAATTAGGATGAACGGTATAATCTCATAAACTATGGAACAACATTTGGACTTCATTTTGAAGTTCTTCAATCCTTCTCTTGAATGCGGTTACTTCATTGTAAATACCTTATTACCAGCTTTTATATTAGCCTCATATCCATTGATGAGTTCGTAATAACTCAATTTAATATTCTTTATTGAAACACATATATGAATTTAATGTTTTCTTTACTTTAGTAACTATTAATGCATGTTCAATATATGAATATATGTGTGAGTGTTTAAGTGTCAGTTATCATTCCACATTATTCTTTATTGTAAGAATGTTGAATTTTCTCAATATTTAATAAGGTTAAATGTGTTCAATTCAACTTAATGATATTAATCACAACCACATATATATTACTTCTATTTTATAATAAACAGAGTTATTTGATTTAATCAATTGCAACAATTACATATAAAGTTAAGAGATTTTTACCCTAATACTGCATATAAGTGAGATTTTCATAATTTATTATCAAGATAAAAAATTATGAATAAATTTTAAAATCAAAAAATGATTCTTTAACTAAAACTTAATTCAAAAATTGAGTCACTTATTTCTTTGTGGTTCAAAAACATAAATTTGTTTGCAATAGATAGAATTAAACATATTATTTTTTTTTCTTCTTCTTTAGTTTTTATGCACGTTATGAAAAAAATGAACAAAAATAGATCAAGTCAAGTATGCAATAGTATATTCCGTTGATACTTAGTGCCTTCCCCTATTTCTCATAACATGGGAAAACACAATTGAAATGTTATAATGTATATTGTACATTTATTTATAAACAATACATATTGTACATCATATTATGATATAATATATTCAGTAAAATTATAATAGAGCGTATAGTACTTGGGAAAAATATACAATATAATATATAATATAATCGGTTAGGAACATAGTAAACAACATTCGATAACATGAAAATGATACATTTGCTTGCAATTAAGGATGACAATGAATTGAGTTTAAATTTTAATTTGCTTTAAATTCACATCATTTGGGGTGGGTAAAAATCCAATCAAACGGGTATCAAAGGGTTCGAAGTGAGCAGTGGGTTTTTGAAACCCGCCTCTCACACACCTGCATATATTACATTGATCAATATTTTTTATTTTTTCAATTTATCATGATAAATGTATTCCAATTATATCAATTTACTAATTTATTTTAACTATTTGCCTTATGCCCCCCCCCCCCCTTTTTGTCTTCTTCCCATTATTCCACTTTTTCTGAATCTATCCAATCTCAATTTTCTCAAACTCAATTATATTCTTATGTAGTTATGTGAATTGTATATATCTATGTATTCATGATTAAGACGACAAACACATGGACAATAAAATTAAGATTGCAAATTATCATTAGTTAGTCATAAATACTATAACCAACTTACATTACAAATTTTGGAAAATTTCCTTATAAACAACATTTCTAGTAGAAGTATTGCTACCATTATCTTTGTCACAAATTAACATCTTTAGTCCACTGCGATTCGTCACTAGTGATACAACCACATATAATTGTCTGTGGCTAAAAATAGATTTCTTCAACAAAAGTCCTACATGTGAGAGTGATTGACCCTTAGCCTTATTTATTGGCATGGCATATGATCAAAGGGAATTGTCTTCTTTTAAATTGAAATGGCAATCTTTGACCTGATGGAGTTAATGACATTCTAGGAATCAAGACTTTGTGTCTTGCATTTGTTCCACTTAAAATTTTTGCTTCCAAGATATGTGTTCCAAGCTTCGTTATAACCATCCAAGTGCCATTGCACAGTCCAAGCAACTGATCAATGTTTCGTAATAACATTACGGGAGCTCCAACCTTCATTCTTAACTCATGATTTGGAACGCTTGAGCATTTAATACCACTTAGAAATTCAGTAGTGTGCACATTAGCCAACACATCAACATTTGAATCAGAATTGCATGCACTGTCAGAACATAAATACGTGATGGCATCACCAGAATTAAAAGAAGTCATGTAAAAAAGTATAGATTATTATAAAATTTATCCCATTATGTAACAAACTCCTTAATTACCCAAAGAAAATATTATACTTTGAATATACAAAAATAAGAATTTTGTATTTCTATTACATTGGAAAAATAAAAAGTAACTCACTTACTATATTAGTAAATTGCAGAAATTCCTGCGTAACTACAATATTTATAATCAAATACTTTTGTCTAGGGATACCAATAATTAGGGCACCTAAAAATGAGTAGGAATTTGTTCAAGTTTTATTGAAGATAAATATGTAATTTCTATTCTCCATTAAAAGTCATTGTGTTTATTATTACATAAAACAAAAAGTTCACACTATACATGATACCTTTTTTCTTAAAAGAAACATTTTAAGTTATTATTGTGATTATATTAATTGCATATGATATTGTATTTCACCACTTACTTAACCTGAACAATACACTAAAAGGTCATCAGCCCTCGAGCTAACATAACTTGGATCAGTTTTACAAGTGACTTCGATGTCATTGATTAGTACATTAAAACATTCAGGTGCAACATAAGTCAAGAACATATCACAGCAATAATATGACAAATACTTGTCAATCGGAACATCTGGTTCCTGGCATGGAAGCAAAAACTTGAGTCGTACACTGTGTTGTCAAGTTCTTGTAGCAGTCACTTGGTGAAGCAGGTGGTGACGACGCTAATGAGCCTTGTAAACTAATTGCTTGGGATCCAAAAAGGATTGCTCCACCAATTAGGATGAACGGTATAATCTCATAAACTATGGAACAACATTTGGACTTCATTTTGAAGTTCTTCAATCCTTCTCTTGAATGCGGTTACTTCATTGTAAATACCTTATTACCAGCTTTTATATTAGCCTCATATGCATTGATGAGTTCGTAATAACTCAATATAATATTCTTTATTGAAACATATATATGAATTTAATGTTGTCTTTACTTTAGTAACTATTAATACATGTTCAATATATGAATATATGTGTGAGTGTTTAAGTGTCAGTTATCATTCCACATTATTCTTTATTGTAAGAATGTTGAATTTTCTCAATATTTAATAAGGTTGAATGTGTTCAATTCAACTTAATGATATTGATCACAACCACATATACATTACTTCTATTTTATAATAAATAGAGTTATTTGATTTAATCAATTGCAACAATTTTATATAAAGTTAAGAGATTTTTACCCTATACTGCATATAAGTGTGAATTTTCATAATTTATTATCAAGATAATAAATTATGAATAAATTTTAAAATCACAAATGATTCTTTAACTAAAACTTAATACAAAAATTGAGTCACTTAATTGATGTGATATTTTCTAAATTTATTTATAATTTTTAGAATATGTTTCCTAATTTTTTAGTAATTTCATTATTTAGTTGGTGATTTTTTTAATATATTTCTAACTTATTTTTTATTTTAAAATTCTTTTAGATTTTCAGAGTTTATAATAAAATATTATTTCGCTTTTTCAGATATTTTTATATTTAATTCTAACTTTTAATTAATTTAAATTATTTTTAATGTTATTTCTTTACTAATATAATTTTAAAAAAGGTAAACTTGAAAGTTTATTTATTTTTTTGAATTGAAAGTTTATTTATGATTTATGGCCGTCTATGAATTATTTTAATGGATATGGTGCTTATATGTGATACAATTGTTATGTTTTCACTAGATGTCCGCTCGTGCGATGTACGTGATATAATATATTTATTTATTAACTAGTATTTCACTCGTGCGATGCACGGTTTCAGATATTTTGGTATTATAAAAACTAAACTAATTAATGTAATTTTACATTATAATATAATTGATGATTTTTGTTTGAATAAATTTTCAAATCTTAAAAATCATAGTGATACAGCAATTATATTATTATAAGTTACGACATTGGATATGATTGTAATTTCAAACATAAATACAATTACATTCAACACCTTATATCTATGTATTCATGATTAAGATGACAAACACATTGACAATAAAATTACGATTGCAAATTATTATTAGTTAGTCATAAATACTATAACCAACTTACATTACAAATTTTGGAAAATTTCCTTATAAACAACATTTCTAGTAGAAGTACTACTACCATTATTCTTGTCATAAATTAATATCTTTAGTCCACTGCGATTCGTCACTAGTGATACAACCACATATAATTGTCTGTGGGTAAAAATAGATTTCTTCAACAGAAGTCCGACATGTGAGAGTGATTGACCCTGAGCCTTGTTTATTGGCATGGCATATGATCATAGGGAATTGTCTTCTTGAAATTGAAATGGCAATCTTTGATTTGATGGAGTTAATGACCATCCAAGTGATATTGCACAGTCCAAGCGAATGATCAATGTTTCGTAATAACATTACGGGAGTGCCAACCTTCATTCTTAACTCATGATTTGGAACGCCTGAGCATTTAATACCATTTAGAAATTCAGTAGTGTGCATATTAGCCAACACATCAACATTTGAATAAGATTTGCATGCACTGTCAGAACTTAAATACGTGATGGAATCACCAGAATTAAAAGAAGTCATGTAATCATTCACAGAATCAACAACATCCAGAGTAGGAGCTAGTATGGCTCGATCTCAAACAACTTGGGTCCTCAACAAAATTTGGCATTGAATTATATGTACAATGAACAATAGTTAAGATTAGATTCGAAGAAAAAGATAGAAGGACATCACTAGGAATCTCTAGTTCTCAACACCCATCATATTCAACTCCAATTATTATGTCTCCTATCTTTGGAATCTAACCAGAGATTTATTTCAATTCACTTAATTATTGGCCAGTACAAGGTGGATTTGCAAGCCACATATTTTTTGTCAATCTCAGTACTCTACAATGTTTCCAAATGCTAGATGAATTTATGGTCGCATGAACAATGTCTTCTCGTGTGCCTTTGGTAATACTGGCAAAATTTGACAGAAATCACCACAAAACACAACAGTTTTACCACTCAAACTTTCAGCACCATTTGCCTTGTTATATTCTCCCAACACCAGCCCTGACCTTCCTTTTAGTGCCTGTGTAACCCAGTGTAGCAACGCACCTTTGACTTGTACTTGTCATAAGTCAAAGTTGATCCTTCCATCAAATTTCTCCACCTTAAATGTAAATATCATTTAATTTGAGAACTTTGACATACTTACTTGACACTCCTAACCTACAAATGGCTGTATCAAAGAATTTTTTTCTGATATGTAAGATTAGACTATGCTGCTGAAGCAATATGTCACTTGATAGCTAACTGCTAAGCTAACCTAAAAGACTTATTCCAAGCACATTCTTTATGAATTGAAATAAAAGTTTAAGGTATTTCTTCTTTATCATATTTATTTTTGTTCACATTTTATATAATAACGAAATCTCATGATCTCTCTATGTGGTTGAGATAATAAATATTTCAAGTCTTAGAATCTATGAGAAGAGATAATGTAAGATTCAAATAGGCTTGCAGTGAGTTGTACATCAGTTTGGGAGTAGATATCCCGTTTCATAGATATTGGTGCTAAGGTACCATGTAGGCTAGTGGATGCGATGTTCGTCCTAAATGATCTCATTGAACTAATCCCACATTAGAGCTCAATCCATTTGTTAGTTGTAGCGGCAACATAAAAAGTGAGGTTCTCATTACTATAGGTGTTTCAATTAGTCTTTATACTATACGCATGCATGTGATTATGCATGTGAAAAATCGTATATTTGAGTTCCTTTTCCTCTCTTAAGAGGCCAAATGAGGGGCTCGTTGGTTACTGTGAAACTATGTTTAAGATTAGTGTATTGGCAATACATAGTTCTCTGACCCACAGACTAATATGTTGGATTGTTTCTCTTTGTACCCAATGAAGGTCATTCATTGTGCTGGCTAGAACATAAGAGATGAAATTTAGTTATAGGCCAACAGATTGACAAGAATTTGCGAGGACCATCATAGTTATTAATGTCAATCATGGGTCTGGATTAAATGACCAAGTTGTATACATTAATCAGAGAACTGAGCAAAGGCAGATGAAAGGTTCGCATATTGAATTCATCTTCTACCTATAAGTCCTTCTAGTAGTGTTTGCTAGACAGGAATGAAATGATGTCTTGAGTACCCAAGGATTGAGATATCCAAAATTGATTGATTAATTGCAATTGGATTGCTTGCTCGTGCACTAAGTGAAGTGATGAGCTTAAGGGCTCACATGCATAACCAAATTCTGGATTGTTGGAATGGAGATAAATATTTAATTAATCATGAATAAATTAATTATTGCGATAAATAATTATGTTGGATAAAATAATTACTTGAGCACAAATAATTAGTTACTCATGGAGAAAATGAATTATTGTACTAATTTTATTTGTTGAACCAATAATTAATTAGGCCCAAATAATCAAAGATTTAAATAATTAATTAGGGAGTTGTCTTTTCGACTTCGGAATTAATTAAGTCCAAGAAGTGGGCTAAAATTGATCCCCAAAAGGGAGAAACATAATACAAGAACAATGACAACAAGAACACCGATCTTCTTCTTGCGTTCTTTCCCTCTTCTCTCTCCTTTCATGTATTGAGATTCTCGATTATATTTTAGCTCTAGATTATACACAGTGTATCTACTCATCAAGACTGAGTTTGGATAAACTTGGAGAGGTGGTCACGAACGTCCTTGATTAAATATGCGATCTGGTCATCTGAAGGATTTCCGTTAAGAGCATGAATCGCTTGGTATAATTGGTTTATCCCTATTAATTATGTATACAAGCATGTCCAAGTATAGGCATAGATCATAGAAATAATTTTAATTATTTACTTTCGTTGCATTTCAAATTATCTATGACCTAAATCTTCTAACAGTGGTATCAAAGCTTGCTTGCACGCCGTATACGAGTTAATTATATATTTAGAATATATATATATATATATTATATATATATATAAGGTGTTGTTTCAGGTGCTGGGTCGATCATTGTGCTATGCAATCTCTACTGAGCTGTATGGCAAGAAATTGAGGAAAAGTGACGATGTCTTGGAATAGGGGCTCATGATAATCAAGGGCATCAAGCATCTGGACTCCAAATAAACTAAGAACTTAATTTTGGTGTGCGTGTGAAAAATGCAGTAGCCTATAACTTGTGGCCCTTTATCAGTATTTATGTAAGATTTTAATTCATATTGGGCTTCGGACCTCAATTTATAAACTCCATAATTAACGGATAAATCTTTTAAGCCCAATTAAGCTTAATAAAATTTGAACATGGTAAAGAAACCCAAAGAAAAAAAAAACTAAAAGTATAGATTATTATAAAATTTATCACATTATGTAACAAACTCCTTAATTACCCAAAGAAAACATTATACTTTCAATATACAAAAATAAGAATTTTGTATTACTATTACATTGGAAAAATAAAAAGTAACTCACTTACTATATTAATAAATTGCCGAAATTCCTGCGTTACTACAATATTTATGATTAAATACTTTTGTCTCGGGGTACCAATAATTAGTGCACCTAAAAATGAGTAGGAATTTGTTCAAGTTCTATTGAAGATAAATATGTAATTTATATTCTCCATTAAAAGTTATTGTGTTTATTATTACGTAAAACAGAAAATTCACACTATATATGATACTTTTTTTTAAAAGAAACATTTTAAATTATTATTGTGATCATATTACATGCATATGATATTGTATTTCACCACTTACTTAACCTGAACAATACACTAAAAGGTCATCAGCGCTCGACCTAATATAACCTGGATCCATTTTACAAGTGACGTCGATGTCATTGAGTAGTACATTAAAATATTTAGGTCCAACATAAGTCAAGAACATATCACAACAATAATATGATAAATACTCGTCAATCAGAACTTCTGCTTCCTGGCATATGGAAGTAAAAACATGAGTCGTACACTATGTTGTCAAGTTCTTGTAGCAGTCACTTGGTGAAGCAAGTGGTGACGATGCCAGTAAGCCTTGTAAAGTAATTGCTTGGGATCCAAATAGGACTGCTCCACTAATTAGGATGAACGGTATAATCTCATAAATTATGCAAAAACATTTGGACTTCATTTTGAAGTTCTTCAATCCTTCTCTTGAATGCGGTTACTTCATTGAATCAACAACATCCAGAGTAGGGGCTAGTATGGCTAGATCTCAAACAACTTGGGTTCTCAGCAAAATTTGGCATTGAATTATATGTACAATGAACAATAGTTGCGATTAGATTCAAAGAAGAAGGTAGAAAGACATCACTAGGAATCTCTAATTCTGAACACCCATCATATTCAACTCCAATTATTCCGTCTCCTATCTTTGCAATCCAATCAGAGAATTCTTTCAATTCACTTAATTCTTGGCCAGTAGAAGATGGATTTGCAAGCCTCATATTTTTTGTCAATCTCAGTACTCTACTATGGTTCCAAATGATAGATGAATTGATGGTTGCATGAACAATGTCTTGTCGTGTGCCCTTGGTAATACTGGAAAAATTTGAGGGAAATCACCACCAAACACAACAGTTTTACCACTAAATGGTTTGTGTTTGTTTCGTGGATTAGTTATTTGCATGATATCTTTAAGACTATTGTTCATCGCTTCAAAAACAATGTCTATGTATCATTGGTGCTTCGTCCCATATTATAAGTTTAGCCCTCATGATAAGCTCTGCTAAGTGGCTTCCTTGATTTATAGAACATATTACGTTTTCAATAAGGTTCAGAGGAATGGAAAATCTATAGTGTAGGATTTTTCTACCTAGCATTAGAAGTGAAGTAATGCCACTCGATGACACATTAAGAACAATTTCCCCTTTCAATCTAAGTGATGCGGACAATGTTCTCAAAACATATGTTTTTCCAGTGCCTCCATAGCCATAAACAAAGAAAACACCACCCTTATTTGCCTGAACATCATCCATGATAGTATCATATACATTACGTTGCTCGTCTGTCAATTTTGCAACCAGTGTAGTGTGTTCCTCAGCTAAAGCACTCCGATTGTACCGTAGCTCCTCATGCACCAGTCTATTGTGCACTTTTGATAAGTGAGACATATCTGGAAATGGCATCATATCATATAATCTCAAGCTCTCACCAAATGTACGCATGATTTTCTCAATCTCTACAAACGTAAGATTTTTTATTTCTTTCTCAGTCATATTCAAATCTGAAAAAAATTAATAAATAAATTAAACCAATAATAATATACTAAATATATATTTAACTTTTAATAAAAGAAGTCAAAGAAAACTAAATGTTAGTGCACCTTGATCATTAAGTATACAACGTTGTCTGTGTAGAATATCATCAACTAAATATGTCCAACACTTTTCCCACATGTCTTCTGGTCGAGTTAAGCTGTTAGATGAAAGAAAAGTTCCAAACAATAACTCAATGAATAGCCCGATGCAAACTGACTTGCTTCGATTATACCATCAATATATTCTCGATCATCATCTAATATACCATGAGCATAACACGCTTCACAAAATATATCATATGTCACATTCCTACTGTTTTTATTTCTTCAAATGATGTAGGGCCTTGGACAATGTTGAGGAAGTATCTCAAATAATACATTTCCCCACTGCTAGGAGGCACATAAAAAATGCGGCTTATTGAAAAACCATATCTCCTTTTTGTCCATATTCTTTCATCACGTTTCCACACAAATATTTGTGAAAATTCTACATAGGTTAACTCACGTGCCTCATCATATAATTTATTTGCTTCAAACCAAGCCAGAAACATGCTATTATTTATAGTGGCACGACCTATGACAACATCTATCACATCTGAATCAGAGAAAATTACAGATTGTTGATCTGGCAAATGGAAACTCAGCCGCTCTACTAATGGGTTCTTATACTGAATCTCATATCCTAGTATCCTTCACACAGCTTCACACGGTGATACATATCTACAATCATAGTACATGCTTACCTCATCAACATTTTGTGATGTGTCATTGTCATTACTGCTTTTATAGGATGAAGCTGTAATTCAATCATGCCCTTTGTTGACATATTTGAATAAATATTTTATTGATCCAAATTGGTTACACCACTCGATGTTCAAATGTGCTCCATATATAGGTAACAAATATAGATTGTGAAGCACTACATATCTATTATCAAGTTCAACGCCACTCTTGAGTATAGTTCTACCATCATTTCTAC
Source organism: Caryopteris x clandonensis (assembly GCA_028749325.2). Taxonomy (NCBI): domain Eukaryota; kingdom Viridiplantae; phylum Streptophyta; class Magnoliopsida; order Lamiales; family Lamiaceae; genus Caryopteris; species Caryopteris x clandonensis. The sequence goes on from JAPYKT020000001.1 coordinate 17,217,444, forward strand.
AACGATAAACTGGATAACCTTCATCATCAACAGTAGTAGCAGCCACAATTATTTTGGAAAATGTTTTGTACAACCGTTATCCGACATGTAGGGGGATTTTACGCGAGCAACACCACATGGATCATGAATCAAAAACTCATGAACTGCATTGTAATACTTAGGATCTTTCTTCGGATTCGAAATCTTGACTGAAATTATCCTATCAATGTCATTGGGTGTTGGATACTTATTTTGTTGATGAAGAAACAACAAAATATGCACGTGTAGTAAACCACATTTCTAAAATGCAACTGTGTAAATCATTGAAAAAACTGGTCATGATAAGTATTTTTTAACCAAATGAACACATTATCATAGTGTAAAAATAAAAACCAACAATGTATAGTATAACATGAAACACTTACATGATCGAACTGAACCAAATACTTTGTTATTTCTTAAGTCCTTTATCAAACCATCCAACTTTATTTTAAAAACACAACACACCACATCTGGACGTTCTTCAACTTTCAACCCCCGTTTTTCCAAGAAACCTTGTGATCTCAGGCCACTTTGGATTACAGGTGAAAGTCAAGAAAAGGTCTGGATGACCAACCCACCGACAAATCACCAAAGCATCTTGATAATTCTGAATCATATATCGAGCTCCGCCTGTAAAGGATGATGGTAGTATAATCCTTCTTCCTAAAAGACATGGATCTGCTTCACCATGGAGCAATGGTTAGTGAGACTGTTTTACCTTTCAGATTGTAGTTGCTTATGGTGGATACGAACATATGTTAACCTAGCTGACTTGACCATGGTGTATGCATCTACAGTAAATTGTTGTGTTAAGCGCTTCGCATATTAAATTAATGGAGGTTGTTCATCTCTCTCGTGCAATTAATAACAAAACCATTCACTAATACTGATTTTATGTCTTCCTCCACCTTCAGTATATCTAGAATCAGAGAAAGGTATGTCCTCCCTATAACCGCCTTTCCCATAAGGAAATAATAGAGGATATTGTAGGGCAAGGTATGCAACATTTAAATCATTTATTCTTTTCAATTTCCTGATTGTGTCTCCACTATAATATCTATATCCCCCATAGACTCATCAAAATCACCTACTATTAGAGCCGCAACCTCAAACACAGATGAGAGATTATATCTTCTTGCATCTCGTCCTTTTCTACCAATAAGCCTCAACCTCACATTTGAATTCCCACCATGTACTATATTCTCTCTTGCCATTCTAAATGATTTCACCAGAATATTGTGTTGGTCGAGCATATCTTTCAAATCAGATATTATTTGATCATGAAGAGTATTTAGATTTTCCTTCTTCATGCACATTAAAATAAAAAAATTTATTAAAAAATTCACATACCAGCAACATACTTATATAATTTTGGAATTGCCTCAATATCAAAAAACATAAACCACATACCAAACACAATTTAATCTATTATTGACTTCATTTTCAGTGTCGTAAATATAAAGTTGGGCAAAGTTTAGAGTGTCACTTTCAGAGGGTAATAGACTTCCAATCAAGTGGTAATTCTGCCCATGCAATTTAAAGATCGGTGGAGAGTTTCCTTGGTTGGGTGAATGGTCAATTTTTCCTCCCATTGATGTGAAGCAGAAAATGTTATTATACGATCTTATATTCTCCAAAAAGTGTTTGCTTCTCTCGTCTAAGACATGAACTAGATCGTGTAAAAGTTGTGGTGGGTCTTTCATTGGTGGAAGTTGCACCTTCCCTTGACTACAACAGGGAGAATATTTAGGGAGTCGTGCATTAAAATACAACAACAATCGTTCTTCGTACCAGAAAAATGCGCCACAGTGCTGATATTTATATGTTGGATCACCAACATCCCAATAAGTTGAAATTGATAATATTATTAAATGAAAATCTAGTAGGATGAGGTTTAGTATTATAACATTATCTTAAAATAAGTAGTCATTACCATGTGATATTACACCTCCTTCATAATCCATACCATCATCATTGTAATTACTCATATCATTCTCATCAACAACTAGAACTTCTGATATTGATGATTGAAATAAAGAAGCACTAGAATTGGACAAATATGGATTGCCTGTTAAGTCAATGGGAGTAACTTCACTTGTATCAATTACTCCTGATTGATTAAACACTGCATTTTTTGTGGCATTATAAGCAAAACCACCATTAGGTCCCAGAGTGCTAATAGAGCAAACTATATTCATCTGAGAAATTAGGAATTAGAAACAAATATTTCTTTATATATTAAATAAGGAGTGCTTATTAATAACTATTTATCATTAGTAATATCACTTAAAGGTTGTAATGGTTGAGAGAACAATGTGGTTCGCAATGTACTACGACACCCAACTTTTGTTGAGGATGTTGATTTTCTGAACAAACAATCAAACAAAGAAATCGTATGAGTACCATATTTCCATAAAATAAGTATGCAATTGAATTTATATTAATTAGTGATTTTAAAAAAATCCAAAATATTTAAATCAATATTATATTTAACTATTACTAAGATATTTAGTAATAGTTAGTTGAAATATAATTTCCTAGGCAATAAGCAAAACCACTGTTAGGTCCGACATTCATAGTACAGCAAACTTTAAATATTTGGAAAATTAGGTAAAAAACTTTATAAAAAACTATTAAGACCAAAAATAATATTATATATTAAAAAAGAAATACTCGTAGATTACTATTACCATCAGTAATCTCGCTCTCTGGTATGAGTACAAGATTCATAGATGCAAATAAAAAAATTGACCATAAGGTAGTTAATTACACTATGCTGAAGTTAAGGTTGATCATGGCGCATGTACTGAGAGCATTTAATGGACGTCTGAGTTTAGCATCAAGTCACGCGAAGATGAAGCACAACATAAGGATGGCTTATGCCTTATGCAGCCGAAGCGTGGGGACCAAAATAGTTCATGATGAAAAAAATCAAGACCATGTTTCCCACTAAGTCATCAAGACAACATTAAGGAATGAGGATCATCAATACAGTCTTTTAGAATCGAATACCAATGAATATTAAAATGTTATTCCTATGCCCTCTTTAAGTGCATCATTGTCTTGCTCTTAAAGTATAGAGCTATCAAAGACTAAAGTTTTTATTTTTCTCACAAGTATTTACATTCAAAAGTAATCATTTTTTTTTTCTTTCGTCCTCCCTCATCCACTCTTGAAATGTTTAAGCCCTACTCTAATACTTTGTTGATTTAAACTGTTTTGAAATAAGGTCACACTTATTCCATTCCAACAAAATGTTATTTTGAGAAGTCTATTTTGATCGATTGGACCCTGTAAAGCCTTCAAGTTTCTCAATTATATTCTTTTAAATTAAAATTCTTTTCAATAAAGTCCAAAAAGGGTGTGATTTTACACCTGAATCGATACCAAATCAATCAATTTTCAATTTTAATTCTAATTTTAATTCAAAATTGACGATTAATAATAACTAAATTGAACTATTAACCCACCGTTTACATGGCTCATTCTATTCCAAAAGTGAAACCATGCCACATTTAAATGGGTTGTTTACCTAAATAATGTAAAAAAATAAATATTTTATAAAATAGTGTAAATTTAAAAAGTGTTCCCAAAATAGGTAAAACGTCAGTGTGCCTGACGATGATTGATAAAAACGTGACCAGGCCTAACGTTTTAATTTAAAAAATAAAAACGTCGAGCCCACTCATTTTTATTTTCCACATATATAAATAGGTTGCATGCACCAGAACACATCATTACATATCCTCTATATATATATATATATATATATATATATATATATATATATATATATATATATATATATGCATGTATGGATTTGTAATACATATATAAGGACGTATATATATATATGCATGTATATATATTATTTTATAATATATATATATATTTATGTATATATAAAAGATATATAATTATATATATAGTATATACTTACGTATATATCTATTTATATTTTGTACTTCTAATTTTTTATATTATTTAATAAATTATATTTATATTATTAGAAATTAATAAAAAAAATATTTTAAATTAAATTAAATAAAATATAATATTAAATATATTTAAATATTTTTTATTATATAAATATATATTTATTTTAATAATATATAAATTAATAATACAATTATAAACCAATAAAAATTATGTATTTAAAAAAATCATATTATAAATTAATTTTAAAAAATTAACGCATATTTATTAATATTAAAAAAATTATATTACTTCTTATTTGAATAATTTAAATAAATATATAAATTATATTTAAAAAAAGAAATAACGTTAGCCCACTGACGTTTTAAAGAAACGTTAGTGGGTCTTACGTTTCTTTATTTATTTTGTATTTTATTTATATATATATATATATATACACTTTATATTTATATATTTTAACATATATATATATATGTAATATCTTAATTTGAAGATTCATTTATTTTTTATTTATTTTTTTGTTTTAAAAAAATATATTTGTGTACATATTTATATTTTATCTTATATAAAAATATATTTAGAAATATATATATATACATATATTTTATCTTAAATAAATATATATTATATAAAAAAGAACCACTAAAAATTACATAATTATATTTAAAATAATTTAATCATATTAAAAATTAATTTTAAAAAATTAATGAATATTTATGAATAATTATATTTTATTATACGTATTATATTAATATGATAACTAAATATATATGTATATAAATTATATTTAAAAAATATATGTTGAAATAACGTCAGGCCTACTGATGTTTTAAAAGAAACATCAATGGGCCTGATGTTTCTTTAATTTATATAGTTTTTTATATTTATATATATATATATATATTAAAATATATGTAATAATTTAATTTGAATATTCATTTAATTTTTTATTTATTTGGTCTATTTGAAAATATATATATTTACATATATATCTATATTATTTCTTATATAAATATATATTATATAATTACAAACCAATAAATATTATATAATTTTATTTAAATTAATTAAATTATATTATAAATAAATTTTAAAAATTA